>JBBDHG010000008.1:7740000-8485000 GCA_037951165.1 Lophius americanus | reverse complement strand
TTGATTTTTAGTCAGTAAACTGTTGATTATTAGTCAGTGAACTGTTAATTATTAGTCAGTGAATGGTGGATTATTAGTCAGTGAACTGTTAATTATTAGTCAGTGAATGGTTGATTATTAGTCAGTGAATGGTTGATTATTAGTCAGTGAATTTTACAATACACAACATTCAACCTCGTAAAAATGTAGTGAAACCGATTTTAAAAAATGCGTGGTGGATTTTCTTTACGATCGTTCTTTGTTTGGCGCTCAATGGCTTCCAAACTCATCCCTCCATTCATTGAGGCCTGACCAGAAGTTTTAAAGGGCAGAACTGTCTGTCTCTCCGGCTCCAGCTGGACTTTCTTTTCTTCCTGTCGTGCAGCAGCTTGTAAACTCCTTGTTGCACAAATCACATTTTAATTAGCTCGATCCCAGCTAACGACCTCTTCCTCCAGGATTACCTGCCAGCATCCGTCTAATCCCTCCATCTTCCCTCAAACCTCCTCCTACTCGGACCTCCTCCCTTCACTTCCATTCCTCATCATTGCTTTCAGTATCAAATGATGTTATGTTTTACATTCCGCAGGCATTTCTAGCTTTACTCAACATATTGCACATCTTTTGTGTATTCTCCTGTTTGCCCAGCTGCAGCTTTTTGTCACTTTCTAATAACGCTGCTGTACAATTTTTTCCATTTCATTTTCCCTACTTTTTCATCCATAAATTTCCACAAAATGTGCCAAGCTGCAATGAGTTTTATATTCTCATCTATTTTATTGTCGTTCATGTTCTGCAGGATTTTTCTTTTTGGTATCTAGTTTCTGTTTGCTTCCGTATGAGGCGACCGTGATGTCTGGTTGAACAGAATGATGAGGGGAATATTTTAACAGCTGCTTTGAACTAAGAAACTGACCTGAAAATGGTGACATTTTAAATACAAAGAGATATATTTCGGGTGTCTCTAATTCTAGTGTGGCTAGTCAAATGTTGCATAATAGGGTTGGAAAATAAAGGACAAGATGCAAATGGGGATGTTTAGTACCTTCATTATTTTACCGGGGTTTTGGCCATAGCATGAATTCAACTATATACCATTTCCTTTTCCCTTTAAAAGACAGATGCACCTGTCTGAATGGACGGGTAGGGAAGGGGAGTGTCCAAATTTATATAAACAAATATAATATAAAGCATCGGCACTTCATATATCTTTTTAATTCTTAAAAACAAAAAGAAAACCAATGCACATTCCAAAATATGGAATCAAGGCAACATCTTTCACCCAGCTGATACCATATCAATGATATAAGGATTATTGAGGCGGGCATATCTTACAACAATAGCATGTTGTAAGATATTACAATTCAATCAATGGTAAATACTGTGATTAAGGATCGCTTTAGACCTCGGGTCTAGAGTAGCTAGAGGTCCAGTAGTGCAGCCATTCACTTCTGATGAGCTCTAAAAGATACATTCAAACACATTAATAATTGTATGGTTATGGTTTTAGTACACGCATCTGTTTTATTCTATATATATATAATGATGTTTTTAAAATGTATGTGCACACATTTCATAAAATCAGCAGGAATTTGTTTAACATGAAAGCAATTAAATTAAATTGATTTAAAAGAAAAAAGAACAATGTTTAAATACATTTCATTGTAGAACAAGCAGGATTCAATTAATTAATATTAATGAAATTGGTTTACATATGACTTTCAAGAAATTAAGTTGTTTTGAAATGGAAATGTATTTAAAACACATAAAGTCAAAATCAATAACATTTTTACTTGTTTCGTTCCTAATTTAATGAAAAACATGTATCACATTATTTTTAATTTGTTTATGTTAAAATGATGTAATCCAATAAAAGGACATTTTACATGTTATTAGATATACATAGATTTTAAATAGTAGGCTTATTATAGAGTGCAGATAAGTAATAATAGGCCTGTCTTTTTTCCTATTATTTAAAGAAAACCCTCAACAATCTGGATAGAAGCCTGTTCTGGTGCAGATTCGGAATGGGGACGGCCCGTTCGGGACTCCTGCTCTAAAGCCAATCCCCCAAAGTTTTGTGACGGCATTCTCTGGGGACTCTCTGGAGCTATGAACAAAAAGATGTAGTCAGTAGGAGGTCTGACAGCGCTAAAACAATGCTTACGTGAAAGGGTGTTACTCCTCCTCTTTTTCCTTCTTCCTGCTCCCCCTCCTCCTCCTACTGTGTTGGATTGAGGATGGAAAAAGATAACCTTATTAACTTAGGAAGGATCGCCACATTAATTCTTGGCAAATAAGTGGATTAGCAGGGGGTCACCATGGATTAGCCAGCAGTCTTTGTTCATCGAATGTCTACCCTCCTCGGAACCCCATAATCTCGTCTAAATCCTGTAAGGCAAAGACTCTGGGACCAGACGTCTTCCCGCTGTTAACTTCCTGGACTGAGAAAAGCGGGTAGACCTGATAGAAAAAGCCTCCTCCTTCCAATGTCACAGATCTTTCTGCTTCTACATTTACCTCTGTCTTTCATTTGACCTCCCTCTGCTCTTTGTCTGCTCTCGTCTCACTCTTCACCTCACAAATATCTGATCAACATCAAAGCTTGTGTTGCTGTGACAACAAGCCCATCCGAACCTCCGTCCGCGCTCCCTTCCTTTCAGACCCGTTTCCTTAATTGGCTGGATCGGACGGAGGACTCTAGGATTACCTGCCGGATAATTATGAATGAGTTGCTCACATCTCCGCTCTTTCATGTCCGCTCGGCTCGGGTTCACAGGTTGAGTGAGAACGATGTGAGGCAGAATAATTGGCAGGCTCAGGGTGGACTGGTGTGTGATGGTGGACCCCGGTGAGAAGTTCTGGCGAAGGCGTGTGGTCATACGCCACCTCAGCTAGATGAATGCCACATGGCATTACATACATGACTTGAGCGAAAATAATGTGTTTCCTCACACAATACACAGAGCATGATACAAAACAGAAGACTATGCTATGCAGCGCCATTTGCATTATTGGTAGCACCTTTTGAAAGAAGAGTTTCTTTTGTATCCTAGAGACGACACCTTTCTGTGTGTAAAGCGTAATGTACTGTAAATCTTTCATTTAAATCTAAATCTTTCATAAGCTGAATTATTCAATATAGCTACCAAGCTCAATGTGTTAGCGCAAACCCTGTTTGAGGTGGATGCATGGACTCAATTTCTGCTACATGCGCGTCTTACAACATCTAGAGAAGACCTGATCTCATACGTACATTTTTGAACTCACCAATCCACCTCGCCACTCAACTACTTTAATTTTTTTTTTTTTTTACTGTTTTAAACTTCAGAGCTAGACCTAGAGTTAATGTTTCAGCTTAGAAATTGTGGAAATACATTCAAATTACTTTAGGTTAACTGGATTTGTGGAGACTTAAGTAGTTTTTTTTTTTTTTACTATTTATTTATTTATTTTAACGTAAAGTCCCTATCTTCTTCAATTGTTTAGAAAAAAATATCTGCTTCGCAGTGAAGCTCTAGAAATGTTTTCCAATCTTAAGAATTGGAACACTTACTACATTGGCAGGGAGGTGAGTGAATAATGATTGAG
The DNA here is from genome assembly GCA_037951165.1 of Lophius americanus. NCBI lineage: Eukaryota > Metazoa > Chordata > Actinopteri > Lophiiformes > Lophiidae > Lophius > Lophius americanus. The sequence continues at coordinate 8,481,430 of JBBDHG010000008.1, read as the reverse complement.
TCTTCATTTTTGGATGAATTGTTCCTTTAAATGATTCTGGACAACAGGTTTCCTTTTAAGGAAGGCTTAATATAATAATTCAGTGCTTGTTTTGCCTTGCATCGTTTATTACTGTTACTTTACTCAGTCTGGTGAGTAAAGCAGGTAATCAGGTCACGAATATTTATCGTGGAAACTTGAACTAATAAAATGAAGATTTTAAACCTGATGAGAAAAATTGTTACTGACATGATGATGCCCCACATCATGTTGGGGACTGACCATATGTTTCTTTAAATTTCTAAAAGATTTAAGCAAAAGATAATTCCTTGTCCACCGAATTTTGTCCTCCCAACATCCTCGCCAGCAAACTCTTTGTGCTTCCAGGGTGGCACATTCTGTAGATTTAGACGTGAAATAAATGATAAAACCAGCAGACATTACGTTTCCTTAATAAACATATTTTCCTTTGCAAATTATTTGCGTATAATTGTCATTTCTAGGAGATGCGGTTTGCGGAATTGGACCCATAATTACTTTTCTAATGCTGAAAAAGAACAACAAAGGTCAATGAAAGTCCATCGCGTGGGTCAGTCCGTAAAGACTGGGGCTGATGTCGGCTGGAGCTAGTGGTGTGTGAAAGGAGGAAGACAAAACCACTAATATCACTCTAAACTATAGGCCGTGAAGCCTTTGACACTCCAACGAATGAACAAAGCTCAACTGGTTTCTCCCTGAATCTAAACTTGGAGCACAAGATAGAGAAATATGTCTTAAAGCTTGGAGACATGTGAAATATTTCTTTTTAATTAAAATTTGAGTGAATATTCAAAGTTAAATATAAAATTGCTGGACTGGAAAGTTTTTTGGGGTTTTTTGCAGTACAGTTTGGATGGTGTCTGTTTGTGCTGCAGCTGTTATTGTTTTGAAGCCCTCCCATTAAGGAAAGCAGTATATGTCTATAATTATGGCGGTACGGAGGTGGTACTCTCAGATTGGTGAGAATGAGTGAGGTTGGTGTTTATGTGGAAGAAAATAACTCTTATGTAAATCTGCCAAACAGGAGGATTCCAGCAGAATACTGGACCTGATTTCCACTTTCAGTTAATGAAAAGTACCAGTGCTTCCACTCAGGCACCTGGAGAACTCTCTAGAAATTGCCTCTCTGCATTCCCACGACAGCGGCTATTGCTAATTCTGCTAATTCAGATCTTCTTGTAGCGCTCATCAATCAGCAGCATGTTGAGCGACAGGTCAGCAAATGCTTGACTACGTTCCTGGTTACATCGTTAATGAAAACAATACGGGTTTAGGGGATTGGGTCCGCACTGTGATTTGCTGCTAAGCTGCTCATTAATTACTGAGCGCATTAATCTGAGGGGCTTAATAGACGATCAAGGGGCTGTAACGTGAAGCAGCAGCATGTGACCGGTACACACCTTAAGCCTCCGTTAATCTGAGCTGGCCTCCGACCACTTTACTTCTGACCGAGAATTTCTCAGTTAAAAGATTAATTGACTGAGTGACAGGCCAAACCCAGGAGAGTGTGCTGGATTGTGACTGAGGACCTTTACTGAATTTATTCTACAGATCTGGTTGTAGAAAACTGGGCACTTACATTCAGTATAGGTCCATATTATTTCAATAATGTTGAGAATGTAATATTTATGTGGCTGAGATTAAAAGCATCAGGTTTTAAATGAGGAGCTCTCCGGTATCTCAGTGTCTTAGGTTTTCTGATACAAATATATACAGCAAAATCATGTTCAGTAAGCCATTAAAGCCTTCCTTCCGCTATTTCTATACTTTTTTTTGCTAAAATATTTCAAAATCGCCAGTCCGTCACCAGCCATATTTCTCCAGAGAATGGTGGATTACTGCCTCCTGGCTGGGATGAGTTTCTGCCTGAAGGAGAACCATCTACGTGTCTTGTGGCTTTGTTTACAAATGATGTGAAAATGGAATTTGAGATAGACAGGCGTCAGGCATTTGATGGGGCATCATCGGTAATGTGAATGATTCAGAAGGCAAAGCTCTGGATCTACCAAAGCATAGTAACCAAATCTGAGCAAAAAATTGGAATGAACAATAAGGTTTGTAATGTGGGTGTAGCTTTCGGTGCTCGGACACATCACAGCAATCATCTGCTGTAATAAGACACAGAAATGAGAAGAAAACAGTTAACTAATATAACAACTAAATCCCATGTATTTCCATGCTCAGCACAACATCGGATAGGCAATAAGATCTAAGAAGTGTAAGGTCCGTGAATGAGTGTGCTCATTATGAAATTCAAAATCCTAAAGTAAAAATATTTCATGATTCCATCATGGTGAGGTATCATAAAACGTATTTTTGGGGCAGGTATTCAGACATATTACTTCTGATGGATTATTTATGTGTGTTCTAGCTGCTTTTTCTACTCATCCCCGTTAGGTAAAGAGTTTAACTTTGGAGCAAAGAAGGTTTTAGTGTTAATTTTTTAATTACTCGTGTCTTTGAGACACAACAGTATAACAACATGGCACTGTAAAATACTCCATAACTTTCTTTTGAAAAGTGATACAGTGTGTGTGTGTGCTTGTGTGTATATCAGGTAACTTGGCAATGATGAGTAACCCTGTAGCCCGTCTATCTCCTTGTTTCCATGGAAATCATCCCTACTGAGGGCCAAAGCAAGAGACCAGAAAAACAAAGTTAGACACACCAGGGAGCCTGTTTATGTGTGTGTGGACCTGTTCAGCTGAAGTAAACTCTTCCCATTATCACTCTGACATCACCTCACCACACACACTCAATCCAGCCTCTGCTCATTAGTTCCTATGATGCAACACTAACCAGGCAACCAGACCAGTGGCTATCTCCCCTGCTGTTTACAGGTCTCATTGGACCAGGTCCCGGGGGTCACTGCCCCCATTCTGCCCCCCCGCCAGTTGCCCATCTGTCCTGGAGACGGGGTCTAGGTGCAGGCAAAACCCACCGTGAACAGCTGCCAGTGGGAGATGGTGCCTAACCAGAGCCAGGACAAAGCGGGGACGGCTTTAGATGAGCTGTTTTTAGTTGGACCTGCGCTGAAACAGGGAGTCAGGTTCTGCTTTAGAACAGGCAGTGGAATGGTGAGTTTATCATTTGAGAAAATCTCGCTCTCTTGACCTTTGATGACCACAGTGTTTTGACAAAGGTCAGGATGGTAAGATGGTGTCGTCTGATAATAAACGTTTCCCAACAAAGAACAAACTACATTTTCTAAACAAGGAACAAACGCATCAGCAAATCAACTCCATTTGAGTTTAGATGCCAGGAATCAAACCAGCAAGCTTCTTCTCTGAAGTCAGGGGTCAAACCTGAGGCAAAGTAACAGTAGATGGACTGCACTTATATAGCGCTTTTCTGCTCTGCTCGACCACTCAAAGCGCTTTACATTGTGAGCCATCATTCACCCATTCACCCAAACATTCACACAGGGATGGCATCGGCTGCAATGCAAGGCGCAAAATGAACATCAGGAGTAGTAACCATTCAGGCCATCATTCACACACCAGTGGAACAGCCATTGGGAGCAGCGTCGAGTTCAGTATCTTGCTCAAGGACTGACACTCAGGTGGTCAATCAACCTTTTAATTATATTATACCAATATTAGGAAGTTTTATGTCTCAGAATCAGCCAATAATACTTAAAGTTTAGTTACGCCCCCCCCCCTTTCATTCTTTTGCAAGATTACACCGTATCATTCTACATTGTTTTATTTTTATTGTAATATGTGCATTTTTGTATTTTTTTTAATTTTTTTATCATATCTACCTTACCACCTCATACATACAACCATTTTTATATCTATTTTGCAGTGATACTGTTCTAGATTAACGTCCATAACGACTTTGAAATAAAATTAGAGAGTAATATATAAGAAATTTAAGATGATTACAATTTCTCTTTAAGTTAGCTGGAAATACTAAATGTTAGCTTTTGAGATATTTTCAAGATTCTTTGACAAAACAAGATGTTCAACTGCCCAAAAACAAGTGACTATCTTAGTGAAATGTTACTTTTACAGGGGTTGTCTTAAGTCCAGTGAAATAAAATGTTTTGACTAGAGATAAGACAACTAATCTTGGTAGGATTTGGAATTTTTACAGTGTACACCAACCACAAAGTTTGTTGTTAGTTAGTTCTCTAGTTTTGAGGGAATACGTGAAAATGTCGAAAAATGCCCAGTACCTAATAAAAAGTTATGAAAACCCCAGGATCTAAACCAAACTCAAATAGATTATTTTTTGGCCTATTCCTCATCTTTCCATCACATTTGATGAACCTTGACACAAGGTGAAAGCATAACCCCATTGTTAAAAAAAAAAAAGCTTTATTTTTAAACTGAGACTTGCATTCCATAAAAAATTAAATCCTTAATGGATTAATGAAAAGGACAGAAATGATTTCAGAAAACAGGGACATCGTTATAAGAGCTGGAAGAAGTGGTCTAAGAGGAAAGATTTCATTGGACTGTCTCATCGCTAATTGTATTGTTCTTATCACAAAAGGAAATGAGAATTTGATTGCTAAATTAAAGGCTGTCTGGTGAAGGTATTGATTGTCATCTGACCCAGTCAAGTGGGAGAAGGTTCCCTGGGTGGGGGTGGGCCGATGTTTACCGCCTGACTGACACTGGCTGAGAGGTGAGCTTTTCCCTGGACTCGTCAGCAGTTCATCACAGAGACAACATAGAGAACCACACAACAATTCACACCTAGGGGAAAATTTTAGAGTCACCAATTCACTGACATAGCCATAACATTATAACCACCTCAGCAGTAATATGTGAGTCTTTATTTTGCAGCTTTGTGTTCTGACACCTTTCACCCAGAACCATCACCAATTTGTGCTACAGTGGCTCCTCTGAGGGATTGGACAACACAGGCTAGCCTTCGCTCCCCACCAACTATGCACCAGCTATGCCTCAATTTTTTCTAACTTTTCTACACAGGAAAGACTTTCATATTTGAAGGACCTTTAAATTTCATCTCAATAAAGAGAAGTACTGTTGACAGAGAAGGCAGTTTGACAGTTTATTCAAACTGCATTCAAGAAGCAAAAAACTCGAACTCTAATGAGTCTATATAGCAGCTTGCCTTGCTGAATATTCATGATTACAGATATACGAATGTATTCCCAAGTTAGTGTTAGAAGTTAAAAGTATCGGCATTATACCAAAATCATTGAAGAATATGTCAATGATTCACCTTTAAAGCTATTATTCATTCAAGGCTCGCTTGTCTTCAAGGGTTATTTAGTTACATATAATGTTAGAAAACTTAGGATGTAGAGTTGTCTAATTTAATTTAAAAACTTTACTTGCAGAAACACCAGGTTCGGACATGACAGGTAACCCAATAAAGTGACCACTTAAGAACCTCAATCACCTTTCACTTGAATCCAAAAAGGCTCAGAGTGGACCATGGGGCTGTTCTAATGAGCTCCTTTGAATTCCCTTAGCCTACCCCATTTGATAACAGATGTTTGAAAACTCCTAATTGACCCCTAAAGTTCCCTCACTAACTAACCCCTGGAATCTAAATAACTCCTTTAAGGCAAAGTATTACAGGTATACCCTGAGATGTCCGAAATCTTCTTTACTTTGTAAACTTTTTCAAACATTCCTGGAGATCTGTGACTGATTGAATGTTATGCTGTACTGTAGAAGATAAAAAAAGGTTGAAGATATGAACATGGGGATTACATGAACCTACTAAATGCCAATAGTAAGTCCAGGAAACCTCTAAGAGACCTCCGGCACACCTAAAAATGTTCATTAACCTCCTCTAACCTCTTCAATGACTCCTTAAACTCTCAAAATTCACTGAAAATCAAAAGTATTTGTAACCTTTTGAAGGACGAGTACTTCCTGAAATCATTTAAATCAATCATATCAAACAATCTTCTAATTTGAAAACTTTCTAGAGGCACCTGGAAGACCTACTGGTGATTTTTGAATGTCCCTTACAACCTGTAATTAACGATCGGAACCATTATAGTATGTCTCACTGCCAGCTGACAGATTTTACATTTGTGACATACACTGAATTGTTGTGATTAAGACCTAGACGATTCTTGATTCTGGATACTTTATGTATCATGGGGTCTTTTTCCTGATTGATTGGTCAAATGGAGCATGAGATGGACAAAAGTTTTGATGCAGCATTATTAGTAATGCAGGAATTGTATCGGACCATTGTGCTGAAGAGGCAAACATTTGGAAATATTCCCAATTTATTAATGAAATACAAGCCTTCCAAACCATTAGCTATGGTCAGCAGTAGGGCTGCCACTGACGACTATTTTTTTATTGATTAATCTATCGACTATTTTATTAGATTTGATTAATCAATTAGTTTAAGTGAAGAATTTTCTCCAAAGAATTGGCGCAGGACTGAAAATATCAGGTGACCTCTATGTTAAAAATGGTAGGTAATTTCGAGTGGAATTTTTACTTTGAAAATTATAGAAATGTTGTTTTTGCACAGAATTAATATCACAAGCATTATTTAGTTGAATTTCCTAAAGTAAAAGGCAAACAACTTCTTAAACAGCTATAAGAAAATATATAACAGCCCTCCCTAGTAATGAACCGACAACACTTATGCCTTTTCTGCTGGTCCATCCTGCAGGATTGCGCCTGTGTCTTTTCTCTTCAGGTGTTTCTCTTCAGCTCTCCTTGCTTTGGTAATGTACAGTAACTTTGCACAGGGTACAAACTACCTTACTCCCCTACTTTTGAAGACTTTGGTCGTGATAAAGTTTTAGTTTGAACCGAGTCGGACACTGCTGCCGTTGTCATTTTCACAGTCTGTGGAGCCGCTCAGTTGACCAATGACCGGAGCCAAAAATCAACTGACGTCATGACGTATGAAGTACGTAGTATAGTTACAGGAAAATAGCCTCATCATGTATTAAAAACCATGCAACGTCAACATTTTTTTTAGCGTTAACGTAATCGAATACATTGACTAGTCTGGTAGGTTGACGGTCTTGGACATCTAGAGAGAGCTCTGAGTTGTGCTGCTGCTCTTTTATGTTGAGCATGTTGAGGTGGTTCAGGCATCTTATGACAGATGTTACTGTATGTGGAAAAAAATGTTGATACATTCACGGAATTATTGAGATCATTGCAAACAGCTCAACGTCAGCATGGACAGGCAGTCTGGTGCAGTATCAGCGACATGAGCATCTGTTTGGCAAACCAAATATACAATTGAGGTTGAATAACTTGATGTATTAATTCATTCATTAATTCATTATCCGTTACTGCTTATCCTATTCAGGGTGACAAGGGCCGGAGTCTATCATAACTGGCAATTGGCCCGAGACAGGGTACAGCCTGAACGAGTCGCCAGTTCATTACGTGGCCAACACTTCGAGACAAACCGTTCACTTTCCAATTCTCATCTATTGGCCATTTGACGTCATTAAAGAACCTATACTACAATGTTTTTGGACTGACCTCAGGAAACGCCACAAGAAAATCAAGCAATTCTGATTTTGACAGGACTATATTTCCCGACAACACCAGCAAAATAGTCCAATCAGGTACACCTCACTGTGCACGTGTGTTGCTTCTATACATCGGTCAAGTGCTGGCTGTGCTCCGATTTACAACTAGTGCCAAATACACACCTACACACAAACACACACCTTTCTGTGGTGAACAGCAGCCACCACAGATAAGCTCAAATAAACAACAAACCTGGAAAAATAAATCCACCTCTCTCTCCCTCCTTTGGGACAAGAGAGGACATCCAAAGAGCACAGCCTGTTACTATAAAGCTTTTTGACATCACACACTTTCAAACACACCACACATACTCTGCGATACAAATAACAAACAGAGAGGGAGGTACAGTTCCACAGGGAGGAATCACCTCCTCTTCTATCGCTCCACACACTCCTTTTATCTACTGGCTAATGAGGAGCAGATATCCAAAGAATCACACACACACGAACACACACTCTTAAGAAACCTTCAAGCAGACACACTCAAGAAGCTACGGACGTCCTCAGGACTGTGGTTTCATCAGAATGTCTCTCAGCGAGTGTCCCACTTCCAAAACTATGGGCCGCTGCTTGCATCATTATGTAACGCTGTGTGTCAGCGCAGAGAGGCTTTGAACACTTAGCCTCTTTCCTCAGCGTGAAGCGTAGTAAAACTGCAGGGTCTAATGAGCGTGTGAATGCAGCAAGATCCATGTGTTGAACTCATGCATTTCTCTATGGTTAGACGGTAAATGGAGATTTTGCCTAGTAAGCAGGAGCCAAAGTAGATAATGAACTCCCTGTTGTATGTTGCTACTGTAAACACACAGGAAACAGGCCCCTCATCACCGAGCCCTACAACACCTGGATTACACATGTGACCGTGCAATTAGTGTTATCTAAAAGCATTCATTTGTACAAACCCTTCCACTTAATGCTTGAATTGCTTAAAATATTCAATCTAAGAATCCCCCCGGGGACCCCTGGAGCTATCGTAGCCATTTATCACTGAGATCATGCAGCAGTAACCAAGGACAATACGATTTTACATGCATTAGTACAACTAGGCCTATACTGACTTCCATGACAGCAAGTGTATATCCAAGTACACTCCCCAGTCCCCTGCAATGTAAAAGTAATCTCCCTGATTAAAATAATAATAATAATAATAATAATATTAATAATAATAATAATAATAATAATATTAATAATAATAATAATAATAATAATAATAATACATTTAATTTATAATGCGCTTTACATTTGGATTAAATCAAGAAATGAAATGATGTCCAATCAAGAAATGAAATTATGTCCAAAGCATTTTTCATAAAAAGTTCCCATTACTACATAAAAAATGAACTATTAAAGTTAAATATGATGTACACACGATACATTCCCTCGATTTGAGGGAACTTGGCTTAAATTGGACCAACGGTTGCAAAATTATTGCCCAAAAAGCTTTGGGGATCAAGCTGGCCCTAGTGTTGAAAATATACAACTGACCTTTCCCAAAATAAATCCAGCTGTTCCTCGCACTAAGGTCCAAGTGGTTATGAAATGTGAAAATTATCCATGAAAAGGTTTTTGAGTTATCACGTTAATATGAAGGCTATGCCACTGCGGTAATGACATTTACATAGCACAACTATGATGCTCATGGCAACATTTGTTGGTACAATGTTATATTTGTAAGGACAAAACATATTCAGTGTTAGCAACAAAAATATAGCAATATTCATGTCCTTGTCGGCCGCTGTAGCTCAGTGGCTGCAGCGGCTGTCTCCAAATCGGAGGATTGGAAAGTAGCCGGTCCGAACCCCAGCTAGTCTAAATTTCGTAGAATCCTTGAGTAAGACCCTGAACCCAATATGCTCCCCAGGCTCTTCAAAGGAGCTGCCAACTGCTTCCTCAGGGGATGGTCAAATGCATGGAACTAGAGAACTTGAAAGTCCCTTTTGATAAATAAAGTATCAATTATGATTTTATTATAATTTACAGAGGGGTGGGATGAACTCCTTCAGCTTTTATTTTTCCAAACACATCATTAATCACTTTGGGTGGAAGTTGGCTGGACTCACAGTACTTTATAGCTCCGTAATCACTGCTGGGAACAGTTCACACATGTAGTTTAAGCCTTCACCAACATTTGTAACTGTCACACTATCAGATACAAACTAATCTGATCTGTTCCCCAGACTTAAACTAACCCCAAAACAAAAACTCACTGGATATATTTCATCACAGAAATCTTCTCATTTGAGTTCAGGTCTTCAGTGAAAACAGCAACCATGAGCATCCTGTAAAAGTTGTGGGGGTGCCCAGTAATGTCTTGATCTTAGACACCATATTTCTGATCCTGAAACTAGCTTATGTAGCACAGCCAGAATAAACCTGGAGCATCAGAGGGAGTTGAAATAAAGTGCTGCACCTTAGAATGACAGTGGGAGGTTGTTAATGTTGATGTTCATATATTTTCAGTTAACTGCAAAATACAAGCGTCCCTTAGCGACTCCATGGAATCTGTTTTGCCTGGCTAACTAATTTCATCTATGAGCCCAGGGTCCCCCTTAGAGTCATGTTACATCTAAATAAGAACTGTCCTTGAGAATGCTTGTAACTTACTGAGATTCCAACCTCCTCAGTGAACACTAGTGTTTGTCCATGACCACTGGAATCAACTAATTAACCCCTGTTCTTTTGGACTTCCTCAATGACTCATGAAACCCGATCATGAGTTTCTTTAGGTACCCTGGAGGTTCATCAGTGTCACTCTGACCCAAGCGGTGCCTATCCAAGAAAAGTGGCTTCTCAAATGATCCAAGAACCACTTTAATGACTCCATTATCAGTGGCTATGTGTCCCAAAAGATAATCTCTCATTCAACACTGGAAATTTCTCAACACCTTCTTGTATGACTTTTTTCAGTTCAGTGATCCATGGAAACGTCCCCTACAAAACTCCATTAATCTCTGAGACATCCTGGTTCACTCTTTCAGTGAGCTTATCAAATCCTGGGTACTTCTAAAATACCTTTGGACCACCGCCAAACTCTAAATGCCAGGCTGCTCAGGATTTCCTCCCTCTAACCTACCCTGTGAACCTTAAAACTCAGAGTTAACATTCTCAGTGTCTCCCAAATACTGTTCAGTGAACCCCGGTACCTCCACAAGGATTCCACCTCAGGATGCTCACTCCATCAAACCCCAAAAGCCCATAAAAACAACTCAATGAGCCATGGAATACATTTCCTGACCCCTTATACCTCCTACGTGCGTGACATTTGAGCTTCCTCACTAATTCCTAGAACATCTCTCATGACCACTTGGACCTCTTTAGGGAATGCCTAACCCACTCAGCCAAAGCTTCTCCACTCCTTAAACTCCTATTGACCCTTTGACACACAGGACATCAGTCCCTCAAGAAAACATCCGAAACCCTTGAAGGAACCTGTTCAGTGGAACTTCTTTAATGTGAAGAGGTCTTCCTGTCTGAAACTTCTGTTAGTACAGTGTCTCGATGATGTGGAATAAAGAGTTTATTTTTTTAGGAGATCTGCTAGATCTCTAAATCCTTTGGAAATCAAAGCATCACAAGTTTGAGAAAACCTAAAGGTTAGGTAAAAAGAACCTAAAAAAATCCTAAAAAGAAACTCCTGGCCCCAATTATCACCCACCAGGGTGAACAAGAGGAGAGAGGGATTGTTCGGGAGGAGAGTAATAAAAGAAGGGAGTGAGGATCCCTGAGGTGGATAGAAAGGAATCAGGGGGGGAGGTCTTGAAAGTAAGCAAGGAAGGAAGCATTCCTTTATCCTCCTCAAGGAAGGGAGGAGGATAAATGAATGCTTCTATTCTTTATTTTCTGTCTCTTTGTTTATTTATTCTTCCCCAATCTTTAAAGTGAAAGTAAAGCTCTCTCATCAATTTCACATCAGTAGAAAAGTCTTCTCTTCATGTTTCCCCATTTGCCTCTATTCCTTTTCCTTCCCTATCTTTCATCAATGGACAGCCTTGGAGCCTGAGATACCCACATCAAAAAAAATATAGTGACTCAATAACTTAGTATTTCATAACAGACATTTATTTAAATTATATCTCAGTTATTCAGACTAAATTTTTGTTCAGGGCTACAAGAATTACGAACAAACCATTTCCCAAACACATGAAAAGCATTCATAAACATACAGTTATAATGTGAGCGCTTAACTCATATTTCAGACAGTTATATGAATAATTTAATGTGAACATGAGATGGTAACATGGAAAAGATGAAATAATTCTGCATTTTTAATATTGAGGATTATGCTTTTCAGCCATTAATCAAACTGACAGGAGTGTCTTCAAAATTAAAAAATGTGGCCATAAGCTAAACAAACTGCATTATTAATGCTATTTTAATGGCTGCTGTGCGCTCAGTTTTATTATTTAAATTTGTTCTGCATTTGCGGATTTACTGTTCTGCGACCTGTACTTCTCAATTGGTGCCGTGCTTTGAAAAACGTATTAAAGTCATTTTTCCTTTCTAGTAATTCTATATCATTGTGATGGTGATGATTGAAGTAGGCTGAACACATCACTGACCTCATGTACTTGGTCGGATTAAACTGAACCTAATTTTATTTAACATTCCCAAGGAGATTGCATTCTTAACCTATGTGTTCCTTAGTCGGAATGAGTCGTGGAATTGATAGTTAACCGTTATTAATTGGGATTTTTAAACCCACATTGTGTAATCCAGTTGAATCTAATCCTGCTTTACTTTCCCTGTTTGTTCTGCTTTGACAGCAATGGATACATAATGGTACCCGGTAGAGCTCAGTCCTCCACCAAGGCCAAACAATCAAACACGTCTGTTTAATAATAATAATAATAATACATTTAATTTATAATAGCTATCTTTACCAATGTCCTGCCTTTCCAGAAATTCAAATCAATCGTCAAAATCAAACAAACCAAATTTCATTGTGACATATCAAAAAGTAGAACATGGTTCATAATATATAAAACAATAGCGTATATCTTCTTCCACTTATCTCCTGGAGATTCTCAACCAATATTGCTAAAATCATATTTTATGGTAAAACTGGTACATCACTCCAACATTTCAATATCCTTTGAGAGAGAGAGAAAAAAAAAAGCAAAAACAATAAAGAAAAACAATCAGTCAATCCTTTGCTTTTTTTAAAGATATATAACGCTTTAAAAATTATATCCCATCTTTTTTCAAATTGAGCCAGGCTATCCTTTTCACCAGTAAAATACCTTTCTAAAGACAAATAAGGATACATTTTTTCCCAGTGTGTCAGAAATTTTATACAACGTCTGAAAACACTCCAGGTCCAGAAACATTCCTGGATCTGTCCCTATCAAGATTAGCAATGCAATTTGATGGATTTGTTCTTGCAATCTATGGCCCGTACTTCTACCCAGTTCCAATGAAATCTGCATAGCTATATTTGGTTAATCGTGCTTAAAATCCAGCCGACCAACCAAAGCACATGGGTGAAACATAACTCCCTTGGCAGAAGTAATAAATAACAGAAAGTCATCCAGCAGATTGCATACCTCCATAATCCTAAACGTGTCTGTGTAGCCTGACCACCCAACGCCTCAACAAAGTAAGATGGTTTTGCTCAGTTCACCTTTAGCTCAATCAGGGAAAATGTCAAAAATGTCTGCAACATTATAACACATTCCTGTATTCCCCTCACCACCTCTTTTATAGCAGGTGATGAGGAATTGTAAACAAGTTATAGGATCCATCACCTCTTTCTTGATTCATGAATTTCAACTAGGCCTATACTGCCGTCCCAGACAGCAAAGGGTACATGTGTGAAAAAACCCCAACCCCCTGCGTTGTAAAAAGTGATCCCCCTGATTGATGAGTGAGTGTTTTTCACGAAAACCCCCCTTAATGAGTAAAATATGGACTATTAGTGTTAAATATAATAAAGTCCTTGAGTCGATTCATATGCACCAAATCGGACCAGTGGTTGGGAAAAATTAAGATCTAAGTGGGTGTATAATTTGAAAATGACCACTGAAATAATTTTTGAGTTATAGCGTCAACAAGAAGATTGGTGGCAGCAATGTTAATTAAAGTTATAGGTTCTGCTAAAAAGGAAAGTTTTAAGTCCTTTTTTAAATGTGTCAGTCATCTGTGGAGCCCTGAGATGGTCAGGGAGGGCATTCCACAGATGAGGGGCAGCAGAACAGAAGGCCCGATCACCCATGGTGCTGAGCTTAGTCCGGGGAAGGAGGAGGCGGTATGAGTGGGTAGAACGGAGGGATCGTGTTGAGGTCAGTGGGGTGAGTAGTTCTTTCAGGTAGGGGGGTGCGTTACCATGGATACACTGGTGAGTGAGGAGAGAGATCTTATAATCAATCCTGGTGAAGATGGGAAGCCAATGAAGGGAATGAAGAACAGGGGTGATGTGTTCGTGTTTACGAACTCTCATCAGGATAGTTTGTTTGTGTATGTAGAATTCTGCTTGTTTCTGCATCTGCCGTGTTCTTGTCCACGTATGTGTGTGTGTGTGTGTGTCTGTGTGTGTGTGTAGAGATTCTGCTTGTTTCTGCTTCTGCCGTGTTCTTGGCCACGTATGTGTGTGTGTGTGTGTGTCTGTGTGTGTGTGTAGAGATTCTGCTTGTTTCTGCTTCTGCCGTGTTCTAGTCCACGTATGTGTGTGTTTGTAGAATTCTGCTTGTTTCTGCATCTGCCGTGTTCTAGTCCATGTGTGTGTGTGTGTGGGTGTGTGTTTGTAGAGATTCTGCTTGTTTCTGCATTTGCCGTCTTCTAATGCACGTATGTGTGTGTGTGTGTGTGTGTGTGTGTAGAGATTCTGCATATTGCTTGTTTCAGTCCACATATTTCTGTAACAGACCACAATAGCAAAGAGATGGTACAGCCACTTCTCCCCATGAATAACTCATAACACATGTTAACAAACGTTTAGCAGTAGCACTGGAGTGGCTGATGTCATCCAGCATTCATTAACGGTTCTGTTTTTACAGTTTTATCTGGAAATCAAACTGGTGACTGATTAAGAGGCTCATTGTGTGTGTTTGTGTGTGTGTGTAGAGATTACTATAGTGCTCAGACAGATGCAATCAGCAGAAAGAGGGGTTGTGTGTGTGTGTACCCAAATACAGAATGTTTGCGTGTGGTTTATCTGTGGAGATGAGTGCACACCAAACACATCCTAAATCAGCTTGTTACCCAGCAGTCATCAGCGCCAGGCAGCAGATTCTTCTCTCCACACCATCCCATATTTTCTCTTTCTTTCTCCCTCTTCATCTCTCACCACAAACACATGCTCGCCATCAGATCCCACAAACTACATCTTCCTGCCCTCCCTCTGTTCAGCCCTTGCTGGTGGATTTTACTCATCTTTCCATCTGTCCGTCACAGACAGGAAGTGGGTGCATTAGCAGAGTGAGGACGGGCCGATGAAATTATGGTCCATTATCCAACCATTTACAGGACCGGGAGCGGGATGAAAGAGGCAGCATGAGCACAAGTGCAATGATAGAGATCTCAACACATAAAGGCTCGTCTGTGCTCTCAGCTCTGAGGGACAGACTACAGAAAATATGTTAGTGTTTTCAATGTGGGTTGTTCAGCACAGCTGCGCTTTTTATTACTATTTCACTATTTTCATCATATATAATTCAGTAAAAGCAATTTCTGAGTTCCTGTTTTAGTCTCTGCTCCGGGCCCTTAAGTGGGTATCAATTTTTTTTCCTGATCCTTTAAAAGTCTCTGAAATTAAGGTGTTCACTTTTTTTTTTTCACCTAACATAAATCAAATAGGAGGGATTGGATCTTCTCTATAATGGATTCTCGCAACTTTGGACGCTCCTAAGTTGGCAGCAGGGGTACCAACAGCACAAAATCTACAACCGTCAGCAGGGTTAAAAAGCAACTAGTAGCAGCAAACTCAGGAGAAGAAAACTGAATATGTCTTCACATTGGGGGACAATGGGAACGCCTCACCCTCTGAGAAGAGGAAGAAATCAACCGTTTTGCAAGGAAGGGTAAATGATTATATTTGCCATGTTATTTCAGCTTTAACAAAGCACTGCTCGACAACTTAAGTGTAAGTTTATAACGGACTCTCACTTGATGGCAGAATGAAAAGCTGCATCAGACACAGCGCTCAGGGACAAACAACAAGAGCCATCAGAAGATGTGCAATCTCCTCATGGCCCAATCCACTGTGTTGTCAAGCAATTCCTCTGAATGACTTCCTTAAATTAAATATGATGTTATTTCTGAAAAAAGTGGAGTAAATCAGACGGATTAACGCAAAAATACTACCGACCTTTCCCAAAATCGTTCCAGCTCTTCCACACACTAAGGTCTATGTCGTTGTAAAATTGAAAAATTATCCATGAAATAGTTTTTGAGTTATCGCGTTAAAATGGAAGATTTGCAGCGGGGGACAAGCAGGCAGCGATAACAAGTCCACAATCCAACAAGTCCCCGACTTCTTTAGTCATTATACCCATGACTTTTCTAGAATATAATTAATATATACAATTTGTCATAAATGTCTGAGCGGAACACGTGTGCCCCTCGATGATTGAAAATATAACACAACAGAATGTCATGTGTAATATAACATTACAGCATTATTATCATGTGTAATATTACTTGAAATGATTATTACCATATGTAATATTTATTAATAGTAATATTGTCATGTATGTTTAATATCATGTTGTTACTCTAGGGCCTGGTTTGCATTAACTTCTCAGACATTTCTTTTTTTTTTTTTAACTCAATCGGTGCATAATTTTGTTATTGTAGTTTTGGAGTAATATCTTCCACAATAATTCCCTTTGAGATTACTAAAAAGAAATGAAAAACATAGACAGACGGTTAGATGGACATAATGGGTGCTCTGACCCGCCCCCCTTTGCATGCCTGAGAGATGATGAACATCTATGTCATCACTCTGAAGCCATCACCTTCTGCATGTATGTTTCTTCAACCTTTTTAGGAGTCACTCAAATGGAGCAACATTCAACCCAAGTCTGTGAGTCACATGTAGGCAGTGTATTCTATCTGGATTATGTCTAGATTATATTACTATATATATGTGTTTGTGGATAATCCACGTATAAAAGCAGTAGGAAAAGGCACATTAAGAAAAAACCTGCAAGCACATAGACACATTCCCTTCACATGTTATTAAGAGATGATCCATCCATCTCCTCAAATAGCAACAGGAGCACCTCACTGCCGATGTCAGAAGTCAACATGTCACAATGCAGCTCAGATAGTTGGATATGGCTGTAACCTTCAATGAGGAAAATAGACCTCTAAAGGCTTCCTTTTTAGAGGAAGGAGATGTATAACACACGCTGGCTGTAAGTTAGTCTTAAGGTGGGAACATTGGATATCCCTGCTCAGATAAATGAATGTAATTTTTAAATGCAAAAAGGAGCAATGAAATTCAAGTCTGACTAACTGGAGGCGCACATAAGTGATGAGGGTAAATACACCTTGATTTAATGGTGCAATCAGTCCATAGGAACGGAGAGAGGGGACGTGTTTGAGCCCAGTCTCGCAGCTCTTCATCAATCTGTCTGAAGCACTTGAGATCTAACCGATCCACAATCAGTCTCACAGCTGAATGATCGATACAGTCTGCAGTGGAGGAAAACAAAGGCCACAAAACAGGCCGCTAAGCAAACAAGCGAACGGAGTTTCTACTTCATTATTGCTTTAATTATAGCTTGACTCGCCATTTGATGTTGAAATTTAATTATGCCCAGCTGCATACAATATATTAATTCAATGGTCTGAGTCTGGAGACTGCTCAGGCCTCTTTTAAAAAGCAGATTTGAATGGGCTTTGGTGCGACTTGACAGACAGATGATCAACTCACAGCTCAAGTCATCTGGAGTAAAGGACGTTTCCCTCGTTATCCAATCCCTCTCCCCAAAACAGAGTAAAAAAAATGCATCAGCATCTGACACATCCTCCATTCCTTTAGTGAGCCTTAAGGAGTCTATCTTCTTTTGGATATTTGCTACAGAGAGGATAACCGACCTTAACCAAGCTTGAAATCCGATTTTTGGAATTGCACTAAAATTTTAATCTAAACTAACTTCTACTGCTTATGAGAAAATTTGGTAAAACTATGGGGCATGTAGTTTGTGATGCTCTGGACAAAAGTAATACCCTTGAAAGCACCTATAAAATAAATAATTTTCCATTGAAAATCGAAAGGAAAACGAGATATAGCAGTAGCTATGGTAAGGGACAACAATACACTAACCAGTCATAATACTTAAACCACCTGCCTAATGTGTAGTTCTCATCTTGCCTACAAGTCAAGTCTGTGTTTTCAAGAACTACAGTGAACATTCTCAGCCGTTTGGACTACATTAGATCTTCTGCTGGATCTGACATCAGAGCCTTCCCATCAGTTAGCCTAGGGTGCCCATGATCATAGACCACTTACGTATGTACTAACCACTGCAGGCTGACAACACCCGAAAAGACCTGCAGATATGCTCTGACCCAGTTGTCTAGCCGTCACAATTTGATCCTTGTCACAGGAGCTCAGATTCTTATGCTTGCCCATTTTTCCTGCTTCCAGCACATCAACTTGAGGACAAAAGGACTGTTTGCTGACGACGTAGTATATCCCACCCACTGACAGGTGCCATTCTAATACTGTTATTAAAACTGCACCAGTCCGTGGTTATTATGGTGTGGCTGATCAGTGTATATATATCTTCATTGAAAAGTGTACATTAAAAGTAAATAAATATATAAATAAATACGTTGTCTTGAACAGTTTGCAACCTGCTGTTGTTCATTGGTGCGTGGTGCCATCTCTTCTTTACGAGCCGCTTCACAACGCAAGATTTCATGAAGCTAATACCAAAGAGATTCTGGTGTTTTTGTGACCTTTCATCCATGACACAAAATGGAAGACAGGGAGAGAAAGTAGATTGTCTACTGTCAGAAACCTGATAACGTTGGTTCTGAAAGTGAGAACAGAATCCGTCGAGAAACAATACTCAATTTCTCTAGAAACACCGGTACTTTATAGATGTGTGAAGTTTGGTGTAGCTCGTATGAAGAGTTTTTACGAGATATAGTACATTCAAAAATATGACTATGTACAGACTGATCTCTATCATTGTTGGGGAAATTTAAGACCAGAGATGATGTCATCTTTAGGAAAGACAATGTTTTAACATTTACGTAAGGAACAGCGCTGCTTTTATCACAGTGATAAAGTTTTAAGTTTTGGATCAGACAGAGAGAAAGATTGAAGCACTTTTGTAGGGAAGTAAATCCCTAGAAGACTGGCTGTAATCTGTTGACATCTCTGCTGGCATCTCTGCTGGCACACACACACATGTACAGGCACACACATACACACACTTACACTTCCTTGGGATAATACCTGCAGCTAAAACATGTTTGACCATCAAAGTGGAAGATTGCACATCATCTCAACGCAACCCTGACCTCATTTCACTTTGTACGAGGAGAAGCAGCCACTTACACACTCTCCTGCTCTCTATCGCTATTTCACACACACACTGGGTGGTGGTAGCCTTTGGCCGTGCGAGCAGCTGTGAATAATTGTGTTTACAGATGGCATACGTACGACCTGTGGGTTGAGAGAGAGAGAGAGACATAGAGTTGGTCTTCTTGCGTTCACAAAAGGAGACATGATGGCATTTACGATCAGCCCATATTTCTCTCTCTCTTTCTCTCTCTGTCTCTCTCAATTTTTTATTTTTTCCATTTTGTGCTAATTCCCTTCAGTTAGCTTAATTGACGTAAGCAGTAACGAGGCGTTTACCGCCAAAGCACAAGTTTAAATAAAGACAGCGGATTGTTTTTAGATGGAACATTTAGTGAATCATTTGGCTCCTGGAAGCAGGTCCTTTCCCTTAACCAGATGGAAACGGAACTTTTGCAGTGAAAATAGCTGTTAGTGTTTATCGTGATCTGATTTTTATAGTGTAGCTCTGAGGCAGTACATGAAATACCCTGTAGAATCCCAGGGTCTTTGCAACAAAACAACACAGAAATAGGCCCTAAAAATTAGGAATGTTACGACAAATATGTAAAAAATATCTTGATCTGCATTTTAAACCACCTTGATTCTAAACAAAAAGGGTTCAGTAGAAGAAAATACCGTCTCTTTACTTTCAGAGACAATCAACGGGCCAATATCATTTAAAGCACACAGCTAGCTATCTTGGTATTTCACGCAATCATGTGCAAACATGCAAGAGAAAGAAACAGTCCATCCTCTCTGTGTAGACCTGTTAGCAAGTAGCATGCACTATAATATGCATTGCTCCTCCTGTTGGCTTGTTTAGCTAAACTGACATTATTACTTCAAATGTGTGAAGTACAACATTTGTGTGTTACATTAAGAGAGCGTTTTACAGTGTGTAGCACTAGCATCATTCATAGTTAGCCATATGCAACAGCAGTAACTAAACAGCCAATCATTACCTAAAGCCAATACTATTTTACAGGTTTTGCTACATTAAGACTGAAAAATAAATAATCTAGCATGCTAGCATTGGAACTGATTATGCTAGCATTCCTGCATATGTCGATACTAAAAGTCAACAAGTCTGCATCTAAATGGAATCACCCTGAAAGGTTCCAGAATTGCAGTGTTTCTATAGCTAACATCATAATATATTAGTTAATAATTGCTAGCAAGATTTGAACATTTGAGAGCAGATAGTTCATCATATTCTAAACAGGATTCAAAAAAGAAAAAAGCAAAGCAAAAAGACGGGCATGCTGAGCTCAGATGCTTGTAAATGAATGTATTGATGTTGTATCATAAGCATAATATTCACCTTTTAGCAACGCATGCTTAGCTAAATTTCAAACATCCATTTCCTTTTTTTTTAGCATGTCTGTATCAGCGACATGACAGCTAACAAGACTCTGAAAAAATGAAGCTAACACATATTGGCGTGGATAACAGCAAACCTTTGACTTCTCACATGGTTTCTCAAAACCAGCTAACAAGCTAACTCGCCTAGAACCTGCTATCACCATTAAAAGAGCTGCTGACATGTGACTGATAAGGAGGGCAGACACCTGAAATCAACATGCTGACATGAAAATGATAGGCAGACAAAATGCTAACTAGCATAGAGAGGTAAGATATTGTGTTACGTCCTCCTAACCTGCCTCTGTGGATCTTTAAGTGGAGCTGATGGAAGGTTGGACTCAGTATGATTTACATAATTGGGATGTTAATCCCGATAAGTCATGGGAGTTGATTATATTGCATATTGATTGTGTTGTGCTGCTGTGAGGTCACACACCTCTTTAATGAAGGTATACGCAGCGTAGGGAATTGTGGGAGTCTGATTAAAAATACATTGTTGACATTCACGCTGACATACTGCATTTTGCCTCGTGGTGTGTAATGAAAACAGCGTTTATGTGTGCATTGGGTATTAACGTGTCTGCTGATGGATGGGGTAGGTGAAAAGAGGAGTAGAGGGAGGGGGCACTCCACCTGGTCTTACCGTTCTCCGGATGCTCCATCTCGCCAATGCTACCGTCAGGCGTCGTTCGCTCATAATGGTCTTCCGGCAGCGCCAGCGGCCCGATACGCGGCCCCGACGACGACTTGGAGCTGGGTGTCTCCGACTCCTCCAGACCGCTATCGTAGTAGCTGTGTTGGGAAGCATCCTGCAGGTCCTGCGCCTGGTTGGCCGTGGAGAACGTCACTCTGCGGTGGGGTAGCTGTGGGTGGCGGAGACACAAGGGCATGATTAATTTTTCAATTATTTATTGTTAATAATGACACTTTTAAATTTAGCAAACGGGATGATTTTAATAGAAAACGTTTCATCTGATGAGGATGTAGCTGTAAAATGATTAAAGGCATCGAGTGCAAGTCAAAGGCAGTAAAAATAACTTTAAAGGACTCATTTAGACTCACTTTACAAAACTTTCATTACTTTTCACTATGTTCTCAAACCCAATGATTTTATTTTTCTTATTTTTAATGTCCCACCACAATGATCAGACAACTTTCAAGTCATCATGGCGGATCTTATGTAATCCCATCCTATCGCTGCTTAAATGTAACCTTTTTTTTTTTTTTTTGCAACATCTGATTATTTTCGGCTCTCAAATTTCATTCCCCAACCAGTGAGCAGGAGCATCTATCTCCGAGATCACCTTGTCCATCTTCACAGCAAGAAATCAAACCAGTGGATGAACCTCACCATGGACTTAGATGTGTTAAGAAGAATTAAGTAATGTTTGTTCAGGGCCAGTGTTTAAAAAGTTAAACAAGTCCTTGAAACGTCTTAAGCGTACACAAACCGAGCAATCGAGTTTACTTCTATGGGTATTCTATGATGGGATTAGAGGAGGAAGTGATGTTATGTTCTAAGAGCTACACAGAGGTTGGAGGAGGAGGAGGTTGGTCTTGACAAATATGGATCAAACACAATTGGGACGTCCACCCCGGGGGAGAACTGTTCATGTCCCGTGTGGACCTAAGTTCCAGTACTTCTGTCATTTTGAGAATGTGTTCAGTGGACATGTTGAATGATTTGAATAAGGGGTTCAATGATAGCAAGTAACAAAGACTTTTGTTTGTAGAAAAAAGCAACAGTATTGTAAAAAGATATTGTATGTTTAATGGTGTTTAAGTGACTTTTTGGGATTTATTTGAATGGGTTTATAAGACAGTATGAGCCAGGGACTGCTTCGGCCTCTCCTAGGACTCTGCACATAAGATTATTTAAGATGTATCAGCTCTGACACTTAATTGTAAGTTCGGCGTGAACTACAGCATGTGTCTGCTTCTTCTCCCACATGAAACAGCTTGTTTTATTAAAAGAGCGGCCCGATGAACACACACTTTACTGCTTCATTTGCTGTGTGTTTCTGGGGGTGGAAGGTAGCTGTCTGACTGGTGTGTTTGATGGTTTTGTAATTAAAATGCAATTAGCTTCCCTATAGTGCTGCAGGGACGCTGGACAGAAACGCACACACACACGCATGCATAAACACATACAGAGACACACACACACACACCCACAACGTGCAAATAAATAAACAGAATACGTTCAGAGGCCACCATTGTGTGGTCAAAAATTTCAATCACAGAAGCATACTTGACCGGCCCGCGCTGATAAAGAGCAGCATCCCTAGTGCAGAGAATACTCCATCGCCATGGCAACTATAGACCAGTCAAACCATCACATCCGCTCTTATCAACATCTGGATGTGAGTTGTTTTTCAATGCCTTTGCTTCCACATTTTAGCCGAGCCAAACTGGTTATCATACCGCATCGTTATAGATAAGCCCTCCATTGCTGTCAGTCAGATAATCCACTCGCAAGCTCTGCCTGATGCTGGTCAACAGTCATTTTCGGTGCTGTTTGCATGTGTTGATGACTACTGTATGCACCATACAGGCACAAACAGCATGAACTAATGTCACAGCGGGCGAAAATGTACAAAACCAAAACCCCAGCGAGCTGTCCTTTAAACTGTGTGGACACAGTGTGCTGCTGAGGCATCAAAAGCGCCGCTTCAGGCGACAGTGTCCTGTCGAGCTCAACACATTCAGAACCTAAGTAATAACCAGACTTGTTTTTTATGCTCAAGGTTCAGGCCACCATCAGTACTTATTACATGGGGATGACGTGTCATGTAATGAAGTGTTGACTCCACCGAGCTGTCAGCTGTACATTTTTACCTTCACCTGTTTGTGCACAGATTCAGACATACATAATTCAACACCTCCATTTAATAACCCAAAGCAGGGTTGCCCCCCCCCCTATGCAATGCCATAGACCGTATCTGCCCCTCAGCAAGATGACTGGGGCTGTTGAAACAACAATGTGAAAGATCTGATCTTGCAAATCAGATTAGACTCCCTTTAATTTTATGGTCCTTGATCGGACACGTATTAAATTCTGTAACATGAATGAGAAGGGTTACATCAGAGTCTGTTTGGCACGTATGCATGTTGTCATGGGCAGCACAGCCAAACCAACCAAACCAGCGGAACCTTTGACAGTGTCTACCATCTTGCAGATCTAAATGTAATGCATTCAGTCGCCCCTAGGGTGTCCATTTCCGACTGTATACAATGCATTGTTTAACAAATATGATGAGGGGTTTGTTGTTGTTGTCGGGGACTGTGATGACTCCTGCAAAAATGTTTTTATGTACGTAGGTCCTGCCAGTTAAGGGGACAGATATTTTCACATTAGATATAGAAACAATGATTGTGATTACGAACTTGAGCTGTCAAGCTAACAAAATCTGATAGAAGCAATCATAATTGAAGAATGGGGTATGTAATGTGAGCGCCGCCCTTTTGGTGTAAGTGATGTTATGCCAGGAATATACCAAATAGTAGTTCCTGACTTTGTGTCCAAATTTTGCAACACTAAACAGAATTTACACAAGTGTTTGCTTTCAGGATGTGCTGAAGGTCAAACTTGGCTGTGAAAGTTTTCAAATTAAACTTGTTACAACAGAACTCAAATTTAATTTTTCAGTTTTAACACAAAAGCTTATTCACATTGAAAACTATTAATTTCAATTCTTTTGAATCACCTCTCCTCTGAATGCTTGCTGGGACCCCAGGTTGGAAAGGCAAATGAAAAACCTTCCGGTTTGCTTTGGGAAATGTTGGGCGACCGTAAAAAGAATGTGTGATATTTCAAGCTGAATGCTACAAAAACTGTTTGTTGATTCTAAAGAAAACATGTTTCAGTGTTGTCTGGCCAAATAATACATAACACATTCACAAAACAACAATCTGCCAAATATTCAAATTTGTCCGTACACGAGCCCCAGCAGCTCCTGCACAGTTAAATATATTGGGAAAAAATGGTGAGTGAAACAGTTTGCGGTATTAATAACTGCTTTCTGCCTCCTCTGCTCACTGTGCTGTGTGAGCATTAGGGTATAAATCATATCTATATATACATGAAGGGAGAAATGAAGCGGATCAAATAGTCTCAATCCCTCTGCTGCCTGTCTGTCACCTCCAGCATACACTGCAAAATACCTGCTTTTGGTACTTCTGTGTGTGTGTGCCTGTTTGCAGGAAATAGAAATGCCATCTCAGCAGGTTGCACCCTGGGAAAGTGGAGCAGATCAGAGGGGATGAATAGAAAGACCAACCAAGATCCAAAACAACCTCTACATCTGCCTCTGCCCATCTGCATGCCGCCATCTTGTTCCCACACAGGACATTGTACATCATAAATGTCCTTGCTGGCCTAGTTTTTTTTTTTGTCTATTAACAAACCTGGACCTTAAGAAGCATTTATGCTGACTGATATAGATACTTTTCCCTATGTCATCTTGTGGGTGTGTCGATGACAAGGTAAGGAATGCAGTGGAGTACATTGCCATAAGTACGTACTAAACTGATCTATCTGCTTTTGAAAGTAAATGTAAAAAGTAAAAAAAAAGATATGAGTCAGACAGAGACAACCTTCTGATGATTAAAGGATGGTTCGGACGAATGACGTTTACAGATCCAGCCCATCCTACGCTGCCTTCTCTTTCATATCCTCCTCCTCTCATTGTAAATGCTCTTATTTTTATATTTATGTCAAGATTTAAGGTGACTCGCATCTTATGCACCAGAGTAATCAAATTCCTTGTAGGTGTAACTTCCTCAGCAATAATAACATTTTCTGTCTGAATGCTTTTCTATCCGACTCATAAGGTGAGGCCACCTTATTGTTATTATTAGTAAACATGTTTGACATTCATTCATTTCCTGTAACCACTTGTCCTGTTCAGGGTCCCGGGGGGGGTGGAGCCTCTCTTTTAGCTGACATTGGGCAAGACACAGTGCACACTCAGTTCATCAAAGGGCTGATACACAGACACAGACAGCCATTCATGGTCACATTCATTCCTACGGGCAATTTAGATTCACCAATTCACCAGTTTTGCATGTTGTTTTGGACTATGGGAGGAAGGTGGAGAAGGGCCCTGAAGGAATCCACACAAACACACAAACTCCACACAGAACAGCCAAGCAGAGGTGGATTTGAGAACCGAACCTTCTTGCTGCGAGGTAACTGTACTACCCAGTGTTGTCCCGCACCATGTTTGATTTTGAGATTTTTAAATTTGGCTGATTGCATCAATACTTTCAGAGCCATCCATCAGGGAGAAACACCCCAGGGCAACTGCAAATGCCGCCAAGCAGCGAGAAACACTGTACCCATTGATGCTAACGTTAGGTACAACTGATGTTGAGTCTCACCTCCAGTTCTCAAAAAATAACTCTTGATGAACCGGTCACCTGACTGTTTTGTTGACAAAATGAAGCTACACGACAGAGATTACATGAGGTGCTGCATCACTTCCTCTCACCCAATAATCTCAATAATCTCAGTATATGATGCACCGCCTTTTCAAATCTTTTTCTGGGTGCATTTTTACAATTAAGGAGAACAACCTCTTTTTAAAAAGGTTTGAGAAAGTTGGTTTTAGGATTTTAATTCTCCTTTTGTTTCAACCTGGGGTAAGAGGCTTTTACTTCCTCCTTTGACCTGCACCCTGAATCCTTAGTAGTTCCTCAAGCTAGATACATAATAGAGGATAAAAAGCCTGATTTTATGACCTGAATGAATGAGTAATTCCTGCATCCAAAATTTTACCCACATATGCCCTAAAGTGTAATGGTTTCCTGTCTGACCTATGTTCTCACCAAGCTTTCATGGACTCCAGCCAGAAGCGTTTATATATCACTATCTATCTGAAAATGACTTTAAAACTTAAGAATATTCCGTTTTAACCATTTAAATATAAATAAGTCACGTGGTCACACTGTTGAAGGTCAGTAATAAGGATTCAGGGAAACATCGTGACTAACTGCAATCTGTTAGTGCTGCATTTGGAAGAGAGCTTCAGTTCATGACTGCACCAGGACGATTCAGTCATTTGCTTTTATGTAAAACAGGGAGCCATGATGAACTATTTTTCCTTGAATCCATAGTAACTGACCTTCATTAGCATCGCTGTGGGGAAAACTGAGGTCATGAATATGCTGCTGAATCTGTTGTGCAGAGAGGCAGAAGAAGAGAGACTTTACATGGAGAACAAAGAAGAGTTTATTCAAGATGGCTACAATGTGATCTTTGAGTAGAGACAAAAAATTACTCAAAAAGGAAGTGAAGATGAAGCAACCAAAACTTCATTACATGCACATCCCCGACCATGAGGATCTTTTTTTAACGTAATTTTATATGATAAGAAGACAAATATTGTGGATGTTGTTGATATTATGTATTTGTGTTGTAGAAGAAGAGGAGGTAAGGGGCACAAGGAGGAGGAGAAGTAGAAGTTAGATGTTGATGATAAGAATAAGGCAGATGTATGTATTAGAAGAGGGAACTCTATTCAGATGAAGAAGATGCAGGAGGATGGGAGAAGTAAAAAAAAAAGAAAAGATGACGGAGAAAAATTTAGACTCAAAGAAGAGGACGGAGAGTAAGATAACAAAATAAGGAAGAAGAGAAGATATGGAAGTTAGACATGGAGGAGAAAAAGAGGAAAAAGGGAAGAGAGCAGGACTAGGTGGAGCTGAAGAAGAATAAGGAGGAAGACTTAAAAAGGGGGGAGGTGGAGGAAATACCAGATATAGGTAAAGGAGGAAGAATAAGAGCAGCAGGGGAATGGAAAGGGTAAAGAAGAGGAGGAGGATGATAGGGAAGTGGACCACAAGTGAAGACGAATAAGAGGAGCGAGTGAGAAGAGGAGGGAAACTTAGATGGAAGAGGAGCTCCTGTATCATGAAAGAAACAGTAGGAAGAGGGAGATGAACACGAACAAGGCAATGAGGGAAGAAAAGGAACACCAAGAATACTTATGAGAGAGGAAAAACGATGAAGGATCAGCAGGGACTGGGAGAAAGAAGAAGCAGGAGGAAGAACAGCAGTGAGCTTCAGATTGAGGGAGGAACAGGAGTCTGAGGAGGTCGCACAATATTTAAAGAGGAGGTCAGGGAATATTTGAGAAACAAAGAAATTAGATGGAATTGGTAGACCTGGAGGAAGATGAAGAGGGTTGGGTTAGGACTAAAAACGGATGGAGAAAAGAAGAGATAGTTAAAAAAAAGACGAGGCATTTGCGCTCCTGAAGGAGGTGGTATAGAAAAGGTCAGGTGTAAATTCAGACAGATAAGATGACCAGGGCCTCCTCCTCATCCTACCCCTCATCCTCCTCCTCTTCCTCCTCTTGCTGCTGCTGCTGCTCCTGACCCTACAGCTGGGGCTGGTAGTAAAGAAGGAAAGAGAGGAGGTGTGCTCATTGTTCAGAGATGATTAAAAACCTGCGAGAGGAGAGACGCATGACGCCTCGCTGGCTGTTTGTCAGCCGAGACACGGGGAGAGAGATAACAGAGAGAGTGTGCGTGAAAGAGAGAGAGAGAGAGAGAGCGATCCTCATTACCTCCCTCTGGGGGAGATAAGAGTGGGAGGCTGCATTGTGCATGCTTATAAAAGTCTGTCCTTATCAAGTATGCATGCATATACACACACACATAGGAGCCCACTTGAGCACACACACACACACACACACACACACACACACACACACACACACACACACACACACACACAAACACACTCAGTCCCTGTAAAGGGGGCATGCTGGTGATAATTCGCCACAACTGTGCTGAATGTGAGAGGAGAATGAATGAGCAGAGGAGGAAGAGAGAGAGAGCGACTGGACAAATGAATGAAGTGAGTGAAAGAATATAAGTGATGGAAGATGAAAGCCATGTGTTTGTGTGAGTGTATATGATCCAGGGGTCAATCAGAAAACACAAACTGCAGCCCTGCAGCCCATCTCTCTCTCACTCTCTCCCTCTTTCTTTTCCAAACAGTTTTTTTGTCTCTCTCTCTCTCCTTTAAACTGCGTAGGTCTGACAATGGATGCATCCTAAGCAAGCATCGTATCCGACGACTCCCACATCCTTCCAATGCATCCGTAACGATTGCGTTGCCACGCCCACAAGAGGGCAGTAAAGAGTCAGTCAGAAGTTTTCAGATCAACTGAGTTTATCCATGTCCACCATTCAAGGATCAACACTCATGTAAACCGAGAACCAAGTGTGAAATACGGTGTGAATGCCGCTTTCACTTTTCAAAGCAAGTGATTTATATCTTGGAGTTCCGTTGTGAAAAGTGAACGATGATGAACGGGAGATTTTAAAAAGTAGTTTAGAGACAGACAGTCACAGCTCCTGAAGGAGCAGAAACAGTTGTAAACCTCATTTAGATTCCATCTACACCATCATTAATGCCTCCCTGTAATACACTGATGATGTAAGAAGGGTGGAGGACAAAACCATCATTGGTGCCGTGCCAAAACTGCTCGACCATCGGTGGATGATAAATGATAGCTGTCAACAAGTTGTTTTACTGTTTACAAAGTGCTGAATCATGCTTATAACACATCACACTAGGTGCTGACGCTGATACACGGCCCGCCTCTTTCGCTTGCAGAGCGCCAGCATGCAGAACTCCCCCACTGGGGGAGTGTTATGTCACTGTTGTTGTGTTCAGTTTGGACAATTAAACGCGGCAAACAGAAGGGTCTTCAGTGCGTCGCTGCTGCACGATCACCGAGTGAAAAGGGCTTCAGTCTCTGTTTTTCACTGGAGCTCGTGAGTATGACCATGGAGGCAGTGAAGCGGCCTGTGTGTGCGTGTGTGTGTGCCTGTGTGTGTGTGTTTGCCTGTGTATGTGCTTGAGTGTCTGCGTGTCTGTGCGAGTGCATGTGTGTGTGTGTGTGTGTATGTGCTTGTGTGTCTGAGTGTCTGTGCGAGTGCATGTGTGTGTGTGTGTGTGTGTGTGTGTGTGTGTGTGCGTGTGTGTGTGTGTGTGTGTGTGTGTGTGTGCGTGTGCCTGTGTGTGTGTGTTTATCCACACATTCATATGTTTCTCACACACACATGAACAGAACATCTGGCTTCACATATTTGGCCTGAAACTGAGGTCTCCTTTGAGCAAGGCAGCAGTTAAACATGATGCTGCAGCACATGTTCTCATCAAGGGAGCGGTTCTAAAAGAAAGCAGACTGTCCACATGCGTTTGTCTGGGCCCCTTAATTATAATGGCGGTCAATCTTATTCTTCAATATACAACATGCTAAAACCTTTTACTATTTTATAATAACATTGGAAATAACTAAAATAACTATTTAAAAAAACATTTCAGTATTTTCCAAGACATGAAAAACTGGACAAAAAAATCTAACTACATGGCAATACTTATCATACAACCAAACACATGACATAGAGATTGTGGGAGTGGGGGTGACATCATTAGGAGGTGATGGGTGGGGCAGGTCTGCTTAGGACTGACCCTGGCTCCTGTGGGTGTCAGTCAACGCAAAGCCAGTGGAAGCTACAATAAAGGGAAATGTTCATGCTGCAGCATCCTGTATTAAAATTGACAACCTTCATCCTACAGCTTTGTGTGTTTATCGCTCTCCTGTTTCAAAATGACACTTTCCCAACGCACAGCAGCAGCTCCAGAAAGTTGTCCTTAGTTTGGTTTGGACTGGTCTGAAAAGGCATCACCTTTGAGATAAAACTAGAAAACCTCATTAAGATTCCTCTGGCTGTTTATGAGAGGCAAATACACTCTTCATCCACATCTGTACTCGGCCGATAAAGTGCTAAAGGCTCGGTCGGATACAGTTTGATAACTGATAATGGGCATTTATCAGTCGTACAAACAGCCGCTCGGTGTCTCTACGTAAAGTTTCCACAGGAATTCAAATGAAAGGAAATTAACCACTGAACACATGCAAGCCGTATTCAACTACTCCTGATGTTGACTGTGTGTGAGAAATAAACCAGAGTTATTGAGAGACAAACACACAGATGGTCTCACTCATGGCATGAGATGACATCAAGTATACCGACTGATGACGTCATACTCTGTGGTGCATAGCCTTCAATAAGAACTGAGGTATGTATTGTTCTTATCAATAAAAATGTTACAAAACCCTCCTCGTTTCTTTTTAGTCAGTCAACCTGAGTAAACGTCATCCCTGTTTGAATGAGATTACCATATCTAATGAGACAGACATCCTGAAGCATCTGACGGTGTTGCCAAGCAACAGCAAACATTTGAGCATTGAGGCTACGGATAGCGAGCATGCTACTGTTAACAGATATGGAACCAACAGTAAACACTGAAGGATGGACAGCTCGTGTTGATCGCGACGTAAGCCTGTGCAACGGCATCGGTGCTTCTGCTTACACACACAGCTAATCCTCCATAGATCATGTGACTTCTGCATTCATTGCTCTTCACAAAATATCTATCTGTGATGGAACTTTATTTTGCAATCTTGATTCTAGCACTCGGATTGCGTTGATTCAATAAGCATGTTTACGAGATGTGTTAACTCAGCGACCCTGGTGCAAACATTCAATACATATTGGCTGTACAAATACCACATTCATGTCCTGATGCTCACTCTGTCCCTCGCTCTGTCTCTTTGTCCAACAGAAACAAGCAGCTGTATCCCAGTTGTCACTCAGCATCACATCAGCAAACACACGCACATCAAACAGGTCAGCTAAGTCTCTCATCTGGTTGCCAGTTTAGTCGTAGGCCTGCATTCCTGTGCCCTGCAGATGTGAGTGTGTTATCACTGAGCCAGTAAATCTAGTGTTATTCTGGCAGAGCTCATGGAGCCATAACTCTGGAGTACACACACACACACACACAGACACACACACACAGACACACACACACATGTCATGTCCTCAGGTAAACTATACTGTTCGAGAAGCGAACACATACACTGAGCTGCAGTCCTGACAGCTCTGTTGAGTGTGTGTGTGTGCGTGTGTCTGTGTGTTGTACTCAAAGCGGACAGAGACACTGACGCAGCAATCCAGTGGACTCAGCGGTGACACACACACACACACAAAGATCAGAAAAAGGGAACTTGAATAAATCTCCCTCCTGAGTTTGTATTTTTTAATTTGCTGCCTCGCTGCTCTCTCACGCCGCTCAAACTTACTGACAACAGTGAACGCAGTACCGATGGATGATGGGCAGACAGGAAATCCCCCCAAACTGAGAGGAAGGAGGGTCACATTCTGCACGCTTGCTGTATTTTTGTATGTATGTGCATTTATGACTTACTGATGAATCTGGACTTTCGCCGGTTAAACGAAGGGAAGCGTTATCTCTGCATTTGTAAAGATCATCCGTGTGATGAGGATGAAGGGCGTTACTTAAACGCATGTACGTGGCACAAGTCCATTCTGAGTTCATCCGACTCTCTTTTGCTAATTAAATGGTGCATAATCTGTCATTTAATTATTCACAGGTGAGGTCTGTGTTTAACAGAAAGTAAGCTAAAGAGTTTTGGTCCATTCTTTTTAAAAACAGTCAGGTGTTCACCTGAAGCATTGGGACAGACGTACCCGTCTCTCTGTCCGTCTGAGGGACAGGTCTGTGGTCCTTGGCTGTGTGAGACACTGTTAATTACCCCTCAACCATGTCTGTTGTTGGGCAGCATGGTGGCACAGAGGTTGGTACTCCTGGCACCCCCAAGTCCCAGATGGGGGACCTGCCTCGTGTCCAATGTCAACTGGAATGGACTCCAGTTTGTTTGTTAACAAGATTATGCAAAAACTGCTGGATAGATCTCCGAAAAATTTGGAAGAAGCATGAGATGTAGGCCAGGAAAGAGACTGTTCAACTGTGATGTCGATCCAGAGAGGGTATGAATCCACACAGTGAAACAGTTTGGAGTCAGAATGAAGGAGTGAATGAAACTTTCCATTCCATTGTCTATGATTGATTATCGTCATTCCGAGACACTCGACGGGCCTGGAGCCCATTCCAGCTGACTATTGGGCAGAAAGCAGGTTACAACCTGGCCAAGCCGTTGACTCGTCACAAGGCCAGCACACAGAGACAGACAACCAACCGCATTCACATTCACACCCACGCGCAATTCAGTTCACCAATAATGCATGTTTTTGGACGGTGGCAGAAAGCTGCAAAAACAGGAAGTCCACTGGAGCAGAGGTGGATCTGAAAAGCTTCTTGCTGTGCTACCCACACCGCAACTGCCTCGCCAGTTCGCCAAAACTGTCTTTGCAAATTGGGATGACGTGAGAGGCCATTTGTTCATCACTAGTGTGTAGCAGGCAGAGTGTGACCGCATCATGGAGAATATTCTTGTGGAACTATCAGACTAATGTTCTCTTTCAACAACAGGGAAATACTGACGCCCTGCCTTGAAGGCTGGTTCTTGTTAGTCAACGCTCCATCGCTTTCTGCTACTTCAATATAGCGATGCAGCGACAATATGATTGACCGCATCCCATTTTAAGCCCAACAGTTGCATGGTTGCAAGTACGTATACATGGCTGCTGGACATCAAAATGAACATTGCATCAGTCAGACACCAGCAATGACACTTTATGTAACACAGAAGATATCGTTCGGATATAACGTTAACTGTGTCCAACAGTTTTTTCCTTTTTTTATTCCCTTTTTTAGGTTTCCATACATGAAATCTACTAAATCTTTGTATAATGTGATTTATTATAACGTACGCTTCATAAAGTTTCATAATGGATAAGAAAACAAAACTTTAGATTCAGGCAAAGCAAAGGAAAAACAACAAAAAGTGGGATGGAGTGTTTTCTAGCTGACAGCTCTGGTATGTTAATCCCTAAAAACACCTCCTCCTCCTCCTCGTCCTCCTGCAGTCAGGAATGCTTCAGCGGGTTATAATTGGCTCCAGAACGGAGCGAAGGAGGATGAAAGAATGAGAGAAAGGTGGAGGAGATAAAAAGCCAGAGAGGGAGAGATGTGATTTGGTTTTGATTTGCTCTGCTGTCGTCCATCTTGGACGTGGAGAAGAAAGAATAACTTTTTTTTTTAAAGTTATAATAATCTGCTGCTTGGTTCTCTTTTACATTATCTGGTGGATGTAGAGGAAAACATACAGAGTAAGAAATCACATTAAATCATTAACTCACATCCTGTTTGAGGTAACAGGGTGAGAGGCAGCAAATGTCAAACATCCCATCATCTCACACACTGATACTGGAATCTGCACTCGGTCAGGCCTCCAAGATCACAACATAAAGATGAATAAACAACGATACTGATAATTAATGACACTGATTTTTGCATTAATTGAAGTCATGTAAAAAGGAGAGAAGGTAATCAAGTAGAGATGAGTACAACTCTGATAAAATTAACCAATATTCCCTCTGTCCTCTGTGAGAGTGAGATTATCGCAGATATTTCCTGAATATTCGAAAAGTTTTCCACACAGACTAACAGTTTCATTCAGTAACCATTTAGTGAACCTAGACATTTTAGAGAATGAAAAGTAGATGTCATCAGTAATTATCTGTGTGTGTATGTCTGTCTGTGTTTGTGTGTGTGTGTGTGTGTGTTTGTGTGTATGTCCGTGTGTGTTTGTTTGTGTCTGTGTGTTTGCACCTTTGTGTGTGTGTATGTATGTGTGTCCATCGGTGTGTGTTTGTGTGTTCGTGTGTATGTCTTAAGTGTACGTGTTTGTATGTGTGTTTGTCTGTCTGTGTGTGTTTGTGGGAGTTTGTGTGTGAGCGTGCGTGTTTGTGTTCATGTGTCTGCATGTTTGTATGTGTGTATGTGTGTGTATGGGTGTGTGGGTGGTACAGGCTTTGTAAGTATATTGCCTTCACTATATAAAAACATAAAATACCTTGTCAATGAATCAATCTTTATCTTTTACTTCTGGCTTGTAAATACGATATCATGTTTTAAAAAAGAAAAGAAAAAAGGTTGTTATTTGAAATAAGGTCTCATAATACTGATAAAAGATCTTATCACATAGAAAAGATCTCTTGATAAAGATCTCATGCTAAGATTGAAAGAATATTTAAAATAAATTCATTAATAAGGAAAGAGAAATATAACTTTTATTATTGAGAAAACAAATAATATTATTATACAATAATTATTGCAAATATTAATATAATATTGAGAGAAGTTCTCATCTAAAAGATAAAGAAAATCCTATAATTTTGGAAAAAACATCTTTTGATGTTGCAAAACTATCTCATTAAAATGCTAAATGACCATTAATGACAGATGATCTCATCACTTTGAGATAAATAGATAATATCTTGGAATAATGGAGAGGGAAGATCTCATAAAATGAAAAAAGACTGGTATTATTGACAAAAAAAATTCGATTTTGAAAATGTCAAAATGACAGATCTAATTAAAATGAAAAATCAACTCAATTGTCCATCTATAAGACAGAACCTTGAAATTATCAGAAGAAAATCTAATAATAATTAGAACCCATCTCATAATTATGAGAGAAAGTAATGGATCATTGCTTGTATGGGTGAAACGGTGGGCCGTATAGTGACGTGGTATTGAATTTGCTTTTATTTGCCTTTGACAACTTCTATGAGATAATCGTCTCATAATGTTATACGAGATCATTGCTGAAGACTAAGAGATATATGGTATGTAAATATTGAATAATTACAAGACCTTTCTCAAATCAAAAGATGATCGTTTCTCATAAATAGGAGACCTTTTCTCTTCATTTTGAGATGATAGCATCTTTAGTCTTCAGTGAAGGCCGTGCTCTTCGGTAGTAACAGTGAAGACTCCCGTGAGTTTGCGCTACCTAAAGTTGTGTCTTTCAATGAAGACGCTGCTAGAATTGTTACCTGTGATGCGTTTAAACATGCAGTTTATTCAACAAAATGTTACCAAATCTTCAATGAGTCATTTCTGCAAGACGTATAATGATCATATCGATGAAATAACTTTTTTTCTCATCAATTTTGAAGGGATCCCTTAACTCAGCCCCAGAGGGTCACCTATCAGTATACTTCTAGTGCCGGGGAGGTTTGTGTCAGGAAGGGGAGCTCCAATGGAGCTCAGGCTAACAAAAAGCTTCATCGATACTGTTAGCCAGTAGGTTACCGGCGGTAACTATGGATGCAAACAGATGACCCGCTGTGGGGACCGCAAAAGGGAACAGCCGAAAGACAAAGAAGAAGAAAAAGCGGAAGAATTTTGAAGGATCCCTCCGTCTATATATCTTACCTTCACCCTCTGTCTATCTTAAGTATCTATGAAATCAGACGTTAGTCACTTCTCAGACTCAGGAATCATGAACACTCAGAACCCGTCTCTTTGTGATCTGGTTTGCTGGCATGTCTGCGCTGAACCAAAGTGATTGATGGGCACCACGACCTTAACCTGCTCACAAATAATGACTTTGAGAAGTGATGGCTGTCGTTGTGAGGTAAATCTCCCAACACAAATCCTGGCAACTACTCCTGACAGAGACTGGAGAGGGGCGGGCTGCACATGTGAGTCCGATTGGAAGCAGATTTCTACAACAGCCTGACTTTTGAATTTTAAAACACCAAATAAATATAACCATGAAACTAGCTGCAGGTTTAGAGATGGTATTTAAAGTTGATGCCGTTGGGGGTTTTGATGTCAGTTATGTCCGACTGTGAGTCGACGACTTCAACGGCACAGATGGAGTCTATCTGATTCTATCGGATCCTGATGCTCAGGAGCTGAAGGCAGGAGCGGGAGGCGGTGGGCTGGGGACGCATCTCTATAATTTCACTTTTTTACATTCTAGCACACATGTTTAAAAGTACGGCAGAGTTTTTGAACCATCTCTCGAAAACTTTATTCACAGAGGGCGGAATTTTGAAGAGAGTTCAGTGAACAGAACACTCAACGAGTTGAACCTTGAAGCGTTCCTCTGCATCAGTTTAACCTTTGACTCCCACTGTTCAGAAACAAATTCAAGCTTTATTCTTTTCACTGCTAGAGATGACTGGTCAGCAATGCTGGGATGCATCCAACTACATTTTCTCAAGCCCAGTACTTGGGAGGTATTTGTTAATGCTGCCTCTACGCCACTAAATCTCAGATGGAAACGTACTCCAATAGATTTACTTGACAGCTAAAGTTATTTTAGAAAATCGTAGGAATTCATAGAGCAGATAATTCCACCAAAACCTGAACGTTCAGAAAATTGTTTTCTCAAGTAAAAGCCCTTTTAGCAACTCCCATTAGCATTTGGGCTCTTAAAAAAATAAATAGAGTGCTTTTGAGCGTGCACAGTAAACTACTTCCATTCGGAGTCATGTGTTTAGCATAGATGAAAAGCTATCAACAAAATAGGGGGCCCCGTGTGTAAAGTAGCACATGCTGATTTAAATTTTAAAAGTCGCTTTTTTTTTTCTTCACAAATCAGATTTACAGCAATATTTATGAACTTATTGAAATAGACCTTCCTCTGAAATATGTGTTTGATAAAATGTCTAAATATTAAAGATAAATGTTCTGCCTCATCAAGCTTTTACTTTGGTACTTCCGCTGATGCCAATGCAAATTAGCATTTTTCGCAAACATCTTGTTTTGTGCTAAATATTTAGGTTTAACATATACGTTTATATTTAATATTTACATTTACATTCAGCATTTTGACATAGCATTTATATTTAGATCAGCGCATGTTGATGTATATTTTTGTGCGTTAATATAACATGTATCACAATTACATAAAAATCCATTTGATGACTGTGAATCTGCATAAAATCACGTCTCTACACGACTCAGTACATATTGACCCATTTATATTTACACTATATTTCATGTCATATATCTTCTATCCAGCGGACGCACCTTCCCAGCATATTGGATTTTGCTGTGCTCAACCAAAACATATAATCTCAATGATGAGTATCCAAAGGCGAAAAGGTGGCACAAACAAACTTCAAGTGCGAGTTGACTAATCTCAATCAATCTCAGTCAGACTCAATAACAAATCCCTGTGGAACCCTGTTGTGTCTGTACTCCGGACTCCTCGTCCATCCATCTCCCTCACACTCACTTCACGTCCGCCGAGACTGCACCGGAATTTTTTAACTTATAACTTCTATTCTGTTTTGGAGATTGGACCCTTTACCCCATATTTATATATTTATCTTTATTTAATTGTATGTCTATTAATACACGTGTATATTCATAATATATTATTCAAATATATATGTTTATTGGTAATTTTTCTTTAGTGTGTATTTTTCATATTTTGTATTTCATCCTATTTATCTTACTTATTGCTGCCACTTTATGACTTTATTTTAATGCAGATGTAACACCTGAATTTACCCGTGGGGCTTCATTAAGTTTGTTCTATTCTATTCTATTGCCTCAATTTTATTTTGGCCTTGTCACTCCAATAGGCAAATGTTTCTGCATGGTGGCCTTCTTCAGAGCATGAAAGAAAATGTAGAATAGGTCATCAATAAACAGAAAATGCTAAGCAATTGGCTCAAAAAGTAACATGATAAGATCACAAATAAGCCTTTTTTATTCTTATTAGTGGTGTGACAAGGTAAGATGAGTTAATAAAACAACAGCAATTCTTATTAACATAATTATAACTTCTTTTTGTTTGCCCCCTGCTGGACATTAGAAAGAAGGCAAGATTTGACCACTGTTTATTCAATGCATAAACAGTAAAAACACACTCCATCTCTGTGAATCATTAGTATCCGCAGCAGCACTGAAGATGAACTGGTTCTGCATAACAACACGTCTGAAAGTGAATAAGAGACAATGAACGTACAAACAGTCCTTTGGTGGGTTTCTCCTTCACTTCCATTTCACCTCTTCACGCCTCGCTCCCCTTCTCTCATTCATGGCGGTCATAAATCACAGCGACTCTGAGGACGTCAGATAGTGTGTGTTTGTGTATGTGCAGGTGTACATGAGCGCCTGGGGGAGGAGAGGGTCTATATGTACGTATACTTGTACATGTGAATAGTAAAAATAGTCACAGCCGAGCGAGGGTTTTTTTTCGGTCAGGTCCATTGTCTGGAAACAATAAAGGGAAGTAAATGCTGACGAACAACCGTAGCGTTTCTGCGAGGAGCTTCTGCTGGGAGAATAAAAGATGTCTGGATGAGGACAAACAACAGAAACAGGAAGGAAAACACGCTGCAAACATTGCAACCACGTAGCTGCAGGAGTGACTTTGAAGTGACTTTATTTTTTCAATCCATGAAACAGATGCTGTCAGGGATAATAATATTTTCCATGTTTTACTGGTCAGCTTAGTCAGAACTGTTTTATTTCAAATGGATCCAAATAGGAATTAAATGTATAGCAAAGCATATGTGAGATTTCATTGAATACTGTCCAGCAGTTTTAAAGACTGTTTCCCGTTACTTACGTACAGATGAACTATATCCTCCCCTTGATGGGGCAAAAAACAATCCAGACATTTTTGTTGTTTTAAGTTAAAAGTTCAGCCTGTGGATGAAATGATGTCTCTAAAAGTGAAGGGTGTTTACGGTAAACATGGTATTACTCCAAAATGTGCAAAGCAGTTTTCAAAAATACATGGATGAATCAATTGGTACAAATTTATATCAGAAGGGTTAGGTTCCTCACAAATTAGAAAAGGTTCAGGTCAATCGCCCTATACCGTAGTAAAATACAGGTCCCAGAGAACATCTGGACATACACATAAAACCTCCAAGAGGGCCCATATTTGAATCATCCATACCAGATCAACAGTCAACTTTCAATGCCAAGGAGCAGCGCAACATTACATTTAACATTATTAAGAAACAGCTTATGCTGGGCAGCGTTGTGGGTGTCTATCCGAGCCTATCTCTGCTGACATTGGGCTAGAGGTGTGGTTTAACCACAACAGGTTGCCTTTTTATCACAAAGCCAACGTATAGAAGCTCAGGTTCCGACACCTTAGTTTATGCCAAAAGGCCAATATTTTGTAGCACTGCCAATCCATACGTTCAACCTCACCAGACAACCAGGCACAGCTAAACATCAGAGGAGACACATCACCAGGCATGGACGAGTTAGGATACATAAAAGTAAAAAATAGTCATCCTGGCCAGGATGGCCGGGGCAGGAGCAGCTATATAGAACACTATTCATACTCCCATTCACATGTAAGGGAAATCTGAGGGAGGAAGACGAAGAATCTAGAAGGAATCCACACAAACAAAGCAATTCTGTTTAAATCTACTTGTTGAATCTCATTGTTTTTTTCAGATGATTGTTGATATGTCTCTGATTGAGCATTTATTTAAAGCTTTTGTTGTGCCTCAGTCAGGAAACTTTTTCCAGATCTCTCTCTGACTTCTTCTGAGATTAAGACGTGAGAGGGACATGGATTTATTCACAAAGATGTAAATAAAGTAATAGTTTCATATTCTCTGTGGTTGTGATTTTAGGATATTTTCTATTTCTTCTGACCCTTTTTGGCCTTTTAGGAGTTGTTTAGCTGTAAGTTTTACCCTCACTTTTCAACTTGAGTGTGATGTTAGCTCGCTTGCTGTTCTTTAAACATTCACAAAGATGGACATCCTACTTTTTTAAGAAAACAACAGCTTAATTAGAGAACTCCCGTGGAGGTAAACGCATGACAGATTAGAGGGAGATAATAATTAATGCAGCAAGAGAAATGGAGCTCACAAACATGAGCTTCTTAAACTGGCAGGAGGAAAATTAAAATTGATGAAAGTAACATTTGGACCGGTAAAGGTATGTCCCTGAGATATTTAAAGGCAACCAAAGTAATTTAAATTCTCAATAACTCTGGAAAATACAGCTTGTAAAAAGACTAACAGAGATCTGATTAGGATGAGTAATAAAATAAACATGCCTCGGTCTCAATAGCCCAGAGACCAAGCGATGCATAGATAAATACACACCAGCTCGGTTTTATTATATCTTTTTATATAATTATCAAGTCTTTATTTTCCATCCATATTTCTTCCATATTCCAGGATAATTAGCAGCTAACACTCAAGCTTACTCCAGGTGGTTTGTACCTCTCCGTCTCTGTGTCTTGGCCAGTGGATCAGTGGCATGTTAGCCGGTTAGCCGCTGGGCTTTACAGAAACAGACGTCTCTGCAGGAACGAGGTGGACACCAGCCAGAGTTCATTAGCATCCAGTCTGGATTAGCTCCTGACTTGCCAAGGATGCTGCTGCTAGCCAAACGAGACAACAGGCCCACAGGGAACAACTGGACAGGCTAATGCTAATGCTAATGCCAAGTCTAATCAGCAGCAGGCAGAGGGAAAGATGGGGGGGTGGGGGCAATGTGACAGCAGCAGTTGCTCCAGAAATGCAACGGCGGCAAAGTCAATAAAGACAGAGAGAGAAAAAGTCTGACAGAAATCAAAGAGTGAGACGAACAAATGAGGACACCCCAGCAGATTAGTGCAAGAGGAAATGAGAACAAATAGCGGAAGGAGGTTCCAGAGGCACACGTGACATGTGAGGTTGATATGTTGTCTTGTTTGACAGCTGGTTACATGAATCATGTATTTTCAAGACCATGAAGTTACTTGTATTATGAAGTTACCTCTGTTAGTTAGTAGTGTATCAGAGAAACAGTTCTAAGGAAATTTAATTCTTACCAATCCCATAATATCCAATCAAACCCCCACCAGCATGTGGAAAAAAATAGTAAGTCTCCCGAAACCCTATTCCCACTCATATTATGAGAGTTAAAAGATTATTTTTTAAATGACCAATAAATGGCTAAATCACAAGTTTGCAGATGTTGATGCTGTGATGGTCCAGGGAGGCTTTTTGGATTTCCATCGAGTGAGTACTGTAGATATTACTGAGTAATAATGTTTGGGTGACTGGTTCCTTTAAGAGAAGACATCTTACTTATATTTACACGATATAATCATGTGTGTGTCACTCACTTAAATCACTGGTCGTAGCCTACAGGTAGGCCCATATGCCCCCCCTAGTCATACGCCAGTGCCCAGTGTAAGAGGGCCAAGACGACCCTGACCTGTTCATTCTGATACATATTTTTTGTATCTTACAAGTTCCTTCTGGTATATAATGTCATTTTTACTTCTATTATCATCAGGCTGTTTAACAAGATACACCTCTGTTTCTGTATGTGTTCAGTGAGGCTTCAAAGATGATGCTTTGTCGTCTTTTACCGTCGACACCTAGACTTCCACAAATTTCAATGAAAAATCAAAATCCAGCCATACTGTTGGAAAAGTGTAGCATGAAAATTAAAAAATTTCTGAAGCGATTGAGGGTCGGAGCGATTTTTATGCTTACACGTGGTGAAAGAAAAACACAGAAATCTGTTTATCATGAGTTCGGCATTTTTGTAGATACAGTACATTTCATCTGTCCGGAATAATTCATGAATTACAACATACAAATGGCTCAAATAAGGTTTAGATATTTGTACAGTAATGGCAGCAAATGAACACTGCTCTACTCCAGAGACAGACCTGGCAGAGCTCACCTGTGAACCTATCAATCTGTACAGTATTCCTGCTTGGTGTGCCACTAAGCTCACCTTTGGCACACAGAGCAGGTGTGAAATTAGGTCATGGACACACAAAGCTCTCTCTGTTTCCTCTCAGTGTCTTATCAGTTTGAGTCCATTTCTAGCATTGAGCTGCAGGGGGAGATTTTCTGCAAATAAAAAAAAGCTTCACCATGAAGGTTGACTGGAATCAAATCACAAAGATGTGTATGATATACCTTTCTTTTCTGACCCATGCACTGATCTTCCAGCAAGTTTTGCGAAAATCCCGAAGTTTTTGCTTAATCGTGCTCATAAACAAAACAACCAGGCAATATGACGGACACACTGGAGACTAAGGGGAAAAAGAAAAAACAGATCCCCAAACCTAATCACCTCTTCCTCATTCCAAAAGTCCGCCTCTAGAATATCTTATTGAAAACCATAAACTATTTGAGACCTTTATTTCATGCCTGGCGCAAAAGAAAATGCTGTGTCATTGCTTGTGTCACGTGTGTCGTTCAGGAACACGATGTGTAAGTAGGAAATGTGTCCACCCGTGGGAGCGTTGGTATTAAAGTGAGGCGGGGTCCGTAGAATCGTGGGTGTACTTCTATCCTGAGGCAGCAGAAAATGATTGAACCATTGATCAACTACATTCTAGACTAAAGGTAATGGTAAGGAATTTTTGTGCGAACATAAGAGAGACGTAAACACACAACGTGTAATCCGCGTGTGAATGTCAGAGTCGCTCTCCAAAATCACATGCTCGTATTTTGATCTTTGATCTATTTGGCTGTAATCAGGCGTCAACATGTGGCACTCTCTGTAGTAAGACAGTAAACATTTTAACATAATTAAATATATACACATGCATCCACGTCATTAATACCAGTGACCAGTTACAATGTTGTAGTATATGTTTATAATTTTGTAACTATTTCCATCCCTGGAAAGTCGGGAGTGTTATTGAATCATCATTTCGCCGCTGCATCCATATCCACGACCGCTGCAGATTATATTATTATTATTAATTTCTCAATTCTTTTTCGATTTATATGATCTGATTCATATGAATCAACTTGCGGGGATCTATCTCGTGTACTTGTATAGGTCCTTTTCTTACTCATTAGGCTTCCTTTTTTACGCAAAAAATATCTTGGACACAAAACCCATTTCGTTTGAGGAGTTCACTCGGGGGGTTGCTTGTAAAACGCAGGGCATTGGGGACTTTTGGGGGATATATACTGGCTGTCGGCCAGTTAAGCAAAGCATCAGATGGGCCATTTAATGAGCGTACACAGCAGCTGCTTTACTCTGAATTGGTTTGCTGTATGAACCTGGACTTTGTGGTTGGACAATTTTGGATACGTAAGAAGACATATAGAATCCGGATATTCAAAGCTGCTGTGCCTGGTGCGTACATGGCACAGACGCACTGATTGTTTATGCTACTGGCAGGTCACTGCAGGTGATGTCATCATATTTTCATTATCTTATGCATTATTTTTTGCTTGCGCGCTCCCATCAGCTGTTAATCAGATCGTTTTATGATGGGCCTGCAGACTGTGATACGAGCGCATCACTAGAACTATTGCTGACACAGTGATGTGCAGCAGCTCTCATCCTCCCCCTCAGTTAAATAAGGCTTCATTTGTTCACATAAAGCCAAATTGAGCTGTTGATGGGACACAGGACTGGAAGACAGTGTAGACAGAGGTTCTATCTGTCCTGGACCACATATCAGTCTACCGGTAGAGGAGGGTGGGAATATTTAAAAATCCATGCCAATTCATGTTACGCCCAAAACACACTTAATAATTGGAGGACTAAAGGTAACGCCTTTTAGTTCTGTTCTTCAACTTATTTTCCCATATGCACTTTTAAAATAGCAAATGGAGTTGGATTAACCCAAAGTGAACTTGCACCATAGACTTTAGACCATGACCTTAAATAGAGTCCTCACAAACACAGACAGATAAACGCCATTAAAACATAACCTCCTCTGCGGAGGTAATAAACTATTCAAGGTTTTTTCGCCTGGAATCTTAAGTC
Source organism: Lophius americanus (assembly GCA_037951165.1). NCBI lineage: Eukaryota > Metazoa > Chordata > Actinopteri > Lophiiformes > Lophiidae > Lophius > Lophius americanus. The sequence continues at coordinate 8,437,486 of JBBDHG010000008.1, read as the reverse complement.
TCACTTGGCATCGATGCGATTCGTAGCCCTGAGACTGAAGGACCCTCGGCAGAGTTTCCAGCCATGCAGGGACTGAATCTTCAGGAGTCTACCAGAGAGAGGATGTGCCTAACAGCTGGCATAAACAGCTGCAAACAAATATTTTTTAAGGTTATTGTCACGTTTTATGGGAGAAATAATCCAGTTATCATGACTTTTCCTATTTAACGATTTTTCATAAAATCTAATAAACATCTGAAGTCCTTCTCAGTTGTCCCAACACATTACACTGTGTCTTTACAGTCTGAAAAAAGCTGTCACACACCATAAAGTTCTTCTGAAATTAGAAGTAAATTATAAAGGGCTGGATAAAATGAAGTGTTACTGGTGTGAAATATGGAGATGTTTTTATAGCAGTGGAGGCAGAAGCTCAGAGTATCTCCGTTCGTGTCTGTGGGTTTAATTAAAGTCGGAGCAGCAGCGAAGACGGCTTCATCTCGTTTGTTCATTTGCAGCGGTCTGAGGCAGGAACAAGTTTACCAATCAGAAACAGGATGCTAGGTTTTGTTAGACAGCAGATAATTTAATAACAATGCTTTTTTTTGAAGTCTGAGTTTCAGTTCTATTTTTGAGGTTCCTTATTCTAGAAAAGTTGATATATACATTGTTGGTTCATTGTAAAAACGACGTTGGAAACAAAGAGCTCTTATTAAAGATGGAATGAAGAGGGTGCCTACGGGATCCCTTATGAAGTCCGCTCCCTGTAATGTGAACCACATTATGAATTAATTTCAAAATAACAGAATTGATTTTGCTCTCTTCCTCTACTGGGGGTCTAAGAAAATATTGCGGGGCTATTGCTATATACTCAAATTAGGGTTCTGAAGCACATGGAAGTAACAAATAAAAAAAACAATAAAGAGAGTACATTATGTGGTTGAGATGGATTCAGCTGCAAAAGCCAGATACGGCAAAATTTGACTAAGTCAGCAATATCCAACTTTATGAAAGTAATGAGATGGACTGGTGAGCTGCTATCAGGACATGAGCTGAGATAGTTTATCAATAAAGTGAATTATTTGGTGAATAAACAAAGTGTTTAATATAATTATTATTAAGGTTTAAATTCTAAAATAACTTATGTGTGTATAGTTAGGTGTATAGAAATATTTGCAAACCAAATATCTTCCTTTACACAAATGTTTGCATTTTGCGATGGTGTGACAGTCATTTCGACCTGAATTACAGTGGTATGTAAAGTTCTATTTTCCACATTCAGCGCACCGAAACGTTGCGGCCGAAGCCGAACCATTTTATGTGTGCTGTTATAGTAAACCACCCCAGTTCAAAAGTGTCAAGTACTTAGATTACCACTCCGACTTATGGTTAAATTAAGTGAAAACGTGCACAGCTTTGGATCGAAATCTGGTGATTACCAATTAAAATAATATTGGAACATTTCATCCGCGTGAACTAAACCTGTTTGTTGGAGGAAGTGAGAGATAACTGAAAAAACTAATGGACTGTAACAAGCAGGAATGACCCTTTCAAACTATTTAGCTGGAGGTATGTCAGCAGAGACAGACTGATGGGTTGTAAGCTAGAGCTGTGTGTAGGGCCACAGCTGTAAGTGGACCTAGACACATTCATTAAGAGGAACCGGTCCTAATGATGTTCCAGATATCGGCTGCTATGTATTATCATTATTGCTTTATGCTACAGTGTATTTAGTGATTACTGTGTGAGTGAATAATGAGGCTTGTCACAGAGAGTGGAGAAGCACTTTATGATAAACAGGAAAATAAATTAAGCCGATTCAGAGGCCCAACATCCTCTAACTTATTATCCAATTATCTTCTATCAGTGTGCGTGTATGAGAGTGTGTGGTGAAACTGCTTTGTTAAAGGAACAGTCCAGCATATGGGTGTTTTTCAAGTCCAGCTCGAACAAGCACTGAAAATGGTGGGAGACAACCAGCGTAGCTGCATCAGAAGCATCCAAGGGAGACCAAAATGGCTAGACTATAGTCCATCAGTCCTTCAGTTCGTAACTCTCACTTTACTTTTACACCCTTGCAATGAAACTGTGCCAAACCAGGAGGACTACCGACATTTAGTCAAGAACCACAAAGTGGCTGATGAAACTGGTTTCTGGATGCTAGCAGGGTGCTAGTATAAGACTAACCAGGTTTGCGTTCTAAAATATAATTAAGGCCTATGGTGTCGTCTACGACAGCAAGGGTATAACTTAAGAGTTCAAAGTCCCTAATCCCCTGGGTTCTACGGGCAATCCTCCCGATTGAAATGCTCAAATTAAATGTGGCCAGTATTTAAAAAAAGGAAAAAAAAAGAAGCTCAATGAAGTGAGTAAAATAACAAACTATTAAAGTAAAATCAATCAATCTTTATTTATATAGCGCCAATTCATAATAGTTGCCTCAGGGTGCTTTCCAGAAAGAGCAGGTCTAGACCATACTCTTTATATGAAACACGACACATACAAGATAAATCTGCCCGACTTGATTCATATGCACCGACTTTGGACTAAATCGGACCAACGGTTGAGAAATTATGGCCCGAAAACTTAGTTTTAGAAATTTTCACGCGACCTTTCCCAAAATCAACCCAGTTCTTCCTCTCACTAAGGGTTATGTCAATATAGAATGTGAAAAGGATCCTTGAAATCGATTTTAAGTTTGCGCTAACAAGAAGAATCTGTGGCAGACACTGACAATTCCATAATATCCCCAACTTTAAGGGGAGATAACTATGCTTTGTCCTGATCATTTCCATTTTCAAACACTAGTTGTTTTCAACAAGCTGGCATGTCGCTAGTGAGAGTCACTCCTTTCATATTCAGGAGCGCTTTGAGACCTATGGTTACAGAAATAGTTAATCCAATATAACATATATAACATACTTGAAAAGTTGGAAAGGATAAATGTTTGAATATTCTAGTTGCAGCTGATGAAATGTATCAAAATATAAGCTGTCTACCGAAAAATCCTAAAAATGCCCTGATTGGAGCTCCTCGTCCTCCTTTCCATGTAAACAACATTACATGATGATCATAGCTTCTTAGATTGTGCTATGGCCTTCAAATTAAAGGACATGTATTCACTCATAGTGCGCTTACTGTCCATTACCTTGAGAGGTAAGGACACAGGCAGTTAGGCATTCATCTATCCAGTTTCCTCCTCCTATCTGGGGTCAGATCATGGTGGCAGCAGGTCATGAAGGGGATTCTCTCTTCCCAGCGATACTGTCCAGTTCCTCAATAGGGCATCCTGATACCTAGGCTTTGATCAACCTTTGAGTTCTAGGTCTAACTTGGGGTCTCCATCCTCATCAGATGCTCAAACCACCTCAACCTTCTCATTTCAACACAACAGCTCTAATCCTAACTCCGAGCATCACAGCCACCCTGTGAAGGAAGATACTTGTTACAAACTTGTTTTTTCTGTCACAACCCAGAGGTCACTGCCATAGATGATGGTTCGAACATAGATCTAAAACCTAGGATTTCTTTCTGGCAAGACAGACTGCTCGCCCGTCTGGCACACAGTCAGAGCAGTTCAGAAGCCACAGCTATTTTTAATACGGGCATTTCATTTTAGATGTTTCATCACCAAAATATGGCCCGAGTGGAAGAGGACGAGCGAAGGTGTTGGTCAAACTCGCTGATGCCAGCAACAAGAACAACAACACAGACTCTTGCACGGACACTTGCACCATAAGTGACTTTAAAAGACACATACACACACAGACGGGTGAAGGGGTGCATCAGTGCATTAATATTCAGCCACTACAGTAGCAATGTTTACAAAGAGAGAGAGAGAATGAGACAGTGATGGAGGATAGTTCGCTCGCCTGGTCCTCGCTCGGCCTCTCAATTACCTCTGACTGTGATTAATACATCAGACTGCATTAGCCTCTCCCTCTCTTTTATCCCTCCGTCTTGTACTCTAGTCCTCCAATGTTTTCCATCTGTTCCTGAAAACTCGCCGAGGAATGTGTTGATTGGATTCTGGCATAACTGGTCTGCGGTACTGGGATGAGTGGTTTTCGGGGAGGTGATAGTAGGAGTGGGTGGAGTCTTGAAAAGGCTGTGGTTAATGGGGCGGCAGTGTTCCAGAGATGCTGTAATGACAGACTGGAAAAGAATGTTAGAACCTCCCAGCGTGGACTCAAAACCCCAGTTGGCTGGTACTTGTTAGTGAATAATTGGTTTCACAATTAACACCTTTACCATTATCATAAATATTTTTTTTTTTTATTGTGGGTGAATTATTCAAGTTTTACACCGCACACTGAAAGGTACTACTCAAATGTACTACTCTAATATACTTCAGTATATACTTGACTATCGTTGTTTACTCACATACCAAAAAATCCCACATTCTATCATGATACACGGAGATAAACCATATTATCTCACAGCAAGCAGACCAGGTGATATATTTGGACGAACTAAACTAATTGATGAGTTGCATCATTCCATTCCATTTTCTTCTGTTTTTCTGGGGTTGGGTCTTGTAGGCAGCAGGCTACGTAAGTTATTCAAGACATCCCTGTCCCCAGCAACGCTCTCCTGCTCATCCTGAAGGATCCCGAGCCGTTCTGAGGCCAGATGTGTTCCTCATCATCACTCATCATATATGAGTCCCTCCGGTGAGTACTGGGTTTACCCCTGGGTCGGTTCTCCTCCCTGTTCATATTATCCTATCATGTACATACCATTATACACCACAAAAATGCCAGCACGTACATACACACCACCATGTACTGTCCAATAATAATACATTATTTCATAGGGTTCAGCCGTAACATTTGTAGAATTTAAATTTAATTTGTTTTGCGAATCATCAAAGGCAGGCCAGAATAATGTATAAGATGTTTTTTAAAATAAGTATTTCTTCATGTAGCCATAGCTGTGAGCTAAACTACAGCGTGTCACCACACCAACTTGGACGGATCATTCACTCCATTAGTTTTGTTTCTCTTTGGTCTTATCTGTCTCAAGTTGGAATCTGAAGAATAATGAGCGATTGATCTCTTATTCATTGAAATACGAAACAAACGAACAGAGAGAATCTTTCATTATTGATCGGAAAATGCTTGCTACAGCTGCTCCCCCCCTGATGTGGTTCTCCCATGGGTGGTGGTTGTTAATAGGATTTGGTCCAACAGGAAGTTGTGTCTCTAAAGCGTTACAAGTAAATATTCCAGTAAGAGCGGCATCAAAAGACAATGCCAAATTCCTTGTCTTACGCCGCACGCCTAAGCCCTACAACTTCCTGTTTGACTTTGCAGGGAGTTTATCACTTATGAATGATGACATGGCTGTAATGAATAATACAAGACACATGTGGAGAAAGAAAAAGTGTGTGAGTGAGATGGAAGCTGAATAAGGATGAGCGGAAAAATACACCCTGCTCCATTGTCATATAGTATAAAAATCTAACTGCTAACTTTGCTAAGTCTGCAGCAGTCGCTCCAAATCTGCAAACACATGAAAGCTCTCAGAGACAGAAAACTACCTGAGGGTGAAGGAAGAAGGTACGGGAGGAAAGGACAGAAGGAAGATTAGCCTTCCCTCGATCGGCCCATCTTTCTTACTCTGAATGAACAGCAGCTCTTTGACGGGAGAGAGAGAGAGAGCGAGACCAAGAATTAGGATTCAACGGCGGTGGTCGCCTGAGCGAGCACCGACTTAGATAAATCACCTGCATACACAAAACACACACACATTAACTGAAACAGTGCTGACACACACAACATACAAACTTTTCCCATTCGAAGGAACACTGTTTGGCTCTCAGCTGCTTCTCGTTTTACTGCTACATCCTGTGTATGTGAGTGTGTACAGGGGGGGCCGCGGAGTCAGAGTATATTCAGAGAAGCCACACCTCTCTGTCTCATAAAGGTCAGCGGTTTAGTTTAATTTGAAAATGTTTCCCCTCAGTCATGCCGAACGATCCGCAGTAGCTCTACAATAACTACTTTATTAGACTTTGATGTAGCAGCTCGCATAAATATACCGATGGAAGAAAAATTGACTCCGCCCCCATTGTACATTAGCAGCTGTTTGAAAGAACCAAATTACACAGGAATAGTAAACATAACGCAGTTCAACAGATTTCTTCCCGCTTTCAACACCAAACTCCACATTCAATGTATGCTGCAGTCTCAGAATGATTCCACCCCTGAACAGTTTCCGAACACATTTAGCATATTTGATGCTAAAAGACTCTGCCAATAGAGTTATTAACAAAAGAGATTCCCAAAGTGTGTTTCTGTTAAGGCTTAAATTTCCATAAATGTAAGACGTACTGCTATGCTGACCCAAAAGTACAAGCAAAGTCTGCTGCAGTGTGCTGAAAACCATCTGTCCTGCTCTTCATCCATCTACAGTGTTATGGTGAGAGTTGAGGAGTAGTATGTCTGTTTTTCCCTTTGTTTGGAGTGCATTCACCAAATGCTGCACATGTGCTGTCAAATTGATGATCTATTATTAATGTGCCTGTGGCTACTCTATTTGGGTGTCTTTTCTTTGATTGCAGTGCGTTTCCCCCTGTGGGTCAAACCTTTTTTGAGCAGTTCCACATAGGGACAATCTCATGTCTATGTATGCTGTATTACACAGACCAAAAATGCCCATAGATTGGAGTGTGAGTGTGAAAAGTTGTTTGTATCTAAGTGTTGTCCTTGTGATCAACTGGCAGCTTGTCTAGGCTGTACCCTGCCTTTCAGCTGGGATATGCTCCCGCCCCTGAAGCGACCCTAAACCGGATATGTGGTTATAGAAAATGAATGAATGAATTAATGAACTATATCCACCTTCACATGGACCAGAAAGTAGCAAACTAAGCTAGTTAATGATACAACTCTGTGGTTGGTAAGTAGGTGATACAGAAGGAAACTAGTTCCTACATGAGTGTATTATATCTATTAGTTGAAAATGTTCGGCTTGTCAGTCTTCTGACCTTGATTAAATAGAATATCACACCTAACCTGTGACTGTGGTCTGTGGTCAGTTTCTTGCATGTGTGGATCTCTCTCCCACTCTCCTTGATTCTTTGCCTGTGTGTCTGCGTTGTGGGTGTGGCCCCACACACCTGGCTCCACTCCACCACTGACTCATCAGCCCTCCTGCAACTCCTCACCAGATTATACTCTCATTTCTGCAGAAGATATATCGGCTACACCCATGTTTCTGGCGTTCTTGTTTTTTCCTCCTGCAAATTTTTTCCTAATGATGCACTCTTCATTCATCATGTGTAACTCCCAGCTGACCATCCTGGTAATCGTCTTCTCAGGCTCTCTCAGCCTCAGCTGGACACTGCCATCTCCAGTCACTTGGGTCAGGAGCCCCATCCCTTAGCTGAATCTGCTTTTGTGACAATAAGTCCTCTTCTTTTCCCGTTTGCACAGCCTCTGAGTCTGCTCCAGGGTCCAACTTGTAACAGAGAACCAGCGCATATGCAATGCTTTTAAATGTTGGTGCACCAGTGCCATTATATTCAAGAGAAGGCCCATTCAAGAGCCAATTTCTTCACGTCACCCTAAAACTGTTTGCGAGGTGAACTGTCTCTTTAAAGACACATCCATTAGTCACCCTTGAGCTGCTTAAATGTTTTTAATTACCAAAAGCCCACACAACTAAAGCACCAAATAAAGATTAACCTGCTGCTGAAAATAGTCCCTCTGCAAGTTAACTATTTCCACATTTTCTATGATTAAAAAAACTTTTTTTAGAAATAACTTGAAAATTCAAGAGTTAAAATGTTTAATTAGTTTAGACTTACATGCTAAAGGGCAAGAATGTTTGACTGAATGATTGATTATTTAGCAAAAACACAATTTTCATATATCTTCTGTTGTCCCAAAACAATCCAAAACGTCAGAAATCTTCAATAAAAAATGTTAAACACAGCAAAGTTTGACAAAATATTTAACTAATGACATCAGCCACATTTCAAAAATCTCTTTCATTCTGCCGTGGCAGGATGTGTCCACTTCATGGAAACAGTCCCATCCTCTCGTTATACTCTCAGCCAACCCTTACAGCAGGAAGTGATGTAGAACTTCCTGTCCAGTCATGCAAGTCTACGCCATTTTAAGGAAGTGTGTGGGCTGTAAAAGGCCTTCCCCAGGGAAGAAACCCACCACCCCCCAAACTCACACACACACGCACTATATACAAATACTCAGGAAGGAACGAGACAACAATGGATGAGCCATGTGAGGAAAAAACACTCGCTCCCTGTCCTCCTGTGGGGGAATCGCTGGGAGCTTGTGTGTGTTGGGGGTTAGGAGGGGCATGGGGGCCATGTCATCAGACGTATCCTCCATGGGGGTTGTTCATAGCCTCTTCTACCGACCCAAGACATGCCAACTGATAGAACCAACTGACTTGTTTATACCCTAAACTAGTTTGTCAATGTGAGGCAGGACGAGCAGGATTAACGTTTGTTTTGTCGTATTTTGGGGAATAACAGTAAACACAGCAGAGAAAAAAAGAAAGACAAATAAAACAAAAATATGACTTATGTCAAATATACACAGATCAGCCATTACATTAAAAGCACCTGCCTCATATGGGTTAGGTCTCCCTTTTTCCGTAAAATCCACTCTGGAATGAGCTGTGTGTTCTGACTCTTAACTTTTTCAGCCATGTGTGAAGCACACATGGCTGAAAAAGGAGCTCCTCCGTGGGATTGGACAACACAGACTAGCCTTTTCTCACCAATATGTTGATCACACTATGATAAAAATGGAGGCCCTTTTCCTCTGCCGATGTGCTCTGGTTGAATGCTCAAATGTTATGTATGTTTTTTTTTGCTATTTACCATTGTGGGAAAATGGCAAAGTCAAATGTTTTTTCTTCGAAATTCATGAAAAATGCGGATATTGCTTTGACCAAAATGACACGATGACATCCCTATAAGATCTAGAACTCATTCAAGTCTGAGTAATTATCTTGAATGGGTGATCTAGAATGTTTAAATTCACTAATGCTGTCACTATCATGAAATTTAGGCTAACGATTGACTGTCATACAATTAACTACAATAATCTTCTTCTGCCTTTTTCATCCCACCACTGTAGTAAAAGTGTACTTTAAGTGCAATAGGAAAATTGTACCTGATAAAAAAGAGCAGATTGTTCTTAGCTCTGTTCTAAACCTTTGGTGAAATTGCTGTAATAGTTGGATACATTAATATCAATAAAATTTAGATATCAATTAATATATAAGAAGAGGAATTTTTGACCACTACATATTTGGTGGATATTTGACAAATCATCTACGTCAAAATGTTGGACTCTCCTTCGTTCTTTGGCTTCAAACTGAAATGTGTCCAAAGCATTGGACTGTTTGGCTTTGCAATGAATGTATCCATCATTAAAAGTTCAGCTAAGCGAGAGATAAAGAGTCCGAGCCGTTAACTCCTAGCAAAATAAGAGCATCCAGCTATTTTGATACATATGAGTGGACGTGATTTTAATGACAAAACAAACTGATTGCAGTCAACTCACATAACTGTGATCACAAGATTATGTAATAACTGTGGCAGACCAAATCGTGATATAAAGAGATTTTACTCTGACTCTTATTTCATGAAATATCTTGCATACTTAATGAGCTAGATCCTGAAGAAAACCAACATTAGTGAAATAATCTTTTTCTTGAATAATAATCAAACTGTTGTTCTCTAAACGGCCTTTCACGGGCAATATTGAATAGGGGGACTATATTAAAATGCAATGACAAAATAAGGAAAAGAAGCTGCTTTTCTGGAGGTTGGTGGTCTGGATGACTGTCAAACTGAAACTGAACAGTAGGACGATGATACAATAACCGCATTGAGCCTCCAGCCATGAGGAGCATGTGAATTTGGAATGAATTTGAATTCTATTATTAAAGCTACTGGAGGTTACTGCCTGCCAATAACTACGAGCAGAGCGCATACTTATGCCCAAGCTGAACAATCCTCCACGTCTGTAGCTTTCCTGAACCGTGCCCCATCCCTCCGCAAGGTTTCATGGAAATCACATCATTAGTTTCTGTGTAATGAGGGAAAATGCTGAGAAATGTCCCAATTAGTAATCTTAAGGAATGAATGAGCAAAAACTTCCCGGATATGTCTCTTCATCTGGATCAATACCAAATTTGAATGATTGCTCTCCGAGCCCTGCTCTTTCCTATATCCGATTTTACTAGAAATCTATCCTGTCGTTTTTGTGTAACCCTGGTGACAATCAAACCAAACTACGGACATGGCAAAAAAAAAACCCTCCTCGGCAGCAGCAGTGACCGCTTTTCCTGCTGTCTAACAGCACCTGAACACAACTGTGTTTGTATTTGTATCCATGACATTAGGGTTTGACCGGAAACCTTCTAGCAAATAACCTTTTATTACCGCAGCCTCATCACCATTAAACTAGTCAAGCTGTCAATCAAACCAGCTGTACAAACACAAACGGCTGGACTCACCTTGTACTGCAGCGCTTTGGCGAGTGCGACCTCTGGCTTTGTTTACCCTCGAACAAAAAGACCACACACTCATAACGCACACTGAGACATAATGACACACATACCAAAAGAGACAAATGGCAGTCAATAACTTCCTCCCTCCATCTTTATGGCGCGTGTTAACTTCTGTCTACCTAATGCCTCTCTGCTGTGCCTTTTGTTAGCCATACTGCAACTCCCAAACTCAGCAGTCAGCTCAGGTCACACAATCGCAGCGCTTGATGGATTTTCCTCAGTGTGATGGGACCGTTGGATTAGAGGAAACTTTCAGTACCAGCTTTTTCTTGTCTATATTCTGTCCCTTTAATGTTGAATATAAAGCCTGACGTGTCGTACCCAAAGTCAGATGAGATTTCACGCCTGTACTTCCTGTACTTTTGTGTCCACCATGACCTCTCCAAGACTCAGAATGTCCCTCAGATGTTCCCTTTTCTCAATACAGGAAGCTGGCATTCTCACTTTGTTTGTGGGAGGAAATCTGTTGCGACTGTTGGCTTGTATTGATTTCAAAGACCATGTGGTAGCAGGATGAAGTTTGACACTGACAAGGTGACTGTCCAAGAGAATATTTCCATAAACTTAGATTGTGCATTATCTAAAATGTTATCAAGGTTAGTGCAATCATTTCTGAATGAGGGCTAGCTCTAAGGGGACAGAAACAATACAATTACAAGTTACAATAACCAACTTTTCTTTCGACACTGAAGAAATAATTTTCCCTGATCTTACTCAGCATGAAATCTTACTTGAACAATTCAGTTTGATTGTTTTAACCAAACAATAGTTTGTGACAATTAGATAATGTGCAACTTAGATGACAGTTAAAGTCTAACACTGAGGAAACTTGTCCAAGGATTTTTACAGTTGGTTAAATAAACAGTGTAAACTTGCACATCACTGAATACTGGATGATTTACGGTGGGTCGCAAATCTGTCAGTAAAGATTAAGTTGACTTGCTACAAAGGTAAGAATCAGCAGTTATGTTAAGATCTTATGTTAAGATTGATGCTGTATGTGCTGAGGTAACTCCCTGCTCACAATGCTAACAATGCTAACAGCTCCCAGTCCTTATGCACACTTTAGCTTTGCCATAATTTACCACACAAACATGAGCATCTTCAATTACTACCTATTACTTAACATGTGTTAAAGATCTTTATACACAGCATGACAACTATATATTTTTAGGACCTTCATAAGACGTATTAAAACCTCTTTATATTGCAGATGTATTTTAATACATCATGCTTCATCTACAAAAGCAAATTGTTGTGTTTCTGCAACAAATAAATTGACTAACTATCAATTATTATTAATAATAAATAAGTATTATAAATCATACCTTTAACTTTAATATTTTAATGATAAGGTACCTATTATATCAATTCATGAACCTACACACAATGTCCACATTGTGTTTATTCAGTTATTACAAATCAAGTTAAATTTATTCAAGTCAAGTATTACACATAAAAGTAATGAATTTATAATAACTGTCCTGCATCCTGTCGTAAGTCACAACTAATTGGTCCAAATTATTAATTAATTCTACTGAGTACCTAAAATTAAATACGATGTTTTTAGGGATTTAAACTAAAGTTTAACATATTTCGTAGGAGCAGGATGACTGATTCATTAGGTGGGTTTACATCGTACGCTTTTCTCCTTTCCGAATTAAACCTTTCCGAATAGTAATGTCGGTCGCCTGTTTACATGACTTGTGACCTTTTCGGACCCGGTGTTTACATGCATCAAACTCACCTAATCGTAAATGCTTTCAGACATGCGCAGACGATCCACACTCCCATTCACAAGGTGGCGATAATGCTTGGGTGAGCTCCGTCGCCAACAAGCACCCAGAAGAAGATGTCAAAGAAGTGACTTTCCGGCCATCTAACCATCCAAAAATGTTTAAAATATTTCAACATGTGCGTTTACATCCAGCGACTGGCTATCGGAAAGGCTTTCTGAAAGGATTTTGACTACCTCCTCGCAAGGGAATAAAATCTAATTGGGAAAGGTTCTTTCCATTCGGAAAGGGGTGTTTTTTCTTTCTAATTACATGTCTTTTCCAAATGAAATCGGAATTAGGCTGTCCATGTAAACCCTCCTAATGATTGCAAGCCTTCACGAACTGATCTATTTAGCTTAGGTTAGCACTAATACTGGGAGTGGACAGAAACTGCTAGCTTAGCGACAACTCCAACAACTTGTTGATAAGTTGTCTCCTCGTATGCAGCACAATTGAAGACTTGACTATGTCTCTGTCGGTCTGCTGTCTCTCTATAGGAAGACAATCCGTCAGACAGACGGCTTCTTCTCTGTTAGCCAGAGTCATCAATCTCCAATCAGTCCGTCTTATTGATCAGCCCATAGAGCTGCTGCCAGCTGGCAGCTGCAGGGAGAGATGGACAGACAGAGAGGAAGAGAGACAGATAGGGCGATGAAGAGAGTGATAAATAAGGGAAAGTCTCTCTGGAGCAGAGAGCCCCACCCACCGGGTGAAAGACATTAAAAGACACATCTGATGCAGGTTTTATGAATCTGATCTGAGTAATGTCCTCCATGATGTCTGAAATTTTATTTATCGACCATCTATTTAAAAAAATGTCCACCTTCTGAAAGGTTCAAATGTCTTTCTTTGGTGCTGTGTATTCACTGAAACTGTTAAAGTGGTCATAAACTAGTCATAGCCACGGTAATCTTTTTAATGGATAGTAAAAACATAACCCCCACACAGCGGCGAGATTTAGAGGACAATCAACAGAAGGTTGTTTTCAAAATCACCATTAACATTTTTAACAACTCAAATGACTTAAAGGAAACAGCCCGTCTCTGTAGGATGTCACCTGGTTCATTACGCAATTTAAAAAGATACAATGCACATTACTTGCTCAGCTGGCCCATCCTGAATGACTGGGAGATCATGTGATGTGTCGCTCGGGGCTGGAGCTCGAGCCTATCCTAGCTGTCCAAGGGGTAGGGCACACCCTCGTAAGAACAGACCCCAGTCAGACATGTGACTTTGAATTTAGATCCAGAACCTCTGAGGGGAGGGGTAACTACAGCATATAGCTTTAACAATTGCAACTGCAATACAATGGTCATATGACACCTTCCGCAGGTTGGAGCTCATTACTGTCATGACCTCTTTTTGTTTATGTTTCTTTTCTTGCTGGTGTGAGAGTGTGTTTGTATCTGTAGCGGGATCTTGGAAATGGCCTGGAAGGTCGTTTCACATAAGCATGTCTTGACTTTGCTTAAGTCTAGCCACCTTCCTTATAGAGAAGAGACTAGCAGCCCAGTTGCAAATGAGACAATGATACACTCAGGCCAGCATTTATTATACATCCTCGTTACGGCTGTGTCGACCGTCTGCAGCACCATACTGTGGTTATATGTTGCTTTCTTGCCACAGTATGAAAAACTTCATACCATCGTAGCCCTACAAGGGTGCCATTGTGCTTTCATATAAATGATCACATTTGATAATCAATACAACTCCTAAAAAAATTATTGATGGTTGCCCATTTGAAAATAAAAGATAAAAGATAATATTAAATATTTTGTTCAATCACAACAAACAATTTTCTGTTAGCTCTGGCCTACTGACGACGCTCCTACCGAAGGTGAACCAAAAATGGCTGGAAAAATTCCCTTTGTGAAGTAGGCCGATGCTGTCTTCTCTGACAGCAAGGCTATATCCCCAAAAGGACCCCAATCCCCTGCATTATTCAAGCAATCACCCCTGATTGAGCTCTTCAAATTAAATGTGAAGTTATGTCAGACATAACTTTTTTGTAAAAAAAAAAAGAAAGCTCCCCCTAATGCATAAAACATTATATATTTTTTTTTCAGGGATATAATTACAGCTAAATTGATTAACCGTTAAGACACACCAAAAATTTATTCATAAAACCTTAAAATATTTATAAGAAAAGTTGCCACAGTGACAGTTGTAGCAGTGTAGAATGTATGTATCAGCGGTTAAAATGCAGTTGACATAGAAGCGAAAGCCTCAATTTCATATTGCCATTGAAACACCCTAGAAAACAACAAGCATATCAGGATGTCGAGGTGAAAATAACAGCAGTATTTGAATGTCACAGATCACCCTGTAGCAAAAAAACATCTTCAAAATCAACCAATGCCTATCCGGCAAACACATGATGTCACAATGGCTGCTATCCGTAATAACACAAACATCACCTCAGCTCATTTTGTCTTTTGCTCCATAGCGCGGGAAAACAAACTCCTCCCTCTGCCACTTCTTTTTATCGACACCAAACAAACCAATGATGGCACAACAGCGGCCCGGCAAACAAAAGAGATTTGAAACACAGCAGTGTCCGCGTCTGTATGTGGCGAGCAGCGTTTTGTAAACAGCAACAACAATGAAACAACACAAGAGAAATCACTGCGGTCGATCTTGCGGTTGAGTCCCCGCCCCTCTCTCTGTCTCACCAACATTAAGGCATTGTGGATAGGTTTTTTTTCTTTGAGTTAGCCACTAGCTGCTGTTTGCTGCTTTTAAGCTTCACAAAATGAATGCTAATTGTTAGAAATGAATACATTGCACTGCTTGCTTCAGCAGCAGGTGATTGCTGTTTCTGTAGCAATAGATAGAAACTGTCCATGGAAACTATCGGAAGCTCTGACTTTCAGCATGTGCCACATCCTTAACTTATTATTGAAGTTAAGGAATGCCAGTAGATTCTAAGGTAAACCACTCATTGAGTAGTTATCGCCAGCATCATTTTTTTGGATGAAGCATCATGTCAGTAATATTCACAACTTTCTTTCCCCTGGTAAAAAAAGGGAGGAACATATTACTCTATATAGTAAAGACTAACTAGAGTAACATGTCGTGGAATACAGTAGTTCCTTCAGAGAGAGGGGGAAAAGCTGTAAAAGACAGAAATACTAACAGTTAGGTACAAGTACGTCCAGTTTGTAATTGAGTGAATTTATTCTGTCACATTCTCTCATGACTGAATGGATAAAAAATACGCTGAATGTGCCTTTCTGTCTCTGCATCTCCTTTCTCTGGATTTCTTGGATTGAGTCGGATGACAGACGAGCAGAATTTCAAGCAGGACGCACACACACGCACACAAACACTGACATCTCTCTGTCACTGAGCTGTGAATGACACCTTCATCCTCGTCGCTTTAACATTCAAACATCTCTCTGTGTACACGCTGGGAATTAAATCTGCAGTACTCTGCGAACAGTGTCCAGATGTGCAAATTAAGTGCAGCTGTTTTAATATCCCCTTGTTTTCCCTTCGCTCTCCTCCACTTCACCTCCTCTTATCTGATAAATCCTCTCCTCCTCATCATTCTTGTCCCCCTCCTCTCCTCTCTTCTGACTGCATGTTTTTGTTCCAGCAGGTAAAAGCTGTCTAGGTCAAAGGTCGGCGAGTGCAAACACACTCATATTGACACAAGGTGGGAACAGAACAGTGCCCAGGGAGTGTGGCCCTCGCCTCTCTCTCTTCCCATGAGAGGGCAAACGAGCGTTCGCCCTTCTCTCTCTCTCTCTCCATCCTCATCTTTCAAGTCAGGATAGGTTAGCGAACAGCTACCAGTCAAATGCTAACGGAGGAGGGAGCATTACATCTCATTTTACAGTAGGCGCAGAAGGAAATACTTCCTCCCCAGCTTTTCTTACATCAAACCATAAACACCACAGAGAGAGAGAGAGAGAGAGAAGGGGAGAGAGACAGAGAGACAGAGAGACAGAGAGACAGAGAGACAGAGAGAGAGAGAGAGAGAGAGAGAGAGAGAGAGAGAGAGAGAGAGAGAGAGAGAGAGAGAGAGAGAGAGACAGAGAGAGAGAGAGAGAGAGAGAGAGAGAGAGAGAGAGAGAGAGAGAGAGAGAGAGAGAGAGAGGCCCTTCCAGCTGCTGGACATGATAAATTGACACTTTTACACTTTTGTTTGTTGTTACGTTTCTGTCCAAAGTTGTACATTTGTTGAATAAAATGGTGTTTTTAACTGACCAATCTTTCAAAACAAATCACATGAGATATTCAGCAGAGTCGTAAATTATTTGAAATATGAGAGTCTGAAGCTTCATTTAGTCAGCCTGTTCCAAGCAGGCCTAGTGCTCCTTCACTCTGTTCCATTGTTCCGTATAAAGCAATAGAGGCGTAATGGTGCTCTGACTTGTTCCACCTCTGAGACGGTTGTGGCAGTAATGTTTAATAATGTCTTTGTTATAAATCTTTGTTACAAACAGTAAATGCAGTTCAACATTGTGAAATTTGTACTCTGCATGTGGCCTTACCCTGAGGACCAGTGAGTAGCCCCTGTTAAGCAGCCAGGGACCATATTGGGGTTCAGAGTCTTCCTATGACATGTAGACTGCAGGGGCAGAAAGAAAGAATACTCCTCCCACTACCTCCTGAGCTACAGCCGACCCATTGTAACAGATAATATTGCATATAACTGTGAAAGGCAAGGCCACGGAGTGATGTTTTTTTCATCATATTATGTGTGCAGGTCAATAATGTAAGTGAAAATCAGAGAGAAACTGTTCGCTGCTGTCTTAAAGAAGAAAATCAACTAAAAAGGTGGGGAAAGAGTTTGACATCTGGGAGCTCCTTCCCTTCTGTGGAGAGGTCGGGATGAGCCACCATGTAACAAGGAGGATTATTGTAACAAATAATTTTCTTCTCCATGCTCTGGATGATGGCACAGCAGTGCAAAATGTTGCACCTCTATTTCCAGTGGTAGCCTGGGGCGCAATTTAAAATGCGCTAACCCTTGTTTTTTTCTGTGTAAACAAATAAAGGCATCTCCAAAATGGGTCGTCTTTGCAGTGCTGATGCAAATCTCTTTATACAAATGCGTGGGACTGAGTGTCCCAGTGCACAGAAAGAGAGGCTTTGACTGTGGGGGACAAACTACAACTAACAAAATGGAGATGGTCAACAGATATCATTGAGATCATTAATGAAACAAAGATATTTACACTGTCTCTGAGGAGCTCTAGATGTCTGATTTAAAGGTTCTTGCCATCTCTGCTTAGTCTAAAGTTGCTAAAGTTGCTTTTAAAGCTGCCTCAGATTAAGGTTCCACCACCTCACCTGAATTTACCTGCTAATCTCCACCTACGCTGGGAGGTGCCAGCAGGTTTATCAGATGCACATCTTTGTCAACACATTCTTCAGTGGCTCTGTTATCTTCCATACAGGAACTGTATGCTGCTGGTGTCAGCAGCAGCACGCTGTACCCTCACATGAGACTAAAGGCTCCAACGTTGTCACTGCGTACGACTGCAGTCTTCTATCAAACTTCAGAGAGAGGCCAAGCATCTTTCCTCTAGTGCAACGTCTTTTTTGAGAGGCAAAATTCAATTCCAGATCCATCTGCACGAACACAGCAGTGGTCACAGCATTGAGTCATGACAGCCCACAGAGACATTTTATGTGTACTGCATCTGACAACACACACACACACACACACGCTCACGCTCTCACACATAAAGCGAGGCTTTGCTGCTGATTTGCTGACTTGCAGTTTGTCGTCCTGTCGGGCTAAAGTTTCAGCTGTCAAACGTGAAACTGCAAAAATGGCATTTTGGGTTTCTTTTAAAAGACAGATCTAATTTCCTTAAACTCAGATTATGTCCCTTTATCTGTCCATAGTGCCTCACACTTTGACATCTATGTCAAAGAAAGGAGTTCAGGAAAATATGAGGTTAGGAAGCAAGAAAGGACAGAAAGATGGGTGATGAAGTAAAGAATGGCAGAACGACTAATGAAAGAGGAGAAGGACAGACAGGAGATGTAAAACAAATCCAGTAATGAACCAGAATGGAGAATAGACCGGAAACATTTCTTTTTTTTTCCACTCATGAATTCAAGACGTTCTCCTTCTCTCCCCATCTCCGCTCCTCTCTGTCGCTGTGCAGCCAGCCGTCAGCAGATTTTTCCCCGCAGGCAGAAGGAGTCAGCTAAACGAACGCTCCATGCAGCAGATTTTAACGAAGCAGCTTCAATCTCTCTCTTAATGACAGATGACAAAGAGTGAGGAGATGGAGAGACGCAGCGCCACCTGTCATTCACAGCTCGAGCCGGTCCCTCTCACAGCAGCAACCATCAGGATGGAGAAACTGAGGTTATACTGATGTGACAGGACTTGGGATCTTTAAGTTAGTTAACTTCCTCTCCCTCAGGCTGGCACTCATACAGGAAATATCTATGATAACCAAGGCAAACAATAAAACAAGTCACTGATTATTAACATTTGGATGATGGTATTATAGGAAAGGGCACATTAATAGCAATCATTTAGTAAAATGTTATTTTAACCTTTTCATCATAGTAGCGTATTATCTTAACTTCACATGGAAAGTTGGTGCAAATATGATGGTATGCTACTAAGATGCTAACTGGTAGAATTCACAGGTGGTCATTTGTAATCTAACATGCTCATTCTTCTTCTGATCATTATAATTATTTTTGACAAGCTTCTATGCTCATGTGATAATTCAGATAAGATGTTTAGCGTTTGTCTTGCATGAAAGCTTGGTAGCTTGAGAACTTTACCGTTGTTGATACAGAAGCAAGATTCTAGTCTATTCAACTTCTACTCTCATGCTAGTGGCTATGTGGGCTAACATTAAGCATTAGCATGCAAACATGTGGAAGTTCGGTATTTATTAAATGGAATAGTTGAGGCTGATGGGACACCACATCTAGCCAAGAAATAAAGAGCCTGAAAAGCTTTAATGTATTTTTTTTTTAAAACTAAAGATAAGAGAAATGTTCAAATAAATACAAATTTTATACTATATATTCCTTAAGTTTGAATAAGATCTGAACACCTACAATGCCAAAAACTCATTAACAAAGCTTTAAAGAAAAAGCAAGGAGGAGCTTAAATACTAAAGCTAACACTTAGCAACCTACTGTGTAGATTATTTTACACAGTAGAAACTTAAGGACAGCTTTCTGTGTTTCAGTATGTCAATATGTCACTGATAAAAGTGCCAGTGTGTATATACTGAGGAACGAAATTTAAAGAATATTTACCTATATAAATCAAACTCAAGTTTTCGTTTAAAGAGGGCTAAAATACAAAACTGTGTGATAGTTATTGCTACTAAATTAACTTTTATGTTAACTTTTCATTTGTCATTTTTCATTTTTTCATTGATTTTTTTGATTGGAACTGACATTAACATGCTAACATGTGAGATTTTGCAAGTAACGGTAATTATAACAATAATTATTCTGCAGATTTTGTCCTGATTGTGGTACTTAAAAATGCCAGTGAATATCCAGAGTTATAACAGCAAAACATGAGTCAATCTACATAATAAAGGGGGAAAACACACAAAAACTGACCAGTTAAAAAGAAAACTATAGATCTAAAAAGCAAAATGTAGTTGAAAAGTTAAATGGATTAATAAATTATCATCAATCATTATTGAAAGCTAAAATTCCAAAGCTAACATGTTGAAGATTGTATTAAACTGTTCACTGTCCACAAGCTAGCCTTTCGGTAACACCAAAAGGTCCACTCAAAGTTGCTTATAGAGGCTCGGTCACTGTTCTACTCGAACATTATCAAAACCAGTCCTGGAAACTCTAAGCAGCTGTTTTCCACTATCAATCATCTGCTTCAACAACAACCTCCCCCACTTACTTAAATTACAGAAGACACTGTAATAATTTCATCGCTTTTTTCAAATCAAAAATTGACTAAATCCGTCTGTCCTTTCTGGTTCCTCCATTCTACCTATACAGTCTGCTTACTCATAGTTTGAGATCTCCCAGCCTCTAAAGCGCTTATCAGAAATCTCACAGCATGAGGTTGAGGTTATCATCAGGTCAATGAAACCCTCCACCTGTGCCCTCGACCCCTTTCCTACAGCCCTTGTGAAAACTAACAGGTCATCCCTCAGTCCCCCGATCACCGCTGTAATAAACCACTCCCTCCAGGCCGGCTATGTTCCATCTGCCCTAAAATCCGCCATAATCAGACCACTCCTCAAAAAACCTACTCTCGATCCATAAGTTTTTGCTAATTACAGGCCCATTTTCAAACTCCCATTCCTCTCCAAAGTACTGGAAAAAGTAGTTGCTGCCCACCTCCAGGACCGCCTCAAATACAACAACCTCTTTGAAATGTTTCAGTCTGGTTTCCGCTCCACCCACAGCACAGAAACATCTGCTTAGAGTCACAAATGACATACGGATGGCGGCAGATGCTGGTTCACCTTCCTTCCTGATTCTCCTTGATTTGTCTGCTGCCTTCGACACAGTTAAACCATGGAATACTCCTACACCGCCTACATACCACCACTGGACTCACTGACATCGCCCTAAACTGGTTTCACACACAGTTACACAGTCACTTTTGGGGTCCCCCAGGGATCAGCCCTTGGTCCCATTCTCTTCATACTATACATGCTCCCCCTTGGCCATGTCATCAGTTGATATGGACTCTCATTTCATTGTTACACCGATGACTAGCAAATCTACATAAAAACTGACACATGTTCCTCCGCAGCCTCTCCATCCTCATCGTCATCATCATTTCCCCTGTCAACTCTCCGCACTTGTCTGGAGGAGATAAAGGAGTGGATTAAAAACAACTTTCTCCAGTTGAACAGCTCCAAAACCGAAGCAATTCTAATTGGCACCCCACATCAGACCCATTCTTCCTCCATAACCAGTATTACCTTCTCTGGTCATGACATTCCCCTCTCTTCATCAGTCACCAACCTCGGCGTAAGATTCGACCTTCAACTCACTTTTGAATCCCACATCAAACACATCTGCAAGATCTCCTTTCACCATCTCAGAAATATTTTAAAACTCTGTTCTTCACTCACCTTGAGTGATGCTGAAAAGCTGGTCCAGGCGTTTGTCTCCTCCAGACTGGATTACTGTAACGCACTTCTCATCGGGATCCCTGATAAAAGTCTTCAAGGACTACAGTATGTTCAAAACAGTGCTGCAAGGATCCTGATGAGAGTTCGTAAACACAAACACATCAACCCCGTTCTTCATTCCCTTCATTGGCTTCCCATCTCCACCAGGATTATAAGATCTCTCTCCTCACTGACCAGTGCATCCAAGGCAATGTACACCCCAACCTGAAAGAACTACTCCAAATGTAAAGTGCGTTAAAAATGAAATGTATTATTATTATTATTATTATTATTAATAAAAATTATATGTATTATATGTATTATCATAAATGTTGGACTTTCTAATATATACATTAGCATGGTGGTGTGAATAATGTTAAAAAAATAAAATTTAAAATTTCAGATTTCAAATCATATTCGAACATTTAAATGTTTTTAGAGGTGGTTTGATATTTTGGCTTGTGTGTCAGCATGCTAAACGACCAAGGTGAAATTTGTAATGCTTGTTTCAGCTGTTGTACATTAGCATAAACCGCTTGCTATCATGGCTGCTCTGTTGACATGGGACTCTGCACTTTTTGGAATGTAGTGCTTTACCTGTCATAAAACAATGACTTATGATAAGGAGGGCCATGAAGTATATGAGGCCTGATAATTTTTCTCAGTATCGGTTTACAGTTACTGTCATTATCAGGTTCAACTTCCTCTTTGTACAGGAAGCTGAGCGGCCTAAGACACAGCACATGAAACTAATCTATTACCCAATATAGCTGGAGGAGATCACCTTACACAAACTGTCATTTTCATACCTCAATGTTTATATGACCATATCTGGTTTCACAAAAGCTTCGTCAGGACCACGGGCGCTAACGAGAGCCACATGCTCACATCACTGCTATTAGCAGTTTCTATTTCCAGTTCAGCAGAAACCCTCACTGGTTTCGTTATCTGTCCATCAAACACTAACATTTAAACTCCTCGAACCTGCACTGAGTCACTGTGAAAACAGCAATCCAGTCCAACGACATTCCTCTTTGTGGGAACCGTCATGAGCTCCAGGTTTGGGTGTCAGTGTGTTCACATGATCACATCAGGTTTCCTCTGGACTGAATTTGTGAAGACCTACAAACATTCCTGCCGGCAGCAAGCTACTACATAATCACAACGGCCATGTGTGTCACTGCTATATGTTTTATGTGACACATTGTCACTGGTGAAATTGTTTGGAGAGGTAAAGTATGGACAAAGGAATAGTTCATTAGAATTTGGTAATGATCCAGATATTCATCAAGATCAAGTATTTTAAAAGGATTATCTACCTTTCGTCGAACTTCCTGGATAATATCTAAAATGTCTAGACAAAGATAACAAGATGACATCCCCATAACATCAACGACACATCAGTCTAAAAATGTGAATCTAAAAATCCTGGAAATGAAGAATGTTAAAAATGTTAATGATAATACCACAGACTTATAATTCTGATCAGTTAGCTGTCTAACATGATTGGAGCAGATGGCTCATAGCAACAGCCCTGGTTACCCATATTCCCATTTCAACCCCACACAGGGAATTGAAAGGGTTCTGACGCTTTTAGGTGAATCCGGAAGGAAGCTTGAAATTGGATAACTTTGCAGATGATGTGGTACTGTTGGCTTCAGTCATCGCTCTGTGCAATGGAGTGCTGAAGTAACTATTACCACTTTTCCACCGAGCTGGTTCCAGATCTAGTTTGGAGCCAGAGCTTGATTTAGCACCAGTTCTTTGCTTTTCAAAGGCCTGAGCACCAGCTTCTGGCTCTGAAAACTTGTGCCAGACAAGCACTGAACCGAATAAGCTTGGGGCACTTTATGTTCAACACTAGCAATGGGAAAATGCACTATGTGATGGACAAACGGTCTAGTGCCGCATCGGCATAAAGCAGGCGTTGTATTAATCTATCTTGTGAAAAGAGAGCTGAGCGACAAGCTAAAGCTCTCAATTTACCAATTGATCGTCATTCCAGCCCTCACCCATGGGTTCTAGGAAGTCAATGAAAGAACAAGTTTGCAGACAACTTATCTTCCCTCTGGGGTAGCCCTGCTCAGCCTTAGAGATAGTTTGATGAGCTCACACAACCGGAGGGAACTCAGAAAAGGGCCGCTGTTCCTTTATGCCAAGGAAGCCTCTTGAGGTGGATGATTACTATACATCCAGATGAGGTGAACAGCTCCTGCTTAGCCTGCTGCTAACATGACCTGACTCCAGATAGATGCAGGGAAATGGATGGATGGATGCATGTGTCAGGTATTTTTACAAGTAAATTCTGAAACCCTGCCACACTTTGGCATCGACTGCTACAGAAGAATTGTTATGGTGGTGGACTATGTACTGCTAAAGAGATGCTGTCTCTCACTCTGCTGTTATCCTGTTATTATTTCTTCTAAATGGTACATCATCATACCTGCTTTTAAATCTATATTTGAATCATTTTAGTGTTAAAATGAATGCTGATCTGCCAAGGTTCAGTATGTCTATGAAAAAGTACTGCCTCAGGCAATCTTTTTTACTTGAAAGGATAAAGAGCTAGACAGCGCACCTTGTTTCCATAACAGCCGTTCATTCCAGCTCATCTGTTGCTCATCTCTTTTGTCCTGTTTCATATGTTTGAATGGGGGAACAAAAATTGTACATTCCAGAAAGAAAATGCATTCATTTAGGCCCTTGAACTCAGTGAGGGGAATGAGGACATGGCTTTATCATATGGTCGATTTCAATGTTGAACGGTGACATGCTGAGATAATCTTTGCATCTTCAACAAAATCAACCGTCGTGCATTCAAGATTTTAATTACCCAAAGGTCCTCAGGAATCTCCAGTAAGAGCACTTCCTCTGGATCTCTCTCAAAGTGCTTAATAATTGATGTGTTATTATAGGACCTTACTCTCATCTCCATTCCAGAGAGCAGCCTTTGAATTGGAGAGCATTCATTTCACATTCAGATTTTGCTGTCCTCGCACTCAAGAAGCCCCCACTCGCACTCAGGTTTCTATGCTAGCTCCATCTCCAGCCCTTCTCCTCGCATTCATGTCCGTCATGTAACAATTCAAATATTAGGTGAAGTGTTGGTGTATGCGAACGGAATGATCCCTGCCACGCTGTGGAGGCCTTCCCTTTACTGGGTCAATGTTATGCTATATATAATTGTTATATGTTGTAATGCTGTGCGTCCGTGTCATGCAAATTTTTTGAGGTGGAAACGTTCAGCATCACTTTTACGGTATGTTATTTTGTATTTGATGCAATGGCTATCTTAGGTTTACTTTTTTAGTCGATCTTAAAATATGAATCTCCAAAGTAAGATTTAATAGCACCTGTCAGACAAATGTTTTGTTTAAAAAACTAAACAAACACAAAAAAAAAACATTAAGCTCTCAAAGGTGTGGAAAATAATAAAATCAGCAGGATGTGTGTAGTAAAACCTAAAATCCATATAGATGAGTAAAAATTAAGTCAGGGGGTATGGCCTAGAAAAGTCCCCAATCCCCTGCTTAAGACAAATAATTGATGAACTGATTGAACTTCTTAAATTAAATGTGAAGTTATCAGAAAGAAAATGCCCCCCCAACGGAATAAAATATCATCTATTCAAGTAAAACATTATATATATATATATATATATATATATATATATATACAAGATAGGTAACCTCAAGGTGATTAATTTGTACCATATTTGGACTAAATAGGACCAACGGTTTAGAAATTATGGCACAATTTTGGAGATGAACCTCCCCTAGTGTCAGAAATATTTAACCGAACTTTACCAAAAACACTCCAGTTCTTCCTCACACTAAGGTCTATATGGGTATAAAACACGAAAATGATCCACAAAATAGTTTATAGTAGCTGGTTAATCATTTTCCCGACTTTTTGGGGATATAATGACAGACAGGACCCTTAGCGTTAGGAGACAGCAGCAGGCCAATCTTGAGTTGCAATGCTTCCTATGAAAGCTTTCATGTGGTAACCATAGAAACCTGACTCATCTTTAGTGTCTGACAGGACTTGAATACAGCACTGTGACAAAACAAACAGCAACAGTCTGCTCTCTAGTCAGACCAGTTGAACTGGTTTGATAAAGCAACCTGAGTCAGTGTATCACCCACCCACACGCACACAAACACACACACTCCTGCATGTAGGCAGTGTGTGCGTGTGTGTGTGTGTGTGTTTGTGTGTGTGTGTGCGTGTGTGTGTGTGTGTGTGTGTGTGTGTGTGTGTGTTTGTGTGTGTGTGTGTGTGTGTGTGTGAGCCACATATGAAGGATTTGTCCTTCTTTTATATCTCCAGCCGGTGTGTGTTTTAAATATTCATCCTTTCCCACTGAAGCTGGCATTGCATTCAAATTCTCTTTGCAGGACTAATGGCTATCGGCCCATGAGAGGAGGGGAGGGATGAGCAGGGGATGAGTAAGAAAGGTAAACAGCAAGAGGGAAAGAGAGAAAAAGGGAGGGAGGAAAGTGGGCCAGGGATTAAATACATTTGTATTTTCTCATACCAAATTAGTATTGACGGCAGGTACCTCCCTTACCGCACATGCATACCAACAGCAGGGTGAAAACCCAA
The DNA here is from genome assembly GCA_037951165.1 of Lophius americanus. Classification (NCBI taxonomy): domain Eukaryota; kingdom Metazoa; phylum Chordata; class Actinopteri; order Lophiiformes; family Lophiidae; genus Lophius; species Lophius americanus. Next base: position 8,411,472 of record JBBDHG010000008.1, on the reverse strand, counting down.
CCATGTTGAAAATTAATGAATTAAGAGTATGTGAGTTGATACCACACACACACACACACACACATTAGAGAAGCAGATATAAACACAGACACACACATGCACACAGGTGAGGGAGGCGGAGCAGGTTCAGCCCAGAACTTCTGATATATACTGACAGCTCATACTGGAAAAATAAAGTTCAATGAATTACATCCAAATTGATACAAGAGGAACAAACAAAACCTATAAAACAATACAGAATAAGAAGAAGAATTCCACTGCGGTGGAATTGAAGATGGAATCGTCTCGCGATAAGGCAGCAGCGCTACCTGCTGAGCTGCTGTGCCCCCCCGGACTGGAATAATAAAACTCTATAGTGTGGTTGTAAATAAATAAATAAATAAATGTTGAAATATGATGGGTATTAAAGAAAATTAACTTAACGCTATTAACTTAAAATTAATTTTCATAATAAAAATGAAATAAACAAAAACAGAAAAATCTAAAATCAACGCTGACAATTTGTTTAACATTTATGTATCTAAATCCACCTCCTTTCATAATTTTAATTCAGTTATTTTTATGCATTTTTGTAGCACTCATGTGTCTCCATACAGTCACTGCAGCCACAAATGAAAGAACATGTTCATAAAAACACTTTTTTTAAACTGCAGTCAAACACAATAATCAACTATTTTTTATTTTCCACCAGCTAACTCTGATGTGATGATGATGCAGGACGAAGGCACCAAAATTATTTGATCAACTGTCAGTCAGAGTGACTTCATTTCTACTCTTCTCAATTCTGTGAGCGAATTAAACTCCTGAATGGAAACAAAGTGTGAGGTTCCTCAAGGAAACACACAAACAGTGATGCTTCCAGGAGGATAATAGTGCAGATTTCTTTTTGCACCTGCAGGCTTGCATCAGCAGCACCTCACTGACTCTCCTGACTTTTGCCTGACTTTTTCCTCACTGTGGTGCCACTCATAAGTAAGATATTTGAATTGGAACACCATTCTACCATAGTGTAGACAGAAGTGCTGCCACATGCCTGTCCTTGCTTTTATCGTTGTTTGAATAGGAAGTGGCCTTCTTGGCAACATCCAGCTCAGACTGAGACATTTTCAGACATTCCAACAAACAACTTTGTCATCAGGCTGAAGGCAAAAAGGCTTAAAGGCTTTAAAAGAGGCTATAACTTCGGCTCTGTAATCCTGGACATAGTGCATTGTTAATCTTGTTAGAATCCAGGTTACTGCGTAAAATTGTCTTGTTAAAAGCTGCTGGAGGAAGTTTATTTGTTACCAGTGACTAATCATGTTTAACGTTTCTGCAGTGGCTGACTTCCTCAAACAAAACACTTGGGCAAAGTGGGATGAAAATCCGCACATAATCATCTGTCTGTCTACCCAGACTATATTAACAATACTGGGTATCGATGCAGCGCCTTCCGCTGCACAAACAGCCAGAGCCTGTCTTATCAAATTGTATTTATGTTCTCATCCTGCACAAATGTCGGATTCTTGAATGACATCATCTAAACTGAGCCTCTGATCTCCAGACTAAAAGCAAAAATATGAAAAATGTTGGCTGAGATTTAGTTTGGCTTTTTTCAGGGGATAAAAGCAGGAAGGAGATGGATATCTCATGGTATTAGACATAAATCTGCCATAAATCTGCCTGGTTCCACCATATGGGTCAACAGAGTTTCATCTGATTTCTTTTAAAGGAGAGATGGAGACTCAAAGTGGGTTCGGCAGACGTCTGACTCTTATATCTCCATGAACCAGACAGAAGGAAATTATGTCATTTGTGTTTAGTTGTAGTTAAAATGGAATTATCCTTGTAAAAACTGTTAAAAATAAGTGGAAACACGGAGAATAAACTAAAAACTCAGAATCAACTGCGTCGTTATCTGATATTACCTACAACATAACACTTTGTTTTCTATGTTATTACTGGATCAGCATCAACAACACTTCCACTGAGGTTGCGAATAATGGGCAAGTAAACGTCTCTTCACCTGAATCATCGCCAAATCAATGGCTTTGCCATTTTTTCAGCTTCACCCACGACAAACGTTTGAAGGAAGGAAACACAAACGGTTCCATGGAATCAAATTTAGTTTGAGATATCTCCATTAAATTTCAAACTCCTAGCAGCATGCTCATAAAATTAAAAAAAAAAAAATTAGCATACATTTTCATTTATTGTCTCATCTCCATTAAATGATGCAGTTCTTCTCATTATGAAATGATAATGATGCACTGAAATCACGGATAGATGGTTTGTATTTAAAGGTCAGCAGGTGGGCTTACTTAGCTCTTCTCACTGAGAGACCAAAACATCCGGCTTAATTTTCTGTGCGCTCATGTGTTAGCGTTGGGCTGAGCGATACAGTCTGCGATGTGTATAAAGCCAGTTCAGCTTCATGCCCATCGACTAAAACCAGATCTGTCAGGGGTGTGGAGAGAGTCAGCAGCCTGGGCTCCATGCTGCTACACAAAACGCTAATTAGTTTGTCAGCCACTATACCTCAATATGAAAATAAATCCTAGTTGTACTTATTGTGCAGAAAAATAACACAATGCAAAAATATGCAAAACCAGAAAAGTCTTAATGTGGGTCTCAGAGGGTTAAAGGTGTTAATTTGTGAAATACTCTAATGAGAAAGACATAAAGACCTAATGATAAAGGTTAAAATATAACATTATATATATATTTATATCTAAATAGACAAGATATGAAAGTCTCATAGAAATCGATGAAAGTTGACCTCTAGCTGTTCTCTCCTCTACGCTATCACTCAAGTCTCCGTGCGGCGTTTCCTTCGACCTTTGACATCTGCTGTTGACTAATGGAGAATGTGAAGGTGACTGCTGATTTTCAAACACCTGAGCGTACCGAAATCTCTCCATCCAGACCGGAGGGCGCTCGTTTTTCATCCGTACAGACAGACGAGAGGAGGAAGAGGTGGAAGTGTTCAGTCGGAAGCTGCTCCTTCCTCCAACAGGATGAAGGTGGGGGTGAGGAGGGTGAGGTGAGGGGTTTGAGGGTGGATCAGGTTCAGACACGATGTCCGACGGTAAGCGGCTGATTTTATCGACTGCTCGACACACAGCGAGGATCGAGCAGCGGCTAAATATAGATGCTTGACAGAGTAGGCCCAGCTGCTCTATGTGTGTGTGTGTGTGTGTGTTTGTGTGTGTGTGTCTCCATCTCTCGGTACCACTTACATTAAAACATGGCCGTCATTGTTATCATGGTAGCAATGATATCGCCGCCTCTCTTTGTGTTTTCTGCAGCCATGAGGGACTCTACCGATAGCAGCCAAAGGGCATCTGGCGATAATAATGCTGTGATGAAGTCATGTGACACACGAGGATGACGTGGTTCTGTCCGCCACATCAGTTATTTATTCTGCTGTTATTGCTGAACGGTTGATAGTCAGTTTTCACATTGTTGAATGAACTTTTTTTTAAAAAAGCAAAATATTTCTTTCTTTCTTTTTTTTAAGCAGGATTACAAAGAAAGTGTTGATAGATTTTCCGGAAGAGTTGGTAAAAGGGTTGGATATACAGCAAGGAAGAACCCATCACATTCTGGAGTGGATCCATAGAAATGATGAAGTCCGGATTCTTTCTAACAGTGTAAGATTGGACTTTTGACCCTTTTTGTCAATTATGTAAAATGCGCTCAATGGATTACCATGAAACTTGGTGGAAGGTTGGGGCTTGTGCCAAAACAGGGACAATTCCATTCTGGAGTCGAATCAGATTAAAGGAGTGGATCTATGATTTGCTTTCAATTCGTCTTACACTGAAAGGTATTTCTTCAGCATTTTTGTCAATTAGTCTAACTAAGGTAGAGAAGGCCTTAGACGTGCAAAAAAAGGAACCATTGAATGAATGTTAATGTAATACAGATAAAGGAGCAGCTCAGTGTTTTTTTTTTCCCATTTGCTTTCACATAACTATTGACCCCCTTAAAACTCCCTTGTCTACACAGTGCAGCCCTAAAACCCTCCTAAATGAAGCCCCTTCCTGCCCCCTGTATGACAACTGGCCTCCTCTACAACTGAACTGTCTCACATTCAACATCATTTTCTGACTGAAATAATTTCAATGGGGAAACGGGTCGTGGCGGGTTCTGCTTCTTCGTCCTGGCCCCTTGGGTTTATGATCGCTGATGGACACGCTGTAGTTTTGTAACGAACTAGGGTTTATTTGTTAGGCCGTGGGCGGAGCGCCTCTCCGGGTCTTATTTCTAGCACACCGGGTGGGTCATTTTCTCTCATGTCCATTCATCATTTCTTGTTTGTCATCAGCATTTTTCAAAAATCTATAAAATAATTTCAATCATTTTTTGGAGACATTTTTGTAAATATACTCAAAGGTAATATTACATCTATCATTGATTAAGATAACAGAAACAAAATTATGCTTGGGTAATGTCTTTTGGATTATGTTGATGTGCAATTTGATCATATCCATAACGTAAAGTATATATCGTCCCTTATTCCTAACTACTGAACCGGATTCCACAAAACATGAGGTGAGGCGTCTGTTATTCCTGTTTTCATAATGGATAAATGTGCTGATTATTTTCTCCTCTAAAATGGTGAGATGTGTCTTAAGAATAACTAAAGTTGACAGGCTCACAACGTCCACTGTCAAAACATCAGCATTACTGCCTGCATGTTATTGAAATTATTCTATGAAAAAAGGAGCAAATTGTCAGATTTGTGAAGTTAAACATCATCTGTTTTATGAAAAACAATGATCATCAGTGGAGCTGACAATCATTTCTAACATACTCCCCAGTAAACCAATGTACGTCATATTTCCTGCAGTTTTCAGGTCGGTTGGAAAATACATTTTTTAATTTACCAGCCGATTGATCAAAAAGTTGATTTTCAGGATCCTGTTGGTGAACTCTGGGATTTGATTGTCTGGTTGAACAAATTGTGTTCCTGTCACGCCGATGCTCAGATTGCTTTGTCACTTTATGTCCTCACATTCTGCTCAGATATTCAGATCAGTTGCAGTCCGTCATCGACCCCCAAACAAACTCTCGTCTGAGGTGTAAATTATTTGCTATGATGTCAACCCTGTCACCAAAAAGAAGAATCTCATTTGGCACGCCGACAATGTGAGGCGATGAAACAAACTGGTCAACTCTGAGGGTTTGAGCTTCATATTTAGAGTCGCCTCTCTTATAGCTTTGAATAGAAAAGCTGTTTCTGAATTCAAAGAGGGTGCAGTTCATTCCATCCCGTCTGGAGAAAAGTACCTTAGTCACCGCGAGGGGAGGACGCCATGGCGTGCGAGCTACACTGCTTCCCTGGAGCAGAGCGAGAAAGGAGAGCTGATTTGCTGAGTCAGCAGAGATAGCACTGGCCCTGACTGACAGCTCAGATATACTGCTGAGTGTGTGAGCATCTGCTGGGATCAGAGGGAGTCCCAGTAGCATCTGAAACCAATGTAAATGAGGAGTTCAACAAAAAGAAGAGGAAAATACAGTCATTTCCAAACACAAACATGTGTACGTGTATCACTAGATGAGACCATCCACAACTTTTCATCTCTGGTAGTGAAGACTGAGCTAAGCAGGGATGGTTTAAGAACAATTTTTCTGCCTGTAGAAATCTCATCGCAAATGGATCAAAACCAACATCAACATTGAAAGAAACAGCAAGTGTCTTTCAATCCATCTGACATCACAGCGCTAAAACTGAAAAAGAAAGAACAGGTGATGTAGGTGAAGGTCTAAGCTAATTGAAAAACATTTTGAGGCATCAAATCAAGAAGGAGCATTTTTTTTAAATTAAAAAGCATGAGTAAAAAATCGGAGTTTGAAGAATTATAGTGTCTTTGTGCTGCATTCAATTGCACTTCAGTTAAAACAGATTTTAAAATTGTATTCTGTTTTTATTTATTAATTCTTATTTATTTTTATTTGATTTTGGGTTTTTTTTTACAAAATTGTCCCAACCTTCCTGGAGTTCAAATCATTTAGAATATATTTGAAACTAAATGCTTCAAACTGACTGAAGACTAAGCAGATACCACAAACTCTTAAACAAACTTTGAAACTGTCAGCTCAGTGTTGCGTTCACTGCCCTCTGCCAGTCTCACTGCTTCACCCCTGACCCTGTCTGTCTGCTGCCTGCTACCCTTTGACCTCTGCCACAGACAGGAATCCGTCACCGCCAGCCGACCACCGAGCCAAAATGTAACCTTTAACCCTGTCACCCTCCACCACCTCATTAGAGCATGTGTCAATGGATAGGGAAAGGGGTTTGTGTGTGTGTGCGTGTGTTTATATGTGTGTGTGGGAGGGTAACCTCAGATCACACAGTACAGCAAAAAACACCATGAGTACATCAGAGGTCAGAGGTTACAGCAGCCTGGCGATGTCCATGTCTGCCTCCTAAATGTTGTGGAAACCAGTCAACGCTTCATTAACACCTCGTCTCTCTACAATGGATGGAATCCCTGTCTGTTCATCCAGAACCGCTCATAGGATCGACTGAAGAGTCAACCATTCAACCATTCAACCATTCAACCATGAACATTTGGATCCTGCAGCAACAAACATCATCCTGCAGAGTTCAAACAGCAGCCAAGGCTTTGTTAAACCCAGATCAATGTAAAGAGAGAAACAGGGTTAACCCTCTTCATCAATGGCAAAGAAGCATCAGCTAGTTTGAGATTGAAAGCTCATGTTTAGCCAATTTGAACACTTTGGTAATTGTAAATTTCCACTTTCACGTCTGTGGTGTTTTGTTTTTCATCTATTATCAGTCGACTTAACAACTAGAATGGCGCAATAGAGTGCATTCTTCCATCAAAGCTGGAGGACATCTTACACCCGCCAAAAATCATAAAATAAATCAGAGTCATCTAGACAGGATTCTGATCCTGATTATCTTTGCGTTGTGTTTGTAGCCTTGCGTGTTAGAGTAGCGCGGGAAACAAAGACCATCTCCTACAAAGACACATAGTTTTAGATGTGGATTATGTGGATCGGATAGGAACACTTAGCAGACTGGTCCCTGATGTTCTGAGAGGTCCCGAGGGTTCTTGTTAGGGAGGGAAATCAGAGATTTATTCAGGCCGTAAACCATCTAGCGCTTTGTAAACCATAACAATTTGGAGTGAATTCTTTGTGACACTGTTAGTCAATGCCAAGATGTCCGGATTGGTGTGATGAGCTCAGAATTCTTGGTCTTTGTTAGGCCTATGTGGGAAATGGGTTTAAATAAACTGAATCGTTTGCGATCTTTTTGTAACTATGAAAGATTAGTATAAACGGTTCTGGATCTGTCTTTCTACATGAATCAACACCTACAATTTTTTACGATTCATGACCCATCGTCACACGAAAGTTTGTGGAAATCAGTTCAGTGTTTTTTTGTGTAGTTATGGAAACTATTGAAGAAGATTTTGAAGAAAATTAATATATATATATCCCTGAGCTTGGCTAGACGGAAATTTGGTAGATTATTCTCTTGCTTCAAGCGAATACCTACTAGAAATTTTGTGAACTTTGTATCTAGAACTTTAGTTATGTAATCCTTTTTACAGACAAACAAGCCAACCAAACAAATCTTCCTACATCCACCCGTTGAATCAAATCTGCATCAACTGCATCAGATTATTGTCTGACTCCTGTCCCACCTCTCCACAAAGTAGAAATCTAGTCGGTCGGGGGGGTTTTTGCAAAATCTTAAATGATACACTCACTTTCAATGTTCTTAAAAATTCTCAACCTGAAAATGACAGTTTTATCAAAACATGGCTGCTCTGGCGAAGTGTGGCGGAGGTCTGTAGTTCGTTTGACACAGGCTGCTGAATATGGGTCTGTAGCTCCTTTATCGCGCCTCACTGCTCAGTGTAAACATTCTAAAAACCTAATAACGGTTCTTCCAATGAGTCTTATTGTCAAATGTGCGTCATACGATTGAACCCGTTTATGATATGTCCCAGTGGCAGAATAGGTATGCTTCAGAGTAGGGGGCCAAGGACTGAGCCCTGTGGCACACCATATGTCAAAGGTGCTACCAAGGAGGAGGCGTTAACCGTAGCTACTGAGAAACTATTCGGTGTGTAGCTTTCTTTTGACATAATAAAGCCTGTGAGGACTTACTAAACACAATCATGTAGCTTCTACAACCAAAAAACTTCTAATTAGGGTCAAATAGTCAGGCTTTAACATAAGGTTGAACTAATTTAATTAAAATGAACTATTTTACAGGAAATATAACATTTTATCATGAACTAATTTTAAAGTCTTTTATAAGTTGATGGGTTTTTTTCATTTACATTTAGAAATATGTTTGACCAACTATTTGTCATTTTGTGGTTAATTCCGAGTGTCTAAGATATTGAATTAATAAATATCCCATAGAAATGACATATGAAAAGAAATAATTTTCCTTAGATTTCTTTTTCTTGGTGAGGACATGAAAGGGTTAAAGTAGTAACAGCATCGAGTCCATGACTGCATATAAGGGCTGAGCCGGCGAGGTCAGAGGAAAGGAGGAGGTGTGACATTTTAACAACCTTTAATGTGTGCAACCTGGATATTTAATTATGCCCTAAAACGGTTAGTAGCAGTTGGCAGCCAACTCAGAGAAGAAGAATTGAACATTGGAGGGACAATCTGAGATCTGAGCACTGCTTAACATCTGAGTAGATAATGATGTCAGCAGCTCAGTTACATATCAGGTACATTTGTGCCAGGTCACATTGTTTCTCACACAGCGCTGTGACTGAGTAAAATGTCACACTAAATGCTGCTTTTATTGATCAAATCTCTTTTGCTCGCAGAACGCTAGCATGCTATCCAAAAATCACACACTGCCACTGGCCTTTACAGTGTAAAAAAACAAAGCAGGATTAGAAAAATGTCAGAAGTTGTTGGTGGAACTGCTAAATTTGTCTTTTACTTTGTGCCATACAATTCCTGAGGGATAACATTGTTTGTCAAACATTTCAATGAAATATAACGATTAGGGAAATCATTCCCGTTTATCTCACAACCCCTTAAGGCTTTGTTTTGTAAGATAGAAAAACCTAACATTAGTCAATTGAAAGTTACTGATTGACATATTATTGCATCAATGTCTTGTTAATAATGTTTAAAAGTGGCAAAACAGTCTGCAACTGTGAGGGCTCAGCAGGTGGATGATAAAACAACCCCAGCGGTCAAACAGTCGGTACATTTTTAACAAGTTAACCACAAATAATGTCTCTTCTGATCATTGCTAACAATTTCCCCATCACACAGTTGGTGATCAGGCTGATTATACTTAGTTTCGGTATCTTGCAGTCTGAAAATGAACTTAATGTTATAACATTTTTCCTGCTAGTCTGTATATTTCATCATTTATTCATAATTATACCATACAAAGAAATAGTTTGGCCATGTGTGTTCTATTGTTCGGTTGATTAACTCTAAATTAAATTGGAATGATGCGCACAAACACACAACAGTGCTGAAAGATAAATGACAATCACACATACAGAGCCAGCGACAATTAGGCTAATTAATTCATTTGTGGGGTTCAAGTTTCAATTTCATTAGTTAAACTGGATAATTAACCGGCAGCCTATTGAGGGACCTCACATTCATTTGGGTAGAATCAACGCTCAAACACACAAACAAACACACACACCTACACACTCAATATTTAGATAACTCGTCCTTGTTTACCTGCCTGGGTTAATTAATGCTTCTTGTTTGGGGAACAGACTAATCATCAAGCTCCGCCCACTTCCTTTCAGAGCTTCTCATTACCAATTGGTCACTAGTGAGATCGACAAGAGAGCGGCCAGCCCACTTACGGAGGATGATTGCCTACAACAAATATAAGTAAGGCTTTCGATTATGGAAAGAAACAACTGGAACTACATTTGAGAAAGAAAATAAAGGTTTTTACATTCCTGTCTGGTTCGACATTTTATACTGTATTACAACTCCATTACTCTATCAGTCCATGAGAAAGAAATTCTACTGAAGGAGAAACTTCTTCAGTGGAATTGGACCGGATTCCGGTCGAAACAGAGGTAAGAGTCAGTTCGTCTTTCACGGTCACTTACTAAACTGCCAAACACACCAGATGGACATGAAAGAACTAGCAGTAAAGGAAAAGGAGTCATGTGTGACCTCACTATGAAAGTGTGAAGATTAATGTATTCACACGGAACACCTCGTGAATATCTGCCCTGCTTTACTCGCATATATGATGCTGTTGGATCACTTGAGTCACGGTCATTTTCTCTACTGGAAGTCAGAAAGAAACCAAAGAGGGAGAAAAATACCACTACCGTTTGCTTCTGCCACTCCCTTCCGTTATCAACCATGACAGAAGTCAACCATAGTCCTACCATGTATTAGTTGAGGAAGTCAGAGTCATCAGGGCCCAGTTTAACTTCGTGACGTCTGACGTGGAGAATCTCTATACTGACAAGCTTTGACAACAAATCATCGTACAATTGTTATGCAATGTCAATGTTATGTCTTTCTGAGAAAAACATTGAGACTGTAGAAGCGTTGCAAGATACATATTTTAAAAATACAGCTTCAAAGCCATTTACAGCTGGCTATTGGAGTGGTCAAAAGAGAGCGTGGCAAAAATCCAGTTTGGACCCTCAGGAATGTCACTTAGAGCTACCAGTCTACCCAGCCACATCTAGTGCAGGTCCCAGGTCCGTATAAATGGGGGGGGTTTGTAAGGAGGGCATCCGACATAAAAACCCAAGCCAAACCAATATGCAGAACGAGACAATTCTGCTGTGGCGACTCCCTAAAAGGGCAAGAGCCGAAAGAAGTGGCTTTTGCTTTGCTTATCCAAAAATGAGCACTCATGACAGGACATGCCAAGTAAAATATAGAAAGATGAGAAAATGTACAAAAGGATGATCTACAAGCCGGCCAAGCCTGACCAAGTTCATAACACTGGCATAATGGAGGATGTCCACCAGCCATTTCAACTGGCTGGTGGGTGCTCACCATTCCACAGTGGTGTATCTACACCCGATATTGATCCAGTCCGCCAACACATTTTATTTTCAAGAATTTGGTAACATATCCACCTGATGAACCTCAGAAATATGTTCTGAATGGTGTCAAAGTTGTTGAAGAACAATTCAGTTAACTACAACCAATCTTCCATAAAGTTGGTGACCCAACAGGGCATGCAGTACCGAGGTCAAACAGGTCACCTGTGAGATGTCTCACAGCCATTCAACAATCAAGTCAGAAAGTGAAAATGTCCCTGACTGTCTTTATTCACCTGCTGGAAGAAGTTACACACATAGATGGAAAATTTAACCTTGGAGACACAAATTGGATTGAAGCAAAACTATATAAAAAAAATATATATATTTTCAGTGATACTGCTGAATAAATATCTGATCGAGGAGTTGAACTTTTAGAACCTGTACAGCTTTTGGCTTAATGGCAGAGCAACATCTCCAGATTTTGATAAACTCCTGGTCACAGCAGGAAGCCATCTTCTACTCGGACCTCTCAGGTTCCAAGCAAAAAAAAAAAACAATCCCTAAAACCATCCCCTTCCCATAATCCTCCTGGGCGTGTAGGAGGAAAACCAGCAGGATGGATAGAAAGAGGAAGATGAAAGAGAGTAGAGGCAGTCTGCTGGTTTCAGCACCTCATTACTGACTGTGGTACAGAGTAAATGTGTGTGTGTGTGTGTGTGTGTGTGTGTGACAGGTACTCAGCTTGTTACCCAGCATGCTGTGGGGTTAGTGAGATCAGAGGTTGTGGGTGGTCACTTCCTGTCCATTAGCAGCAGAAGGATAAAAAAGACCCTCATCAATCACCCAACACCTGGTCGCTGCAGGCAATGGTAACTACGAAGAAAGAGAAAGAAAACCAGGACCACGTGCAGCAGCGTAACACCAGGGGTTGAACTTTGACACCTGAGAGGAAGAGTTCAGTTTTCCTTAAAAACTTATGAAACCAGATCCTTGACAGTCAGGATGATGCTGACTTCATTGTGTCAGTGCTGTCAGTATTTTCACACCAAAAGAAATTTAAATTATGCATGCGCAAATCAAGAAAATACCTCACAGTCTACGTATTTTGACGAAAAAATTTGCAAATTCTGGTTGACGGTGGTGAGGAGGAAACTGCTTCTGAACAGAAACCTTGAAGCCGTCCCCGGTTGGACAGACATCTGCTTTGCCCAGTTGGGTTGAGACACAGAAAAAAAAACTCACTTTTACTCAACAATAGCACCTACATAGACGGTGCAGCCCAACAACGTTTTGTGATTTTACATAGTAAGTCATTGTTCCACAAGTAAGATGGTTAATATATAACTCATATATAAAAAAATGAATTATGCATCCTGAATAACGAATGATTAACTATTTCAAAATCACTACTTCACCTCCCCTGTACATGGCAGACATGGACCATATGATCTCATCCCAGTTTGAAGACCTTTCTACCCATCCATCCATTTTCTTCCGATTATCCAGCGCCGGGTTATGATGGCAGCAGACTTAGAGAGGTATTATACATTTCCGTCTCCCCAGCGACACTCTCCAGCTCGTCTTGGGGCATACCGGGGCATTCCCAGGCCAGTTGAGATACAGAATATAATCTCTCCAGTCTACCTTGATTCTCCACAAAGTTGGTCATGCCTTCCTCCAAGCCTCCAATGAGGCATTCTGGAGGAAGGGGAGCATCTTGGAAGTATTCTAATCAAATGCCCGAAACACCTCAACTAGCTCCTTACATCATGAAGGAGCAGCGGCTTCACGCCGAGCTTTTCAATGCTGAACCCATCCATTCTGTGAAGGAATCTCATTCCAGCTGCTTGAATCCTTGACATCATTTTTTTGGCATATCCAGACTTCACGACCGCTTTTGCAGGGTTTGAAAGTGGATGGATCGATAAATTGAGAGCTTTGACAACTCTCTTTTCAGCACATTGGACGGAGACAACACAAGCATTACTGCCGCACTAAAAACCTGTCCATCTCGCAGTCCATTTTCTCATCAGTCGAGAACAAGACACCAAGATCCTTAAACTGGTCTGAGGCAGCAACTCACCCCCAACCCTGGGACAGTCCACGAGACATTAAAAGTTACATTTTTTCTTCTATGGGTAAGCTGCTAGCCGTTGCTAGTATTTTAAAATCTTTTTGTTGTGGGTTGGACACATGATTTGACAACTCTATCCCATCCTACTGGCTTGCTGGCTCACTCTGTTGATCCATCCCTGTTACTAAGTTTTCACTGTTGTCACAAAGTTGGACCATTGGGGACATGCACTCGCTCATTAGGCTTCGGAAGCATTTATACAGGATGGCAATGCTTACTAATGGCGCAATAATCCCCCATGTTCACACATTTGGTCACAGTTGAGGGGGAAAACTGCCTTCTAACAGGTAGACATTTTGGAGCAGACCCCATTAAATTCAGTTCTTGTCCTCTACTTGGAGGGTCAGGACCTCCTGGACGTTGTTTTATCTCCCAAATTCTAAAACTAACCTAAACTTTTCATGTGATTATCTTCTTGAGTTAATTTACTCACCGATACTTGTTCATTTTAAGTTTTCCAGTTGTGTGTGGAACAAAATAGGTCATCAAAACTTCACAATCTTTTCCTGCCTCTCTACCTCAGAACTATGCTTTTTGCCATTATCTGTATTTGCATCCGGGAGGCGGAACAACTCAGACCCCCATTAGGCCTCCATTGCATTTTTACAGAATGGAGAGCAGAATGAAGGCGTAACAGGCCTGCAGAGAATGGACTGCATAAGTGCGGATAGTGAGTACAGAGACTGGAAAATGTGCCACTTGGAGGCAAGAATGGGGACCATAAAATGCAATCAAGGACTAAAACTCTGTAAAACTGTAAAAATGCTTTGCAGCAGTTGTGTGCACTCTCTCTCTCTTGCCTTGTTACAATATGTTAAAATGACGATACCAGTCAACCTTTATGACAGATAATTTAACTAAATAATACTTCTGTTTGTCCTGATCCTTAATCTGTGACAAATATGCTCTGAGCATGCTCAGTGTCTCTCCTGTCTGGTGCCTTGATTGGCTCAATCAAATCAGTTTTCAAGCTCCAACCTGCTATGCTCAGTGTGTGTGTGTGTGTGTGTGTGTGTGTGTGTGTGTGTGTGTGTGTGTGTGTGTGTGTGTGTGTGTCGACCAACAAGAGCTACAAAACACTGACACTTCCCTCCATCCATTAGTCTGTGGATGATGCGTTATCCTCTCATCAACACACATGTATCTGTCATCATGGATAGATAGGACTGAGTTTGATCAATATTCAGACCAAACCCCCCCCTCTCTCCAGGCTCCGAAACATGCCACTTATCCAGTGTGTTGTTAGTTGTTTAAAGTGTGTGTTTGTGTATGTGTAACCTAGAAACCGAGGTCCAGAGTAGTTGTCCTGGTTTCCATGTTAACCCAGTTGCTTTTTCCTGATCAATTAAAAACTGACTTTTAAAAATAAATGTGCCACTGACTTTATTCTGATAAATATATTTTTCTGTTTATTTCATGTTTGAGGGTGTCTGTATCTGCTAGTGGTTCCATGTCCAGATGTGGCGACACGTGCCTGGAGTAACTGGTTAGCTTAGCTTAGCACAAAGAATGGAAACAGTAGGAAACAGAATGGTTATGACTTATACATATATATACAAACAGACAGACGGACAGAAAGACAGACAGACAGACAGATAGACAGATAGATACTACCACCTACAATCATCTTTATATTTCTAATTAAATGTTTATTAAATTCAATCCAGAGCCAAGCCAAAGTTGCGAAATATAGTATAATTACTACAATATAAACTATAATTGTCAAACTATTCCTTTAAGGAACTGACTACATCTTCTGGTTCTGGTTTTCTAACTTCTTTTTTTGTTCACTGAAAAAAATATATAACAATTTCATGAAGATAATTCATTTAAACAAATTAGAAATTACAAAAAAAATCTTTCAAAGGAGTAAGAGGATAAAAGGTTTTAGTACTTTTACTGACTTTATGAAGGCTGAATGTTCTAATACTGGAGTGGCAGTGACGGTAAAAGCTGTGAAAGGCATGATGGGAAATGCAGGCAACCGCAGAGTAGGATAAACACTGACAACATTCAGCATCACTTCTGTTGCTCTGACCTTAAAGCCGTGTTTGTGAGAGTCAAACTAAACACCATCTGTCACAAAAGGCACTCACAGTGCCCTACTTCCTGTCATCTGACAGCATCAACCAGGACAACACTGGCATGAGTTATAGCCGTCTGTCCGTCAGTCAGTCAGTCTCTTGTAGTGAATGAAGACACTCTGGGGAGGCTCAAATGTCACAACAATGGAAACAAAAACAAAATTCTTCTACTACATCTAAGCCTCATCCCAAATAAGGTCCAACACTATACTGTTGTATGAAAATCCCTTAGCTAAGCAGTAAAATTGCTATAAATTAGTGAAATTCGGCAGTAATAGCCAGAAAATGTCTCATCAGAGTTTTAATTTTATTATTAACGCCAACTATGTTTTCACCTGTTTGTTAGTTTTATTGGTGAAGAACCCATTAAATGTTGTCCCAAATCCAGATACTGGGACATGTCAGGGGATTTGTTAGATGGGACATTTTAAAACATTTTCTCTAATTAAACAAAACCTGTGGATCCAATCTCCATGAGACATCGTAGAATGGTGGATCAAGGGTTAACAGACGTGTGGAGAATTGTTGGGCGGAGGTATACGTTACAATAAAAGGTCATTCTTGTTGTTAAAAACTATTTTGCTACCGGTCAGCTCCACTGCTGAGGATGTACTGCCTATCTGATTTCTGTTTAGCCTAAATAAAACAATATTCCGTCACTTAAATATGCACCCAATTGTTATCTATCATTTAGTTTTAAAAGTTTTTACAGCAATCGACCAAGACATGACATCGGTGTCCTCAATGATAGCTGTGGTTCTGTGCAAAAAACAACTAGGCTGCTGAATAGATGTTTACACACACACACATACGACCACAAACACACAATCATGCACTCTCCTCCCTGCAGGTAAACATTAGCATTGTAAATATAAGTCGCCACTCAGCAGAGTGCTGAACTCTTCAAACACTGCTTCTGCTGCTGAAAATCGGGATCGAAACAATTCCTGGGAACAGGAAGTGCATGGCGGGATGATGTCATGGCGTCGCCCCCCACAGCCCCTTCATTAGGCTCCTTATGTGGACAAATCGATAGTGGCGTTTGCTCAAAGCTCTGCAGCGTTTACTTAGAGGGCCGACTGATCAATGGTGCAGTTTACTGAAGAGATTCCATATTCAGTGATTATTAGAGGAGGAGGAGAAACTGAACGTAAGATTCCTGTCTCATGCTGAGCGATGCCTCTGGACCAGTCACTTTTATCATCAAATATTCTGCTGGTTATTCCCTCTGGCCATAGTTGGAGAGATGATTCAAAGAACAGAATATCCAAATTTAAGCGAATGATGCTAAAATTTAAACTTATTTTCTGAAACTCCAGCTAATGTTTTTCTGTCACTGTACATGTGATGTTGAAATAAACGAATGACATCACTCTGGAAGAAGTGTGTGAACATGGATTGATCCACAGGTTTGCATCCCGTCTGAGGATTATTTGACACCAAAAACCTCTTCTAACGTCCTAAAGAAATTAGGATTTTTTTTAATTGTTCTTTTAAGATGGGGAAAGTCTTGTGCCCCCCCCCCCCCCCCCCCCCCCGGAGACCGATTGATTAAATAATTGATAAACGGAAGTGTTCCCTCTTTATCCAGCCATCAAAGATGTCAGTTATACGTCTCACACAAAGGATGGAGGAAATATTGAGCCTCTGGTTGTAAAGGGCCATTTTCGTTAGTATGTAAAAGATAAAACCGAAACACAAACCAGCAGACATTTTGTGCATTCCAGATATTCATCTGAATAATATCAAACCTCAGCAACCGCCTAGAGGTCAGAGGTCAGGGACAAGAGAGGATCAAACATTCCTGAGACCCTGAGTGGCGATGATGAGGGAGGAGAGGAAGGAAAGCTGAGGACAGAGTGTGTGTGTCACCCTGAAACCAGAGCTCATTTAAAGTTAATCAGGCACGCTGCTAACTTCTAACTTATTTAAATCTGCTCTTCTTCTTCTTCTTCTTCTTCTTCTTCCCCTCCTCGGTGACAGCAGCACGCAGACTGAAGGATGCAACGTGCCGCTTCGGTCTCCCCCAAACACCAAAATCACTCACCAGCTGAAAACCGATGGACCATTTGTACTTCTAAGACTTAAGGCTGGGAATCTTTACTCCTACTGTTAATCCAGTTTGTTTTGTATATCAACAAACTTTGGTGACTTCTGAAGGTCCCCATAATTGTCATTTTGGGCTAAACCCTAATAGCGAGGTCTTATTTGGTGATGGAATCCACATAAAGAGAGAGTCTGTGATGTGATGAGGTTGACCCAACCATGGACAGTGAATTAACGGGGTTTCTTTTACAAATAAACTGTTTCATGTGTTTTTTGTTGTAAATGTTTGACAATACTGTCATAAAATATTCTTATTCCTATTCTCTCATAAGTCTGAGCTTTTTCTTGGAATATGAACCATACCTCACCCAGCTCCGTAATTTTTATTTTACAGTCACTACAATTGCCCTTATATGTTGTTAAAATCAAACGTCAATGGTTGAATATTACATATAAAAAAAGAAACCTCTCTGGATTTGCTGGCTATATCAGAATTGACCATTAAAATGTATTTCTTTATTTATTGACATTATAATCCTTCATTCTTCGTGTGGAAATTATGTATAAAATTTGGGCACATTGTTGAACACAATAAAATGACACCAAATACATTAAATAAGAATTTATCTACGCTGTAGTAATGTTTAACACTGATTTAGACAATTATCATTTGCTAAATGTGAAAAGAAAAAAACTCCCTTGAACACAGCCCTCAAGTATGTTCATCTTTATTACGACAACATCACGTGATCAGGTTCCTTCCTTTCTTGTGAACAAGGTTTGTCCCTTAAAGGTGTCAAAGGTCAAACCAGGGCTGTGTTCCTCTAACCTTTCTATCAGGCAATGGCTCGGCTCTAACTCAGGTGCTGAAGCCGTCATCAGGCTGCAGATGATGACTGACGATAATGAGACGATTACACTCTGCACGACTCACCTCTAATGTCAACACACTCGCCTGAGAAGCAGTGGAGGCAGTTAAGTGTTTCTCTGAGGCGTTAAGGGACTGCCTGACTCTTCCAGCTGTCAGAATCAAAACTGAATGATGGACGATGATTGGCTGTGGCTGCGCACACACCAATACACTTAGACACACAATCTTTCCTCAAGCCGCTAGTGAAATATTCAGCACTGCGCTGCGCTTGCTAGGCAGCTCATCTGCCTCGAGACATTTACACCTCATTCTACCAATTTAGTGTGGCAGCCCTCTTCCAGGCCGACACACACACTAAAGTAAAGCTACTTAATTCCAGCCTCAGTGTACTTTGCCCGTGCTAAACCCATTCAGTAGTTCTCCAAGGCAGCTCTCATACCAAAGCTAATCACTGTGCTAATACAGACACACACACACACACAAACACACACACCCACACACACACACACACAGACTCCAATACAAGTTTTTATGTGCATCAAAGTCATGTGAAGCAACAGCAGAGATATTAAAGTACATTACAGTCAGCAGAAAG
The DNA here is from genome assembly GCA_037951165.1 of Lophius americanus. Classification (NCBI taxonomy): domain Eukaryota; kingdom Metazoa; phylum Chordata; class Actinopteri; order Lophiiformes; family Lophiidae; genus Lophius; species Lophius americanus. The sequence continues at coordinate 8,392,751 of JBBDHG010000008.1, read as the reverse complement.
TTAATGCCCCGTGTTTGCATGTAACTTAGCCTTACTGACCGTGTTTCTAACAGACTAACCTACTACTTAATCACCTCACCTGCTTAACTACTTGGCAATCTAAACTCTTACACTAAACTAATACACTTAAAGGCTAACTAACATGGCAGTCAACATACTATCAAGCTAAACCAAAACCTTTACTTTAAGCTTATAACACATGAAACAGCATGCTAACCAACTAACTAACCTGCTAACTAAACAGGTAAACTGTTTTTGCCATTTTAAATCTTAAAATCTTAAAATGCTTCATTATATTGTAACCGACATGCCAACAAGGCAACCGTCCATTCACCTATATTACCAATACTCAGAGTGAACATGTTAAATGACCAGCTGACATGTAATCAGTTGCTAATAACCCAACTGATTACCTGGTAGCATGTCCAGTAACACCGCGGATCTCAGCTGTCCAATAAAAATGATGTGCCATGTCTGAATCATTCGGTTAGTAAACGTATTAAAGAAGTTGAAGCAAGGGTGAAACTATTTTTTTACTCGGTGAATTCCTTGAAAACAGCCGCAGAGAGAACTCTAAACTGTATTTTTCTGGAGGTAAATAAAAACAGTGTGAAGATCAGCTCCACAGATCAGTCAGACCAAAAGACCCAGCAGCCTCTGCAGCAGCACGCAGACTCTCCATGTGTTTATTTATCAGTTTGCCGAGATCACTGCATCGCCTGCTCAGCCACCTGCAACATCAGACAACAAGAGGTGGGCCAATGCCATGATGGAGGGAGAGAGGGCAGAACCGGAATTTTACCCCACACACAAACACACGCTCACACACACACACAGATAAACAATGACTGCAGGCTTTATGCAAAGCAAACGTAGAACCAGAGGAGCGCGTTTGCATATGCGTTGGTCAAGGTATTCACCTTGCTGCCTGCTTGAACATGTCCCGACTCCTAAAGAAATTTTTCAGTCCTGCTCTCTGTCGCTGTTGCCATGATGATCCTGACAGTCGGCCCTGACAAACAGTTGAAGGGGAGTATTTCAAACATTGGTTCCAGGTGTGTCATCAGTCTTTTCATCTCTGCTGTCACCTATTGTCTGACACCTCCACCGTGTTTTTTGCCATCACACTAAAGATCCAGCCGCCCGTTGGCTTTTCTCTCCGATCACTTTGCGGGCAGATTTATGTGACATCTTGGTCTCTTGAGATGGAATAAATTTACAATGACATATATTTTTCAACTCCAGCAGGCATGAATTTTCAAAAAGAAACATTTAAGCAGAATGCGGAACTTTAATTTTGTACTACGGATAACTTACTGTATTATAAGAGCTGAACCTTTATGTATCTGTATGTATAAGTCATGGTGGAGGTAGACAGTTTTTCCAGGATTTGGTTTGGACATGGAGTGATCATTTCTGATTGTTCGGGTAATGGTAGCAAAGATAGGGGATCAATGAGAGTTTTCTAGTTACATGCATAGTGTGATCAGTTAAAAAATATTCAGTTTGCTTCAAAATTACTTTTAAGAGTGAAATTTCCTTTTTAAAAAAAATAAATGCAGACATTTCAGCCCGTGGAATATCTGTATTTTTAAAGTAGTTTAAAGTTTAGGAAAAGGAGTGAAAACCCTTCTTTCAGTGGCAGTGCCTCTTCATTTAGTTTATTGCAGGGGATTTAACTAGAATAACTTCCACCTACGGCACTGTGCCTTTTCTATAGGAAGAAATTCGCTAACAAAACCATGAACCCAACTCCAAAGATATCTCGGTACAGAACATGCCAGGACGTCCTTCAAAAATCATTCAAAAGGCGTACAACATTGAGGAACCCCAGGTCTAATAGATACAGCAGTCGACAAATTCCCCAGAGTTTATGACCCGTCGGTGGGCCTTTATCTAAATTTAATGAATCTTCTCTTCCTTGAGGATTTCTCTAAAAACTTTAATGCATGTGTTATTTTTGTATTTTATCTAAGAGATGAACGTCTGATTAGGTTATATGTGAATGAACATTTAATCAGTTAAAAGAAGCATTCTAGGTTTTGGGTCTGTTGGTCAAATGCTTAATCACTTGTTTCAGTTTTGTACGGTCAAGGCCCAAATCAAAAAACTGGTTTTGCTTCCTGTCTGCGGCTATCAAGTCCAGGTTGGTTAGTTCCTGCAAATATGCAAATCTAACCTCGCAAATATGTTCTTTCTTGTTTTAACTAGAATACCCCTCTGAAAGACTGTACTTCCGGCACGAGGTCTGTTCATCATTCCTGGCCCATGACGAACCCCTTCAGGATATTTGATGGATCTTGGCTCCAATTGCGTTTGCATAATCCCACTGACAAAAGGAAAAATGTATAAAAAGTCAACAGTCAACCAACAGTCACAGGTGGAAAAAATAACCTCCTTGTTGGAGATTGAAAGGCTCCCGTCGTGTCTGGTAACAGTAGCACCATACCTTTTATTTAAAAAAAGAGATGTTTTTTAGTGGGATAACACACACTTTTGGTTTAATTTGATTTAACATTTTTTATTTTATTCCATCTTCAAGTCTGGAAGTCTGGAGGATGACACTATGACAGCATACAATGTGTGTCCACATACTTCTGTCCATCATAAAAGAGGTACTTCCCAGCAGACACAAACAGATCATCTGAAAATGTTGTCAGAGGGAACCCAGTGTGACAGAAAACAGCCTCCTGTTTATTTACTGTAACACTATGAATCATTATTGATTATTTGAGATATTGATTATGTCGTCTCCAGTCGTTGGAGCGTGCCCAAGCAGATAAACTGTTTGCTGGTTTCTCTTTGGAGATGAACGCTAAGAAGCAGCTCTGCTCGTTTGGTTTCTGACAGCAGCTGAAGAGAGGGGATGAGCACTGCTGTCCGACAAACACTGACGCAGAACAGATTTGTTATTTTCTGTCTCTGAGCTTCTGTAGCAGCTTTAACAGGATTCATACAAACCTTCAGGGAAATTTTCAGCTCCACAAAAAAAAAAAAAAGAAGATGCAACAAAGGAAGAAAAAAATCAAAGAAACAGTCGAAGATGTAAAGCTGCGCGTTAACATCCGACCTTAATCTTCTAATTTAGCCGCCGGAGATTAGGACCAGACATTAATCCAGAATGAGAAGCAGAGAGAGGCACAGTTCTGGTTCTGGATGTATTAGTTGTGTTTTGTACTTTAAAAAAAATAAATAAATGTAGAGTTCTTTTCAATTAAAAGAAAACCTATTCCAACACCGAAATATATGAACTGGAAATAAAAATAATGAAAAGGCGGAATGAAAGGGACGAGTTGAGGTCAGCCAGAGGATTAGAGAGAGAGAAACAGCTGTTCACTAAACACACCATCACATTGAAAGCACACTAAAGTGCTGCATTTGAGGACCTGATTGAAGCATCCTTCATCTCTCAGCCAGATGATGCTGGGAGATGAATGATGAGTCCAGACAGACTACAGTCTATAGTCTCCTGCAGTGTTTGCATGTCCACCTGCAGGGACGCCAGGATTAATCAAGTTGGAGGAATTACCTCTCAGATCGAGAGAGGGGCGTCTCACCAAGGAGAGAGTTTTGCCTCAAAGGAATTTAAAAGGCCATGGAGGAGCTGCCTAAATTTCAAGGCAGACCAGGATCAGATGTTGATTCCGGCTCCGTTTTTTTTCAAGACTTATCAAAATCCTTTAAGATTTTTACAAGGAAAAGTAGCAAATTGCATTTTCATAGGGATACTATGGATTATCAGAGTCGTATTGGTCCGGACAGGAAAACTGACGGAAGTATATGGAAGCACAGACGGTGATTGTTAAAGGGGCTTCAGATGTCATTGAGTCCTTAAGAAGATGTATTGAAAACAACTACTTTCTTAAGCTTAGGTCACATTGACGAAGAGTAACAAATAAAGAAAAATGGAAATTTGCTTTGTGTTTCACCTTGATTAAACCATACAAAAATTTATATTTACACTTATCCAGTAATTTTCACAAAGTTTGAAATCTCTTGTGACAGCGAAATCCTTACAGTATGATATTTCTACCATAACTTAAAATGTGTGAGGACTTCATCCACACCCTCCTCATCCATCTTCTCTGAGGAAGAAGAAGAGGAGCGAGTAGAGCGAGAAGATGAGGAATGGGGAGGAGATAAAGACCGAGTTGATGAGGAAGGGAGATAAAGAGAGCGGGCGAGGGAGGGAGGAGACGAGTGTTTCCATCCAAACAGGCACTTAAGGTGATATGGAGAGAAAACGGCTTGTAAAAAACGACACATCTTTCTCCCTCTCTTATCTCCACGCTACAGTCTGAGAACAAGAAGGAGAAGGGATTCAAGGTGAACAACGGTGCGGCATGCAGAAGGGAAGCACATTAAGTAAAAGTAGGCATCCACGAGACTACAAAAACAAAAAAAGGAAAGAAGGACGAGAATAAGAAAGCTGAAATAATCTGAAAGAAAAGTTAAGGGGAAAAGAAAAGAAATTAGGTAAAGGGAGAGAAACTAAAAGAGATGACACGAAAACAAAAAAAGGATGGAAGGAAGGAGAGCAAAATGGGCAGGCAGGAGAGCAAACAAACAATGGAAGGAAGGAAGGGAGGAGGGAAAGAAGATGAGTAAGAGAAAAGAATAAAGTACGTTAAACGAAAACAGTCAAATGATGTGAGGAAAAAATAGAAAGAGATAGAAAAGGAAGGGTAAGAGGATAAAGAAAGGGGAATGAGGAAATGACAAAGTGAAAATGGAAGGAAATATGGAGGGTATGGGGACAAGGAATAGAAACTAAGAATGAAGCAAGCCAAAAAGAGAGGGAAACAAAAATGAAGGCAAAGGAGGAATTAAATGGGTAAGGATACATGAAGGAGGACAAAGAAGGAAACAGTGAAGGAATAAAAAGAAGGAAATAGAACGAATGTGAGAGAGAGAATGAACACAAAAAAGGAAGAAGGAAATAAACGAATAAGCAGGAGAAAAAATAGACTAAAGGAAAGAAGGAGGAGAAATAAAGGAAGGCGAAGTTGGAGAGGTGGTCGGGCGGGAAAATTGTAGAGAAAAAAATGGAGAGGAGAGAAGGGAAGGAAGGAAATAAAGCAGGGGAAGAAAGAGAGGAATGAAATATGGAAGCCCTTTTTGGTCTTTAATACCTCTCTGAGCTCAGCCGGACAACCGCTGCGTCATTTTCTGCCTCAGTGCTGAAGCAGTTCAAATACACACACATCCTGTACAAACACTCATAAACTCTCTGGACCCTGCAGGACAGAGAATGTCGAGGGCAGGGGGCGTCCCAGACGGAGACATAGGAAGTAGCACAGGAGTAAAAACTCTGTAGAGTCTGAAGAGAGGAGGGGGATGATTAAGATTAATCAAATGATGAACATAACTCTGATGACGCCCAAGGTCCACCTGGGGCAGGCTCGCGCTGCAGGAGTTTCAGGTCAGTTTAATCCTGGTTGAGCAGTATTGTCATACAGGAGGAAGGTTGTAGGTTTAAATCCCCCTGCCAGTTAGCGCCACTCTGTTTAGGGTGTACGACAGCCTTCCCAATTTGTATAATAGATATAAATAAAGAATAATACTTGGTCTCACATCAACATCTGATCATTAAATCAAAGAGCAAGGTCAACAAACACGCACAGGAAGCCATATGTGGACTTTAGTACTTGTGTTAGGAGGCAGGTGATCACAAGTAGGGAGAAACAGAGAAAGAAAGATTCAAGAACTCTTTCTTGCATTCTACCTGCGTTTCTAGGGACTGGTCCACATTCCAATTACAGCCTGCATTTAGCAGTCTGATAGCAGAAGGAATAAAAGAATTAGAGTAATGGTTTGTTTTCCTCAGGGGTGCATCACAGCGCCAGCCTGAGGGCATTAAGGCAAATTCGCTGGAGGGAACATGCTCAGATTGTCGAATAATTCTTTTTGCTTTCTGGACCACACGTTTCTCCCCGAGTGAGCAGTCTTTCCGCTGGACTCCAATGATCTTGGCGCAGACTTTAACAATGCTATTTAGACTCTTCTTGTCCTTCAGAGACATCCTATTTTGTCAGCATGTGAAAGAAAACATTAAAAGACTTTCAATAAAAGACTGAAAAGTTACTTAAATTTTATCAGAGACGCTGAAAGACCAGCTTCCACCTCAAGTGATTTCTTTGTTTCTCTCACTGAGACTTTGTGTTTGTATCGAGAGTCAAACACCGTTCCAATATACAATTTGAACTGCCTCATTTTTCAATTGTGATGGATTACCCACTTTAACTGGGTGTATTCTACCTCAAGGCCAATGTCTGCTGGGATGGGCTCCAGCCCACTGTGACCCTGAAGTGGGTTTTCAGTCACAATAATGGATGAACGTACATTATATGTATTGTACATGGAATTTTTTATTGTAATTTGAGTGCTTTGTTTTTATGAGGTGGAAAAAATGCTCACCTCATAAAAACGAGGTACGAGGCAGGGCAAATGATCTTCCAAAATAGATGTCATATATATATAGCAATCACATATACACATTCGTACAGACATATACTAATTTATGTGATGCAAAGAAACAAAATGTACACATCCTACAAATTGGTAACAAAGACTTGGAAGTGTTTTGCTTGCTCTGGAGTAACATTTCCAACAACAACAACAACATGTCTAATTCCTCAGCAAGGGAATTGGGCATGAAAACTGAGAATGGAAAATCCACTTTGGCGATCCCAAATCGGGAGTAGCCAATAGAAGAAGAAGACGAAGAAAGTCCAAAGAACAAAAAGAAATCGGAAATAATCTGGAAAAGCAAGAAAACATGCAGAAACTTCCATAGAGAACACTTCCGTTACGTCGAATTGACACCCCACTGACATCAGATGCAAACGGCTACAAGCCAATTATAAACTAGACCTATGTTGTTGTCCCCAACACAAAGTACATACCCCCAAAAAGTCCCCAATCCCCTGCATTGCGCAAGCAATCCCCCTGATTGAACTTCTCAAATTAAAAAGTTAAGTTATATAGAAAGTATTTTGTAAAAAGCTCCCCATAGTGAGTAAAATATGCACCGTTACAGTAAAACACGTATAATGGATAGATCTACTCGAGTCAATTATATGCATCACAATCCGACCAACGATTAGGAAGTTATGTCCGAAAAACAATGTTTGTTTGTTTCCGTAAAAAGCTCACTCTGACAGTGAGTAAAATATGAACTATTAGAGTAGAACACTACATATACAAGATAGATTTCTTAGACTCCAATAATACGCACCAAATTCAGACAAAGTCGGACCAAAAGTTAAGAATATTTTGCTCAAAAACTTTTGCCGATAGTGTTCCCCCTACTGTCAGAAATATACAACAGAGCTTTCCAGAAACACTCCACTTCTTCCTCATATTAAGGCGTATGTGGGTCTTCAATTTGAACTTTTGGGGGATATAAATATAGGGAAACTCAGTCCTCGAAAATGGGTATGTCAAATTACGTTATTTAGTGTGCTCGTAAAATTCCACCGTGAAACTAAAACGAAGCGTAAGTGTAATTGTTTCATTGAATGCCTCTTTTTAGAACAAACAACTAAATATGTCCACCTCTTGAATGAAAACGTTGATGTGACGGATCACATTGTTTTCATGTTTTTTAGGATCTTTTCAGGCCAGTTAAAAAGGAAACAAAGAGAAAAATAATATTTCCCACTTCTCAGAAGCATTGAATATTTCTACAAACCATAATAAGTTTAAATGTCTCTCCACACTGGCGTAACTATTTTGACTATTTCCCCAGGATGGCATCTCCTCATATCATCCATTTATTTCTTATATTTACTATTAAGTATTTTTCCAGAGAAAAAAATCTATTATGTTTTCTGAATTTCTGTTACACAGGCCAACACTCTTAACCTGCAAGCGTGTTAGCGTTAGCAGCATCTGTTCTGGTGATTATAACAAGCAGACATGATGTGCCTGTGTGTGTGTGTGTGTGTGTGTGTGTCCCAGTGTATAGAGCAGCTGTACAGCATCTGACCTCTGACCCCGCCTACAGGTGTCAGAGGAACAGAGCAGTGACCCCCTCCTCTCCCGAGTCGTACCACCTGCTACACACATAGCTAACACATACACACACACATGGTGTGATATAGTGTATGAAGTTTGTAGTCCTCCCAATCATCTCCTCCTTTTCCTCTCTCCATGCTAGCCTTCACTGCCTTGTGCTTGTGAGGCCTCAGGCAGGTTTCCGTTCTACTTCGCTTGTGTTGTTGGAGCAGGTGGTGACGCAGCACACATTCACAAACACACACACACACACACACAAAAACAGACACACATACACACAATAACATACCAAGAAAAATATGCTTCTTGTGTTTTTTATTTCTGGCTCCGCATTAAAGTAAAACACACCCACTAACACTCACATACACAGATCTGTGTGTTGAATCGTCTCAGTGGCTCGCAAACAAACACAGCCCTGAGGGGACGACCGAGATAGACAGAGACCGACAGATATGGAGAGAGAGGCTGAATGGGAGACTGAAGGAGTTCCTTCACGGTTCTTGAGGTACTCTATAGATCGGCTAAAATAAACTGCAGAGTTGGAACAAAAGAGCAGAAGATGAGAAGATTTCACATTCCCTCTTTCTTTCGCCCAGCCCATTTATAGTTTAGTTTATTGAGAATACATGTATGTGCTGGTGATGGACACAGAAAATAAGATTCTTAATCCAGTTACTTTCACTTTTATCTTTAAAACTCCACGTCCACTAGTTGTTTCCCTTCTTGCTTTTTCCCATTATTTCAGTAGACCTTGGCACGTGTGGTGGTGCTGGGAACAAGGAGGCCCCTTTCTTACTGAATTATTGTCCATTAAAGTGAACGTACATTAACAATGCTGTAGGAGTTTTTATACATATTATTGGGTTATTATCATAGTAATAAGTGGTCAATCTATAAAAAGTTGGAACCATCTTGTGTTAGCAGGTGTTCCACCTGGAAGAGGAAACCATTTTTGACCACCAGGAACTTGTTTCCACATTTGTTTGCCACTGAATCAATTGAACAACTACATATATTGAGTCTCCAAATGTATCCAGCTGACCACTGATGTTCAAATTTTGTTGCTACTTAAGTGACTTCCGCCAAAAGGCCAAAAGGCGTTGTGCCCAGTTCGACCCGTTGTTAGTATAGCTAGCTAGCACTAGCTACCTAACAACTTGAAGCTGTTTCAAGAGCTAATATACATGTACGGATTATTCCTCGTCTTGAGACTCACGGGACAAAATAACTTGCGCTTTGCCAAAGAGCACAGGTAAATCAAATATAAAATTTTAATAAAATAAAAGATATGTGGTCAAATGAGTCCCAGACCTTACGTTACCGCATCACAATGTCAACGTCTTGGCTGTCGTTTACACTTGTATTTAGCGACGTGTCTCAATGTCCGCATGTCATCCGACCGCCCAAAACGCATTTCACAACCAAGTCTAAACAGGGTCTTAGAGTCACGTGTATGTTTTGCATGGTTGGTGGTTATTGCACACCGGATAATTGTTTGTGGTGATTATTTGAGTAAGTTGAGTTAGAGTAATATTAAGTGCAATTAATGAACTATTGTTTATCGTAATGTAAACAAAAAGACATTCAGTGTAAAAAAATATGCTTTCTTTACAATTAGTCAATTTTGAGGCCCTAAAATGTCCGTTTTCAAGCTTTCATCGAAAACAACCATGTTGAATTGCAGATTTTGACGTCCTAAATGTCTTAATTGGGAATAAGGAGATTTGTTTATTAGCATAAACCCTTACGTGCGAACATACATTATATTATAGTTGAGCTATAAGCCTGGGGCAAATTCACTTTGTAATATAAAGGATCAAATTTCAGAAAGCAACAAAAATAAAATGCAGCGTTTTCTTTGTAGCATCAATATTGTTCCCACATTAAGAATTAAATCCCCACATCAAAGTCAATTGATTCACGATCCAGCTTGGAGAAGAGGACCTTTTGAGGTTCTGTGTATCTGTTGATCACTTACAGATCAGGGACATTTATGTATATAATTAACTAATATGATGTGGAATTATAAATCTGGTGCACTCTTCATTTTTCTCGTGTACTTGTTCCATACCAAAGAGAAGGTCTCATGAAGGAAGTACAGAAATCTTTTACTCGTGGCACCTGTATATATTAACCCTGACCTCAACACTAAAAACACCTGAGACCTAAGAAATAAAGCCCCCTCAGTGAAGTTAGCGGAGTGACAGCAGCTCTTTGCAGCAGAATTCAACCTGTTGCTTTTTGACAGAGCGCTGCCTTCATAGTTTCCGAAGGACATATGAAACTCTGTCCGTCTGACGCCCCTCACCTGTGTACACACACAAACACACCGACACAGAAGTAGACGCTCTCAGGCAGAGGACTCGGAGGATTATGTTGTGCTGAGTGATGGCTGTGTTCAGGAATGCGTGTGTTAAAAAACAAAGGTCCCTTTGCTATCAGGTTGCGGCCCATCGTCTTCGACCCTGAACAAAGGAGATACTGAGAGATGAATCTCCACTTCATACCTGTTCTAACCTGTGAAGTACATGTGCAAAAATCACTGCAAGGTAGAACGTTTACTTGATCCGTCTAACTATGGACAGCTCCTGGAAAATTGAAAGATTTTTTACTGAGTAAAGAAAACAAATACTACAAGTTGCTAACTTGTGTTGATATTTGCTTATCTTCTGACTTGTTATTGTCAGAACCCTTGTGATTGAAAAGGTCAAAATTTCCATGTAACTTGCCTTTAATTCAATAGTATTGGTTTCATTATAAGTATAAGACATCCCAAAAAATGCAGAATTAACATTAGCATATTGTAGCATAATAAATAATAATAATAATACATTTTATCTCTCTAATTTTATTTGTTTCATTTGAATACAGCAAAATATATAACGTCACTAAAATTTTATCACCTTTAGGATAAATATCAAAACCCACATCAGGATACATTTTCATGCATATCCGTAGTTTGGTTTTTCCTAAATCTTGATCACAAACAAAAGCACAGGGGTGAAAAGTGAACCTACTCCCTTGGCGGAGCTAATACATTTCAGAGTTAGTGTCTGGCAGTTCATTTGGGCTAACGCTAGAGAAATGCTGATTTAACGTTATCCAACAAAGCAATAAAAATAGTTATATAGTTATCTCCAGCAACAGTTAATTTAAGTAGCTAAATACAGCCCCCTAAAAGTCGAGGATATAATGGAATCGTCATTGCTGCTGCTGATCCTTCGTGTTAATGTAATAACTCAAAAACCATCTCATGGATCATTTTCTTCATCATTTCTCATCATTTTATACATACATAGATCGTAGGTTTAGGAAGAACTGGAGTGATTTGGGGAATGTTCGCTGGTATATTTCCAACAGTAGGGGAAGCATTATCACCAAACCTTTTCTGCCACAATTTCTCCACTGTTTCAATTAATATGCACCGATTTTATCCAAATTCGGTGCATATTAATCAACTCAGGGGGTTCTCTTGTATAAATATATCTCATTTTACCCAAATTCCAAACTATTTGGCTCATATTTTACTCACTTCGGGGAGCTTTTGGGTTTGTTTTTGTTTTAAACTAAAATGCCGTGGAAATAACGTCACAAAGAATCCAGTTGGTTCAATCAGGGGGGTTGCTTGTACAACAGTGTTTTGGAGACTTTTTGAGGATATAGCCTTGCTGTAGGTTATGACAGCATCGGTCAAGTTAATCACATGATGATGTCATGAAGGTGTTGACTCTTAAATAAAGTTTTCAAGGTAAGTTCGACTCTTAGTTACCTTAGGGAATTTTATTTCAGACTCCTACAGTACACTTCTCAGCCCTCAGGTACCAAAAAGTGCCAATAATTGATTGTAGATTAATTGGTATTTGGTAGTACCGATATTTGGTTGGTATTCATAATAGTAATCAGTATTATCAATCCCATGTAACGGTGAAGACCTTTGAGGCTTAGGAACTAAAACCTGTGGGTGAAGTACTTGAACTTCAATATAGCAATCAAAGAGAGGCATTAATGCTGCTGCCTGACGCCTACAGAATCCAGAAATCATGAAGTCTCTGCTCAGTGATAGGGTTTCATCAGAGAGGAGAATAATTTGCTTTCTGGCTTCATCTGCATCTGTTTCAATTAAGAATGGGAATTTTCCTTCATTATTATTAATTAATAACGTTTCCAGCAGTAACTATACTCCAGCTGAAGTAAAGTCTGAGTATTTGTACATCACATGTCCTTCTCAGCTCTGCCAGACTGATGACAGACACTCAGTCCCACAGTTCTAGGCACTAAAGTGAAATTGCAGCGTTTTTCTGGGGAAAAAAAGCTTCTAGCCTTCCGGCTAATGGTCATCATTACAGTATCTTTCTCTGACAGTATGCCGTGCCTCGGAGAAATAGGAAGACTGCCAAAAAGCAGAAACACATGTTTTTGATTAAAAATACCTGCTGGAAATCTTTAATGATTTAATGAGCTGTAACTGTAGACTAGCAAACCAATTACTGGTGTTTAGCTAGGGCATTAGCAGTTTGAGTGAAATTAAATTTAGAATTTTATCCAAGCAGTTGGACTGGATAATAGTGGGGGTTTGAAATCATCTCTCCAACACCTAACCCCTTTAATGAGAACAATGTCATTGGTCCTTAATATTTTTTGGCATATCGAAGGAGTGACACTTTATCACTTAAGTATAAAATTCAACAAATCTGATTTTTCCCTCTCAGGTTGTGTTCCCTGAAGGCTTTGTGACCGCCTGAGGAGGTAAAACTACTTCAGATCTTGGACCATTCAAGTTACTGAATGTCTCATTCATACATTTTTTTATTACAGTGCTTTTAATGAGGTGGGTCCATACGTGCATTAGTACCTCTCTGTTCATTCAACCTTGCAGCCGTTACGTTATTGTAAAGGTATTCCATTTAGCTGTGTGGAAAACATCAGAGGGCTTTCAGCATAAGAGCAGCCCTGCTGTGAAACGACACAGGTGAGCGCTGAAGTCCTACAAGTCTATTCTGAGTAACTCGTCTGTGAGTATAGAGGCTTATTACAGTTTTTCCCAAAACTGTGGGAATGTGTTGTCAGTTGCACGGTGAAAAGTGAAATACAGCTGTCGCAAGTAATCTCCCAGGATTGTGCCCTTGCTTATATTTCATTAACAAACACAGTATCGTACGGGGATAATTCTGCATTTAGCTGCGCACAAGTTGAAAAGTTCTTGTTTTTAGTTATGCTGGATTGGACTCAAGGATTCTACCATTTCCTCCGAGTAAGACCTGTTTCCACCCATGTCCATTGGTTGCCCAAACGTGATTCAATTTCCAATAGCATTGGTTGGAGAGATGGGACGGAGGTCAGGATAGAACTCCCAACTGCATATAAAGGTAAAAAGTTGCATTTGGGAATTTTTCATCTCTCTTTAACCTTGCGTGATAGCTCTTTAATCTGGATTTTCCTAATTATACAAACACTACCAAATCATTTTCCACTAGACTTTGTGTAAATAGTAGGGAATGAGTCAGGAAAGTAAAATAGCCATAGCGTCCAGGAAAAAATTAGTTTTAAGTTTACAGCTACAATCATTCAAAGTTCTTTCGGTGTGGATGAAAATAATTTTGGGGTGCTAGAATAAAGTGAAAAGGTTATACTGCTCCGAAAAAGTCTTAAGTATAATCAAAATTCTGAAATAAACTAATATTCATTTTTGGACAACGGGGAAAATATTTTCTTACATTTAATAATCCAACTATTTATTTTGGACCAGGAATGTTTGTACTTCTTAGTGTTTGTTTTTGAGGAACTTTTGTTGTCTCCCACTTCAGAGAGGTTCTTTCCCAGAGAGGTTCTTTCCCAGCTTTTTACACATAGATCACACAAACGAGGCACTGCATTGAAAGCATGAAAACTTAGCGGTAACAACCATGCCATGATCTTGTCCTGTGCTGGTAGAGTGGTGAGCTCCCAGACCTCTGCCTGCCTCCCTAATTTCAAGACTTTTTTGACAAATTTTCCTCTTCATTTAGGCTCATTTATACTTAACCTTAAAAACATACAGGATGTAGCTTTTTGTCCCCTGCATCCAAAAAAAAGCTTACGAGCGACAAATTGGACCAGGGCAAATAAAAATCATTGAGGGCAGTGTAGCTATAACTCAGGAAAGGCATGAAAAACTATGTATAGACATAATAATGGAGACATTTCCTCCACGTGTTGCGATGTATTTAAGGGCATTTTTATAGTCACTATTTTCATCGTCGTAAACTCCTTTGACTCTTCACTGCCATCTTGTGGATGTATCAGTACCAACTTAAAAGTCACATATATATGGTATATTGAGAATTTTTATTTTCATAGGTAGGTGTATAAATGTGCCTCTTGAGGTTATCTGCTACTAGCACTTTTTAAATCTCCCAACTACAAACACACATTGTGTTCAACTATGCATTTGTAAAGTTGACCACAGTCCCTCCTTTAACAGGCTGTGCTGGCTAGTTGTGAATCAAACTCAGGAGTCTAGATATGGCCAAAGAAGAATAGGCTGATAGGAAACATAGCTATAGTAGAAGCAGTTCCCGGTCAATCTCATCAGTACATCTAACCATACAAGCTTAGGTTCAGTTATCTTATAACGTATAACACTGTCAAATACTTTAAATGTCCAAAATTCTCCTTAACAATAAGGCCGAAACTGAAAACCTTTATCAATCTGTTATCATTTGCATGGAAATTTGAAACTCGGACTGTTTGCCACCTGACTGGTATGTAGGAGAGATGAACAAACACTCAGCTCAGGCTTATATAATCTGAACACACACTCTCCATCTCCACTCATTCATAGGGCACATGGCCATAGAAGGAGGGATTGTATCGGAGTGGATGGAGGGAGGACCAGAGAGGTCAGTACTCTGAGTCAACACACACACACACACACACACACACATATATGTAGGTCATTGTGTTACCATAGAGACAGCAGAGTTGGTCAGCGGAAAAAGCAGTAAGGACACTAACGGTCTGTTAATGTGGAGTTCAGACAAGGGAGGAGTCAGACAGTTGACATTATTAACCTATGACCTCGCCGCTCCCTGCTGCTAATAACCATCTCTGAGTGATGTTTGACCCTATGACCTCAGCAGGTTCCACACCTGCTCGCTGTTGTTTTGATCTCTGTCGTCCGTGCTCAGTGTTTGAGTGTGTCACATGCCTACAGGTGGGCAGCTTTAAACTTGAAAACGATTCAGCTTTAACATTTGGTGATACACCGGTAATGTCATTACCTGAGTATTTCCGTTTCTATTATTATTATTTACGTCATCATGATACCAAACATGACTGGTCCATTTTGCAGAAAATAGTGACATAAAAGGAAACAATTTATATTCCCGAACATGAACGAAGTGTATGTGTTTGTTCGTGTGGGGGTTGAGGGTGTGTGTATGTGTGTGTGTGTGTGTGTGTGTGTGTGTGTGTGTGTAAAGGAATGGGTTTTCTCCGTTCTGTTTTGTATTCAGAGCAGGAAACTTTCTAAAAACAATGATCTAAACAGGAAGTGACGCATTTGATATTTAATGATTTTTGTAATTATTAGTACAATTTGGACTTTGGATTCTGCTGGTCGTTTTAACTTCCGGAGCAATTACTATTCAACATTTTTAAACACAGCCTTGTACAGACAACAAACACAGACTGAAGTGCTGCATGTCAATTCTTATTTTGAAATGTTTTTGTTTCCGTGGTTGAAAGTTGAATGTGGGCCATTACCGGGATTTGTATCAAGTGAGGGCTTCAATAGCATAACTCAAAAGATTTTTCAACTTTTTTATTCTTATGAAACATTATGTACATATAAAGATGTATTATGATTATTCTAAGCATTTTATTTAGAACTCAGAAATTGTTTTAATAAATTGCAATTAACATGGACTACTTATTGATCCCACTTCAAAACTCAGAAGAAGCGCATTCATTGGACGGGATGGGTATCTCATGTTTCTATTTCACATTTACTAACTATGGCAGAGACTTGTGTTTTTTCATGAGAACATTTGTCTGAAGATTTTATTGCTGAATACTTGTTTAGGCTGTAACAGGTGTGTCCTTCAGTCACAATTAATTTACATACAGGCTTCATTCATTCTCATGACGGGGGAATCCTGAGGATTTCATGCTTATGTGAATATAAAGATGTATTTCTGTGTTCTGGAGATAAAAGCCACATAGTTGTCTTGATGTATCTTCGCCATCAGATAGCATGGTTGTCGTCCGTGCCTTAGAATTTAAACTCCTTGGCAGCCATTATAATCAGCCCCACCTTCAGTATTGTGTGGAACATGTTAATAACCTGGAAAGCATTTAGAACAAAGACTTCTGTCATCGTCTTTGTGCCTGAAGCCTTAACATTTCTGAAATAGTTTCCAAGCTATGAGAAAACAAATTCCTATAACAGTTTATCAGAGGTGTATCACCACCATGATGACCTTATAACTCCTTGACACTGTTAACCTACTCATAGCATTTGGACTTATGTGCAGCAGTTTGTGATAAACATCATTTTCCATAATGGTTTTATTTGTGATGGAAATTTGAAATCTGCAAAAATATGTCACACACACATGCGTGAGGGATGGAAATGAAAATGGAATACTGTACCTCCATCTGCAGCGATCCTACGGTTCCCAGTTCCTGCTCTGGTAACCCCACCCAGTGAATGCACAGAGAGCGCCATTTAAACATTTAAGCAACATGTTTATTGAAATAAAATCTTACTTTCAGCTTAAAAAAACACACAAAAAAAAACAAAAAACACTGTACATATATTTCCCGAGAGAAGCATGGGTACATGATTAAGCAAGTGTAGGATGGAGGCCGAGAGGTGTAACGCCTGCAAGTGTTAATAGACTAAATATTATCCCAGCAGGGGCGTTAACGGGCTGCTTACACCAGCAGGAACTCCGCTTGACTGACCGAGCAGCCAGTTTCATGTAAATGATGGCGATGACAGTGAATATGCAGGTATGTGTGAATCTTTGGTTTGAAGAGTGTAAGGAAAACAATGAAAATGCCCAAATGACACACAACAACGTTCAAAAGTACAAAACATCATATGTTCATATGTATGTACACACTATCACACCCTTATGCGATTGTCTGAGTTTTTCTACAGTGCATGTGACATTTTTTTTCAATGAAAAAGCTTGTCACCAATTAATGACCCCAATCTCCATCCCCTGTCAACCCCCTTTTATGTACATTAAATACAAAAAGAGCAAGGCACTCTGGCTAAAGGAAGCCAAAAGCGGGCATGTAGAAATTTACCTGCCATTAATATGTGCAAACAATTGACTTCTGAACCCCAGTAGTTGAGAACAACGGCAAAATTAGAAGTCTTATTTCAGTTGACCTGACAGGAGGTTTAGATTTAGTCTTATTGTACCTTTTCCTTCATAGTGTAGTGACTTCCTACAACACCCCCTTCTTGCTCCTCTGCATTCCCTTTTCTTTCTTTCTTTCTTTTTCTTTCTTTCTTCACTGCTCTGGTCTCTGACTGTGCTGAAATTACATTAAATTGATCCAGACTTGATAGGAACACTCTAAAGTGCAGCTCAGCCATAAAAGAAGCCAAGAAAAAAAAAAATATATGGGTTCCAAACAAACCCTAGAATTCACAGTCACTCTTTGTCCGACTTCAACAAGATGATCCGCTCGTAAAGAGAGACTTTAAACTTGAACCAATTCGCTGGAATGTAAAACACCCATTCAGACTTAATGAAGTTGTTAACCTTTTGATGATAGCACAAGATTCCAAACACTTGTAAACGATAAAAATCTCATAACGTCCTTCATGTTACCCACTGTTAAAATGTGAAACACAAATAAACCAAAAGGAAACACAAAAAGAAGCAAAGGATAGACCCATATGGGCAGATTATTTGGGATTTATCTTTTTTTTGTTCTTGAAAATAACCAAACTGGTTGTAAGAATGAAATTAAATACTATATGAATATTTAAATTGTGGAACATGAACAACAATACAAATCAAACATACATCAAGTTCTGACTCAACAGTTCATTTTAGAGGTTGGTCACAGCAGTTAAACCTTGGTAAACCCATATTTGGTCTATCCCTTATGTAATCCTTCATGGTGTGAATACAGTGGTGTCCATGTAGTAGTGAAAACTGAACATAACAAAAATGGTGAACACAAGAAAACTGAAAACAATAGGGAAAACAGCCATTGGGGAGTGGGTGCTGTGCAGGTGAATCAGTGCAGCTTTGATGGAAGAATATTGGCTCTGCCAAATCAGTCCCAGCACGACTACCACACCCGGTTGGTCCAATATATGTCCCTGTAGTACACTGCCGTGTTTGCGTAGTCTCCTACCTGTTTGTTGTTGTATTTGGGTGGGTTGGCCTTGTAGCTGTAATCCGAATATTGGTCGGAGCCTGTGGAGTTGTTGTCGCCTGTTCCTACGAAGGTGTTTGTGGCAGGGAGGTCCTGAACAGCCTGGTGCTTCTTGGAGGCAGACGGGGATTGTGGCTGCAGCTGGATGGAGGGTAGGGGGGAATTGGAGCGGTAGTGACGGCCCAAATCAGGACTTCCCGGTGGGTAGTTGAGGGGCAAGTGGATTCTGGGACTGTCGTTGACATTGTCGTTGATGAGGTTAAACTTGAGGCCTTTTTGCAGGCTAGCCTCCTCATCCTCCTCCAGTGGCTTGGTTGGTTTAGGAGCCTTTCCTTTTTTTATCTTTTTCCCTTTGCCATTTTTTGGGCCCTGCTTGGGAGCGTACAGGTCCTTACTTTCCTTTTTGCCAGCCTGATAGCCACTCTTAGTGTCCTTCTGCAGACGGTGTCTGATGACCATCACGGCTACTATGACCAGAATAACCCCAGCAATACCGGCGAGGCTGCCGTAAAGAAGGTTGCTGCGCTGAGCAAGGGCGTAATTGGGATCTCCTGCAATATCCATGTCCAGAGGGGTGTAGAGGCTGTGTCCGACTAGAGCCTCAATGAAGGAGACATTTGACTTGGTGTCATTGACAAAAACGTGGACAAGAGCAGTGGTGTGGCGGGGAGGTTTGCCTCTATCACTGACTTTTACCACAAGGCGGTGCAGTCCGTTATGCTTCCCAGTAAATTCCTGCGCCAGCGTTATCTCCCCGCTGCTGGGTGAGATGTGGAACAGGTCATATGGGTTTCCACCTGTGATGGAATAGACAAGCTCAGCATTCGGTCCAGAGTCAATGTCCTCAGCTTCTACCACCTCTACTCGGGTTTCTGGTGGAGTGACTGGTGACATGTAAGTGTAGGAGGAGTTAGCTGGTTTGGTGACATAAGGGGCATTATCATTCTCATCCAGGACATTGATGGTTACGCCGACATAGGAGGATCGAGGTGGGTCACCAGCATCCACAGCTTTCAAGCGGAAGGTATATGTGCTCTCCTTCTCACGGTCAAAGGAGATGCTGGACAGGATAGTTCCCGTTCCATTCTGGATGACGAACTTGCCATTGTCCGGTTCTACATACAGCCTCACTCGAGCGTTCTCCCCTTTATCATTGTCAGTGACTGTGACGACTCCGACAGGATTTAGTGGAGGCATGTTCTCATTGACAGAGAAGCTGTAGCCACTCAGCATGAATTTTGGGTCATTGTCATTGCGGTCCAGAACATTGATCACTACTGTAGCCGTTCCAGTTTTACTAGGAACGCCCTTGTCTGCTGCTGCCACACGGAATTCATACCGCTCCATTTCTTCTCGATCCAGTAGGTTCTTCACACGAACCTCCCCAGTGTTCATATCTATTTCAAAGAGCCTGGTGGCAGAGAGCTCGACAATGCTATAGGCAAGCTCTGCATTGGTGCCACTGTCTGCATCTGTCGCCACAACATCCAGGACTTTGTCCCCTGGCTTGTTGCCCTCTGCAAAGTCCACCTCAAGCAAGGCAGGGGAAAAGTTTGGTGTGTTGTCGTTCATGTCTGTAACCTGGACTTTGAGAGAGTTTGTGCTGGACAGAGCTGGGTTCCCAGAATCCACAGCAACAATTTCAATCCTGTAATCCTTGACAAGCTCATAATCCAGCAGAGTAGTGGTCTGCAGGAAATATTTCCTTTTCCGATCGTTGGCCGACTCACTGGCAGGACGGAGCTGAAACGGGACATCACCAGCAACTACGCATGTCACCACTGCATTTTCCCCTTCATCACGGTCCGATACCTGGACTAACGCCACTGCTGTCCCAATAGGCATGTCCTCAGAGATGTTGGCCACACCATCATGGTGTGTGACCAAACCAATCCCACGGATCTCAATGGCTGGTGCATTATCATTCTGGTCTCGGACATTGATGGTCACCAGGACCTTTGAGGTCTTGGTGTTGGGTCCACGATCTTTGGCAAACACAAAGAACTTTAAGAAGTTTTCCTCCTCGCGGTCCACCAGGCCTTTGACATAGATGGTGCCCGTAGAGCGGTCAATGCGCAACAGCCTCTGGACGGCCTCCGACGCCTGATGGAGGCTGTAATCGATGTCTCCATTGGTGCCAGTGTCTGCGTCATTTGCTCTGACCTGCAAAGACAAAAAAAAGGTGAATTTCTTCAAGGCCAAACCCTATAATTTGTATTAAAATGTTTTCAATTGTTGTAAATCTTGTGTGGATTAATTGTTCTGATTCTGGATTCCAGCAATATTTCTATTGTCCAGCCAAAATTCTCTGGTTCAGAGTTACTTTCACTTATTGTCATTATTCATTATGTATTATTCCTGTGGGGGAAGAGTTTTCCTGCTGTGTGTTAACATACCAAATGATCAGAGCTGGGAGTGCACACACCCACACAACAACAACTATCGGCCGTTCACCGGGTCATTGGTATCTATCAGGCAAGTAAGTGAATGTTTACATTACCTTCATTATCAGAAAAGCTCTGACTCCAAAGGGGCCTATTAGGACCGACCAGCATCGGCCATAATCCGGCTTCAAATGCCCAAACTCAAACTAAGTGCAGGTAATTAGTCAATTAGGAAGCACTATTGGTCAGCAGAATATCACTGAGAATATTTTTGTGAGGATAAATCTCCATCTACAATACTTTAAATTATATTCATTCAGTGCTTCTTCTGTTGTAGAGGAATGTAGGTTGTTGTGTCGTTCTAACTGAAGCAGTAGTCGAACATCTGATTTAAATGTCTCAGATGGTGCTAGCTCAGGGCTTTTCCTAGGCTTCATCTGGGACTTATAGTCCTGTAATTAGGGTTTTTAAATGTTAGGGCCACTATTCCATTAAATTTAACCTGAATCTGAGCTAAGCTTGCAATCAGTCCTGAAACAAACTGATTTCTTAGGATGACACAAAAGATCAAGAATATTATCATTTCGAAGACGTTATTTTCTTCAGTGCTTGTTGAAGACATTTTGAGGGTAATAGGAGAGTCAAAAGCTCACAACGTCTATCAAAAGCACCAAAAATTGAGAAATGTTGTAGTTTCAATCTTGAAACCTAAACCATGTCATGTGAAATTTGTTAAACATTTTCCTATGTTTAGTAGAGCCTTGATCGACAGGGAGTCCTCCAGTTCAAATTAAGCATTCATTTTGTCTTGTGTACATCTGCTGTGCTATGACCTCCTCCTACAGAATTAACCCAATCAAATTTGGTATTAATTATATTCACTTGGGAATATAAACACTTAAAATTTTAAAAATATTTTTCTTCAAATACCTGAAAAATGTGCGGAACAGTGAATGTGTTGGGGATGGAATAGGTAGTTGTTTTAAGTCTGCTGTGCACAGTTAAATTTGCCCTAAACTTCACATCTTGGTTAAGAATCCCGATCTCAAGACAGACATGAGTAAGCCTCATAATGTTTCTCCAAGCCTCATAATGTTTCCTCATAATGTTTCCTCATAATCCTCATAATGTTTCCCCTAGTGTCCAAAACAAACAAAAAGTCTGAACTGTGTCAATCAGCAAGTGTCCCGCCAAGGATGCAAGTGTCAATTTTATTGACTTTTGCTGTGAAGCACAATAAATTTGGGGTGAACCGTTCCTTTAAGATACCATAAGCATATCTAAATGTCTTGAATCTACGTAACATTTCAAGAGCATTTGTATTTGATGGGCTGGTGCAGTGAATATTTAATTGAATGTTTAAGGACGAATCCTCATTTGAAAGGTAAATGTTTCCAAGAGAATCTCTAAGGGACTTTCTTTCTAACACAGTCGCTTGCCCATAGCACAACACAATAAATATCTGGGTTCCTGCCTGGATCACAGACTGTGACAGACCGTCACCAGTACACACAGGGGTGTCCGTGGAAATTACTGATCCGAGTCAGAGAGGTTAAGGTTAAAGAAAACATGAAAGTGAAATTATAATTTCTCCTGCGTATTGATTTCCTTTCCTCCGGTGTGGCTTTCAGCAGCAGACATCACCAAGCAGAGGTGAATTATTGACAGCTTCTGAGAATTGTGTTATGAACAGTTGAGCTTCTGGAGCAAAGTGCTGCTGTGATAACGCCTGGCACCTCTCCAAGGCCACTCTGTCCAGGCGCACAGCAAACACAAACACTCTTTATCTCCCAGTTAACAATTAACCACAAAGAATGACCGCTTTCTGAAATGAGCAGACCAGATTTCCCCTCTTAAAGAACAAACCTTCTGATTTCTGCTGAACTTTTCTAAATAAAGCCATCAATGTCTGGCCCGCCGTCTGAGAGGAGGCTTTTACTGTCACTTTATTCATTATGAAACTTTCAGGAGATTGATAATCCATCACAGTAAATATTCTTTCTGGTTTAATGTTGACTAAATTAAATGGAATCTCGGATCATTTTGGGCTGCATCATGTACGTTGATTAATTAGCTGGCTGTCAATGAATTATATTTTGTCATTTTTTGAAGATTTATTCATTTGCTGAAAAACTCTCAATGTTTTTAATCAGCTCTGAATTTCAAGAATTTATTGATTAAGAAATACACTAAGCACAATGTTATCCTTCTTTAAGTAGTGAGTCAAAAAGCAGGGACATATGTGTCTGTGCTGCCACTGGACGTTTAAAGCAGGTCAGGGTCGTCAGTCAGCGCTGCCTCTAAAGCATCTCGGTAAGCGAAATTAATTCTGCGGCTCTCTGAAATACAATGAGCCACATCCAGAGCAATAATACCAATAAACCCCCTGGATAATCTCATGACTGACTCAGATTAAGTCATGCATGGCTTGTTGGAAAGCTGGCTGGTCGCACCGCAGTCAGGGAGGGAAGGGAAAAGGATGATACAGTGAGGTGGGTTCAACAGGATGAGCTAAACCAAAGCTACCTGCTCTGCCCACGGTTGGTGACATCCGGTACCAGCCAGCCTGACGGAGGGCTCGGAGGTGAAGTTTAGTCAGTGGTTAATATGTGACTCCACACGATGATCCCACGCCCTGCTTCACCTCCACCGCACCATCTGTCTGTACGGATAATTGAGCAGCACTTTATGTGCAGTCATCGCGCCGTGCTGTCCTGCAGCTGTTGGTGTTATCACCAGCAGGTCCAAAGGTTCCAGTGCTATGTTCTGTGACTACAATAACTCTTGAGGGACACTCTGGAGGGACAGATTAATCCTGAAGGGACTCACTTTCGCTCTAATGTGATAGTGAAGCCAAAGCGATGTGTAAAAACATTATTTGGGCAAAATATTTTATATTTTAATTGAAATTCTTAATATCTCTTTAGTCGGGGGGAAAAACTGCTTCGATGGTTGGGTTGACCAGAGTCCTAGGTTGAAGAAACCACGGGATTGTAATACTCAAATAAAGCAGTAGGTGAATGCAGAATATATGTCTAAAATACAATTTGGAAAACGCTGAATACTAGCCTCTTTCTGAAATCACACAATGGAAAGGAATTACCTAGACTCAGAAAGGGGTTTTTGTTGCGATGCTATTCTATGGTTTTATTTTAGTTCCCTATTCAGCCATTATGGCAAATCGATTGTTACTGTCACTGGGTTCACTTAAACCAATCGCTGCTAAACACATAGAAAATTACCCACTAGTTGGAGCATTTCTTACACTATTTACTCACCATTTATTTTGGTTGATGTAGGTTTACACCTTTGGAAATAGCCAACGGGAACATAGCCCTATCCCTCGGGTCTCTCTAATCATTTAGGACCAATTTTAGAAATATTTACATCTACCTCGAGCGCAGATAGCCAATTATTTTTAACCATCTCCTTTCAGAAGTTAGTGTTTTTAAGATCCTGGGTTTGCTATTCTTGCCATCATGCTTGTCACTTTAATGATAATAAATTTTAGTGTGGCATCCCCAGTTCCGCCTAATTATCTGATCCACTGATCTGGAAAAGGGGCTGATAATGGAACTTCATGAAAACCTCGGTTATTACAGCAACTGAAGAAAGAAACAAGTTTAAAGACTTAATGGTGAGTTATTATTGACTACAAATCATTGAAAACATTCTATGTGGAGATGTAACGGCTCATAGCATCTATTGATAAATCTACAAACTGTTTACGGTATCAGTCAAACATGACATGCTGCTACTGATCTCACTAAAAACTAAAAAAAAAACAATACGACTGTATATAGATTTTGTCTGTTTCTTGATGCTTTATTTTATGGTACATCCAAAGCCTTCTTTCCTCACTCTCTGGCTCTCCTAGAAGTTGTGGCACAAATGCCAAATGAGATGTGATATTAGATAGAAAAGATGTGGACTTTTGGACTTTGATTATTAAAAGCAAATATATGTTCAGTTTAAGATATTTCAGTAAGGAATTAGTACATTTCGTACGTTTAACACATTTGTTCACTTGATAAAATGTTAGATATAACTTTCCATAACATTTCCTTGGATTTAGTTGGCGGAAAAATTTGCTTCAGTGAATTGTCATTGATTATTTCCTGTCAATTATTAAATGTGTTTTTGCACTTCACACTAGTTTGTGTGTGCGAGCACTGACCTGCAGAACAGAGTGACCCTGTGGGCTGTTCTCCGGTAGTTCGGCCTCGTAGTGACTCCTCTCAAACTTTGGGGCGTTATCGTTCTGGTCTGTCACTGTCACCCTCAGCAGAGCGCTGCTTGCCCTTTCTGGCCTCCCACCGTCCTGCACTCGGATGTTCAGGTCGTAAGAGTCCTTCTTCTCTCGGTCCAGATTGCCCATGACGACCAACTGAGGTAGCTTCTCGTCCGTGTCTACGATGACCTGCATTCTGAACAGCTGATCAGCATCTGGTCCGGTGGTCAGTGAATATTCAGCCACACCATTGGTGCCGGAGTCCCTGTCAGTGGCCATGGGTATGGAGAAGTGGGCTCCAATGTGTGTGTTCTCGGGGATGGATAAGGTGAGGATGGGTGAGGAGAATTGTGGCGTGTTGTCGTTGATGTCCAGCACCTCTATGCGCCCTTCAATCAGCCGTGGTCCCGAGCCGATGCCTTTCACCATGTCGGTGATTGAAACCTCAAACTCCAGAAAGCATTTATGTCCTTCAAACAGGTTGCGGCAGTCTGTCAGTGTCTCACGGTCAATGGGAATCTCAGTAGTGTAGATGTCGCCAGTCTTGCCATCTACCCTCAGGTATGGTGAGCCCACCTCCAGTTTGTAAAGGTGGCCAGTATCGGGTAGGCCCTGGTCTGCTGCCAGGCTACCAATCAATGTGTTGGGTGGCTGCTCTTCAGGAACCCTATACAGGATGTCGGTGGGCGCCGCACCACAGGACACCAGCATGGCAACCGCCAGGAACAACAACAGAAACTCCCATCTTGGCGCTGCCATGTTTACGTCCACCCTGAAAGAGACAGTGAAAAGAGATAAGTGAGAGTGCACATCACTCATCCTTCTAAATAACACAAAGTTGATCCATAGAGCTGCTCCGCCTTCAGATTAATGTCACATGATCTCTTTCGGTCTCATGTAATTGAGGGACCTGAGCGTGGTTGCATCGTGCAGATAGCAGCAGACTAATGGCTTCCACCGCCTGCCAGTTGACAATCTAACTGGGAAACAAAACCTGACACCTGTAGTTTTTTTCACGATGAAGAAAATTCTTGAAAAAATTCAAAAAACTTCAAATTCAGATTCAGAGACATGATCCTTACTGAGCCCATCGCCCCAATAAAAAAACACAGATGCAGACAGATACAATAGACATAAATACAGTAGAGTTGTATTTGATCTTATTTGAGTTTATATCACTGAATTAATCATTTGTATAACAAATTCTAAAAAAAAAGAAGCTACCTCAGAGTGATTATGTTCTAATTTGAAGTGCACTTGTTCGTGTGCATGAACGATGAAAACAGCAAATGGTAATCCCGTAGCAAGGTATATTTTCATGGACACTTCAATCTGTACCCTCCAATGACACGGTGACTCATCTCTACATCCCAACTGCTTCCGAAATTAATTGGAGGAACAGGACAGCAGCAGCACCCTGTGGTTGTTTGGTGGAGCAGGGTGAATCCCATGTCTTGAGACTTAAAACGATCTCACACAATATTATCGCACAAAAGAGGAATGCATGCCAGGAGCAGCATAGAAAATAATGTTTTTTTCTGTAACGTGTTTCCGAAAAAACATCGGCCCTCGATAGATGAACAAGTTATCTTAGTATTTGCCATTTGATGGACCTCAAAAGGTGTCCTCAAAGCACCATGAGTCACTTTATTATTCTTATTCTACTCTTGCTTCCCCGTCACACACCACCTTAATGTCTTCTCGCTCCACATCTATGTATCTTCTCTTTGGCCGTCTTCCTTTTCTACTGCCTGGCAGAAATATTCCCTGCATCCTCTTAAATTGGCTTGAAAAGTACACCATTGTAACACGTTAACGTCTCATACTTGAACGTGCAATATACAATGCGATACCAAGGTTTACAAAATTCTACAATAAAAACAAAAAACAAATTCCATATTGCCCACAATTTTCACTTAAAATCACATGCCCAAAAATGTACGAAAGAATAGACAGTACATATTTGTTTGTGTTCATGAATGCAGACCAACTTAAAAATACAGAATGCACAGCTTTGGGTTCATGTTGTAGTTCTCTCTGCCCTTCAGTTCCATCCAGAGTGCACCAAGATCAGGCGTAACAGGGGTCAATATTGGCCGAACATCTTATTTTGCCTCTAGGCCCAGTTGTGAGTAAATCAGGCCATGAATGATTCATCAGACTAATGTCTCTGTGGCTTTAGGGCCGACTTCCTCTGAAGAAGTGGTTATTCTGCGTGCATGAGTTTCCAATGGCCACACTTGGGTAAAAGCTGACAATCACAGAGAGGAGATGCTGACAGAGTTCACTGATCTCTCAAGTTTCCCACCAGAAGAGATACAGGATGCTTAATGGGTCATGTCGCCAAATGTCCTATACGCACTTTATGGTCTTTATTATTATTATATAATATGAATGGAATAAGATTTAGAGGAAAAGTTCACATATATTTTTGAACTATTTTTTTTTTTTTTTTTTATTAAAGTCTTCATCTGATTTGTAGTAAGAATGCTACAATGTGTTTTTGCTGTAAAGCTTTAGAATTGTTTAATAAGGAACTCCACCATTTGCACTGAAGTGAGTTGATAATGACACGTGTTTAATGACAGTATTTCTTTACAGACACCTCAATTGAGCCCCACACTTTAAATGAAGAATAAGAGTGTTTCTATATCACAATCCATACTTAAGAAGATGAAAAGCTATGAATTAACTTTTTGATGATGAGAAGCGATTGTGATCAAGATTAACTGCCAAAATGTCCCCTGATCTTTTATTTATAATGTAATATTTGAGCCGGACATTATTTGATACAAACACTCTTTCCTGTTCTCCTATGTCCCTACACATCAATTTATTTTCTTCTCTCAGTCTCTATTATTATTTCTTTGGTAATAATTCACCTCAGACACACTCTGTTACTTCTTGTCTCAGCTGCGGGTCACAAAGGTTAATCTGAAGAGGTTTTTGGTCCTTGTGTCCTTGATTTGAGCACACATAAGCACATGCACCAGTATTTTGATCAGGAAGCAGGAACTCTGGCTGTTTGCCTCTTCCTCATCTTCCAACCACCGAAGCAAATACACCACTTATACATACATCTGTCGTCAGCAGTAAGTGTAGGAGTGCAGCCTTTTCTGAGTATTTTTAGTGTACTACGGAGGAAGAGTGGAGTCACTGATCAGTGCACACATTCATTCAGTATCATCAAATGAATTAACAGCGAGCACCTTTTGTTTGTTAACAAAAACAACATAGAAGCTTCTAAATTAAGTTATTTTACCAAAAAGTTACACTGTCCGTGTCATACTTTCTGACTCGGTCGACCCAAACATGAACAACACTAAACCGTATTGCAAGCTCCGTGTGAAATGGGCTTCTATGGTGGGATATGTATGTTAACCAACAATTTTGTAGATCCATTATAGAGAATAAGAACTATGACAATTTTACTATTTTCTAAAAAAACTAAAAACAAATGAATTCAACTAACAATGTGGATGCCACTCAGTAAATAATGCGTGTCAGATAATACTTGTCAGATGGTCGGTTGTTTGAACCGCAGACCATGCCGTCTACTCGGCATGACATGCTACATAAGTACCATGTCATGTCGATGCTAGAACAACAATCAGTGTGGACCTACTTTAATGATTCTCTAGGTCCCTTCTGATTGGCTCTCTAGTATTTGTGCGATTAGTTTTTACATTTATATTACAGATATATTTTTGCTTCATCGACAGCGTTGATTGGGCTGGTAGCACATTCCTTTTGAGGAAGGAGAAATTTCAGTGACTCTGCACATACATGTACACATGCTGAGTGGACTAACCTTGATCTGTGCTTGTTTAGATTAAGCTGGGCTTACACTGTACGACTGTAGAGTCGTGGCCGTTTAAATTAAACTCACACTGTACGAATCAAACGTTTGCCAAGCTCAAGATTGGTGTATTCACACTGTACAATCAAATCCACCCGCACAACATGAGTGCTTACACCTACGACCTACCCGGCTCCTGCAGCCTTTTGCTGCTATATACAATTGGCAATAAGGTCTTGTTTGAAAACTCCCGAGGCAGAAAATAGTTAGTTTGTTGTCAGCATGCTAACAAAACAGGAACGAGTTGTCTTGATTGTTTTTTGTCATCATTTGTGCTGAATCTTCTTTTTTTTTTTTTTTCGTATCTGGATTCGTAGGTGTCTAGAACACAGTGGCCAGTATTGCTGGTCCATTTTGCAGAGAGGTTCTGTTGTTCCTGGAGGTTGTCATGCTGTATAGGGTTCGTGAGGAGCAGC
The DNA here is from genome assembly GCA_037951165.1 of Lophius americanus. Classification (NCBI taxonomy): domain Eukaryota; kingdom Metazoa; phylum Chordata; class Actinopteri; order Lophiiformes; family Lophiidae; genus Lophius; species Lophius americanus. The sequence goes on along the minus strand of JBBDHG010000008.1, from coordinate 8,363,456 downwards.
CATCCAACACAGTGAGTGGTAGCCTCGCAGCAGACCAGGGCCTACCACACACTGGCCATCTTTACAAACTGGAGGTAAGTGAGCTAAGAATAGAGTGTTAACTTTATAGCAAGCACCGCTCTGACAGCTGTGAACATCTCTTACTCGTCCTTTCCTATTAGCCAAAAACTTCATGACTACTTATTACTTATTATTTTTATTCTTACAATGTGTTGTGTCACCATGGCAACACTTCTCACAAGCGTAGTGAGAAAAGAAGGCGCTGACTTCAGCGGATTGAGGTGAGACCCTGCCAAAATTTCTAACACGCCAGAAAACCTTTTGATTATCCGACCACAGCATGGGATATGCTTATTGGCACTCATGAGCTCGCCTATACTGCGTTACAAACGATAATGGGCGGACACCTTCAGACGGCCCAGAAGTCCTGAGGCTCATTTGTAAGTGTGAGTCGGGCTCAAATCATACAGGCCCGGCTTTAGAGGCTGCTTTAGAGGTGAAGATTTCGGTTTTACAAAAGTAAGTTCATACTGCATTTTCAAATCCATTTGGGAGCTCTGGGCATCTGGATTTTGCAACACAAGCTCCTCTCAATCTTCTTCAGTTGTTCCAGTGAAGGATGCTGTTTAAATTAAGGCATATTTTGATCTGCTCCTCTAAACTTTACGCCCCGTATTTTGAGGCTCATCGAACCGTTGCCTTTTAGCTGGGGGTTGATGCCGACACTTACTGGTTCCCAACAAAAGCAGCACATGTTTAACAATGTTGCTGCTGCTCCCTGCTGTGATACACAGACACACACACCTAATTACCCTACTACGAATAACTATGAGTGTGTGTGAGTACAGGGGTTCCACTGTTTGCAAGTGTGAAATGTCCATGTGAAAACCTCTGTGTTTGTATTAGTATGTGTGTGTTTCTTTTCACACATTTTTGTCCAGAGCTGACAATAGCCCAAAACAACCAACCTCTGACCTCCGACCCTGGGGAATTTCATACATCACCATAGAAATAAATCTGAAACAACATTGGCTAACATCCAGCCTGCTGATGTACCACTTAACTGAAACAAAAAGTTGTACAAAACTAAACAAATATACAATATCTACATGGATGGTGATGATGATTAATGTGTTCATTATTATATTTTGTCGCTTGGTGTACAAATGCTGAGGGGCCTCGACTGTGGTGACTCTTCATTGGAAGCAGCAAAACGAAGAACATGCAATCAATATTTAATTTTAGTCTCATTCAAACAGATATTGCTGGCTGAGCACCGCTTGTAAATATTATTATTGGCCCGTAGTAGAAGGTAAAACACAGACTCCTTTACATAGCAAAAGGGCACTGACGCAACCACTAAAAAAGGAAAGTTACGTTTTTTAAAAACCAAAATGTTGTGGGTTTTCTTTAACTATGACCTCATGTTTTGTCTTTCGGATTATACGAAGCAGGAGATTATGGAATATACAAGGTTTTCGGGAAGACTTAAATGGTGAAGTGACTGAATGGAAAACTGTAGCGCTATTTAGAGAGACATACAGAGCGATATTTAATTAATCCTAAAGTAAATGTAGGACATTTACACCTACTGGTCAATGTGGGAGCTGCCCCTTTACTCGGACCCCATTGTTCTGTATTTGTGCAATGAAGGCGCAACATGGTTCAGTAGCTGGGTTTGAATGGACACTTTCTTCATTCTGATCCAAACATTTTCGATTGAATATTTCTATTAACTCTTTACATGAGTACTGATCTAATATGAACTGGTGTTTAAATGATCCAATCAAACTTTTCTTCAATTTGTTGAAAACACCCACTAAAATAACAGGGACAATAAATTATTTTGACACATTAATTCTGTCACAAATATCTGGAATTACAACAAGCATCACCCGCTTCCACCAGAATACTTGATTAGGGCTGCAACAAATAATAGATGTAATCAACAAAAATCTATTATGAAATTCGTTGTTGACAAATTTAATAGTCGATAAGTCGGTGACGTCATCGGACACTGCTTCTGACACCGCGTAATAAAAACAAAGTAAACATTAGCACCCTGCCAACACCATTGCGGAGCATTGAGAGCGGACGCACATTGGCTCCGCAGACGATAAAGGGCATGTACTTAAAGATTCTGTTAGGTTTAACGTGACTTTTGAAATTTTTTATGAAGTCGAGAGTACCAAAAAGCTATAATTAAATCAGGATGATGATCTTCACGTTACAAATGCGCCACTAAGTTAAATTCATAAGAATTGTATTGGTCATGGAGGCATTTCAAATTACTTCTGAAAGTGTGTTGTTGCCCGCCCGAGTGTACATCTCTGTGTTTGGGCGTGTCCAAGGTGGGCTGCATCCAACAGAATTTTTTAATATATATTTTATTATATTATTTATTTATATACATTTTTTTACCTTTTGTATCAGCAGTGATCTGATGCAACATGAAATGACTTAATTCCAGTTCAGCATATACACTGCTGGTATAGCAACCAGTTTGGTTCAACAGTCTGTTATAAAAGCAGTAAAGTTCATTCAAAGACAATATGGAAAGAATATTCATCTTAATTGTTTTTATTGTTTGTTTGCATGTGCCTTAAACAACCAAAAGCTAGATTCAGAAGCTGATAAAAAGATTATATCCATTTATTAATTGTGTATTTATTTTTTATTAATACTTAACTTCTATTTAACCAGGAGAAAATAAATATCTGATCAATCAATTAATCGGTCAATTATTGAAATGATCAATCGACCGTCAAAATAGTCAAAAGTGGCAGCCCTATACTCAATACCAGTTTGTCAAATTAATTTCCTCTTCTTGCAATGTAATGAGACCTAACAGCTAGTTTTTTCTTATAAGCCTGCTGTAACTTTCAGTAGATGGTCAGAGCCCATCAAGAATAAAAATTGACAGTTAAGAGCAATTAAACAATTTAATCCAGACTCCAATTGCCCCTTTTTGTCAAATCAAGGTTCAGTTTTTGGTCCAAGGTATATCTTACATCTTTAACTTTAGTTCAGCTTAAACTGAAGAGACCATAAGTCACCAAGGACCGAAAGGACACAAGCATCAAAACAAAATGTCTCTTGAAAAGTGGCAAAATTTTGGAATCAATTCCATTCTTGATGGCTGAGAGGATGAAGATGATTTAGAAAAGATCTAGAGATTTTCCGTTAACCATTTTTATAAAAGGACAACCAACAAAGAAACATGATTTTTGTTCAATAATCAACGTGAAGCCTTTTCAGGACACAATTGTGCAACACAGAAACTTGTTTAACCAGACTTGACTCAAATGCAACCTGACACCCTACTGATTAATTCACTGCTCTGAGCATTTACTGTAACATATGGAGTCAGAGTGTTCTCTAAAAAGGTTCCAGGTCATGAGAAGTCATAAGTTAACATGCTCGCTTTCTCTTCTGGGAGGGTCCCTGGTCATCCGGAGATCATCCAGCACGTCTTTTTTCCCACAGTCTGAAACTTTCTCACCAGCCGTCCACTATGTGGGCGATGGCGAGTGTGTGTGTAAATACCCCTGCTGGACCCGGTCTGTGTGTGAGCTGCAGCACAAAAACATTGGCGGGATGTATGAGGACAGTAAAATTTCCACGTGTGAGCACCCAGGCAGTAACTGTTTGTCTCTCAGCCAGTCCAGGAGTCAAAGACTCACAATAAAGAGAGAGAAGGGGCGTGTCCAGACAGCAGCAGTCATCTGTACATTACAAAGCAGCTCAATGGCCCTGCTGCCTCCCACTGAGTGTCTTCCCTATTGATATTCACAGTGTGTGTCCATCTAAGTGTCCCACCTACATCACACCAGTTTTACTACTCTAGATGACATTAGAAGAGGAGGTACAGCTGACTGGGCATCATAAAACATGAACTACAGCGTCACATTACGGAGCCGTCCCGTTACATATCCTTGCCTTCAGCCTTTAAAAAGAATGATTTACCCTTGAATCACAATGTCCCAAACACAGCCGATAAAATCAAAGCCAATTTCTCCCTATTATACTTTTTTTCTTTTTTTTCCCCCCAAATGATTAATCACTTTGGGCCTCCAATCCGTCAGATCGAAAGGTATATAAGAAATAAGCCATGTTAAATATCGAATGTCTATCATGTAAAATTTTACACAGTTTTGACTCGTGATATTTATAGTTTTTTTTACCTTCAAGGAAGAAGAACGTCAACCAAAATGTCATTACATGAGGTTGACAGCATGAGGTCCAGGATAAAAGTTAATAGATTAACATTAAGGACCCAATCATACAGTTACAATGTTTGATTTAATTAGACAAGTACTGTTGAAAACTGTTGAACTGAACATCTAAGTCACAGAAGTGTAATACCACAAAACATTATAAATATGCGTCACTTCACAAAACACATATCCAAGCTGACACTAGGCAGGAGGGCGGTATATACCCAACAACTCACATTCACACCTATGAAGGGTTTAGAGACACCTACACAACTATATAACCTATTTTGCATATTTTCAGGGAGGTGTCAAGGCATCCTATTAAATCTGATTAGACACATTTTGATGCTATCTTGAGAAATTAACAATGCATCATATTATGTTCCATGCTACACGATAGTCCATATGTTTAATATATTTAATATTAATTAACTCAATAAACAGTTGTTGACAAACACACCTATTATTATACTAACTATTAAAATTAAATATTTATCTAAATGCTCTATCAACAACCTTCTTTTTCAACAAATGCTCAGACCTAGTTTGAGCCACATAAATCTATGCAGTTGGTCATATAGTGTTTAAATCACTGTGTGATGATCAAGTATGTGGTGTGTAGGACGCACAACAAAGCCAAAGTCAAATAGAAATTCCAGTCGAACGACCTCAAACAGCTTGCAGACATTTTTATTGCCCCCTTTTTGAAAGTTGTCAAATGAAGTCCGTCAGATGATGATAAAAGATAATTAAAAAACACTTTACACTGATCAACTCAGGAAATTAATAAAACCCCAAACCACATTGTTCCGTCACATCAGAACATAATTGCTGCTTATATTACAATTAGTGTAAAATTGAGAATTTGATGGATACATTATACTACAGTATATATTAATGTGTCTATGTTAATTAAACAAATGTAAGATCATTTCTGGCTCAACCCATGAATTAAAGATCTCACTTTTGTCAAACTGATGTAGAAGATCCTTCAAATCAAAATTTTACATAAAACACTAATTTCAAACTTCTTCAATTATCTAATACAAGCAGAAAAATATGAATAGTAGAATGTTTGCTATTGTGAGCTATTTACAAATTCACCAGAAAACAACTATGGAGCATAAAACTGAAACACCGAGCAGTAAAACTGGACTGACCTGAACACTGGCCTGAGCTGGTTAAACTTTAAACATCCAATCTAACAGAGCTGTTACACTTCCTGTTCCCACCGCTCAACTGAGTAGTTGCACTGTTGACCGCATGCTGCTGCTCAACTCCATAGCAAACAGACTATTGGTTACTTTACAAAAGCCCAACCCCCTACTACTTCACAGGAAATACAGGGAAGCAATGAAGTAGCCTTAATTCAAATGACACGAAAGAGGAAGTGATTACGTATCGTTACTTCCTTTTTCCCATCATTTGTTAGCATTTCTTTTCCGCAGGTGTACCTGTTAACACTTTTAAAAGTAACAGTACTTTGAGGTAGGGTTGGAAAGTTTAATATGTCAAACAGCAGATGGACCAGGGCACTGGATTTTCCCGGAAGATGTGGTAAAAAGAAAACAATCAGAAATCAATGATACCATGTTTGGCATACTCAAGTGTAAAATGTCATGCAATCATTAGGTGGGTTTACATGGGACACTTTTCTCCTTTCAGAATTAAACCTTTCCGAATAGCAATGTCAGTCGCCCGGTTTACATGTTTTACTTTGAGATTTGATCCAAATGTAAAGTGCATTATAAATTAAATGTATTATTATTATTATTACATGACTTGTAAACCCACCTTTTGGCATGTTCAGTTTGGTTTGAATACCATGAGTGGTCAAACTGATAAAAAAGTTTTTTGATGATGGTGATCCAAAAGTTTTTTGATGATGGTGATCCATAGTACTTGTGCAAAAACATATTAATGTGCCCATGTATTCGGTTTGGAAGGACAAATGTTTTCATATAAGCTCTGACTACAAGTCAGTGTCGTTATATGTGTGAATTGCCGATGACCAAATCTGATCTGAGTGAAAAGTCAGAATTGAACATTGAGTCTTCAGGTGAACGTATCCTTTCATGCACCTTATGACCCTCTGTTATACCTTAACGTTTACACAGAAGGACATCTATGGTGGCAAGCTAATTGGCTATCCTGTAGCAAATGCAGGCATGGTGCCAGCTCTCCCCACCTACAGCAGCAAACACTGCATCAGTCATTATAAGAGTTAAGTTAAACTGCAGAGACTTCCCCTAACCAGCCACAGCTGACATCTAAGCTTTTCTCATTATTTGTTCAAATAGCTCCTGATTCATTTTAAGTGTAGCCAAAGTTTCACTTTGTTTTCATAAAGTTCTAACTACTTTAGGACTCATATTCCTTAATGTAAGTAAGTGGAAAAAGGTCATTAGTGTAGAAAAACCACTGGCAAACTCCTTGGTATAATCACAGCAGGCTGTCGCCTCTTTCAGCTAATTAATGAATCTATTCTTCTAAGTGAAATGTATTCTCTGAGAGTGTGTGTGTGTGTGTGACACAAACCAAATAAAGTCATCTACATTACATTAAAGGTTGAAAAATGCCTGCCTTCATTTTTTAACTGCACTAATGTATTCTGTAATTATGCAGAGACCAATTAGAAACCATTAAAATACCAGACAAGTACATCTGCCCACAAAAGCCAATGGCCAGTCGCCAAACTGATTCCGAAAGTTTTAGATCTGAGTGCATGCATGTAGGTGTGCCTTTCTTATATTCTTGAATGTTCAGTATTTCACACGTTCACACACTGCCTTGATAAAATAAACACTAATGCAGAAAATCAATATGATGACAATGTTCACAGTCCACATGGGTTCTCAGGACAGTTCAGTGTGTGTGTGGTCCCACCATCCTGTAGCATAAAGGGGGATTACTCTAATTTGTCCATTCTTTGCTATTGTTTGACTAAGATTAGCATACACACACATCCTCCCTATTCAGATGCAGCAACCAACTGTTGCCAGTCTTCCTGTCTCGTGATGCCTGCAATGTGTGTGGGCGTGAGTAAATTAATTTACAGAATATAACAAAAAATATCTGTTGTGCCATCCCAGAACGATGGCCATACCATTTCCTATGATTTCTGGTGATGTTGCCGTCTTCCGTCCATTTCATGCATATCGTAAGCTCTCCAAAAACTTGCGGAAATATACATTGAATGAACACAGGGTACGGATGAGAGGCAACATCTTTATACGTATTCAACACTGGGCGTAGGTGGGCCTTAAATGGGGCTGAATCAACATGTAATACATAAAAAATGTTAATTAATCTAAAATCTATCTTTCTGTCCACAAAAAAACAGAGACCAAATACTATAGAATTATTTTCTTAAAATGATACCTAAATATCCTGTGTTTTGGATAGAGTGTGTGCTTTGATTGTTTCTTTACAAAGCCAGCTTAGGCTGGTTCACAACCCTAGGGAGGCTGGACCCGGAACCGTCAGACCCTCTGTGTTGTGGATCATGAGCATGTCTCACAGGACCTGGAAGATGGAGAACAATGCCAGCTTCGCAAAAACTAACCATCTGACCTGGGTTTTAATGCGAGAAGCTAATGGTCCACGCTGTGCAGTGCAGCACAAGCTGAAAGTGTGTCTTTGTGAAAGTAAAATTTGTGTTATAGCGGGACTCAAAAAATACAAATGAAAATAAAGAATTACTCGAAAGCGAACCTTGGGGATGTTGTAACAAAAGAAGGGAACCAAGTACATCTTATAGAGTTCGTACTCAAAAAAGGCTCTCATTCTGAGGTGCGGAAGCATTCCAATATAGGAAGAGGAGCCACTCTTATCAAGACTTCTCTGTTCTGAGACTGTTCTTTATGACTTTTTGCCACTTTTGAAAATACTGTCATTGCTATTCCATATTTACCTTGTAATGAATGTAATAAAATTAAAATTAAAAAAATCCTGGAGAGTTTCCCAATCCCAATCCTGCATTGAGAATCAGATACAAAAAACCTGCTCGGTCACAACACACCGTTTTACAGCTTGTGCTCAGCTCCAGGCAGCAGGTGTTGTGTCACAGCTCACGAGTACATCCACACCTTAGATAAACAAGTATGTGTAGCAGAGAAAGTTATCAGGCTGTAGAAAGAATGCAGCTGACGCTATCTGACGGCCATTTTAAGGTCAGGCGGGGAGCTATGGTTCACTAAGAGCTGACTCATGGTTTTTAATGGTTTCATGTTGTATCATCTGCTACCTTTTGAACTGAATGTGGCGCCGTGGCAGGAAAAACTGGAACAACCACATGACGTAATGACAGGATGCGGTCCCTAACCTCGGACACATACACACAAACACACACTGATCCGCTGGCGAAAGCAACAGAAGGGGATTATAGGAGGGGATGGCAGATGAACAGCAGGCTGGTATGAAGAAAAGATCAGGCAACCCTGTTTTAAATACACGGCAACATATTTATCCCACATATCAGAGTACGGCAGGAGCATGACGACTAAAATAAACTACAGGGGTATCTACACTACCCAACATTTACCTATGTACAATTTACCAAACCAGAGCATTTCTGATTGTAATTAGAGTGCCACTGTACAAAATACAGGTTTTCGAATTTTTATAACCCTGACATGCCTAACTATCGCCAAATGGAATTAGAGGAAATAATCGCCTATGGTAATGGCTGATAGCTCAGAAAATTGGAGTTTGATCAATCTTGTGTAGGTCTTGGGCCAACAGGGAAGAGGTAATTATATTTTGAGATGCATCGGTTATAATTATTATATATACAATGCAAAATAAAACATATTTTTAACATTTTATATCCAGAAATCCTCCACGATGCACAATTCGATCCAGACTGGTCTACCATCACCTGAAAAGTACCTTAAATTTTTTTTTAAAAGCTTTATATCAAAATTTCCCAGCTTTCTGTAGGATGGGAGTTCCTCTGGCATTGGAACAATGTATAAAGAGATCATTTGGACCAAAAAACCTGGGAAGTTGATGATCAAATATGATTCCAACTATCAGATCTGACTATAACATGCAATATCAGTTTTTTGTGCATTTGTCGATATTTTTAAAAAGATCAAACGAGACAAAAATAATCTAATTTAGTGATACACGATTGTATGGTAGTGTTTCCCATACATAGGTTTAACTTGATTAGCCCGCCCTGGTAGTTAGGATCCGCCCAGTTGATAAAAATCCGAATTTAATTTTTTTTCAAGCAATACGCGCAACTTTCATTTTATAATGCCCACTAGTCTTGCACAGTCACAGGCTTCTGTTCTATTTTTCCCTTTTATTCTGCTCTCCCTGAACGTTAGCATTCTCTTTGGCAACAGTTTTTCAAATGAGTGTAAAAGGTTTCCAACAACACACTGAATGTTTATTGCCTCACAAGAAGGTGGAAAAATAATTAGCAGTTTGTCTGTGAGCTTAACGCTCACACGTAATGAAAAACAGCATACACATGTTAACGGAATTAGCATTGACTAATGCTATTGTTTGACTATAATCATTTATTGTTTGATTTTAATTAAATATCTTACTATCTTACTTCCGCTGTGATCCTTCAATATAAGAGCACTTAAAATACACTTGCGCACGTAAGATAATTATCTTGTGTGCACAAGATACATTGTTTTTCTCAAGGGACTTCAGGGGTTCCGCAGGCAATGGATTATCCAATGCTTCATATACTTTGCCGCCCTCCTGTCTGGCCCCGTTGACTCTGATAGTGATTTGTTAACCGTTATTTATTTTGTAATAAGAAATAGAGTAAGCACAACATATTTATTTTAGTTTTTATACATTCAAAAATGGAAATGTATTTTGATACGTAAATTGTTACATATTTTTTGTTTTTATTTATTTATGTTGAATCAGATTTTACAGTGATTATTAATTTGCAAAAGATAAATGATAAATTATCTTAATAAGTAATTAGTTATTTATGTGTACGTAATATAGAAGAATGTTATTCATTTGAAATAAATGGAAGAAATGATAAAAGTTTGTTAGATACTTTTTGTGAACCTATCTGCCACATGCTATTCTGCGCCACCTAACACAGCAATACTGTACAGTGTTTAACCTGTGGGAGACACTGTACAGATATTATTATTATATATTATTATTATATTAAAGCAGGTTAAAAAAAAAAGTTCTCTGTTTCCACCCCTCTCACAGGTGAGAGAATGTGCTGTTGTTTCCTCTGATCTCATATCTCTGAATAGCTGTGCTTTATTGAAATATGTGTCATGACACGATGAAGGTGAATTTATGAAAATATGAAAACAAGTCCTTGTTGCATCACCATAGCAGTTAAACAAAAATAGCTGCTGCTATATCCATTCATACCAGTACTCGCGCGTTGTGTACTGTAAACATGCAAAGGTGTGTTTTGCCAACCGTGTGAAAAGACACCTAGTTCTTGGAGGGTGAGCAAGTAACCAGCTTCACATTTAAGTGCTTTCAACTTTCATTTCTATTGACTGGTGAAGAAATCAATACAGCAATATAACGGGCTCAATGAAGGTGCTTTCAGTCCAGTTTACAGCAGGAAGTCTGCCATCATCAGGCTGACTTCCATGACTGTGGATACTGATGATCCCCTCAGGATGATTCCTAATGGTTTTCCTGACCTCCATGACTCGTTTTGTTTTTAATCAAAGCTACAAAAACGATGACAGTTGCCTCAGGTGAATGACATCTGACATAATTGCATTGATGGCAGCTTTGGTCGATTAGAGCATATGAGTTGAAGAGTGCCTTTCAAATACACTACATAATTATCAACATTTTTGTGCCCGATTATTCCGGCAATGAGACGACAAGTTCAAATCATTTTTGGGCTTATCCAAATTGGGGGGAAAAATGGAGATGTGGATAGACCATACACTGTGGCATACAGACAGATGTACTGATGGACATGACTAACGCTTTATATGCCCTCTTTGGCAGAGACAAAAAACACTCACATGAAATATTACTAAAGCAAATCAGATCCAAACGATTTAAAATATGACTGTCCAGACAGTGTAGCTAATCAAATTGGATTATGTCAAATCTAGAGTGCTGTAAGAATATCAGAGTGGCTGAGCAGAATCCAAAATGATACGGAGGAAAACAGAGAATTGGACAGACACAGAAATAAATAGACTTTTCTATGATTTGACCGAGCGAGGGCAAGATGATAGATCCATCTCTGTTCCAGTTATATTGGAAAGCATTCTTATTTACTGATGCCTACGACAAATGACAAAAGCCAATACAGTCTGATCCCATGTAAATAATAATAATGCACGTGGACTACTGGCCTTGGAGATCAAATATTTTCTATTGTAGTGCTTCAGTCAGTGGGACTTGTTTTTACTGCTTGCTGTGCAAAACATGATGTAAATAATTATTTATTCAACATGAAACTAATGGTCTTAGGGCACTTTTCGGAACTGGATAACATGGGTGCCGCATCATCTTTCTTTTAACCTTTATCGGCGTACATTATGCGATAACAAAATGTGTAGTATTCCATAAAGATATTTATCATCAATAAAAGTATCAAAGTAATACCTGTTAATGTGAGAGGTCATTAAGTGGCAAAATGTATCGAAAAATCATGGCAAATACGTGGCTGAACAACCTTAACCAGGCTTCGTTTCACTGAATTCCTGTTGTTGTTCATCAGTCCATGGTGCCATCTGGGTTATGTGTCAAATATTCTTGGGGTATTTCATAAAGTTTATTTATAGCAGCCGCTGACATATAAAGAGAATTCTACATTCTTCTTAACACAAATCTGATAAAGATGGAACTAGCAGCGAAGACAGGACCATCGAAGGTTTGAGCAAGAACAGATGAGGAGAAAACTACTTCCCCTTTCAGGTAACCTCAGAGTGTACCAACCCACACATTTGTGTCACACATGTGTTGTTTGGTTCCACTGAATTCATAGGTAATAAAGGAATGGGAATTGCTGGTAAAATCACATCTTTGACCCCAGCAGGAGGAGAAAAGAATAGAAGGAAAAATTAGAGGAAATGTATGTTCACTTTGTCTTCCAGTGAGTGAAGGTGTGTGTTGTTTGTCACACTAACTGCACTCTCTCCTAGTGACTATTTTTTGAGCTATTAACAACTATTTTATTGTTAACCCTAATGACTTCCATTGCTCTATGTCAAAACAGCTTAATGAAACAGAAAGGTCTTATTTCATCACATTGGTTTCCTTTATTCAATGTTTGATGTTAATGATGTTGTCCGGTTGATCTCATTCTGATATTAATGGAGAATTAAATTAGCCTTTAGTGCCACGGATCATTAATCTCTGGAGGTACTTATCGACGATCTACTGGTGTGAAAACCATGGGTCACTGTGTGGCAAAGCCAAATAGTGACCGACAACCAAAGCTCCGTCGTCGGCAAATCTTGGTCCGAAGCCAAATGAAAAAGGCGAAGCGTTGGCTCCGTAACTGATTCGTCAAAACCATTGATAGCACGAATATAAAACAATCTAAAATAAACTAAAAACGTCTACAGATCGCCACTACAACCACTTCTTTGAACTGGCACTGTAGGTGCAGGTCTAGCAGGTGACTAGCTATTATTTAAGCTTTCAGATGATAGTGTTAATATAAATGTGACCCACACACACACTTCAGCATCTTCTTCCTCACAAGGACAATTTGTATTATTACACTTTGATGTTATAAAAGTTTAAAAGACAATTATAGCACAACAATTATTATTATTTAGACAACAATTAATTGACAGCTAATATTTCTAGATCATGAGAGCATGTGCAGCATGTTTCATAGAATTCACAAATTCCTCTGTAGGAATTATCCTCCAAAACAATAGAATTATAATTGTTCTTTCTGTTCAATGCAGTAAACATAAATATTATCCATAAAATTAATTCTTTATCAATTGTTGGAGATAAACATGTATTTTTACCACTAATTCTCAATAATAATTGATTTCTCTCAAATAACTTTTATAGATAGGGTTGATCTTGCAGAGGTTTGTGACAAATAATAACCATGATTAACTTGAAACAAACTTAAAGTCATCATATTTTACGTTTAAATAAGATGTGTTGGAGCAGAGGTTTGTGGCAAATATTAACTATCTATTGTTAGCAATGAGATTAAGTAGATATCTCTTAAGTGTTTTACATAAATATTTGCAACTGTACTGTTTTGAAAACCAATAATACAAGTATTGAAGGAGTTCACCACACAATGGTTAAGAAATCTGATTTGATTTAATACTGTATTGAACTCAAGCTACAACTTAATTTTTAAGGTCCGGTGCCAAAGGGGTTTGGAGAATGTAGTTGTTAGGAATCATCCATCCTACTATGATTTTATCTGAGAGATGTTTGGCTCATCTCCAAAGAGTGTATGTCGAGTCTGTGTTTTGGCCATAAACATAATTCGTCTGCTGACGGAACAAAGAGATACAGTGTCTTGTATGCTGAAAAATTTACCCAAAATGTATAAGTGAATATTTTTTTGATACCCAAATTATTTAGTCATGACTAAAAGCTCATTTAAAATACGCTGACTCTACAGAGATCCAAACAAAATTGATTAAATGACTTTCAAAATAACTACGACTGTTATCTCAAGCGAGACTTCCTCATTCTAGTGATGCTGTCGCACCTTCAGCCCAAGATGAGAGCTGTGAAAACTCTTTAATGGGAAGCATGAACGCCCCTCTTTCTATAAAGTGAGGATGTGAATGCTTCTATTTCACACACCAAACCCATTTCCTCTCTCCGGACTACTCTTTTAATGATGGGCATTAACAACACAGCTCGCTCAGATCACCAATTTATACGCGGAAATGTGCAGAACGGACTCCCACATCCTCCTCATCTTTTTCTTTTTCATTGTCTCCGTCTCTCCACTGCCTAATCCTCCCACCATATTGTCCCATTCAGCCGTGGGTGGCAGCAGTGGTTTGTCGGCTCCAAATTGGACAGCTATTCTTCCAAAATTATAGTAGGCGGGAAGGAATCCCAAACATCAGACTCCAACGCCGAAGTGTCAGATGATCGGGTGACGGCGCGGTCGCAAACCTCAGGGAGAAAATCTCTCGGAGAGAGAGAGGAGAATATGCCTTGTTCACTTCCACTACAAAAAAACTGTATATACATTTACATGTCCAGAAATCCGAGTCCTTAATGCGCTTCAGTTTGCACAACATTTTTTAATTACAACTAAGATTCAACGCTAAAAAAATCAAGGCTTTGACTCTTCTTGCCAGAAATTTAGATATTTTTCTCGAAGTTCCTCCAGAACATGCGGCGACTTTTCTTACCTAGGCAGCACAATATCTGCAAATGAATAGTACTGAAACATCAGACGTCCTCAGATCTTGAATGGGGAACTCGAGGATGGGGTCATAGGTCAAGTGACAGAAACACACTGCTTTCAAATGATCGCCAGAGAAACACTGCACTCCTGAAGGCGACGGCTCTTGCGTGTCCTACTACAGATCAGTCAGGCAGACTCAGTTTGCATGTAGATGCCCCCCCTCCTCACCTCCCCTCTCTCTCTCTCTCTCTCTCTCTTTCTATCATGTAGAGCAGGTTGAACGCCCATCCTGTTTCGCTCCATCAGACAGAGAAAGCCTGAGACTGGAGGGACTGGAAAAACTGGATTCCAAGGTGGTGACATGCCCCGCACTTGCTCAGCGATCAAACATCACAGTTTACGCTGCTTGAATTTTGGGTTAAGCGTCACAGGAGCAGCTCAGAACAGGTGGATGTGTTCAATTTGATGCTACAGGTGTCTAGAGGGCCTGAGGTGCAGAGTGGGGGTTGCAGACAAAAAAGACAGGCAGAGAGATGCAAAATCCCCATTCCTCTTGCCTTCGTGACTGATTTTAGGAGCAGAAAAAAAACTTTTGCACTTTCCAGCAATCCCCAAATGCAGATTATCTCTAATATTACAGTTGGAAGAAAAACGAAAAACTTCTGATAGTAATGACGAGATTTTAAATACAATTGTTCCTGCATGGACTCAGATGAAGCCATAATGGAACCCCACTGTGATGTTGCTCCTATAGGGAGCAGTAGCCAACTGTAGTCTCCCTGAAATGCATTGAACGGGATCACTGTAATGATTTTTCAGTTTCAGAGAGGTTAGGAAACCCACAGGACGCTGTATTTGATTATTGACAGGCATCGAGGTAATTTGGAGGATGGAGGAGATCGATAAGGATCCACGGTAGTGTAATATCGGGAAAATCAGAGGAGAATAGACTCTGAATATGAGTATTCAATGGATTTTCATAGGTTTATTTGGTTAACAAGTGTTTTTAAAAAACAGCTGTTAAAAACGCCTGTGTGTCTAGTGCGGGTTTTTAATGAACGAGCATGGATTCATCCAATATAAAGTGAATATACTCCTACTATTACTGTGCGTAAAAGGGTTTCCTGCCGAACAGCGCACTGACAGGAGGATATAAAAGAACACACCGTATATGAGGTCTATGTTGTAGGAATTTTGTTATGTCAAGATGTAGGAATAGATTTCAGTGAGTTATCGGAGAAGTTCCTACCTGGATCGAGCGAGAGCTGCGCGGTACCCCAGCTCTGAGCGCTCCAGCCCGTCTATAGGCTCTGCTCGTCCTCGGTACCCAGAGGGAGTCGCTCCGGGAGAAAAATATCCCGAAAGGAGCAATCCAAGCAAAAAGACACCTGGAAATATATCACCCCAGGTGTAATTATTCCTTCAGATACTCTCACAATATCTGTCTAGTTTTACTGTCGGGACCAGAGCTGTGTGTCAAGCCCGAGCTCCTGCCTCTGCCTCTCTTGGGGGCTAGAGCTGGAGCCCAGCCGGGGGAAGACCCGTCCGGACCGGTGTCACTTCTGTGATACTCCGTGAGTGGGTTACCATCGGGCAGCTGGTAACGTCAACACCCACTGCATCCTCCGGTCATGTCACGCTGGAAGAGACAGTCGGATGGAGGTAACGGAAGAAGTGGACAGCACCCCGGACTGGGGAGGAAAAAAGAACCAAAAGAACCAGTAGGTCCAGGAGTTGGCATCAGACGTCGTCCGGTTAGTTTCCTCCCTCACGTGCGGTTGCTACTCTGCCGCTTCAAACTCCGTCCGCCTCTCGGTCCAGCTCGGAGCAAGTCGTGCGGATGTACTGTGTGTGATGAGAAAGTGGAGTGATTCCAAACGGCTGCGCTCTCGCTCCTCTCTCTCTACCTCACTCTCCCTCTCTCTCTCGGTATCTGTCAGCCCCCCCTCCCCCTATTCACTCTATACACTGTACCCGGAGAGGGGAGAGGGGCGGGGCCAGTATCTCCGTCAAGTTCGTGGGTTTCCCAACATTTACTGTCATGTTGTCAATGTCGGCCAATGTGAGCTGTCATTTATGAACAACTGGAGCCGCATGTTTTGTGTGCTTTTTTCCGGATAAACTGTGACCGAGACAGTCAAAAGTCAGCCACCGTAACTAAAATTAAATGTAAGAGATGTGGAACTGCGTTCAAATGAGTTAAACGTTACTCCCATGCGAGAGGTACTTATCTGTCGCTGTGCTCTTTGCACACGCGGGCAAACATCCAAATGTCCGATTTATCTCCTCCCTCTTCCACCCGTGTGTACAGTAAATAAATGTTTCGATACCTCTTTCTATTTTTTCCTTTTTTTCACTGTGTGTCAACGTCTCTCTGTCTTTCTCTCACCCAGCCCCGTCCTGCCACTGAGAGCGAGAAGCAGCCGTCTCTCGCGCTCTGAGCGCCACCTACAGGCAACTAGCGGCACGAGCCCCGGCAGAACGAGGCTGAGCTCCAGCTCGTGCTTTTCCCGCCGCTGAGCGGCAGAGAGAGAAGGGGGAAATGCTACAAAATGGAGCCTATATTGTAAAATATACTGATATTTATCACAGCAGTGCTTGTTCTATTAAAACAACACAGCGTGTGTTGGAGGGAGGCTGTTCTCCAAAGCAGCTTACTCCACAGTTATATAGCACACAAACATATGGATTAGGTCTTTGCCAGTAGCAGCCTAGGTTATTAGAAAGCTAATCCGATGCATCACTGAAGGAGCAACCACTCTTTAATTTTTATTGCATATTTTATTTATTGTGGTCCCTTCAAAAATTTAAAAAAAAATCTCCATCTTATCAAGTAACATTTTATTTCTGTTATTTCAAAAAAGGGTCAATGTGTTCCACATTCCAATGTTTTATCATTAAAGTGTTTTATAGCAGTATTTTTGCGTTAAGATAGGATGACGCACTAGGAATAAGAAACTGTTGCCTATACAATAAGTTAAAACTTTTATTACAATATCATATCCTAATCAAAATGTTTTTTCTCTTAATTGTAAGCTTAGAGGCCAACATACTATCAGAAGATAGAACATCACACATAAATGCATACACAATGATATATTTTATATTAACTTAATATTCTGTATTTTATACGTTTTTTACAAAAAAATAAATATATAGTCATTGGTTTCCTACTTAGTCAAGGCTTACTTACATAATCAGAGGATGCAGTTCTGTATACCTCTCAAATATTTAAGGGCAAGTGAAGTGGTTTACAAAGGGAGGTCCAACACTTTATGATTTGGATTATGTGTTTTATTCAAACATCTTATCAAGTAGAGGCCCTGGAAACAAATCTTGTGATTAACGTTACAACATTACGATGTTATCAAGTATGAAGTTTTTCGTGGAGCCTAGTTGTTTGGTAAACTCACCAGAAATGTTACATTAACATCAACATCATCCATATGTAACGTTTAAAGCAGAAACCTTCATTGTGAGAGTTTGCATTAAAAAAACATAATTTAAATACCGGCACCTTGCACGTAAGTAGCGCCGCAAGGGGTTTATTCCCAAACACCATTTACAGGCAGCAGTGACCTTTCTGATCCTCTTTGGGAAAATTCTTAGAATACCCTCTTGCAAAAGAATGAAATCTCATTCGGAAACGGCCTTCTCTTTCATAAAGGGTTGTTTACATTCTGCATTTTCTTTCTGATTCTGATTCAAAGTTTTTGGTGCATTATTTCTTAATCATTGATCCAATAGTGTCCAAATTTAGTGGACATTAATAGGGTTGAGGATATTTATCTTGTGTGTATTATATTTTACTCAAGTAGTTCATATATTTTACTCACTAGGGGAGCTTTTCTATGAAAAGTACTGTTTTCCGGACATAGCCTCACATTTAATTTGAGGAGTTCAAACAGGGGGATTTATGTACAACGCAGGGGATTGGGGACGACAGCAAAGACCTAGTTAGTAGAAGCACTCATACGTATTTTTTTAAAATAAGATACACCGATCAGCCACAACTTTGTCACTCATTAACAGGTTCTGATGTTGCAGCCAATCGGTGTATATTGCATTTTTCAGCATTATTGACACTAATATTTGATGTTGGTTTTGATGAGTGTCTTTTATCTTAGTTCAACAGATAATGTCAATATTGTTACAAACTGGTGATGTACACTTCATATCAGCCATAACATTAAAACTGTCTCCCCGATATGAAGACATTCACATTTGATTTTCTACTTCTCTGCTAACTGCTACTAGTTGGTTTTTAAATGTGGCGGTTGCCCCACACATAATTCTACATCAAACATTCAGCTCAGAGGTGGTAAACACCCCAACCCTCCACTACACCTACATAAAAGTAGCACAGAGCTGTATCTTCATCATTGCAAATCATTCCATTTGAACTTTCATTGTTTCTAAAATAACCCTTCAACTATAAAAAAAGAAAAGAAAAAAAAGTCATACTTTTCAAATTCCTATTTCTATAGAGATTTTTTTTGTTTTTGCAGCAACAGGCCCGTCACTTTCCTTCTCCTGTGGTAACAGAACCTGACCATTTGGCACTGGCAGTGATTTAACTGAGGCAAACAACAGTGTCATCGATACCGTTTGGGTTCTGTCCGTTTACTTGATTTGTTTTTCCCCAATTATTTTCCTGAAGACATGCTGCGACAGGTCCGTCTCCAGAACAGTTCAAAACACTGTGGCTGAATTTGTTTCTCAGCATCCCTCACAGTCATTAACCCTCCGTTGTGAGAGGACCCCGACTGATCAGCAGTAATATCCTTTTCAATATTCTCCGTCTGAGCCTGGCAGGCCAGCTCTGCTGCTCTCACATTCATAATTGCAGTTAAACAGCAGTTTTGCCACAGTCAAAAGTCTTCTGCTCTCTGTTAGAAAATTATTCCAGAACTTATTTTCAAACCTAAAACTCTTTTCAACGGTTTTTCTTTGTGTTTACTACGTATGGGGCTAAATCCATAAAGCTTGCAAACTCCATTTGACCACATGATAGCGAACGCATCAATATTTAGTGAAAGCCCATGTGGGACTCTAAATCATTCGTTCAATCAATTTGTTCAGGTGAATGGTTGGAAATGTGCATCCATAGTGTATGTGCACCGTGACTCTGTCTATACTGTCACAGTTGATGTGACCGCTAACCTTCTACGGTCTCTGGGCTTTTTTTTTTCCATTTTTTCCCATCTTCTTAAATTTACCTTATAATTGTAAGGTAAATTTACCTTACACATGTCTCTACACAGACAGTAGTAGTAGAGTCCCCAAATCTTTTATATCAACATTTATAACACAAAATCTTCATCCTACAGCTTCCTGAGGGTCTCGTAACATTTGAAGAGATACTTTGAACAAAACTTGAAAAGTTCACTCTTACTTTAGAAATTGATTAAATATTCTCTTACAACAACTTTAGTCCTTGAAGAGGAATTTTTGTAATTACTGAAATCATTTTACCAGGTTTACATGGGCAGTGGATTTATGTGATTTAAAAAAAAATGCCTAAAATGTTATTTGGGAGTGGAATTATTGTGAAACCCTTACATTTTTTCACATGAAAAAAAATATAGAAATTATTTTCTTCGCATATTAAACGTCCTTGGGGCATTTGGTCATTGAATATCTTGCACACTGAACTTTTACCATAAAATGACAAATTGTATGGTCAAGGATGTTTTAAACATAAAAAATAAATTAAGGACCACAATTCAGACTAAAAAAACCTAATTTCCTGATAAAATTTTGTATTTGATTGAAAATAGTCAATTATTAATTGATTTAAATCGTTTAGCTCAACCTTTTAGTAAAGCAAGTTTTTTTAGAAAAAATATTTGACACTATTTGATTGAACCAAGTTACATAATATGTTTAGTAAGCCTTGCACGCTTTAATATTCCGGGAAATAAAATCCTACTTGAGAACATGACTTTTCTCAATA
Organism: Lophius americanus; assembly: GCA_037951165.1. NCBI lineage: Eukaryota > Metazoa > Chordata > Actinopteri > Lophiiformes > Lophiidae > Lophius > Lophius americanus. The sequence continues at coordinate 8,342,950 of JBBDHG010000008.1, read as the reverse complement.
ACCATGGTTGATGCGTCTTTGGCCCCTTTGACTTGTGGTGTCCCCCATGGCTCCATCTATGGCGCTTTACTCTTTAGCATATACGTACCTGGTGCCACCGGATCATCTTATAAAAAGATAAAGGGAAGTGGCACACAGTTTTCAATAAGAATTACTCAAAATGTGCTCAACCATACAGTTGAGCAGGACATTAGAGGATTAAAGGGATGTCTCGGCTCTCTTTGTGTCCCACTATAGGTCACTGTGATTCACATGAGTTTAATACTTGCCTAATGCTCTTTTATACTCCATGCAAACCAATTACACATTGATTTCCTGATTTCCTAATCTCTTTTGATATAAATTCAGAAAATGTGCAGCAATACGGACGGAATGAAGAGTGCGGACAGACGACTCCATCCATATCTTATTTTTAAAAGTTTGAGCACATGTGGACCTTTAAGGCATGGCAGAGGACTGTAGTCGATTACTGAAATATTCAAGTCTTAGCGCTTGGAAGTAACACGTGAGAATTTAGACCCTAAGAAGCATGAACCTATTTAATCCTCTAGAGATAGTCGCTAATAATCTTAAAACAAAAAGACACAATTTAGTAAAAAAAGAAAAAAAGTTCTGGTTCATTGATATAAAAAATTATAACAGTGGAGTTCCAGAGAGACAGAAGCTTCCGATCAAAGTTCAGGGAAATTTTAATACATTTAATCTGTTTTAATCTAGTGGTCTGAAGCAAAGGTGTCGGGGGGTAGTGACAATTGGAAAGACGCTGATAACTATATTAATTATTGAACTGAATTATTGTATAATTAACACGACGGAATGAATGAATGAAGCAATTCAAAGTCCATTATATGGAGGTGAGGAGTAAAAAGCGTGATGATTTTTACGGACAAATGACCCGTTTAAAGAAAGATGATTAAGTTTTCCCTCCAGACTTCCGCAGCCCGAACAGGCTAATTGGATCTCAGTCAACCGACTCAACAGCCAAAAATATTTGTGCTCTCAAACATCGCACCCATGTAAAAAAAACATCCTGAACATTTCTGGTCACGGGCCTCAAATGTGTTTAAATCCTAAAGTAAAGGAGTACTTCACCCAAAAAAGCACAGCAAAACAGCTTTGCAACATTTTCCATTTTAAATAGCTGAGGAATATTGTTGTGAAATTGTTAGTTGTTGGGCTTTTTTCTCAGCTTTCATCAATCTGATGGTTTACATTCCTGACTAGTAGTCACACAAACAGCACAAACCTTCGCCAAGTAAATTTACGAAGCATGAGATTGCAACGTCACAACCAAAACTACTCTTCCTCTAATTACAGTCATGAGTAGGATTCAGGAAGAAAAAGAAAAAGAAAAATACTCAATCTTCTAGAAAAGATAAAGAAATTTAGTCCACCTTTCCGCTAAATATCATTGAAATCTTTGTAATCCTTTTTTCGGGCATCCTGTTTACAAAAATACAAACAGCATCAGTCACATAACTTCTTCCAACTCAACGGTGATTTTTACGGGGAAGCTATGCTGTACGTGGTTTCGAATGCTCATGTATTTAAATTCATTTATTTTTGCTTGAGTCATCAGCATCAACAACAAAAAACATATTTGAGAGATGGGTCATGGTATTCAAACTGAAATGGACGGTCTAGAATATAAAGTATTCTTGACATTTTACTCTGGAGGATAGCAGACACTTTGTCAGCTGTTCACCAGCAGATTGGGACGCCCTGCATTGTTGTTGCTTTCCTCTACGATCATTAGAGCCCCGAAATTCCGATGTTATTATGGAATAGTTCGTGCTTCTGCAACGGATGCTTTGTCTTACCGCGTATTTCATGGATCATTTTCGAATATTATACCACTATAGACCTTAATAGTGGTTTCCACCACTAGGGGGAGCTTCATGAATTGGCTCAAGGAGATCTATCTTGCATATATCATAATTTTACTCACTACGGGGAACTGTTTTTACAAAAAACAGTGTTCTTTGGAGATAACTTCACATTTAAGTTGAAGAGTTCATCAGGTGGATTTGGGACCTTTTGAAGATATACTAGTTTTAATTTGCTGGTCCTGGCGGATGAAATTAACATTCACTGCACAGATACATGCCAAAAAAAAAAAGGAAATTCTATCTGACAATTCTTCCTCATGTAGCGATGTGATGAATCAGACTTACTTTTGAGATGTGAAAGCAGCCAGTAGGACATTTCTGAAACCTAGACAGTATTTGGTTGTGTTTAGTGTGACAAGATATCTGGACAAACCATACATTTTGGGGCATTTCATGTATTTCCATCCTGTGTTAAAAGAATTGAAGCAGACATGCAGATATTTACTAAGGAGGAGAAGTGCTGCAGCACATTCCGGTGTGTGTAATAGACCTAAAGTTGTAAACGTCAGCCGGACTAGTTTGCGCTCGTTAAACCAAATCGAGACACAATAACTTTTTAATTTACTTGTTCAGAGATACGTAATACTCAAATTTTTGTCAGTATATTGCAAGAAATTCTTATGCACTTCAGGAATCTTCAGGAAACAAGCCCGTGTGAATCATTTGATTCAGGAACTGATCAGATAACCTTTAATTAATACGCCTGATAAGTTTGATGGTTGTTAGAAGACATTTTGAAGCTCTGTTATATTTCGTCCATTTTCATTATTACCTTAGTTGGCAAGGCAAATTTATTTTCCCGCTGCAAAATATTCAACTTTGTACTAGCAGTATATTTATCTCAGACGGGATTATGTCTTTTCAGCTTAAGTTTTTATATTCCAGAGTATAAAGCCTTATCTCAAAAATGACACTGGATGATAACAACTTCTGAATCGAGAAGAATCATCTTGTTTTCTGCTTTCAAGATATTTCCATTCAAATTGATAAAGAAACAAATAATGAAAGGCGATTTGACGAGAGAGCACTGAGATTGTTATTTTGTCTTGATAAGTACTTGGAATTAATCGTATGACGCTTTAATCAAGCAATTTTTCAAAGCCTAGATCATAACCTAGTGAATTTTATAAAATTATTTCAGGAAATCTTACCAAGTGTTATTATCTCAGTGCAATGACAGAAATCAATCATCATTTTTTTTGTAGTGTGGTTCTTCCCAAATCAAGTATTTCTTAAATTTAGATTCCAAACAGTCTAGATTAAATGTTGCTGTACTCAAAAGGAACTCAGTTGTGTCAGGAAGAAATCAGTGGCGGTCCATCTCTTCAGTGGAGGCTGACAAGATCACCATTATCAGTCATGTGCTCCAAAAATAGAGCTATGACTCATACTCAGAACATGTAAAACTTAAAATATGGCTGCATAATTGTTGGAATTATTGATGTCACGAGTGGGTAAGATACCCAAAAACAATTATTTTGTGTTTGTCTTAAAAGTTCCAAAATATTTCGACATACAAATTATTAATGAACATAACAACAGGTAACTGTAACAAACTTATGAGAAGAGGTAAGTGAAACCTCTTAAGAAATAAAAATAAAGGACGGATATCCAGGTGAGTAAATCTAACAACTAGTGGTCCAATGTAGCAATATCAATAAATCCAGAAACTGGCCAAGGAACAATCCGGAACATTAGGATAAACAAAGTTACTGGGAAATCAAAGGATGAGCGATTACAAGCTGAAAGGAACATGGAGGCACAACACAGAACACACAACAGCAGACATATGGGAGAATTTACAAAAAACAAAAACAACAAAACAGGGACTGAGTAACCTCAAAGCCCAAACCTTGACAAAAACAAGCTATCTTTTAATAACTGTGGCATTTTTTGCTGTGGAAGGCTGAATATGGTGACAACAACAGGGCGCACAGAGAACTGACAATCCTTGTGTTTGACAATAGTGATTATCAATGATTACGAAATAAACACATTACATGGAAATGTATTAATCAACATTTTTTAATCATATAATAATTTGTAATACATTCTACATGAATATGATCTTATTTGGAACTAGACAAGCACATTCGTCTGCCTCAGAACAACAGTTCTGTTTCCTGTCACATTAAACTAAGTTTCTGCTTAATATCATAATTTCTGTATAGTGAAGGAAATTATTCATCATCTTTCTGTTTAGCATAAAAATGAAAACAAACAGGAAATGAGATATTTTATTACTGTTATTCCTCTGGACCTCATAGTTTCATAATATTGAATATACTAAATGATTCCAATAATTTGAATATATTGATGCTGCTGTTTACTTTTGGTTTTTGATTTTTGCCTAAACAAGAGCTGCTAAAAGGTGTTTTGTTGTATTTTTAAAACAATGAAAATAAAGCAATTCTATTCTTTTCTATTCTATTCTATTCTGTATTTCATTCCATTTCATTCTGCTGGTCCAGAGTTGGGTCATGGGGGCAACAAGCCAAGAAGGTTATTCCAAAACCCTTGTCAGCAACAATTTCCAGCTCATCCTGAGGAATCTCGAGGTGTCCCCGGGCCAGAAGAGATATATAATCCCTCCATAAAACCCTCCCCGATCTACCCTGAGGTGTCTTCCTATAGTTAGATGTGTCCTAAGGGAGGTTTCCTAGAAGAATCCTTTTTATATGTCTGAACATCCCGAGCTGGCTCCTTTTGAAATATAATGTCCTTTCAGGGAATATATCGCATTTTACCATTATTCACTATATTTTTCTCCTGATCTAAATCAGATTGTACATAATTAGGGTCCATAATAGGTTGAAGAAAATATTGGGACAATAAACAAGCAATCAAAACAATGTCCATCAGTGAACACAAAACCTAGTTGGTAGAGCTAAGAACATGAATTTGAAAAATAAGCAGGGCACTCAGTGCAGCCAATGCAAGGCTAAACCTTTGTATGTTTGTTGGTTTACCTCGCCTGACCCATCTCCACCACTTCAAAAATGTTAGTGGAGATTTGCCTGTTTTGTTGTTTTTTTGCCCAGCGTAATAATGCTCATGGACTCTATGGCATGTAGCATCAGGGGCTGGGACCGAAGCCAATCACTTGCTTGCTTGTGGGATGGCCAAGCAAGCATAAAAAATAACCAACAAGTGACAACATAACATCTTTCATGGGGGCAACTAATCGTATAGTACAAGGACTCGGTTGCACATATACTTTTGGCTTTTATGTATTTATAAAGAAATTCTTTTTGAAAATGAAGATGTTTTGAGAAGTTTTGCACTGATTTGGTTTCTATTAAGGAATTCTGTTCTTGAGTAAATCAGGCTAACGTTCCAGCCTTCTTACTCACTCAGGTCAAACAAACCTGAACCCCTCTCTGCGCACGGAACCAACGAACTGGTACATTCAACGGTCAAAGGTCACTGAGGCGGAGGACATAAAGCTGAGCTCAAATGCTCCGTCTCCTCCAGCAAGAAGCTGCTTTACATGCAGCGGTCTCGTCTCGTCCTGCTTTGATGAATAGACTGTAATCTGTAATCGGCAAGCACCTACCTGCTGCTAACGAGCCAAATTAATTAGAGACCAACAGTAAACATATATCGATAAGATCAGATGAAACTTTAGTGATCCCTGAAGGGAAATGTGCGAGTTGTAGCAACGAACAGTAACAAGAAATCACGGAGGAAGCGAACAGAGAGAAAAATCACATAATTACCACAGTGGGATGGAACAAATTACAAATATCTTAAATTAATAAGAATTTGAGCTTTTAGTGCAGTGTGAAAGAAGAAGAATGAAATGAAAAATGCCAAAGCTGTGAAAATTAATGAAATGTTTGCGGTATGAAAGAGGGGGAATTTCTTTGTATGAAATGTAGAGCATAAATAATGAATCTCTGCTGGAAGTTATTAACACTGAAGGCTTTGGGCTATCCGTGATGTTAGATAACCTTTATTTCTGTTTTGTTATCCATGCTAGTAGTGTCTGATAAGTTTTTTTTTTTCTAATACGTTTGAAAAATCTCATAAGATGCCATGAAATTTCATATACAAATGAATGGTCCCCCAGAGAATATTGTCAACAAAGAAAAGCATTATTATATTATTATCATTATTTCAACTTCCTTATTTGAACCCGAGGGAAAAAGCCGTCTCATGCTGTGCGCTGAACCGTGACGGGTTAAGAGTTCCAGCGGGTCAGCTCGTGTCCAGGTCAGGTCGCTGATGTCGATATCCGACTGCCCTCGTGTCTGTCCAACCTCCAGAACCCCTGCCCTGCCTGCCCAAACCTCCGTCCCAGATGCACCCCTAGGCGCTGACAGCTGTCTTGGTTGCAGAAGCTGCTTTTACGCAGAGCCTTGACGTCACATACGCAGGGATAATATTTGTAATTTCAAGTAAAATACCGACTTCACTTATCCCGTATGATCGCAACGCATGAAACCAACATGAGGTTGTAATTTCTGAATCCCATGAGGTCCTCATCTAATACTAGTCCTGTGCTAACAGAACACACAACGTGTTGTCATGGGTCTACAGACGTCGGGCGAGGTACTGACAAGGATTTGGACCTGTTAAATCACATGTCCCACAACGCACTGTGGCAATGTGCCCTTGATAAAGGATTTTAGACTTCTAATAAATGACCTGCTTAGACTTATAGAACAATCACATTGAGGGACCTTTTCATCCGCAAACCTCTGTTTGCTCATGACCATAGTTAAACGTAAATAGACCGGTAAATTGAGATACTGCCTTACGAATCAGCTCTTACTTCACCAGCACAGATCGCTACAACGCCCGCATTACTGCTGATGCTTTTCCCATTACACGAGAAGAAGACACCGAGATACTTTTCTGCTCCTTTACTTCTTTACACAAGGTAGCAACTCACCCCCAAACCAGAAGGTGATACCTTCCACCCATTTCCAGCAGAAAAAACACAGCCTCAGATTTGGAGGTGCTGACTCTCATATCACTCACCTCACACTAAGTAAACCGATCCAGTGCAACCTGAAGGTCAGCAATTGATGAAGCCAACGAAATCGCCTCATCTGCAAAAAGCAAAGATGCAATTCCAAGCACCCCAAACCGGACACTCTCCTCAACTCACTGCGCCTTGACATCCTGAATATCCATGAATATAAAGAAAAGGTTCGGTAGTGATCGAAAGAATGAGGTTGAGCATACAAGCAGTTGAAATTAACTTCTATCGTAGGGTGGTTGAGAGCTAGTGAGTTTGGAGTAGAGCTGCTTGCCCTTCGTGTGGAAAGGAGCCAGTGGAGGTGGCTTGAGCATCTATTCGGATGCCTCCAGGATGATTCCCTGTGGAGGTTTTTGAGGCATGTCCAACTGGGAGGAGACCCCGGGGTCAACCAAGAACTTGCTGGAGGGAGTATTTATCTCATGTTGCTGGAAATGCCTCGGGGGCCCTCAGAATGAGCCGGAGAGTGTTGCTGGGCAGAAAGATGTCTGGAAACCCATTCTTAGCTTGCTGCCATCGCAACAAGCACTTTGAGATTTGAGATTTGATCCAAATGTAAAGTGCGTTATAAATTAAATGTATTATTATTATTATTATTAACAAGTTCCAAAGAAAAAGACTCTGTTTGCACTAAACTTGTAATAGTATAATAATATTAGTCTTATATTCTCAAATTATTCTGTATATATATTTATTAAATTTAAAAAAAATTTTGGTTTATTTATTTTTTCTAATTTCTTATTTATATTCTTTCTTCCACCTTAACGGTTTTTCAAGGAAAGTCTTTACCGAACCAAATTCTTCCCAGGGTCAATAAAGTATTTCTGATTCTGATTCCGAAGGTTTGGTTTACGGTTTAATCTCCTGTTTTTGAGAACTGCTTTTGTACTTATATGAGCACTAGAAATAACTGCCCACTGTGCAGTGTATTCTCTGAACATTACATGGACAATCAAAGTCTGCAGGCTTATGGAGCTGGCAGGGGAAGTACGGTCAATGCCTCTGTCAAGCTAATCAGACATTTGTTGCTATGTGCAAGACTTCAGTAAACTCAATAATCTCAATATGGGACTTTCTATGCTCTGAAAAATGCTGGTTTACATGATAAATTCAAAAAACTATAAAGATACTATGGATGATTGGCCATATCAATAGTAAACAGACCTATGCTGTCGTTCCAAAAGAAATGGTATATCCCCGAAAAGCCCTGAATGTCTTGCCTTATACAAGCTACCCCCCCGGATTGAATTCCTCCACTTACATGTGAAGTAATGGCCAAAAGTGTTTTTTTTGTAAAAAAAGAAAAAAATATTATAGATCTCCTCAAGTACATTTAATTGCACCAAAGTTGGACTAAATTTCAAGTTCTTCCTCGCATTAAGGTCTATGAGGTATAAAATTTGAAAAAGGTCCATGAAAAGTACCTTCAGCGGACGCGGTTATCGGCATATGCAACAGCTGTGATGATGATTCCATAATAGTTCCGACTTTCAGGGATTTTCAAATAAATCAAGTTGTACTTGTAGTACTACTGTCAGTAGTTACAGCGGACGACACCATAATTGTGACGTCTAGTCGTGAAAATCGGGACACTGACTTTCTGCATGAGACCACACATTCAAAGCATTTTGTTAAAGTCAAAGCATGTGTTTTCCCGGTTTCCTCTGTGTCATGAATGTAGCGTGTGTTCACATGTACAGTCTTTCTGGGTAATGTTCACAAACACAGCTTTAGTATTGTAATGTAATGTTCCTACAAATTTCAGGTTCCTGACCTTTCTTGTTTCAGAAGTCCTTCTCACACCAAGGAGCAGCTCCTTGGTGTGAGAAGGAATTGAGATGTGCGCTGTATGCAACATCTTCTGACCTGACGCTGATGCTGTTGTGTCATAATGGGAGCTAATGGACACCAGGTGATTGGGCAGATTTAGCTGATTTCATCACACCTTTGGTCACATGGTACAATGATGTTTTAAACATTGCCCTGACCACTTTTTTTCTTAGTTTTTACAATCTTTCTGTCTCTTTGTGTAGAAAACTGCTTTACAAATGAAGAAAATGTGCGTGCTTGTGTTAAAATCTGTATCACCCCTTCCTCTCCGCTGACATTCACTGGAATAATCAGCTGTTGTAAAAGCACCAGACAACATTTGTAGAGAAGAAACATTTCCTAATGAGTCACATTAGAAATATAAAGTAGTAACTGTGAGCTGCAGCAATACGTGTTATTCTTTGCCGTTATGGGCAGCAGTGGGGTGTTGACTGAACTTAATATGGTGGATTATGCGTTGCTGCTTGTGTGGGTAATTTCATTTCATGGATTTCAGTTATAGAAGCTGTTAAAATATCGCATTAATGGGGTTTTAAAACAATATTTACTCAATATAAACAGCTCCAGTTTATTTCCTGGAATGTCTCAAAACAGTCCATATATAAAGCAAAACGAAAACAGCTTTGTGTTCCGTCTTAATACCCTAATAATAATACATTTATAAATTAAATTTATTATTATTATTATTGATGTAACAAGTTCCTATGTACAAGGTGGGAGAACCTCTTATGGGACATTTTTTAATCTGTTATAAGGAACTAATGCAGAATCGTAACTCATCAAATCCAAAACAGATACAATTATAAATTAAATGTATTATTATTATTATTATTAACTGTAATTGAGGTATTTTAGTCTCTCCAGCATTTGCAGTCTCTCCTGCAACTCAAATATTCATAACTGCACAAACCTACTTTTTTTTAAATTTTATTTGGACAGTCAAGGTTATTTCCCAAATTCTTTCTTTTAAAAAAAAAAAAAAAAAACATTTTCTACTTTATCTAGCAGTTTAATAGTTCTGTGTAGAAAAGGAAACTGAAATATATCTAGTGAGCCGAAGCAAGGATGTCCCAGAAGAGCAGATCATGATCTGGAAATACACCAAAATTGAATGGATCTGTCTCAGGCAGCGACCCAATCTTTCCATCTCCAGAAAAAGTTTATGAGATTTTTTTTTTAAAGTAGGGCTCACATTCCAGGACAGTTAGGCCAAGTTCAATCTGACTCACACAGCTCAACGTTCGAGGCAGACGGTTAGACTGAAGCTCAGGTCAGCTTCAGTCCAGATTCGTACGTACAGATTCTGCTGTACGTACGAATAAATACTTCTCTCTATTTGTTGTGTCTTTGTTGAATATTTAATAAACTGGTGTTACTGATATGTTTCGTCATATCCAATTTCTTTGAGAAATAGTGCAAAAAAAACCCCGAAAGTCAACATTGATATCTGTCTTCACAACTGTGCATAAATGAGCCTCAACACCTGCTCATGGATGAATCAATGATTTTCATGTCTGATCCTCATTCATTCATTTTCTGTGACTGATTAACCTGATCAGGGAGGTTGGATCCTATCCCAGCTGACATTGAGCGTGAGGCGGTGGTACATATGAACAATTCACCAGTTCTCCACACCAATAATAATAATAATAATAATAATACATTTAATTTAGAGTCACTACTTCACATATACTGCACATTTTTGGACTCAGGGAGGAATCCGGATTGCCCAGAAATTACCCACACAGAAATGGGGGGGAACATGTGAACTCAACACAGAAAGACAAAGCAGAGGGGGATTTGAACTTGAACCTTCTTGCTATGAAACAACAGTGCTACCTACTTTCTAAGATAAATCATTATAGCCAATGAAATAAATTCAGACTTTATGGCTAACATAAACTGACCAAATACTGTTGGACATTTCGTGTTAAAGATTCAAGAGACAATAATCTGTGGAGATTTCTTGTTCGGTGTGTGATTAAACCTGATTTAAAAAAAAAATCTCATAGTGTGAGCAGGGCCTCCCTCCTCAAGAAATCCTGCTGACAAACAAACAAACCAATAAATGCAGATGCAAATATCTCCTCCTTGGTATGGGTGATTAGTACTCTGAACAAGTCTCAGTGGAGGTGAGTGTGGTTTGACACGGAGCTGCAGGAGAGAAAGAGGTGTGGGGAGTCAGCGCACAGAAACAGCACCTCGTGAGTTGATTAGCGCAGCTGGTTTGTGCGAGCTACTAATAATAATCACACTCTTCTCCTCTCCTCTGCAGTAATGTTGCTGGAGCAGGAGCAGGAGAAGACTAATTTTTGTTCGTCTAACATTAACCTGGACTGGAGCGCCAAAACAGCAGAGAATCACTGATGATTGTTGAATGAATATAAAATTCTGTTTAATTGAATAGTGTGTGAGCAGCTGCCCAATAAAAGAAAATAAATTTGTAACTACTGCACTTCATGCTATCTGTGCTGAGTCATGTAGCCGTCTAGTGGCCGTGAGCCATTTTACACTGGCGCCCAATGATGGACACGTGACAGAACAGCAGTCTGTGACACTGTTGGCTTAGATTTTGGGGGTGATCCTAGCAATGTACCGTGAGCAGGTAGACCAAGTATGTTGTCATCTTGCCCCCGTATCCCGCCCCAAACCTAAGCTTTTACTTTGCAACAGCTTCAAGGACATTTGAACAATCAGGCAATCAGGACAGAAGAATTCCATTTCATGATGGTTGAACAGGTGATCCTAGTTATGGAAAACAACTGCCTCCCCAACGCTGGGAAGAAGACACAGCATTCCTCTAAGAATTCAAGGGGTTATACATTTGGGAATGGTGGATTTAGGCTGCCCGCAGTACATAATCCACCAGAACTTGACTTGATCTGGGTCTTCGGTGGAATCCTCATGGGTATACATTTTACGTATGGATGGGGATGTTCATTCACACCCTGTTACTAAAAGCTTTGTTTCAGGTCATCTCCTGAGTTGGGGTCCCGAAAGAGATGCTGACTAGAGCAACTCGCTTGTGTCAAATACAATGTAATACAATTTTATTGGTTGATGGGTATCACGTGAATTTGGACTTGTGTGTACCACCCTCAGGCCAACGACCTTTTCGAACAAAACCAACTAAACGATCTTCGTAAATTTTGGTATGTGGACTACCATTATTAGGTGCCTAGACTTTTTATCTTTGCAGAGCGGGAGGTACCTAGGCCTGCATGGAATTTCCTCCCGTTTGGCAAAAAAACTGATTTCGGACCTCGCAACGGAACACTTGGAAGAGGGCCGTGACCAATCAAGAATTAGGTTCAGTACGCTGTGGATCCGAGATTGAAACTCCACGCACTTGTTTCTCAAGATCCAGGAACATCTACTGTGCCTCTACTAAAGATGAACTGGGTTGAGGATATTAGAACCTGGAGATAAGGTGCTTGGTTTGCCTTTTCCAGCTCCAAATTTCTCACCGTGGCAAAGAACCCTCTGGTCAAAAAATGAGTGGCCAAAGTTGACTTTCAGGTTGAGCCTTCAAACAGGGCCGGGGTGAAAGATGTTTATTACTTCAATCTCCTTAAAACATGGAGAGAGGTGGAGCCTGGTTCTCTGATGACCATGGGGATTGAGGGAGCTGATTTGGGGCCCGAGTTTCCAAAGACCTAAGTTTTATTTTGTGATTCTACTGTTAAATTAAGTCCTGACCAGTAGGACCGTAATCAGAAACATCTAATTTTTAAATGCATGCTTGAAAGAAGGATCTTATTGACTACAGCGGTCTGTAAAAGGAGTAGTTTGGGGTGAATGTGGAAAACAAAAACTTTATCTCTTGCATTAAGGTTTCTAAAGTGTTTTTGTTGGCTTTTTCAAAAAGCTGGTAACTGAAGCTGCTTCCAACTGAATTGTCTCTTAGAAAGCTGGAATTTGCTATTTAAAGAATGAAGCCTGTGTATCCAAACCTTCCAAGGTTTGGATACACAAGGAAGCGAGGACTCCGCTTGATGTCCTCGTGAACCTCGGAGGTTTGATGCCAGTTGAGCATTCAGACGCATCTCAGGGGTCGCTAGCTGCATCAGCACCAGTTTGGACGTCTCGCCTTCAGCCCGCCACATGAAGCGCTACCCACTGCAACTAATGGTTCCTGGGTGACATTTAGATAAAGGTGAGAGGGAAAAGGTTCAGCAAACCTGCCGTCAACCTTCAACCTCCCGTCCAGGAAGTCACACCGCAGCCAGTGAGCCTGACATTTCTTCAGTAGAGCACTTTATTCAGCTAATTAATCCGTTAGCTGGATGACCTGCCACACAGAGGGAGGAAGAAGAGTAGAAGGGATGGAGAGATAATGGACCGAATTGACTCATTCCTTCTCTGTTTATTCATAAACAAATTCCTTGACTAATAGCAGATGTGTTGCAAGGAAATCTGGACCGTGAGTGTCTTGTGTATTTTTAGTCACAATTTGGAATCTCAGTACTCTGCTCCAAATAGCAGCTGATAGTTCTATGAAAGTTGGCTTTGGGACAGATCCTAACTTAGCAGTGTTCTCTGAGACTTTTTTTTTAATGCCCTGGGCTTTCTTCGTGGGAAACACACCTCTTTGTTCTTACATGCTTGAAATGTTAAATGGGTGTTTTATTTTCTAGCTAATAACATTTTGATAAGATTGAACCAGAATCAGGTGTTTCCTTCTCCTTTCATTATCATTCATTATCATTTACTGATGCTATCATTTACTGATGCTAATGTTGTAAACTATTTGATGGAATTATTTATTCAGAATACTTTTTTTGTTAGTCCACTATGAGTAAATAACATTTCTCCTCCTGTTCAACATCTCCACCAAGGAGAAAATGTTCTTACGCATATCTTTGAGTTATTTAACTTATTGTTTGGTTGTTTAGATTGTTATCAGTATAACTCAAATGGTTGTGAGTGAATTTTGATAACATTTATATGTAGATTATGCACTTCTATTTTTGGCAGGTACATAGGACAGGGAAAGGAGACTAACTGCACACTGACCAACTTAATAGTAAGTGTGCAGCAAAATTATAGCAAAATAATATCTGATGCAATGTTTCGCTGCTAGACTTTCATCCGGCTAATGCAGGCCAAGCACAGAAACATTGCAATAAATATCAGATCTATCATATATTGAATCTTTACCTTTGCAGCATAAAGCCTATTAAGATATTTTGCTTCTGACATTTATTATAATTTCTATAATGTCAAAACAGAAAATCACATGAGGATATTGCCATAAGACCCAGTGAAATTAAAGAAAATCTGGATCCAAGAACAATCCTAAATCTGCTGATCCAGAGCAAATTTTAAAGTGTTCATTGAAAATCCATCATTGCAAGATAAGAAATAATAATAATTTTACACATTTTAACTATTTTGTTGGTTATTAAGTAAGGGTTAGAGTTTGACTGTAACCATCAGTAACATTATGTTTTATCAGTAGTTATGGTTTCCATTACTCTTCAACTTATCCAGCTCATAAGCTTCATTACAATTTCCAAATTGTTAACTTTGACTGGCTTTAAAATTTTTCCTCATTTTAGGATGTTTGCTTAATAACTGAATCTGGATGTATCAATGCAGCTCTGCCAGTCATCAAAACTGTTTGTTTTTGTATTTTAATGTGGCCCTACTTTACTGTATTGTATATTTTTACGACATAAAAACACCAGAATAGCCCTTTAAAGGGCCTCATTAAGGCTCCGTAACCATAGTGACTGTGAGCATCTCTACGGTGTATGATTTTAAAGCTGCTTTGATGTTTGCTAATCAGTAGGAATTGTTTGGAGATAAGAGGTATAATTAACAGGCGGATGGGTCGGCCAATTAAAAAAAAAAACATCAACAGTGAGTTGACAGTGGGAAGGGCTGCAGTCACTGTGTCTGACTGAAACATCGATGTCAACACAATGGTTGACACCCCGTTATTTGTCTGGTGACCCCTCTTGAGAAGAGGCTGTTCATTATCCCATTAGTGATGTAAACACACTGGGAGTAGCACATATGAAGGTATAGTGAAGGAGGACATCGGTTTGTGTAGTCCAATTGTAGATTTCCATAAGTAGTTCCAGGAATATTTACACTTCCATGAGACGTCCTTTTCCAGCAATTTCCCCAATTAAGATCGACTGCTCAATGAATTTTCTGAACATTTTGCTTTGTTTACTATATCCTCCAAAAGTCAGGGATATTATGGAATGGTCATCGCCGTCATAAATTCTTCTTGTTGACGTGATAACTCAAAAACTATTTTGATCAGGGAATACTAGAGAATCGCTGTTAAAGGGGGTTTATTTAACAATAAGAAATTGAAGGGTGGATAGTTTATTTAACAATCTGCAAAATGTTGAATATAAAGTCTTTTGTGCTCAAGCTCGACGGGGGGTTCTGAGTGATCTGATACTGAGCGGCAGCAGCATATATAGACCCCCGGCGCCTGGACACTGGCGGTGGTGAACTCCTCTGGGACTGGAGCCGGAAGGATGAGGAATCTGAAGAACTGTATCAGACGTTGGAGGGGAGTAGGAGGATGTACGGATCAGCAGCAAAAGAGCTGTTGAGGCAAGAGAGCCATATTTAAAACAGGGAGCAGTTCGGTCATTGGTTGACGTTAGGAGAGAGGTGGTAGCCATTTGGTGCAAATGATGGGGGAGTAAACAGGTCCAATTGATAACGGGTGAGAAAGAATGGACGCATGCGGCTGCAAGACGTTAGAACATAAGGGATTAGCCGTGGTGAGCTTTATAATCTTCCTGACTGAACTTTCGCTAGATCTACATATCATGGATCATTTTTATATCTCCACTTTTTGTTATTGTGTTACCATGAAGGATCTGTGGCGGCGGTGACCATGATTCCACAACATCCCCGACTTGTTGGGAATATGATTATTTCCCCTGATTTTGAGACTCACACTGTCATGGCCTCAGCTCACACACCCTTGTGCAGGTTTCATCTTTCTTTTAGTAGAAAGAGTTCCCACTGTTGTGTGTGCTGCCTGCAGCATTTCTGTGTTTGGTGGAGTCTTCTGAGTTTGAAGTGTTTGTGTTTGCAGTGTGTCGAGCTTCGTAGGCCACCGCAGACCACAGATGGAAACGTTGTATTAACATTTGGGATCATACAGTCAGATGGAGCTTACAAAAATCTTCTAACTAATGTAGCATCACTTGTTTACATTTGGGCTGATATGTCTATGCTCTGTGGAGAGTATTTAGAGAAATCGGTCTGTTGCTGTGAGAGACAACAGTGTGGTGTGAAGAGAAACACAGAAGTGAGATTTTACATTTAAATTTTTCTCTCTCTCTCTCTCTCTCTCTCTCTCTTTCCTGGACATTTTATCACCTTGGCAGCCACTGGACTGCCAATCAATGTGCTAGCTCCATCAGAAACAGAGGCGCGCACACACACACGCACACTCACACCCTTGAGCATTCAGTGAGCCATTTACTGTGTGGAGTGTCGTTCTCTCTCAATAATACAACACACACTTGAATGTGCAGCCAACTACAGAGCCGTTCTCCTCAAATGAAACGAAGCACACACCCAGGGAACTATTTAGCATCCACTTTTATTGTGTTTGGGTTGTGGTCTCCATGGTAACAGCAAGGTCGAGCAACAACAGAGGGATGATTAGCATTAATTATTATTTCTAATTATTCGAGAAGACTCGATTCAGGGTTCTGACTATCTGCAGAGAAATAATGTCTTATATTCTCCAAATGCATAACAAAGCAAACGTCTAGACATTTACACACCTACAGACATTACATATACATTTATACATATACCCATTACATTAATAATTCAATAAAACTCAGCACTCTTTGCAATCCACACTATTGTATTTTAGTAGAGGATGAAATGCACATAGGCACATGATTGTTACTAAAATAATGTATACATAGATTATAAATATAAACACAGGGAAAAATGTAGCTATATCCAGGGACATTGAGCAAGTTGCATGTTGTTAAAAAGAACAATGAGGTGGGCAAAAGGAAAGCGCAAAGTGCAAAGCTATTACTGGGCAAATGGATCATCTGTTGGAGAAGAGTGAGTTATTGTTAAGTGTTATTGCTTGAAGCAGGGAAGATTTCCTGAATCGGTCCTTGTGACAGCGGAGCATGATGAGTCTGTTGGAGATGGAGCTCCTCTGTCTGTCCAGAAGGTGGTGGAGAGGATGATCAGGATTCTCCAAAATGGATAACTCATGCAACCCCATCATGCTTTTAGCACCAAAGCATTATTAGAACATAAAGAAAGAAATACATCAAAGGGTATGAATCGATCAGAACGTTTTTTTGTAGCGTTCCTCACAAGTGTTTTTTGCATTTTTGTAAAATAAAAAATACCACCTCTCCTTATGTAGCTTCACAGAATCTGTAACAGAGAAAAGAAGAAAAAAGTTTAAACTGGTTAAGAGGCTTGGGACTTTTTTTACCTCTACTTTTTTCGGCCGTTCCCTTAATTGTGTCGCCACAGCGGATTATCTGTTTCTCCTGCTTTGCAGCTCCATCTCCAACCTCCTTCTACCGATACAGTCACTATCCCTCGCCTCCACAGGTCCTCAACCATCTCAATCAGGCCTCTCTGACTTTGTCTCCAAGACGTGTCAAACCAGATAGATGTTCAGCTAGATTTCAGTTTAACAGGAGTGGGAGTCACCTTATTCCGTGTTAATATCAAGACAGCAAGTACTTAGGCGAATGACCAGAGTTTCATTCTTGCATGATCTTTTTTATTAAATTAAAATCTATTATTTATTTAATCATTTGATTGAACAAAGGATTCAGGTTTGATGGTTAACATTGTGGCCCGAATTAAAAGGTTCCCCTATCTGCAAAGTTCCACTTTAAAACCCCAGCCGATACCTTATTTCAGATACAGCACCAGAATCAGAACAGTTCCTAACCCTACCAATGATGGAAAACATTTATAAGAAAATACAAGGGTGAAATAACTCATGAGAGACTTATGGAAGACATCAGAATTGAGAACTGTCACAGTCTTTCTTATTAATATTCCTACTGCCTGTCTTCTGTGAGTGAAAATGAAAAAAGCAGCCAAACTGTTAATTATTCTCACTTTCGTTTGAACAGTAAAACTAACTGACCAACAGCCAGCATGTGACATGAATAAATGAATTGCTGCCTTGAGGGATTTTAGTACATAAGGGAAATCCTTGACTTGACTAACATCTATTTCTTTCAACAGAGAAGCATTATTTTCCGTTTCACCTTCACATCGTGATTTACTAGACTCACCTATTTAACGGCACAAAATTAAATTATTTCAGCCGTTGTCCTACACTTGTCAGGGAATGAACTGTATTCACTGCAGATCAATAACCATCATGTTACAATCCGTCAAGTGTTCTTCACTCAGTGCTCGTGCCATGTTGTTATAATTGCTCCTCTTGCCGTGAAATTGTTTCGCTTTTAACGCAGCAAATTCTGCAAATGTGACATCTGCAGCGCATGCTGGAGAAGCTTAAACTTGAGAGTTATTGAAAATAGGATGTTTTTCATATCATTCTCCCCCTAGTGAATAACATATGAACGTTTAAAATGAACACAAAGTATACAAGATAAATCGAACAATGATTGAGAAATATAGCCTGAGAACTTTAAGAGATAAAGCTCCCTTAGTGTCAGAAATATACAATTGATTTTTCCTGAAATAAATCAAATCCTTCTTCAAGGACTATGGCGGTATAAAATCAGAAATATTATCCATGAAAGTGTTTTTTGAGTTCTGTCCAAAAAACAAAACAAAACAAAAAACGAAGATTCCCCCTAGTGAGTAAAATATGAACTAATAGATTTAAATATGCAAAAAGTTTGGACTAAATTGGACCAGTGATAAGGAAATTCTATCCAATGTTTTCGTAAAAATTGAAACCTGACAAAGAACAATAATTTACCCATTCAAAATGGCAAGTATTCAGTTTAACTACTACCACTGGAAAATGATATTATCTGAACATTTGCAACCCTGATCTTGACTTAAAAGAAACATGGCCACTATGTGAATGTGGACAATGCTAATAAATATGGACTTTGTCTACACAGTTGGAAACATAGGTGAGGGAAAAGCTAAGCATTAGTAATTAAGTTGTTTGATATGACAGTGACATCGGGCTGCCGTCCTCTGATAAGCTTTAGTCACACTTTGTGTTATAGATAGACATGGAGGAGAATCAGACAGATTCTCTGGCAAAAAAAAGAGAAGAAAATTGAACATGTACATTTCTGGAAGCCATTTTGCTCTGGACTGCCACTAACAATATGGTTGTCAGGATGACTGACAGCTCTCTGTGAGGTAGTCTGCGACATCAGGTGACAAACTGACAGTGTGTGTGTGTGTGTGTGTGTGTGTGTGTGTGTGCGTGTGTGTGTGTGTGTGTGTGTGTGTCAGTGTGTGTGTGTGTGTGTGTGTGAGAGAGAGAGAAAGCGAGATACCATCAACAGATCAACAAGTGGAATACTGCCATGTCAACTCGCACTGACATAATTAAACTGATATGTGGTTTCCATGAGCTTTGTGTGTGTGTGTGTATGTTTGTTTGTGTGTATGTGTTACATCATCATGTTACATCAGTCTGTAGTCACTTTTGGCAAACAGAATATCTCTTGTTATTCACCAGCAGAAGAAAAGAGAACCAGAAATAGAGAGAATACTGACACTTAAACATCCAAAATTCTCAACACCTGGCTAATGATACAAAGCATTAGCATTGTTATAAATCAAGCTCTAACATGATATACATGAAACTGAATGACGTAGTACTGGAAAATATCCAAATCATATTAAGGGTAATACCACTATTTAAAAAAATAAAGGGGAAGGAACCCATGGTAACAACACAAGGTCTGACAATGGGTCGGAGGATCTCATCCTGGTACCTATCAGCAGTCAGGGTACCGCTGGCTAGCACCTGGAGGTCCGTGCAACCCTCCAAGGTCCTTCAGGCATCCTCGTTACCTTAATCTACACTCCACCTCCTCCCTGCTCCTTACCTGAACCTCTTCATCTACACACGGTGAAATACTTGCTCCCTGGTTCCTCATCCACTCATCAGCTCATTCCCAGATAGATCTGTTGGTCACTTTAATTATTTATACACGTTGTCAGTTCTTTCTGTGCCTGATCGTGGATCTCATCCCCTATCCTGCTTGCCTGTCCACCCACCACATTTCATAATTTGTTCACCATCGGCCTCATCAAAGGTCTCTCAGCTCCTCTGCACTATCAGACATTGCAATCTTTAAACCTTTCATCTATGTGTTGTATGTTGCATTTGGGTCTTGTAGTTCGCGAAATGTAACAATTTCTTCTCTGCAGACTTTGCATGTCCCCCTTGGATGATGAATGGACCTACTGCTGTGGTCCTGTTGATGCCCACTGATATGGTATTATTACTGGTGGTGTTTATTGTCCTAGATATTATAATTACTATTCTAATTTCAATCGGCCCATCATTTTTAAATGCTATTCTTGTTGTGGCGCTGGTCTGTCAATCCCGCTCTGCCCTTCATCATTCTCTTTACTCACATTTCTCGGTTAAGGCCAAACCTTTTTAAGGGTTCAACCGTAAACCAACCCGAAGAAATACACCAATGCTATATTTCATGGGCATTGGCAAGCTGCAGTGTGTAGAGCATGAGGCGGATCGTCAAGTATCAGAAAATTCTTGAAGACAAACATCTCACCACCTGTATGGAAGCTCAAGGGTGAGCATTATTGGACACTGCAAAAGAACAATAATCCCATGCATACCTCACAGCAGTCCACCTTGGCTGGGATTCAGCCGAGAACTTGGAACATTCTAGAGTGGGCTATCACAGTCACCTGACTCTAATCCCATTGAAAATGTCTATAATGGGATTTGAAGAAGGCAGTTGGAGCACATAAATCCAGAAATGTAACAGGACTGGAGGCCAGTCCATGAGGAATCTGCTCAGATATCTCAGGTGCGCTGCCAGAAGCTGGTATCACATGATGCACCACATTAGCAGCCGGTCACAGGAGGAGAACAGTCGCTAAAGAACACTGGAGATGGTTGCCATTAAGGACTGAATAAAATGAACCATTTCTTTGTTATAATAATAATAAATAACAAATCCTTTGTTTGTCACATACAGCCATTGCAACATAATGAAATTCCTTCTCTGCGTTTCACACCACTAGAGGCGCCTGGGGAGCTAGGGCCTCAGGGTCCTGCTCAAGGACCCCATGACATGTAGAACCTGGTGGGACTTGAACCTGATTTTATGTGGGAAAATCATTTATGCCTGTTGTATTGAGGTATTTAAACTGTTCCGGAAAGATCTGGTTATTTTAAACAGCTGATAAACAGCAGCCTTGCCATTTCATCTAATATACATTGGGGGTTGAATAATTTCGATTCAAAGTTTAATTATCCGTCCAAATATTAGTGATGGCTGAGTTAAGTACCACTGGAAAGAAATATTCATCAAGAAAATGAACTACTGTATTTTCGAAAAAAAATTGTTGAAATGTACCTTATTCTCTATTTATTGTCTTTCAGTTGCAGCTTGGTTCTTGGGTCAAACAGTAAAACTGAAGTATTAATAGTTTGAACAGTGAGATGAGGTATTTTACTCAGAGGAAACTGGCTTTAACCATCTCTCCCTGATGCCTTGAATGCATCATGAGCCCCAGCTGGATGAGAAGCGAGGGGTGTATGATGGGAGATGGAGGCCTTTATGCCTGGGGCTGTGTTAGAGCTCAGGTTTGTAGTCCAATTCCCATAGGCCCTCATTATAGAGACGCCACTCAGGAAACACACCTGCCGGCAGCCAATGAGACACTGGCCTGCATCCCACACAGGTCCCGCCTACACACGAACTAACGCTACACTTTCGCTAACAAAACACACACACACACCTTCAGAGCTGTGAGGGTCTGCTCAGAGTTCGGCCTCCTAGTACTAATCTGGTTTGTCAGTGAGGTGGAGAATAAAATCAAACGATTACAAATAGACAGGACAGACATCTTCATCCTTCCTCAGTGGAGGTCAGGAATCAGTAGAAGTGGAAGAGCTCATCATCCATCTCCACTCACTGCGCTAAATCAACGTCTCCCACGTGATGCTGAAGGCAACTCCCTCATGGACGATTACAGCAAAGAAGATACGTTCAACCTCCATGAAATCTGATTAAATACATTATCTAACATCTCCAAAGCTGTTGGATTTACACAATTCTGCTTAATATATTCCACCTACCACCATAGAAGTAGATGGTAGGTAGTAGATCATAAGAGAACAGTAGAACAGGGTACAGACACAGATAATACAATAATTCCCAGCATTTAAATTTGTAATAAGATAACAGTGTGATCGCTATTGTTATATTACTTCACAGGGACATCATGTTCATAAGTTATATGTAATAAATGAATACGCTGTAATAAATCAATCCCTCCAGGCCGGCTTTGTTCCATCTGCCCTAAAAGCCGCCATAATCAGACCATTCCTCAAAAAACCTACTCTCGATCCAGAACGTTTTACTAATTACAGGCCCATTTCCAAACTCCTATTCCTCTCCAAAGTACTGGAAAAAGTAGTTGCTGCCCACCTCCAGGACCACCTGAAATACAACAACCTCTTTGAAACCTTTCAGTCTGGTTTCCGCTCCGCCCACAGCACAGAAACATCTGCTTAGAGTCACAAATGACCTACGGATGGCAACAGATGCTGCTTCACCTTCCCTCCTGATTCTCCTTGATTTGTCTGCTTTCTTCGACACAATTGACCATGGAATACTCCTACACCGCTTACATCACACCATTGGACTCACTGCCACGACCCTAAACTGGTTTCAATCCTACCTCACTGACAGAACAGAATACGTTTCCCTTGGAAGTTCAAGGTCCCGGACACACACCCTCACCTGTGGGGTCCCCACAGGGATCAGTCCTTGGCCCCATTCTCTTCATACTATACATGCTCCCCCTTGGCCGTGTCATCAGTCGATATGGACTCTCATTCCATTGTTACGCTGATGAAACGCAAATCTACATAAAAACTGACACATGTTCCTCCGCAGCCTCTCCATCCTCATCGTCATCATCATCTCCCCTGTCAACTCTCCGCGCTTGTCTGGAGGAGATAAAGGTGTGGATGAAAAACAACTTTCTCCAGTTGAACAGCTCCAAAACCAAACTATTTTAATTGGCACCCCACATCAGACCCAGTCTTCCTCCATAACCAGTATTACCTTCTCTGGTCACGACATTCCCCTCTCTTCATCAGTAACCAACCTCTGTGTAAGATTTGACCCTCAACTCACTTTTGAATCCCACATCAAACACATCTGCAAGATGTCCTTTCACCATCTTAGAAATATTTCGAAACTCCGTTCTTCACTAACCTTGAGTGATGCTGAAAAGCTGGTTCACGCGTTCGTCTCCTCCCGAATGGATTACTGTAACGCACTTCTCATCGGGACCCCTGATAAAAGTGTTCAAAGACTTCAGTATGTTCAAAACAGTGCTGCAAGGATCCTGACAATGTGCGTAAACACGAACACATCACCCCCGTTCTTCCTTCCCTTCATTGGCTTCCCATCTCCACCAGGATTGATTATAAGATCTCTCTCGTCACTCACCTGTGCATCCATGGTAACGCACCCCCCTACCTAAAAGAACTAAGGACTAAGCTCAGCACCATGGGTGATCGGGCCTTCTGTTCTGCTGCCCCTCGTCTGTGGAATGCCCTCCCTGACCATCTCAGGGCTCCACAGACTACTGACACATTTAAAAAAGGTTGAAACTTAAAACTTAAAACTTTCCTTTTTAGCAGAACCTATAACCTTAATTAACATTGCTGCTTTTTGGTCAGGCTTTTATATAGTTATTTTTTTATTTTTTTTATTGATGCTTTTATCTGCTTTTGCTTTGTAGCACTTTGAGATTTGATCCAAATGTAAAGTGCATTATAAATTAAATGTATTATTATTATTATTATTATTATTATAAGTCAGCATCACTACAAGGCTGTAAAGGGGATTTTCACCTCTCTCTAGCCAGCTGTTTGGGAGTATTTTTGGATCTAACAGTTAAAGCAGCACAGATATTAGCAATGCATGCATCAGTCGCTGCATGTGAAAGAGAAGATGTGATTAATCCTGCGTTTCCACCAGCCTGCTTTATCTTGCCTCTTGCTTGAGTAGAAAAACAAACATTTCCACATCAGTTTGCAGTATAGAGCAAAATAGTGCCTGTGTGCATCGTCGCTGTGCATTTATACTACATAACTAATCTGCATTTATCCCCTCTCTTTGTCCACGTCCTGACTCACATTTTTACAGGTTGTCCGCTTCTGTCGGATGCAGGACACATCTCTTATTTTGGGCGGAAAAAATTTAAAAGAGGAGGTGATGAGATGAGAGGATAGGGGGAGGAAGGAAAGGTCGGATCTCTTTTCATCTCGACTTCAAATGCGACATCGATGCCGAAGCTAAGCTAAAGCTAAGCTAGCGCCGGTAAGGACGAAGCAGGTAGAAGCAAAGCAAGCTGAGACAAAGAAGCAATGTTTTGTTTCGGTAAGTCGGCCGTCACAGCTCCCCAGTTAAGCAGTTACAGAGCTGGACCACAGCCTCTGTTGCATTGAAACCTATCATCAGGCTCACATACTGATCAGGTAGCAGCGGCTGCACCGTTAGTGACGGGCAACAGTCCGTGAGGGATTCGTGCCAACCGATGGCAGACCACAAGACAAGAACCTACAACAGGCAAAATGACGAATGTAACAATCGAATGAGAATTTTGAATGCACAGCAATAACGCAGCCTCTGCTACATACCTGCACCCGTGGGAGGACACGGGAAGGAAACAAGGACACCCCGGAAATGCATGGGCATATGTGCCAAAGAACTAGAGAGCGACAAGATGTGATAAGTCCTGTCCTGCTAGTTAAGAATTTTTTTTGTTTCATACTTTGTATTCATTGATTTCCTGATCCTTCGTATCTCACTATGCCCTCCTCTCACTCCAGGCTCCCTGCTCTTCCTGTGTGATTGTTCTGATTGTTATCAGCTGTCTACTCCCTCGTCCTCATGTATTTAATCAACCCTCACCTGCCCTCATGTGCCAGTTTGTGCTGCCTTGCCGGCTGAGAAGTTTTCTGATACATTTAGTCCGGTTTTCATCTTGCTAGGGTTTTTTTTATCGTGATTTTGGATTGCGGACTTGTACCTTTGCTTCAAGGCTTTTCAAGATATTTATTTTTTACTCAACGTATGGTTCCTGCGTCAAGCATTTGGGTCCTAGTTTTGTGAGGCCCAGATGTAACAAAATGGGCATCTCCTTCCCTTTTTAGAGTAGCGGTAACTGATGAGTTCAAGATGACAGTCGCACTTGCACTGAGCAGGAGGAAGGCATTCCGTCCTGCTACATCTGCAGTGGAAGTTATAGTTTCAACGCGACCGTACCATGTAATGTTCTTACATATAAAATGTAATAACCTTGTTGTTTAAAGTTATTTTTCCCTACGCATGGTTCTCGAACAAATGTATTTGTTTACATGTATATTCATGTGCAGCAAATGTACAAACTCTTGTATTTCTAAGCTTACCTGGGAATATTCATGAAAAACAGCTCTTATTATGCTCTTACTGTGATTAAAGATGGAACAAAAAGGTTGGCGTCTTCATCAAGGCCGTTTGTTGAGTGCAGCCGCTCCTCTTACCCATTCTCTGCTTTCATTTCAATTAACCTGACAAACCATCCTAAAAAGCATTTAGCATAAAAACATTCCACAGTCTGAAAACAAAAACATAGGGGATGTTTTCTTCAGTCCTTGAAAGGGTGAAAAAATATTGCATACGTACACACTTTTTCTTTTAAACTTTCAATGCCGTCCGGCAAAAATAAAGAGTGGAAGGCAAAAGAAGAATTTCATTGTTCAGTGAAACTTGTTTTAACCGTGATTATGACAACAAACGCTTTGATTTGAGAATGAATGAAGAAGACAGACAGAAGTATGCTAATTCATGGGTAACTCTGGTGCTTGCTCTGTGTGCGAGTGTTGGAAATAGTGATGCATGCAAATGACACTTGTCTGTGTGCACACCATTCAAACCAAATTAAGAGTCAAACATTGTCTTGATAACTCTTTTCAATAAGTCAACGCCATTATTACGCCAGTAACAGTAGAAATAAACCCACGCCATGTCTGCATTTAGTGGATGATTAAAAGTAAGTTGTTTGAACACCAACCTTCTATTCTCTCACACCAGACTGCCACATTAAATCAACAGGGCGTATCGAGCGCACTGATAGATTTTCTTCATTAACTCAAACAAATCATCACAGATATATTGAGCAATAACTAATTGTATCACCCGAGAAGGTCCATGCTGTACGGACGGCAGAGGGGAGTCGTCTTTTTCCAGCGGATGTCAAAATTCCTGTCGGTCTGGGCTGGAAACACGACGGGGTTCTGCTTCTGACACCTTGTGGTTGGCGTTGCTTGTTTTCTGATTTTCTTTTTTTGGGTTTTCTTACTCTTATCAAAGCACTCTTGTCTTCGGACTCCTTGTAAAGCACTATGCAATCTCTGTTTTTCGAAAGGTGCTATATGAATAAAGCTTCACTTAGTTATTAAGAAAAGACAAAACAGTCCGATTACTTTAGTAGGATCCCCAATGGAAGGATATCCACATATAATGTTGTTAATGTAAGTTATCGAATGACATTATTTTCATATTGTGAGTACATTTTTAAGAGATGTATTATTTTGTACAATTATGTACAATACATAATTGAAATGTTTGATTAGCAAGCAACATATTTATTCGCAAATATGAACTAAATCATAAAAGATGAAAAGAATCTGTTATGTTTTTGAATTCGATTCAGAATAAAAATATCACAAATCATATTTACAATATTTCCTGACATTGCTGTGCCAAAGATAAAAAAATAAAAAATCCCTAAAAGAAAACCCCTGTAAGTTACATTAACAGATAATGCGTTGATGTATAATAAGTAGGTTAACGTCTGCATTAATGTAAGTATGGTAATATGATAAAACTGAAGTAATCCAAACAGAAATATTTATGGCTTTGCTGATCATCTGATAGGAGGGGGTTGGAATGCTCAGTAATCTTCCAGCACAGACAGATGTTGTTGACCCCCAAAAAGATGGTTTAAGTCTAAGGATCTGTATTTAATCTGGGTTCAGAATTTTATCAGAGCTCTGACATTTATCAAAAAAACTCCGAACGTGTTTACTCAACATTCAGTGTGATATTCAATCTGAGAAACAACATGGCTTCCTCGGATTTTCAGATTTTTATTTGTTTTATTGCAGTCTGTAGGCATATCGTTAACATGTATGATAAAGTGAATGCACCTGACATGTTTGGTGACCCTCAAAGATTCACATAATGATATAACACTGAATACAAACTTACAAAAATGTAAATAGTGTCTTTAAGAAATGTAGAGCGATCATGAATCTTCTTGATCTGTTCAAATTAAAAATCAGAGAGAACTTCAAATGTAATGTATTTGGTTTTCACTACAAATGTACACACTATTTAAGAGTTGCTATACACAGTAGAATCGAGTGCATTTACCCAATTTTTTTGAAGTTTTTATTTCTCCACTGGCGCTTATTTTGTCACCCGTCTCTGTTTGTTTGTTTGTTTGGAGGATTAAATAATACAGGAAAAAACATCTCTACCCAGTATAGAAAACCTACTATGGCAAGACCATGACCAGTCCTACTCTATCTCTGACTGGTTTGGCAAAATTAAATTCAGCATAGCCCTTACCATAAGATCACCGACTACGTGAGAAACGTTGTTGTCATCTGCACATCTGCACATAATCATGGCAAGTTCAACGGAGGATTCTACCTTTCCAAAGAACTACATTAAAATCTTTTCAAAAACATATTTTTTTCCCCCTCATCCTGACTTCAGACAAGCAAACAGCACTGATGTCATAACTTCTTCCGATACTAATGAAACTAGAAACTTTGACAGACATTGATAGAGAAAACCCAGAATGTTTCAAAAGACGAGCAGTACTGAGGGGTGTAAATATCAGTTCTGTGCAAATGTTCTGGTCCCAATTAATTACTCAGCCATGAGACTTTGTCTCGGGATAACAGGAGTGATGAGTTGAAGAAATGGACGAGATGAAATGAAAACATTGCTTATATTGGTTGATTGATTCCAATCAACTGAATTTCTTAAAAGGGTAATCCAATTCAAATACATTTTCTAAAGGTGTCCCATGAAGGCTTAGTCATTGTCCATATACGTTTAAAAATTAACATGTCCTTTCAAAAAATGTATCTTTCTACTTCCAAAAACCCTTAAAGTTTACATTGATGTTTAGCAATATTGATTAATAAGGGCAATGAAGAATCAGAGGTCTTGACGGCACAGAAAGATTTCATTTCTGAAGAAGCGGTTGCCCTGTCTTGATTGCGTCATGGCAACAAGATCCCTCAATGATTTCGGGTGGTACTAAACAAAGGTGAACACAGGTGAACATGATGAACAAACACGCATGAGAAGAAGGAAGTAAAAAAAGAAAATCAAACAGAAAGAAAAAATGTTAAAACGGATCACAAAGAAACAATACAGGAAGTGCAAAGCTAACAGACACATGGAAATAAAAAATCTAAATAAAAGAGAACAGATAACTGATCTAAGCAGTGACAATAAACTTCAAAATGAAATGAGAAACCCAATAAAAAATCAACCAAGAAAAGACAGAATGAATAGAGACATGATGAGGAAGATAACATTTCAATAAAATCAGAAAACCGAAACAGAAAAGCCCAAGAAATAACTCAAAGCAATAAAATAACAACACAGATATTGGTAAGCTTTCAGAAAATGCACAAATATGGATGAAATAAAATGCAAAATCAAGAGACAGGCATGTCTTTGTACAATGAAGAGAAAACATGAGCTTTGAGAGTAGAGTTTGGTCCTGGAAAGAGTGCATGAGTCGGCTACTTTTGCCAACACCGGACCGTTTCTAACACTAATAGTGGACCACTCTTTTTATTGAATATAGTCATGATTTATTTGTCTACTGTGTAGACAAAGAATCATCTATTTCATTTTATCTATTTCATTTTGTCTATTTCATACATGAAACCTTATTTTCCCGTGAGTAGTCAGGGATGAATAGATGTGTATGCTGGGTGTTACAAGTTCCACAGGTTTTTAAATATCTCTTTGTGTGCAGCAGGTCTGGTCCCAGTGTCCAGTCTTCACACAGAGGACTGATCTTTGTGAGAGGGTTCAGAACTGTCCCACTGTGAAATCACCGACCGCTGCAGGGCTCGCTCAAACTTCTGGAGCCTTCATGCTCTCTTTGTGAACTCCTGCTGCACTGTGACGTTGAGATTCACCCGCAATCCTGAACTCTTGTGTTGAAAACGTCACAGCGCATTGCAAAAGGTATAGATGAGCAAAAAATACAACTCCAGAGACTATTTACGTTTGGAATGAAGTTTAGAGCATGGCCTGTCCTTCACTACAGTCCAGTAAAATAATCTCATGATTTCTGATGCCACACTAAATAATCAGTTTACTGCTGGATTAATCTAAAGCTTCGTAATCGTAAGACACTTAAAACTCCTCAGCATGGGGCGCAACTCGCTCCCAATCCAGAGGGAGGGGCCTGCAAGAGAATATGTTCAAATAACTGATCAAGCAGACTTCCCAAACCAACAACCTATTCATGCAAGAAAAGGACAAAACAAATAAATAAATTAATAAATTTGGAGAATGTTTCTGGATAGTTCACAATCTGTCAAACTTATTCATTCCCCTCCTCCCTGATAGTGTGCAGGACTGCCCATTGGTGTGCCGATCCCACCTCACCGTGTTTGTGTGTGTGTGTGTGTGTGTGTGTGTGTGTGTGGTTGGTTGTGTGTTGGTATATGTCAGATGTGTATGCATGTAAGTGAAATATTGTCACTGGATGTGGTTTTAAGTGGCCGGTCGTTACAAGGCCAAGCCGACCCCCAGAGGTAAGTGGGGCGGGATCCATACAAGAGCATGCCACAGCACCCCCCCTTCCCCACCCAAAGCCCAACACAGACATATACACACACACAGGCGAGCATAGCCCACAGCCCCAAGACCCCGCCCACTTGACACCCACCCAGAACCCCGGAAGAAGACCTGCCACAAAGTGCAGAAGACAGAGCCCTCCTCGATTACCACCTCATGGGAAGTGTGACTTCAAAAAATAAAACCCCTGATTGTTTTATTGGCAAACAGGTGAGTAGATGGTGATAAGTTTCTAATTCCGGGTTAATTTAGATGGATTTTGCTGCTCGCAAACTTTTCTTTATTGTTGTTGCAGGGAAAAGTTTTTGGCCTCCAGCCTCTCAGAAAAAGAGAGAATTAGGAAATGTTTTCATTCATTCTCTTTGACAATGAAAGTGGAAATCAATCGGAGGGAAGAGCGGGGGAGGAAGGAGTGAGACGCTGAGCTGATGGTTAGTGGGATGAGCCAACCTTTAGCCTCGGGTCGTTCTGAATGTGTTTCTGTTGCTGTTGTATTAATGAGAGCAGTTGTGTTGAGGTGAGCTGGTTGGATTCTGTCAGTCGGCAGTGAAACACAAATATTAGTCTTGGTAATGGCTTGGGTGGGAGACCTCGGTCACATTTACAGTGTTTGACCTCTAACCTCTGAGTGCGCTGAGTTGCAAAATCATCAGATGAAGGGATGTTTTTAGAGATGGAAAGCCCGACCAGCAACCCAGAGGCCACGACTGAGGAGGTTCGCCCTGACCGCGGTGTGTTCCTCCATCTCGCCTCTGATGGGATAAATAATTAGCTGTGCTTCCTCTCCTCGTCCTCCCACACAGGGTTGGAGTCATCGCTCCTCACCTCACTGCACAGAGAAGAAATCGGGACTGCAGACTGAGATGCGTTCAGGAATAATACACGACTTCCACCTCCCTCACAGCTGACCCTCATCGGTCTGGACGAGCAGGGATTATCAGCAGCAGTTTTAGAGGCGAGAGGCCGCAAAACCAGGAGCAGAGGAGGCACTTGGATCATTTCAGGCAAGTGTGGGTGAAATTCACTGTCTGAAACGCTCCGATGGTTTGAACGGAGATCCGATTGGTCACCCATCACTGGGCTGAGTGATGGATCTTCACCTCAACCTTCTGTTCGTCTTTACACGGTAACCCTGCTCGCCCACTGATCCGACCGCAGCGGGAAGGCAGAGGAGCGGCTCTCGATGGGAAACGAATCACTGACATTTGCCCTGTTCATCCCGAGACATGAAAATATCAATCTTGTGAGGCGTTAAGACAGAGGGAGTATTCTAGTGAGCAAACATTGGGAAGAAAAAAAAACAATTTAAGTTGGATAAAATAGAAAATAAATCAGTTAAGTCAGGCAGAAAGTGGGACGTACTCTCAAACTGTAAGAATTAAGGCTCATTTACAGGTGTGCCCCCTTGCAAGAGAGGGATAGGGGCAGAGTCATATGTCAGTACTCTCCTATCAAGCTGTACGTATTCACGGAGAACTTATGGGGAAAATGAGTGACATAGCCAAAAACAAATGTAGGCAATGTAGCCATAATTCAAGTAAAAGACAGCACATGTCTACGGGAACCACAAAGAAGAGAAAATGAACTGAAAAAAAAAATGAAAAAAAAAAACCTTTCCCATGACATGCATGAAACAACCACCAAGTACTTTTTAATAATCCGCTACATTACCATTTGAGCCAGACGTATCTATTTCTGTCGGTAAATGGATCAATTAGCCTTTATCACCTGAGATGTGAAGTGAAAACTCACCAGTAATAAACTCACACCAGATACATAGTGAAACCAAGTGGCCACCAGACGGATTTCCACAACCATGGTGGCATGATTGGGCAAATAGTGAGGATTAACCTATTCAGTACCTGCCTCATGGTGCGGGCCATCAATTACGATATCCAATATACACACCTTCATCATCAGCATTAGCAGAGCAGTAACATCATCATCTTGCTGCTGTCTTAAAATATGATTCTCTCCATTCATATAGTTCTTTCATGTTTGTGATCTCCATCTTTATCCATAAACCTCATCATTCATCAGTATCCGCAGAGTCATCAGCCACCATCACCAGTATCCCGACTCCAAGGGATCCCCCTTTGAGGATACCATCTGCTCCTGCTGCTTTAATCTGAGTACCAATGAAACTCTGACGGACTAATTATGACCTTTCATCTGTTATAATGAACATTCATCTTTACTTCAACTACTGTC
Source organism: Lophius americanus (assembly GCA_037951165.1). Taxonomy (NCBI): domain Eukaryota; kingdom Metazoa; phylum Chordata; class Actinopteri; order Lophiiformes; family Lophiidae; genus Lophius; species Lophius americanus. Next base: position 8,310,941 of record JBBDHG010000008.1, on the reverse strand, counting down.
TCGCCTGGTTGAAATGTATTTAATGAATATTTGAAAATATTCAAATATAGCTTGCAAGTGAATAAATCAGACACTGATAGAACAGTTCTAAACGTCTGTATATAGGCTTTTGTTTCATAGCAAAAATACTTTGCGCTGATCAGGGGGTACTTGGCTAAAAAATATATCAATTGGTGTACACTGCAGATGGCAGTTTGGCAACCAATGATCCACGTGTCTCTTATGAAATCTATTTGATTGTTGTGTTCGCTGATGGTCTACATTACAGTTATTAAGACTGCTCTGGTTATTATTCGGTGCCGAGCTAGTGCTCAGGTGAGATCAATTTTTCAGAAACCCAACAAAGCATAATGCTCCTCTGTCAATATTCATTTCGGAGGCGCAGCATCGGCAGCTTCATAAAAACATCGATTCAGTGTGACTGGCAGATTAAACGGGGCAGAGAAGGAGGGAGTCAATGACTGGCACTGTTGGAGAAGGCAACGGGGCCAACTTTAAAGGCGAGATCAGAAGGTAAAAAAAGAAAGATGGGTGAATCGAATAAACATCAGTTTATGTTTCCTTTGTAAAGAAAAATCCCGGGGAATCTGCGTCTGATCTTTTTGGACGTCTATAAGGAACGACGCAATAGTTTATGTTATTAGACACACCTGCTCTTTTATCAGGTGGATTATTTCCACTCATGCAAGAAAGCGTCTATTTTTCCAGCAGCTGCAGCTGAAGCACGACATGCGGGTGGGAAATAATTACAGAAATTAAAGGAAGTAGTCCTAATTAACAGCTGTAGGTAAGTCTAATTTCATTCTGTAGCTCTGAAGTTGGATTCAGCTTTGGAGTGACAAAATGGCGTTTTCTTTGGCTCATACAGCAGGCAGCAGATTCAGAAGGAATATTCACTAATTAGTGAATACTTGATGCAAAATAATTTGAATGATACAACCTTTAACCCTAAATGGATCAGGTTGGTTTCATAAACATCAATCAGCCTTAAAAACCACCTTCCTAATGTTGTTCCCCTTTTTGTCACCAAAACAGTTCTGTGATGCACTCAGTATTCTAACACCTCTCTATCAGAAACAGCATCAACTTTTTTGGCAATTTATTTCTGTATAAAATTGTCAAAGGTAGTGATTCACTCAATCATTGAGACAGGGAAGCCCATGACCCTGTCACCAGTTGTCCTTAGACCACTGATGTAAGTAGTTACAATTTCAGACCAGGGACACTTTCCAAGACCTGCAGTTTTGGAGAATTCTTTCCCAGTCATCTCAGCATCACAATCTGGTTTTTGTCAAAGTTACTCGGGGAAGTTCCAGTGCTGGGATCAGGTGAGTTTCTAATTATATCCCCGAAAAAGTCGGGGATTTCATGGAATTGTCATCGCGGCCGTCTTGTCAACTGCCGTAGATCATTCATGTTAACGTGATAACTCGAAAACTTAAAATGTTACACCCACATATACCTTAGTGTGAGGAATAACTTGAGTATGGCAAAGATTATTTTTTTTTATCCATGATTTCCTAACAGTTGGTGATTCAGTCTAAATTTGGTGCATATGAATCAACTAGAGGAGATAATATATAATATTTATTTATAATAATATTTTATGATCTTTTTCAGTAGATCATATTTTACTCACTAGAGGGAGCTTGTATTCAATTAAATTTTTTACTAAAAACTATTTTCCGGCCATATCTCAAAAACTATTTCATGTATCATTTTCAGGTGTCATATCCACTGACACCTTAATGCCAAGAACAACTGAAATGATTGTATAGTTCTTACATTTGTGTAGACTTCGACTTCTTAACCATTGATTCAATTCAGTCCAAATTGGTTGCATATGAATTGACTCGAGGAGATACATCTTGTTTATATATTTTAATCAATGCTCATATTTTACGCACTTGGAGGAACATACCCGGACATACCTCGAAAACTTTTACATAGATCATTTTTAAACTTTATACCCACATAAACTTTTGCACGAGGGAGAACTGGAATAGTTTCTGACACTAGGGGGAGCTTTATCTTTATCAAAAGTTTTTGGGTCATATTTCTTTTCTTTGGTCTTATTTAATCCAAATTTTGTGCTATGAATCGATTTGAGGGGATCTATCTCATTTCTATCTTATTCGTCTATAGGTGCTCATACTTGACTGAAACTGATTGTTTTGGGGAGCGTTTTAATGAAAAATACCGTGGACATATATTCTTCACATTTAATTTGTAATCAGGGGATTGCTTTAACTATGCAGGGTATTTTGGACTTTTCTGGGATATATTTTGTTGTCCGCGGTGACAGCATGGATATATTTGGAACCACTTCTGAATTTTTCCATCTTGAAATGCTCATCAACATACAAGCGCCAATTACATATGAGGCTGGGGACAAGGTTCATTAGCGTAACCAACCAAAACTTTGGGATTGCAATGTTAGAGAAGCCAGAGTGAATGAGTGTTTTGAATGAAAAACATGTTACTTGAATGAAGATCTTCATTATGGACATGCAGTCAAATCATTGGTGGTAGAGGAGAAAACTTCTTTTGTAGACGCTCAGCAAGTGCAGCCCAACATGGCTGTACTTTGATACAAACATCGTAAAAACACTATTTTAGGATCAATATGCATAAAATAAATAGCAAAAATAACATGAACAGAAATCCCCCCCTGTATACATATGATAAGTCAACAAAAACAGTCCCTTATGTTCTTCCACCTATGCGCTTAATTTTCCTGATCAGTCCCTGCACAGAGCGGATAACGTAGAAGAGACGCACAATATAAGTCCAATTCAGTTCCATCCACCCAGATGGAAGATTTGATAATCCAATTGTATCCACAGTATCCATCCAGGACAACCAGATCAGCTCTCACCAGTCCAGTCCATATGAAACAATAAAAAAATAAAGTTCGATCCCACCAGAGTACGCCAACTCGGTCCCTTGCATATTGGATCTCTACTCAGGTGTCGGTAGCGTCTCAGTAAGGTCCCCTAACTCGGGCTTAGTCCTTGCGGTCTACTCTAACCTCATTGATATGGGTCCCCCGTAGCCTGCCCACGTTCACCCTGGTCCATGTCGCGACAGCCAGCCTCTCCGCCACTACTGGGCACTTCAAATAGCGCCGTGTCACATGACCGTCAGATCAGCTGGAAATCAGCTGACTCGTGAAACATCACAATGTGAACATCGAATATCCAATATATCTGAAATTACAGGCCAATAAACATTTGGCTTGGGCCTTTTTAAAACAGACCATACACATTCAAGAAATGATCCTATGGATCACCTTATGTGGCAAATGCTACATGACAACTCTTAAAGGTGGACCTTTTATTTTATCTGTGATAAGGATTAACGCAGGGAGCTACGATAATTAATGTGAATTACAGGACACACTAATCAATGATATTTCTCTAACACCAGTTCAAAACAGTATTTAAATAAATCCGCGACAGCTGCCATCATTTAGAGCAGGAGAAAGGCAGACAAAGCAGCAGAGGAAACAATAAATATGAATTCCACCCCCAAATCACTGAGATTCCCATTTGCATGGGTCTAAAATTATAACATGAGTGTAAAATGGTCTTTCAGAGTAAAACAGTGTATAAAAGATACATATCCTTGAGTCGGTTAATATGCACCTAATGTGGACTGAATCGGACCAATGGTTGCGAAATTATGGCCCCAAAACTTTAGAAGACAATTGAAGTTGATCGTTAACTTTAGTTTTCAAGGCACCTGGAAAGTCTTACTAAGTTCACCGCCATCAGTAATATCAATATGTTTATTATCAGAACAACACCTTTCAGTGTGTGATTTGTTTTACACCATCTTCATAACATGGAACTCGATACATGCCCATTAATAATGCACAGGTGCAAACGCTAAGAAGGTGTTAAGGAACCAAAAGTGACGAGATGTTTCCTGCTGCTTAACTGAAACTACAGAGGCCACCTCTTCACACAACCTTCTGTTCACATCATGTCATAAAAAAAAGTGACGACCCCCTTAAAATAAAAAATTACCGTCAGAGATCCTGGCACATTAACCCCGTCTTGTCGGCGTCTGCCTGTATGACGTATGGTGTTAATTAGCAGCAGAATGATCATGAAGAATTCATGCTGGAATAATATCGGCTTACTCTCGTTTAATTAAAGATGCTACGCCATTCTGGCTGCATGCATTTTTAACGAGCAACATAGCTAACACAAACTGATTACTGGGCATCCTAACATGTGACGGCGCAGGAGCTAGCAGCTGCTTTTAATGCACACACACCGTCTGCTCACTGGAAAAGTTGCTTCTCAGAGTAACTCATCTGTTTTAATGTCAACTGTTTGGCAAGTAACGTTTGATATAAATATTAGCATTCGTGGTGGAGGTGTGTATAGAAATAATTTTGAGCAGATCTATCTCCATGATCAGGATTGATTTGAGTTAAATTCTATGTTTCAAACTTTATTAAACCAATTAAAGGATAAAAGACCTGTCATTGAAAGTTTCCAGTCATTATACACTGCTCAAAAAAAAACTTTGGGAACACATAATTATCACAGAATACCACCTATTCAAAAAAACTTCTTGGATACGAGAAATTACTTCTCTGCATTTGACCCATCCCTGAGGGAGCAGTGGGCAGCCCCTCGTGGAGCGCCCGGGGAGCTAAGGATTCAGGGTCTTGCTCAAGGACCCTACGACAAGTAGACCCTACGACAAGTAGACCCTGGTGGCATTCGAACCGGCTACCTTCCGATCTTCTGATTGGGAGACGGCCGCTCTACCCCCTGAGCCACAGCCGCCCCAGATGACCCAGGAATGGGTCCCCTTGGAAGATATCTGCGCACAACAAACAAGCAGAACGGACCCAGTGTAGACTTAAACACACATTCCAAGTACAGTAAAACAGTTTGAAATAAGGCAACCATGATCCTGTTTAATCCTGAGACATTGCTCACAAAGAAAATATTCACGTGAGTTATGTCAGAGCCGATCCATGCCATCTTATTTGCTTGCATTTCCAATGCAGATCTTTAAATAGCCGTAAAAGCTTAGCAACACATTAATCCAGGTTTTTGTTGTTACTTATTAACATTACGACATACATCGCTAACACAAAACAATCAATACAAACGGCTGAAACCTTTCATAGAAACTGGTTCCCCAAACACAGTAAGCTTTGTACTGTCACATGAATACGTGATGATTAGAAACGAAGAAGCCGAGAGACCGAGGGATTATTATTGTCCTCCTCACGTCACTGTTAGTAATTAAAGTCAATCACCACTTGAACAGGTTGGAACAGAAAAGCAGAGACACTCTGAGCTTCGCATGCAGTCCTGCCATCAATGCTGTTGTATGATTTATTCGGTCAATAAAAGAAGCGTGATATAACCCACCCACACACTCACACACAAAATTTACACTTATATGAGCACATCCATCTATTCATAGCTGTGACGAGTTTCTTCCAGGGAAGATCATCCCTACATCCATATCCATCTTCTTGTGCGTATCTGGGCTTGATTTTAGGTGGCAGCAAAGTATACCAAACTTCCCCCTGGATGGTGGGTTTTCCTGGCCAGAGTAGTCATGTATTCCATCCAGGGAGCTCCAGGTGTAGCCTTGGCTCTTTTCCACAAAACCTCAAAAATCAGATATCTAAACCGGCTCAATGTAAGGAGTAGTGCCTCTATCCAAAACTCCTCCCTAAGAAGGAGAATAGCCATTCTAGAAGAACTGTATTTTGTCAGTTTGTATGCACATCATTCTTTTAGTCACTTGAAAGCAAGCAGTAAGTAGAAACAGGAACATAGAGGACTGGTAAATTGAGAGTTCTGCCTCCAGCTCAGCTCCCTTTTCACAACATTAATGTGATACAGTTGCATAACTAATGATGCAGCACCAACACCTCCGTCTCAGGGTCCAATATCTTGTCAGTCATGAACGAGACCTATGAGATATATCAGCTTCTTCCCTTGAGGCAGCAACTTCTGTGTTATACAGTACCTCCGTGATGATAAAGGTATTAATGCTGATTGACTGATCTTCGCGTTCCCCAGACCAGAGAGTCCACCTGAGAGCCTCTTAGACGTTATGTATCGCTGCATTAGATGCTGCCACTATGCACCACAGAGCTCAAAGATGGCCGGATCCAGTTCAGTGAGGAAATTCCACAGTACACCTTGTTCCGTCTCATTAGGGACTCGAAGGTCAAACACACTCACACTCGACCACATTATGAGATGTGATTAAATTCACACAAGTTACATGATAATAATGATAATTATAATACGCCTGTTGATTCAGTTTTTTACTATGATTTTGGGGTGCGATTTAGAATCAAGCCCTCGGTGGGTTAGGTATGAATTGGGCAATGTATATCAACAAAGATTTTCAAATTGAATATTTCATTCACGGGGAATAAATCTGGGATTTATGTGTTCCCTTAATTTTTTTGAGCATGGTATATATATATATATGTATATATATGAAATATAATTCTCACATTCATGCTGATGACACGGTTATACCCACGCATCCATTACTACCCTTTTAAACTGTGGCAATGAGATTTTATTTCTGAATCCCTCCCCCCATCCAGCAGTTTCCCCCGCTAATATGTCTTTGCTTCTCTGTCTTATGGCATGCTACTACAATTTTCATGTCAAGACTCTCAAGAAGGTTATTTTGGAGTCATTTTCTAAAATGGAGATGAATATTGACTGGGCTGTTATACCAGCTTTTGTAACTGAAGGTAATATCAAGCCCTTCCTTTCTTTGAAATACTTCAAGAAGGTCATTAATGCTTTTATCACTTGGAGGCTGAACTACTTTAACTATTGTATGTTGGAATGGACCAGGCACTTATATCAGGGCTGCTGTTAGTGCACAATGCTGCTGCTGACAGGCCTTGATGAGTTTGCGCATATCTCGCTCATTCTGGCATCCTTACAGTCCAGCACAGGATAAATGACAACATTTTGCAGATTGTTTTCTAATGCTTGAATGGATCAGCCTGTCAGACTTCCTGCATCCTTTTTTTTACTATATCTTCAGCTGAGGTAAATGATTCAAGGTTGTCTCGATCCAATTTAGCATATAGGCCTAAAAGGAACCTCTCAGTGACGTCACCTAAAATTTGGAATGACCTCTGCCCCCAGATCAAATCATCAACGTCATAAACTGTGTTCAAATCTCAATAAAAAACACATCTTTCCTCGCGACCTTTTAAGTCTGGAACAGGGTTATTAGACTATTGTTCACAGTATTTGTGGTGACCACTAGAATTTTATATACTGTCCGTCTTTTGTCTGATGTTTTATGACTCAGCTATTTTATCTGTTTCCAAGTGTTTTATTTGTTTTAATTACTTAAAAACAAAATACTTAAATGTGTCTTAATGTTTCAATTTAATTATTTCATACTTTGAAGAACTTCGGTAAACTATAAGTTAACCAAAATCTAATTATGTCTAATAAGACAGTCCTGTAATAATCCTTACCATCATTTCTCGAGAAGCCACGCGGCACGCAGTAATCACACAGGAAAGTGAAACTTCAAAACTAAAATGTAAAAGTGTGGATATTTACAGCCTGTCCAGAATCTTTGGGAACTTGTGGGTGTTGCCTTGAATATGAAAACAAAGTTCAGAGGATTTGAAAGAAGTCTGAGGAAGCCACTGGTGCACCCAGGGATGGAACATAGTTTAACCGCTTACGGCAAGAAAACTGACCCGATCCACTTAGAGTCTCTGAGGGCAAAAAAACCTGAAGTCTTGTCTGATGACTCAACTTTTAAAAAAGTTCCTTCACAGCCTGAAAATCATATCTTCTCCAACTGCTGTTGACCATAATTCCTGTCATGGTGAAAGAGCTTGGATATGATGAATGTTTGCAGCTGCTGGTTGTGGACCAGTGGACTACACATGGACCAGTGGCATATTCTGGCACAATCTGCATGTAGCTGGTAGAGTCTACGGATAAAAGGGATTTTTAAAAATAGACATTTTACCTCTAAAATCGCTGAAAAGTTAAGGATATTATAGAATCAGATCCTTCGTGTTAACGCAGTAACTCAAAATGATTTAAATCGATCATTTTCACAGTTACATAGACTTTAGTGCGAGGAAGAACTGGATTGATTTTGGGAATGTTTTTTCATGATAAACAGTTTTCTGGACATAGGTCAAAAACAATTTAATGGATCTGCAAATTATGTACCCACAAAGACCTTAGTGTGAGGAATAATTGGATCGATTATGGGAGAGGTCAGTTGTATATTTCTGTCACTAGGGAGAGCCTTATTGCCAAAGGTTTTTGGGCCATAATTTCTCAACCACTGATCTGATTTGGTCCAAATTTGGTGCATATGAATCAACTCAAGGAGATCTATTATGTTTATATCATATTTTAATCTGATAATTCGTATTTCATTCGGTTCAGGGAGCTTTTTTCTCTTTACTAAAAACTGTGGAAATATCTTCAAATTGAATTTGAGGAGTCTAATCAGAGGGATTTATTTGTAAAACGAAGGGGATGGGGACTTTTTGGGGATGTACCCTGGCTGTCGGGAAGGACAGTATAAGTTTTGTTTCTTGGGAAATTAAATAAATAATGTCCGGCTGTCATCAAAGTTTTATGGATTCTAATAAGAGTCATGTCCCTTCCTGCGACTGTTGTCAAAACAGGAACTGTTTATGTGTAACATTAAAAAATGCCTATCTTGCCATGTCGAAGAAAGTGAGCCAAAAAAAAGTGGAATCTAACCTTTTATCCAGATCCTTGTCTGTCTGGGTGGTGGACATGAGCATAACATACAAAACAAAGCTTTGCCTCCATCAAATACAATGTAACATTCTCAGCATTTACAAGTCACAGTTTGCAAGCAGAGGAGTGCTAGTTTTGTCAGCTATGGTTTAAGTGTGAATCAAATTTTCTTCTCAGTTTTTAACACATTTAGAAACATTTTCCTGTTTTTTTTCAGTCATCTTTAAGGCTGGGCATAATAGTCTTATTTTAGCCAACTCAAAGTGTAGGTGCAGTATTGGTCTAGTATTTGGTATTTAAAGGTGTACTTGGAGTCTTCTCTAAGACATCATGTTAATATCAACTTAATGTCTTAAATGTCTTGAACCAAAAACATTTTTGGTAAATTTTCTCCTGTTTCACATCAGATAGATGTGATAAGTATCAGATGACACATTCAGACATGAAACATGTTGTAGTTGGCAAATTTATTTTGAGCCATCTCAGCCAGCTAGGCTTTTAATCCATTTAAAGTTTCAGAATAAGTTTAGATCAGTTTTGCCCCATGAAATCAGATCCAGATAGAAACACAAAGAACTAGTTATGTTGAGGAAAATCTCGGTTGTTTGAATTTTTTCATTAGTCTTTGTCCTTATCACTCATTTTTGCATCAGGATAGCTCTGGGCATCGACAAGTTTCTTCTGGATTCTCTCTTCCCGGGCATTGTTCCCACTCATAAGCACTCACGCTCAACCTCCCCGACAGAGCGGGCAAGACGGATCAGCTCATTCTATGATAGATGCATTATTATATCCTCGAAAAGTCGGGATATTATTGAATTGTCATCGCTGCAAGCCTTTGTGTTAACGAAATTTTATACACTCATAGGACTTAACATTACGAAGAACTGGATCGATTTTAGGAAAGGTTGTTTGTATATTTGTGACACAAGGGGGAGCTTTATGTCTAAATGTTTTGGGACCATGACTTCTGTTGTGTATGAATCGAAACAAGGATACTTATCTTGAATAACTTCAAATTGTATTATAATAGTTCATATTTTATCCACTAGGGGGATAATCTTTTGCAAAAAACACAGTTTTTTTGGAAATAACTTCCTAACCGTTGTCTGCGTAAGTCAAAATTTTATGCATATGAATCAACTCAAGGAGATCTATCTTGTATACATCAGATTTTACTAATGCATTTCATATTTTATTCACTAGGGGAAGTTTTCTGTACAATTTTCTTTTTCAGAAAACAAAATTTTTTGGACATTATTCACATTTAATTTGAGAAATTCAATCAGGATAATTACTTGTATAATGCAGTGGATTAGGGGATATTCAATGATATAACCTTTCTGTTGGGACGACAGCGTAGGTCTAGGTTTTTCTTTTGTTGATGAACTAGCAATGTGCCAATACTCTTTTGTCTGCTATATTAGTGCAAGTTGTGAGATACCTACTCCTAAAGTGCATGTGCATTGGAGTTCAAGTACGTAACAGCCTCGGGGTATGAGCTGTTCCTGAAGCGAGATGTCCTGCACTTAAGACTCCGAAATTTCCTCCCTGAGGGAAGGAGTGAGAGGATGGAGCTGCCAGGGTAAAGGGGGTCAGCAATCACCCTCTGCGCCTTGCATCCACGGCATATATGGAAGAGATCAGGATGTTCGCAATTTTAACTGCTGTGAAAACTAGTCTAAATACTACTTTGTAAAAATGCTAAATCTGCTGATCAGACACATAGGTCTTGGTCTTGGTAATATATAGGCAAAAAACTAGGATTTGTGTCAATATACCCTCCAAAGTATAAAATCCAATGTCTAAATAGCATATTTAGAATTTTCACTCAGTGCTGTTCCGTTTTGCCTCAGCTGAATTAACACAATGACTTGCGCAAAACCATCTAGCATATAAGCATCAGTTTGACTCACTTACTGGGAAGATTTTCAGACTAGTTCTCAAATATGAATTAACATGGAAAATTTAATTAACTTCTCCCTCTCTCAATGTGATACACCTATGCTGGAGGATTGTCTGTTTGATGTCAGATTTGGTTTACATCTTTTTTCCCATTAGCCTTTCACACAATTCTGGATAGAGGGGTTATGTTTCACTTAGATTCAAAGTGATTTTCATGCGTAGTGGCTGATTATTTAACATTAATAATGTTTTTAAACTTAACAAAAAAAAAAGTATTAAAGAAATGACTAAACATCTTTTACATAGTATTTGAGCTGAAAGGAATTAAAGTGATAACCATCTCAATATCATTGTCAATTTGAAGTCCTTTTCCTTTTTTGACTTTTATATGCAGACAACATTGTAGAATGGTCATGTTCTTTAAGTTGGATGAGTACTATCAAAACCTATATCTCCATGTGGTCCTTTATCCATTCCATCTATTACTTTCCTATTACCTGTGCAGAGTGGTTTGTAGGCTGGAGTTTTTCTCAACTGTCATTGTGCAAGAAGCGAGGTGCATCCTGGACAGGACAGTTGCCAGTTCATCACAGGGTCAGCACATTGAACAACTAACATTCACACTCACATTCCTAAGTATGTGCAAATAAGAGTTAACAAATTTGTTGTTTTTTATAGCCAAAGAAGCATGAGGGAAACCATAGAGGGGAAAAAATGATCAGCTGTGGCGACCGCTAGAGGGAACAGCCGAAAGAGTTGTGAGGTTAGCACTGTTTTGAGGCAACAGTGCTAACCATCACTGTCCTCACCTTTGAAGATAAAGCCATTGACTTAAGTGGCTCAATGTCCTCTTTCTTCACTCTGAGTGTTCTGATATATTTTTAAGTAAATGTAGAGTTTCTGTCAATTCTGTCAATGTGTCATTGTCATTTGTTGTGGCACTACAGCCATTTGAATTTGGGCATGTTATTATTTTAACATCAAAATAGGGCTGTATGTAAGGGGTTATTACAACATCTTTTTATCTGACATTAAGTCGAGTGGTGAGAGAAGATAACCGAGGCTTGATGTCATCATCACACTCCAAACAGCAGTGTCAGACTGATATGAATCCCTGCTCTGGACTTCTTATAATAAAAGCCACGATTTTGTTGAAAGGAAGGTGGACGTCGAACCTTTTGTCAGTCATCTTGTAAGTATAGCAAAACACAAGTTGATTCAAAATGGCGAGGACCTCGGAGACTTTCATTAGAATAAGGGAGGGCACAGTGAACTCTCTCTCAACATTTTTTGAAAAAAGAAATACAGTCATTCTCTGCCTTGTTAGAACCCCATCAGTGTCCCAGATCCCTCTCACTGTGTGTGTGTGTGTGTGAGAGGACACAGTAGGTGGTCTTAATGGTGGAGGCATATGTCAGTATTAATCTGATTTAGATTACTCATAGGACACAGAGAGATGGATGGCAGGAAAACAGGGCACAGAGAAAAGACGCGTGTTATGGATGGATTGAGGATGGAGGTGATGCATACCATGGATGGAGAGGAGCAGGGTTAAGGCAGATTGTGTTTCTCTGATCTCTGGGGCAATAATGTGGGTCAGCTTTCAGTCTGCTGGTTGACGACTACGGATCAAACACACACACACACCCACAGCGATGTGGGATTTGGTTTTCATTGATGCTAAGCTAGCAGTTTACCACTGATGCCAGTTGAGATGATCAGTTGATTGTGAAGGTGATTTAAATCTGTGCTGAGCCTCTTTTTTATTGTTTTTTTTTTAACACATTATGATTAAATTTCACAGAAAATTAGAGCAAACCATCTTCCAACGTGGACATTTTGATATTCGACATTCCCAATGGGACAGATGTGGAACTGACAGAAGGGATGAACTAATTCGCAGAAACACATCACTTTTGGATGGTGTTGTTTACGTCCCACATGTGTATCCTTCCCTCCCAGTGGTCCAAACTGTTGCAGAGCAGCATAACATGAGCACCATAAAGTTCCCCTTTTGGACCAGAATAAGCATGAAGCTGCGCCTTTAGAACTAAAAAAAAAACCCATTATGTCAAAAATCTGGAACACAGTTTTGAAAAGCCTCTTGTGTAGAGCCTACCCAAGGTGAGGCAGTTGAGTTTCATTGCAATTAACAATTCTGTAATAAAAGATTTGAACCTAGAATGGTGAGCGTTGTTTCACCCGCAGAGGCTGTAACACATCAAAACTAATTCTCCAATGAGTCACTTTTTTTTTCCCATGTGGGGTTGAACTCAGATTGATTAAACAAACTCAGATCAGCTTCTCTGGAGCCAAAAACTCAGAGTTTCTCATCTCCGGGCTAATTAACCCAGAGCTAAACATTAGAATCCTAGTTTTTTTAAACCTACTTGCTGAAATACACCCCTTGTTAGTCAATGATGTCACTGGATAAATGAAATGCCTCATTTCTTTTTTTAAGAAGTAATGCAAATAATTTTCAGAGCAAAATTAAAGTCACTCACAGACATACATACAAACCTTTTTTTCTCAATACAGGACAGAAAATATAGATTGAGAGATATTAATAAATGATCTGTTCAAAAAGTCAAAAAGGGAATAAACACACAATTTCTGTTGTTGGTGTGGCACATTGGATTAATTCTAATACCAACTTAAAAATGTGTAAATCGCTTTCATTTTCAAGATAATGGTTTGTAAAACTATTTTTGAAGGTTAAAAGTCTGGATGATTTTTATTTGTTCGTAGGGTAGCTTAGAAACACACGTAGGTAGGCGGGACTCACATAAACATTTTAGTTCTGCCTTAGACCTTCAGTCACATATATACTTAAACTGTTGGTTTTCTTTGTTTCGTAAATATTGTTAACAATTATTGTATTTTGTATGTATATATTTTGACTGAAAACTGAAACTGAAAAAATGCACTAATTGAGCCTCTAGATCTGAGCTAGTCCGAAGAGAGCTTTAGGAATGGAAGTACAGTTTTCAGCAGTAGAAAATGTGGTCCTGCTCCAAAACGGCTGCTTTTACGATGAGTTTTATAATAGCAGAATGAACAATCTAAAGTGGAAGTCCGGAGAGAAGAGGACATTTAACGGTAATAGGTGAGATCAGTTAACCTTACGTACCTTCTACTGTTGTTCAAAAGCTCGTCAAACAATTTTAAACCCGCCTGCTTCCTAATTTATACTATCAACATACAGAGAGCAGTTTACCGCAGTGATGTCTTTACCTTACAGTTATGCCCCATTGCACAGATGAACACTAAAGCACACTAGAGATGGAAAATGTTCTATAATTACATCAGCTTGACATTCAATAGCTTCATCCACTTTTATATAGGATGATTGAAAGGACAGTCATCAAGTCTTATTTCTATATTTTTCAAATGAAACAAAGTCAACCTTTTATTACTACTACTACTACTACTTTTATTATTACTTCATTATTTATTATGGCTTTGTTTGCAGTTTTTTAAAATGAGTTTGAACAAGGAAGTTACGTGTCGCAGAAGGGGAAATGCGGAAATGCTTATTCAAGCTTGTGAAAAAGGCAGTCGAAAGCGACAACACTCAGAACACGATTGTATAGCATAGAAAAGTAATTTCTGTTTCACAGTAAATGGGAAGCGTATTAAGTCTTCATTAAATTTTCCTCGGGCGTAAAAAACGACATTTTTGATGGTGATGTGGCATTTGTGGTCAAATATCCAGTAAGTGGACTGCAGTAGTGTTCAATTTGACAAGAAGAAATATACAACTAAGTAATAGTACGTGATTTGAGAGACAACGACTATTATCAGTGGCCTGACGTGCGGATCCAGCTGCCTCATGAAAGTAGTGTTGTATCCTAGGGGTTAAGAGGGGGGTACCTAGAACATCAAGAAGTGGTTTTACCCCCAATGAACTTTCGCATTGGGGGTCAATTTCAGGCCCAGACCCCAAATGTTTTACTCTGTAAAACCTCCTCCATATAGTAACAACAGCCTCCGTATGTTTGGGATGGTTGTGTATTCAGTTAATCCACTGTTATTTACACAGACTAAAAAGACCCTTCATCTTTACTGGTTATTTTCTATGTACTGAAAGTGATTTGAAACAAAACTGTAAATATGACAAAGTAGACCCAACTTGCTGAATTTACTGTATTATTCAGCTTTCTGATGATTCTTTGGTCTGCTAAACCAATATTTGCCTGACCTCTCTTTTATCCTGGGCTGCCCCCACCCTGACGACCTCTGACCTCAAACAAAACAAGCAGCTGGATTAATCAGCACCGCAGCAAGCAGATGAGACATTAATCCCCTCTAATCCACCACATTAGATACCAGTAGACTTTTTTGGGGGGCTGCGACATGACCATTCTGCTGTAATAGCCGTCATGGGATTAAGTGAGAGCGCTCAAATTCTCTTCGCTGTCAGTGTGAACAACAGCGACTTAAGACCGCGGGGGGAAGCAGCAGCGTAAACAGACATTGGATTTAATAAATTCGCACAACAGGAAAACAGACAGCACTTATAGAGGCGTAAATTGAGGGGGAGGCCGGTTAAGGTACAATGCGTAATCCCGCAAAACAATACGGCTCACACAATTAAAACTACAAGAACGTCTGTCCATATTAGGATGAAGACGGATAGCAGCCGTCATGTCACTTTAATCCCTGATAAACCTGCCAGTGTTAATCCTTCATTTATTGCTGCAAAGTCCAAATACACAATACAACCGTTCACGTATTAGCTGGTTAATTTCCTAAATTATTATTATTAAGTACAAAAAGTCTGACATTTAAATGTTTTTTATTTATTTATTTATCCGGGATGGTCATCGAATCAAAGGACCCAACTACTGTCTTCACATAAATTGTTTATTTAAATGTATCATTATTGTAGTGCAATTCAGATTTAGTTTAACTATCAAAATGCTGTTATTTCAATATAACTTCAGAGTTGTTATCACAGAGTTTCCACACTTTCTTTCTCATCAGATTCCAGGAGTCTCCTGCCCTGACTCCTTCAAGACTAACCCATGAGAACCCAGACCAGTTTCTCATCAAAGCACAATTATTATTGATACAATTAAATGGAACACATTTCTGAAATCATTTTTTAAATGCTGCCCCTTGTCAGAGATCTGTAATGTATCACATAATATGTTTTACATCAGGCTTTTATGGTATTCCTTTCTCTAATTCGGCTTGATGTTTTGTTTCTTTCGTTTTTTTCTGATTATTATATTATATTAAGTAAAGTAAAATATTAAGGGAACACTTAAATCACACACTGGATCTCAACAATAACATATACAAGTTGAAAATCTTTATTGATGTACATTGTGAATTTAGAATAAAAGGATGTAAGAACAGTCAATGGATCCCATTGAGGGCTGGATTCTAAATAACATCCAACATTAAATCGAAAAACTGAAATCACAAGTTGAACATACTTATGTACATATGTTAAATTCATCAGAACAACTCATAATGTGTCTCAGCAGTGGGTTCGTACCGCGGCCAAGGAAAGACAACACAAGCACATAGACAAAACACAAGCAAATGAAGAAAACATCTTCGTCAATTTGAGGACAATGCACTATAACAGGCACAACACAACACATCACATTTCCCCCCAACATCGGAACACATTTCCAGAAACTGGCACAATTTCTCAAAATGGAAAAGAATTTATTACTTTGCCAAAGTCCCACAAATCTCTTGCAAAAGGAAACACACCACTCAAACCAAATTGTCTCTTCTCAAAACTGATTTCTTCCACCGAAACAAAACACACAGCTATTATATAATGATGTCTGCCGAACCATCAAATAAAAATTGATAAATTTAAAACACCACCATCAAAAATGTCCATATATGTCTTGGCTTCATGGGGCTATTTTACTTTACTTTTTTTACTTTACATTCAAATGATTCGAAATGTGTGATAAAAAGTTTTGTTTTTCCTGTTTTTGTGAAGTTTTTTGTCCGGAATAGCATTTACAGTACTGCAATTCTATTTACTAGTATATGCAACACAATTGTTGTGAAGTATGAAACAAAACTGTGTACATTACACCTATGTAAGTACAATGAGAAACACTACAAAGAAAATCCGTACACCGAGACAAAAATGTAAGAAAATACATTTTTAGTTTTGTTAGTATCAAATACAAAATATTTAGCTGAACTGGCAAAAAAAATACAAAATGCAACGAAACAGATCCATGTGGGTTGAGTCCAAAGCAATTGGACTTCTGTTTTGGCGTGAAGACATTTCACCTGACAATTCTGGTGTTAGAGAAGGTTGGGAGTCATGTGTCATCACTGAGCAATCAAGAAGCTTATTGCTTAAAGTAGGGTTCACATTATTCTCCACATGAAGTCCAGCTCACCCAGGATGGCACATCTATACGTGCAATAGCAAGAAGGTTTGTTGTTCCTTCCAGAACAGTCCCAAGAGCGTGGAGGAGTTACCAGGAGAAGGGCCGTTACCCGAGTAGAGCTGGAGAGGGCCCTAGGAGCAACAACCCAGCAGTAGGATCGGTATATGCACCTTTGTGCCAGGAAGAGCAGGAGGGGCATAACTAGAACCCTAGAAAATATCCAGCACTGTGCAGCTAAATTGGCATTCACCAGAGAACACAAGAATTGACAGCTTCCTCATGGCAGGAACCAAAGGGACAGTCTGTATCGGTGCATCTAACACTGCAAATAGCATCAAAGACTGTCCAGGGGCTCACTGATGCCTTGGTGAAGTTCTGGGTGGAGATCCCCCCCCAGCGCACAGCTGCCATCAGAAACATTATCAGGAGTATATACAGGTTCATGGGGACCAAACACACTACTATAACTATACATTTATTGAACGCTACTTATAGCAATAAGCTTCCTGATTGGTCAGTGATGACATGTGATTTTGACCCAATGTCTCATGGGATACCAGTGTGTGAGATTTGCCTTCCAACAGCAACATGTGCAGTTTATTTTAATTGAAAAGTTCTAAATATTACTCCCTGGTCGGAAAAGGGAATCCTTCAGAACTAAATGTTAGACAAAGCCAGACAGAGAGGCCGGTGAAATCACTCAGCAATCATAGTGGAAGGAAAAATGGGCAGGAAATGTAAGTTGAAATATGAAACTAGGTATTACCTTTCAAAATGAAAGGAAACAGATCACGAGGAAACATAATTAAGTATCAATTTTGTGGTTACACAGAAATAATCATGGTCATCAAATAGGTCTCAAAGGAAATAAAGAGCTATTTCATGCAAAACAACACTTGTGGTTTCGTGATTATGACCAAAATGATTATCAACATAAATTTGTTCAATATTGTTTGGAGGAGAATGATCTATTCCATCCAGTCATTCATTTTTTTCCACTTATCTTGGTAGCAGGCTAAGAAAGGTATCCCAAACATCACTCTCCCCAGCAACACTTGCAAGGTCTAGTAAGTATTAGTATTAATGAGGTTAGTATAGGTAAGGTATTAGTTTAATGAGATATGATGCAGTATGGCGCCGCGGAAGGTCGCCTCGGTGCTGCGCTCTCTAGTACTTTGTCTGTTTTTGTTTATATGTCCCGTTTACAGCGATCCCTCTGTGATCACATGCCTCAGAGAGGAACTTTTAAACATTAACTGGGAATACTTTTTCACTATTCCCCGAACAACCGGTTAACCTGGGTTAACTTCAAGTTGGAGAAGCAGCAGCTCTCTGTGGGACCTACTGGAGACGTTTGAGGGGGAATCGAGCCGGTGCGCTCGTTAAACTGCGTCAGCGGGGATTCCAAACGATGCTCCCCAAAATTCACCCTGCGAATGTCTGTTTTCTGGCAAATAAGATTGATGAGCCACTGCTGCTCAATTCAATTGACCATTGTATGGTCCATTTCTTCCCGTCCTACTGGCAGATATTAAAATCTGCTACGCCTGTAGTCAAGAGGTGGACCACTGAGGCGAAGCTGGCGCTACAGGCTTCCTTTGACTGCACAAATTGGAGTGTCTTTGAGGATACTGCCTCAGACCTGGATGAGTTGTCTGACACTGTGACGGCTTACATCAGTTTTTGCGAGGAAATGTGTGTGCCAACAAAAACCTTCTGCACATACAATAACACTAAACCCTGGTTTACTGCTAAACTCAGGCAGCTTCGTCAGACCAAGGAGGAAGCTTACAGGGTTGGTGACAGAGCCCTTTACAAGCAGACCAGAAACAAACTGACCAGGTAGGTCAGAGCACCAAAGAAGTGCTACTCTGAAAAGCTGAAAAGCTAGTTTTCAGTCTGCAAGAGGTCTCCAACTACAGGAGACCAGCATCCCCTGCTTTAGAGCTTTCAACTGGCTACCAGCTGAATAAGTTTTATTGCAGGTTCGACAACCGATCTGACCTATCAACACCCCCTTCCCCAATCACACCCATCCACACTGTCCCCAATCTTACAATCTGTAGGTGGGTTTACATGGACAGCCTAATTCCGATTAGATTTCGGAAAAGATGACTAATCGGAAAGAAAATACTGCATGTATCTGCGCATGCGTAGCATCGTGACGCAATGCTCCGCTAAGCATTTTAAATATGGCGACTTCAAAACAGTACCGGTCTGCATCCGAGAGTGATTTATTCATTGCAACTTTGAAATATTTTAACATTTTTGGAGGGTTAGATGAGCGAAAAGTCACTTCTTTGTCATTTTCTTCTGGGCGCTTGTTGGCAGTCGGCACCGAGCTCACTGAAGCATTATCGCCACCTTATGAACAAGAATGGGGAACGTCTGAACATGTGTGAAAGCGTTTCCGAGTAGGTGAGTCAATGAGTGCAAACACCGGATCGGAAAGAGATCACAAGTCATGTAAACAGGCAGACTGACATTGCATTTCGGAAAGGTTTAATTTGGAAAGGAGAAAAGTGTCCCATATAAACCCACCTTGTGAGACGGAGGCTAGTAAGCTTTTTCAGAGACAAAAGATCAGAAAGGCTCCATGCCCAGACGGCTTGTCTCCCTCCTGCCTGAAAGCCTGTGCTGATCAGCTGACCCCCATCTTCACACAGATTTTAATAGATCACTGGAGCTGTGTGAAGTCCCCTCATGCTTCAAACGCTCCACCATCATCCCGGTCCCCAAGACATCCGCCATCACAGGATTAAATGATTACAAACTAGTCGCCCTGACGTCTGTGGTCATGAAATCCATTGAGAGAATGGTCTTGTCCCACCTGTAGGATATCACAGGCCTCAAGCTGGACCCGCTGCAGTTTGCCTACCGGGCAAAGAGGTCAGTGGATGATGTAGTCAACACAGGACTGCACAGGACCTGCAACATCTTCACTCTCCAGGGACATACGCAAGGATCCTGTTTGCGGACTTGAGTTTGGCCTTAAGTACCATCATACCAGGAATAATCTGCTCCAAACTCCTGCAGCCTGCTGTACCAGCCTCCACCTGTCAGTGGATTACAGACTTCCTGATGGACCGGAGACAGCAGGTGAGGCCTGGTAAAATATCATCCTCCACCAGGACAATCAGCACTGGGGCCCAGCAGGGCTGTGTGCTGTCACCTCTACTCTTCTCTTTTTACACAAATGACTGAACTTCTGATGACCCATCTGTCAAATTCCTGAAGTTTGCGGATGACAAAACGGTCATAGGCCTCATTCAAGAATGGCAACGAGTCTATATACAGACAGGGGGTTGAACGGCTGGCCGTCTGGTGTGGTCACAACAACCTGGAGCTGAACAAGCTCAAAACTGTAGAGATGAGAGTGGACTTCAGGAGGAACCCCCTAGAAAATTTTGACTGTTCAAGGTTAAAATCATTTGCCATAAACATATACTTATAAATAAATAGTACTTCCAATCAACAAGTGATTGTCCGCTCCTTCCAGACAATTCATCTCAGTTTTGATCGTAAGGTATCTGTTGTATATCAGTGATACTCTTAAGGTTAAATTTGGTTTGTGTGGATGAAAGACCAATTCAAGGGTTTGTATGTGGAACATTGATTCCATTATTTTCATTTTATTGTGGGAGCCCAAAATTGTGGTCAAAATCAAATGTAAAGCTGCTAATTGTAAAGCCAGAGCAGCACTTTATTAATTCAACAATAGCTTAGAGAGTGAGAGGATGCCTGAAGAAGGAGAAATTGTATTGCTGCCGATTTTCAACAACATGGTTCATGTGCAGAGCTGTAGCAACTACAGGGGTATGAAGATGATTAGCCCCACGATGACGATCTGGGAAAGAGAAGTGGAAGCTAGGAGGTGACAATTTGTAAGCATCAGTATGGTTTCATGCCAAGAAAGAGCACTATAGATGTGATGTTTGCTTTGAGAATGCTGATGGAGAAGTACAGAGGATGCCAGGTGCAAGGGTGAGCATGCAAGGAGTAGAGGTGAAAAGGGTGCAGGAGTTTAAGTACTGTGGTCCCACTGTTCAGAGCAACAGGGGATGTGGAAAAGAGGTTAAGCATCAAGTACAGGAAGGGTGGAGTGGTTGGAGAAGTGTCAGGAGTTATCTGTGACAGAAGAATAGCAGCATTAGTGAAGGGAAAGGTTTACAAGACTGTAGTGAGAACAGCCCTTCTTTACGGTTTAAGACAGAGGCACTGACCAAAAGACAGGAGTCATAGCTGGAGGTGGCAGACTTAGATGACATAAACATAAGAGATAAGATGTTAAGATATTTTTTGATGGACAGGATTTGAAATGAGCACATCAGAGGGACAGCTCACATTAGACGTTTTGGAGACAAAGTAAGAGCGTTAGGACACGTGAAAAAGAGGGATAGGGTATCTTTTTTTTATATTGTAGACTAATGCTGGAGATGGAGCAGCCAGTGAGGAGAAAAAGGGGAAGACTAAAGAAGAGGGTTCTGGATGAGGTGAGAGGACATGCAGTTGGTTTTTGTGACAGAGGACAGGGTAAAATGGAACAGATGATTCGCTGTGGTGACTCATAAAGGGAACGCAGAAAGACCAGAAAAAGAAAAAAGCAACACTTTATTCTGGTATCTGGAATGGTTGGTATTGTTGTGATGTGTTTGCTCCCTGGAGAAATTCTGTAAATCAAAAAAGGATGGACTTGACCTACTCCAAATAAAAAAATTTAAGGGATTATGATGCTTCTTTAAAGAAAGTCGCATGTTGATTGCAATGCATTTTCAAGTGAATGTTTGAATGTAGAAGTTTTAGAATATCTAGGCATAACAGCATTGCGTTACTTCTCACACTGCTTATGCATCTTTTACATCTTCTCCTACTGTTTGAAAACTTCACAAAACACTTGAACGAATATCTCCTCAGATAAACCACGGACAGAAACTGGCAACCAGTTGATTCCCCCTTCGATTCCCAGTCTACTCCGCTGCTCTTGGTGAGCGTTAATATGACAGCCACTTTGAAATTAGGCAGCGGATTAAATTAGGGTTTTAAAATCCTTTTGGAGTCGCTCATTCAGACGTGAAAAGATTAAGGGCAAATGATGAAAAGGGATTCTAGTTAAGACCTACATTATCACAGACCTCAGCGCATGGATGAAAAAAGAAAAAGTGCATCAAAGCCATTTGAGGATCAGTGTACTTTTTTTTTTTTGGACGAGTGAACAAATTTATAGAGCTTGTCCCTCTCTCTTATCAGCCGTTAAATGAACAAGTTCAATCAGAAACACTTTAATATCTGACAAAACAGGCTCAGGGATGGAGGCGCTGAACATCAGGTGATGTTATTCATCTCTAGGTAATATTTACAGTGGCAGGAGAGTGATGGAGAGAAATTTACCAGGAGCAGAGGGTGGATGATGGATGGAAAAAACAAAATGAGACCTCAATTAAAAATAAATGGAAATATCTCATTTCCCTTTCCACAGATTGGATATATATTGCCAGAGTTTGTTGCCTGGTTACCTCTCATTGCTCCTCTCATTTCTAAATGTTGATTAGGTTGGAGACAATAAATAAATCGTTTGCAGTGGTTTGCCAGGTGTAATTATTTCCTGGGACAAGGAAGTACAAGAAAGTGGACCAGAACCGGGATGTGATGGCAATGTTTAGTAGGGTTGTACAGGGACATGGGTCGGTGTCAAAAGTATGAGGGTATTTTTGATGTAACCTGAGTCAAAGGGTTGTCTCATATCCAAATACATTCCAAAGAAGTAGGGAGTACATCACGTGAATACTAACACAATGGCCATATGTGTAACTATATCACCAAAAGGTCTGGGATATTAAGGAATTGTCATCCTTAACGTGCTTTAACTTTCTATAGTGACTCACTAATGCAGATAAAATTAGTAAACATATTTTTTGCAAAAAGGTCCCCCTAGTGAGTGAAATCTAAACCATAGCAGTAAAATATCAATCTAGTTAGACTGGAGGCGGATCATATGAGTTGAACTTGGAGTAAATCTGACCAACGGTTAGGAAGATATGTTTTAAAAACTGTGTTTTGCAGAAAAGTTCCCCTTAGTGAATCAAATATGAACTATGAGGGTAAAATTCATGGTAGATGAGATAGATCTGCTTGAGCCGACTCATATTCATGAAATTTGGGGTCATTTGGACGAATTATCTTTTGGAGATATAGTTCTCCCCAGTTGGAAATATGTAACCAAAATCTTTTCCAAAATCAATCCAGTTCTTCCTCGCACTAATTTTTATGGCGATATGAAGATTAAAAATGATAAATAATAGCTTTTGAGTTTCTAAATTAACACAATGGATCTAAGGCGGCGGGTGCAATGATGATTCGACAATATCCTCAGCCTTTTGGGGATATAAAAAGTTTGATCAATGAGGCCATCCTCCTTAACTTACAGGACTTAAAATATCTGCTACCAGGTGTCAGTTACAACACTTGAGATGTCTGTGCCTTGATGGGTCAGAACTGTATTGATGGCGAAAGCGAAGAATACAGGTGTTCAGGTTTGCACATGAAGAGGAAGGACATGTAGACGTGAGCTCCTCACGTTCACCTGAACAGTTACTGCCATTTTCCTAATTATCCATCAAAGTCGCATTTTTAAATCGTTAAACTCAAACATATCCTGCCAATCATGCATGGCATACTACACTACTACCAGAAAAAAAATACATTCAAGTTGAGTATGGAGGCGGCCAGCACACATCCAACATCTCCTACCTGGAGATTTAAAACCTCTGTGCTTAAGGACCATGAATTTATCAAATTTATGAACAGATATATTGACTTATTCTTGGAAACTAAAGCAAATTCCTCTTCCCATGCCAACATCTAGGAGGTCTTAAAAGCATATACAAGAGGGCAATTTCCCTCTTATACAACCAACAAGATAAGATAAAGAATGAAAGAATGACTAAAAATATTCTACATGACCATGAACGTACTAAAAGGGAGGTTGCACTTCACAGATTGGTTCTGAAGTGGACACAGCCAGAACAAACTACCACTACTACGAATTTGGAAATAAAACTAGTAAACTATTGGATTGAAAAAATTCAGCAGAGAGAGAGACGGGCTATACTCTGGAAACTGCCAAATACTAAGACATTGGAGTTAACTTTACTCATTTTAAACAACTAAAAATTTTTAATTTAACAAATAATGACTTATTCAAATATTTCCAAATTAGACTTTGGGTCTGCAATAGCTACAGATTAGTACTACCAGAATCCTAACTTGAAAAGCATGTTTAGAAACTTCTTATTCTAGAAAGAGCTTTACTTCCTCTATTTACACTTTACTTAATGATAACTTGCCAATTTACAACAAGACCAAGGTTAAAAAGAATTGAGAATCATACCTTAAATGCAACTACACTGATCTTGAACGGTGTCCCAAGTCCCAGACTGTATTAATCTCAGCTAAGCACGCACAAATGCAATTTAATATATTCAACAAATATATGACACCCCACATATGCTTAATTGAATTTACAACAGCGCCTCTCCAAATGCTTTTATTTTATTTTTGTATTTGTTTTCCAACTGAACAAGAAATATCTTTCAACCGAACCATGGTTGCGGGTCGGGTGAGAAGGGTGGAGGATACTTTGTTCTTTTTTTGTCATATTTTTTGGTTATAATTACTACTAATTTTGGTTAATTTAAACACATTCATTAAACCTCTATCCTAAAATACATGCAGCTCCCTCCTTTGCCCGATAAACTAATATAACAGATAGCATCTCGGGCCTAAAAAACCCGGAGTTTATGCTGCCTGATTTCACCTCGTTAACCGAGAATCCTTCTCCGGTGGCTTCATAGATGCTTGGGAAGTGGAGCGATAAGGAGACAGCTAAAGTGGCTAAATGCACCGCTGAACTGCACAAAGCAATGCATTTAAACTTCCCATTACCATTAGCAGACACTCTCATCCAGAGCCAGTACAGTAAATTCCCACGTAACATTTTTACATTTGATGGAACAAAAAAGGACGGCAAATTGTTCTCATCCAAACATTTTTTCCGCTGTGTTGGGCTCGTTGGAGTGTTATAGAGCTTTCGCTATTTTAGAGGGAAGTCTCTTTCCCTGATCTCACTGTGGCATACATCATTAAATAAAGCAAGGTTGGATTAAAATCCAAAGCAGCTGCAAAAAAATGGACACGTCAAAGGCGACTCGTCTCTTGAGTTGATAAGCTCAAGAGACGAAATGCTAAGAATGTGGAGGATAAGTTTCATAAAGATGCCGTTCAGTCCTCTAAACCCAAGAGTTTTACTAAATAATCAATGATTCCAACTTTGTTAGGTCAGTCATTTTATTTTTTGGCAGTCTGAAATAAAATTTCAAGAACTTGTAGTACCAAAACCTTAAGCTGCAGTTGTCCTCTGTCTTGTAAAGGCAGTCATTCTGGCAGGTCAAACCGAAAAGGTGTTACTGGTTACAAACACTTCTCAAACCAAGATGGCCGACAGTACGCTGGAGATACCATGAAGCTCAGGAATATTGTGCAAATCTGTTTTTTACTCAAAGACTCCTGCAGTAGGGAAATTATCATTAAACATCTCTACAATCACTTGGACATAAAAAGATTGCTGGTTAATTTTAGGTGTAATTAATTTCATTGCTGCTTGAGAAAACTTCATATACTGTAACCTTCGCAGATCTCTAGGACAATTATCCTATGTTTTTTGTGCAAATTAGTTAATTATGCCAGCGGGTCTCTTTTCGAATTGTTCAAATGCAGAGCACCTGAACACCTTTCAGAGACTCCAAAAGATTTTACACGTTGACATTATAAAAATTACAATAATCACATTTTGACATGAGTAAAAAACAAAACATTGTAATTTAGTTTTGGAAAAACTTGCATGATGTTGGACCAGTCTTCATCTGGTACAGTGAGGATGATTCTAGTGTCAGTGATGATTATAAAGGATTAGAGGATGCTAATAGTAGCGACACTGGAGCTGAAGATACTGAGATAACGGATGTGCTATTTGACAGAACTCAAGGACAGGAAAAAAAGAGATGTGACTCTTTTAGAAGGGTGACAATTAAATATGGAGGGAACACTCCCAAAAGGGGAAAGGAATCCCTTTCCCAAATAACTGGGAAGTGAATTTGTGTATAATACAAACCTTCACGCATATTAAAAAGGAAAAGATAAACTAGCCTCATCAAAAATTGAAATGAAGATATTTTTAGAATAGAATATGGTCCTCAGACACCCAACATTGCATGTGCCCCCATAGATCAATTATGCGCTGGTCACCAAGGGAAGGGCTTCATCTTCATTTGATAACAAATGCAATGCCAGTGAACAGATTGGGATGATTTTAATGTACACTCGCTTTGCTGGTTCATTCTCTTGTCCCTGAAATAGGAGATATACAAGGTAGATCTCCTCGAGTCGAATCATATGCACACAAAATCAGGCCATTGGTTAAAACGTTGCCTGCAAGGCAGTAATGTTGTGAAAAAGCTAACATAATGAGTAAAATATGAACTATCAGAGTAAAACATGATATATACAAGATCTAACTATTTAAGTTGATTCATATTCATATGCACACAATTTGGACTAAATCAGACAACAGTTTAGAAACCTTTGGAAATAAAGCTCCCCCTAGTGGTGCTAACCTACAACTGATCTTTCTCAAAATCAATCCAGTTCGTCTTCGCACTAAGGTCTATGTGGATAAAATTTGAAAATGATCCATGAAGTAGTTTTTGATTTATCGCGTTTACATAAAGGATCTGCAGCGGCGGTAAAAGTGGTGGACGGCAGCAGCAATGAAAATTCTATAATATCCCTGACTTTCCAGGGTTATAAAAAGGTGTTGCTACGGTGGAGTGTAGCAACACCAGAAAAAAAACAACACAGATTTTACGCAGGATTCCCTTCTTGAGTCAACCTTATTTACCTGAGTTTAGGACCGGCACTATTAATGGTGGATGGAGGCCTCGGCAGGATAAGTCCACGTGACCGGGGGCCTTATTTAAAAACAGGATTTGTGTCAGACGCTGGCATACGGACAAATATATGATTTGCGTGCGCACAAAAATATTCTGATTAACAAAACAGTCCGAACGCAAGTCCTACGCCGATTTCCTTTGATAAATCATAACGTACTTGAAGTGAGGTGCAGCTTGAGAGAGCTTCATGCAACGCCTTTGGGTGCCCTTAAAAAGTTATTGGAACGCCTCTTATTAATATTAATGACTACTGATTGATAACGCCACTCAAAGTGAAGGCGAACGGAAAGATTAAATAAACTTTATACAGCGTTGTATTGTCGTTCTTAGTGGAGAAAAGTAGAAATAATAACAGAGATGTTGTTCTGTGAACAGACTGCAGGTGTTACAAAAGTCTCTAAAGGTCTGAGCAGAGCAGATTCTGTTCCACTCGGCGAAGCTGCTGATGGTCGGACTCACAGGCTGACAGATTTCGGTATAAATTAAACTAAATGCTGTTGAATTAAAACAATAGAAGTTGACCGACATTGTTGAGGGAAAATTGCGCCAATTACGCTAAAATAAGTTGTTTTTTTTCCTTTGAAAAGGCGGGGTGTGATTATCATAAAAAAATCTTGCAGTTCTGTAGGGACTTCAAAATGCAAAGAATGTATGACTGATACAGACGTTCTGTAAGAACTGAGGCGTATGCTTCAGAAAAATGCCGCAGTCGTCACGAATCAACAACAGCTCTAACCGTGACCACCGATGTGATTGTTAAAGAAGCTGGATGATGAAAAGATGTAACCGAGACTTACTTCGCATCGTTTCCAGACATTAACCGTAAATTTTCATCCGTAGAATTTCTTTCACACTGAGGCCGCCTGTCTGTATTTTTCTACCTTTCATTGTACGTTTCATCTGTTAAAACCCTGCAGCCGTCTCCTCCCTGGCTTTGGTTAACGAGCTGTGTTTCCCGCTGATAGATGACGAGCTAATTAAAACAGGTGTGACAGCAGTCACAGGTGCTTTCACGAACATGACAGCGTTACCGCTGATCCATCAAGACCGACGCTGGAATTTGTTCTAAGAGGATTTAGATCCCCTCTCTGATATCTGTCATGTGACCGAATGCCATGTTTCATGTGGTTACCCCTCTTTCTTCATTCAATTTAATGAAATTAACTCCAATGTCAAATGGACTGTGTCAAGTTGATGTCAGATATTTAATAAGTTATGGACTGCATTGTTGCTCAAATCAAGTTTTCTCTCCTGCGCACACATTTACAGAATAGAATCTATAAGATGACTCTAACACCACATAATGTGTAGGTGCTGCAGTAGAGATTAGAGCAGATCTGGACAAAGAAGTTTTGTTCCCTTATGTCCTGAACCAGTTTACACGACACTTAATTATGAATTGGAAGTGGGTTAGGAAAGCTGTTTGTCTATCGAGTGTTACTTTGTTTCCAAAAAATTGGGGATACCATGGAGTCGTCTTCGCCGTGTCTGCCGCAGAGCCTTCGTGTTAACGCGATAAGTCAAAAACTATTTCATGCATCATTTCCCAATTTTATACCTATTTAGAGCTTAGTGTGAAGAAGAATTGGATTGATTTTGGAAAAGGTGGGTTGTATATTTCTGACACGGGGGGGGATTTAACTATCCATTGTACTTCATGATTTACGCTAGTAGTTCATATTTTACTTATTAGGGGGAGCTTTTAATGAAATTTTTTTTCTGGACATAACTACCTAACCGTTCATCCGATTTAGTCACAATGTGGTGTATATGAGTCTGGTAGTTCAAATTTATTTATTTTTTTTCTCCTTTTTTTCCCTTAATTTTTTATAAAAAACAGTCTTTTCCAGACATAATACAATAAGTGAGTCTGCATTGCTAATATTTATGGCTTCAGATGATCACTTTATATTCCATAAATGTACAAAAACAGCTGGCATCCTCCAAAGACCAGATGGCTGTAAAGTTGTGTCATTTACACAACTTTACAGCCATCTTGTCTAAACTGCTTTGCCAACTTACCCCTTTAAACTAACATTGATTAGGCACAGTTAGGGTCCTCACAATGACTACTCCCAAGCAACATTTCCCCATCCAGCTAGTCCTATTTATGGCTGTACTGTCATTTAACACATATATAAACTATACTTCTGTATATAAACATGGCATCGCAGATAAAGCCAGTAACAGCGGAGAGCCAGGCACTAGCCCTGAAGTCTCTAAACAAAGCCTACATATAACATAATGGAACAACTGGTTTAGGAAACACACCACGGGGGAAGACAGGGGCTACATTAATTTCAACATGTCCGAATACATACAAAATGCAAACCTGCCTTACTTCCACTGCTATTTTGCAGAGAGAGAGCGCTTAAAAATACATTACTCATTATTTTGTCAGAATTTATAAAAATCGTTGACCTCCAAAGGAAATTGCAATTGCCGCACCTGTAATTTAAATGAGAAAATACATTTTTCTTCATTGTGCTGTTTTTCCTTTAAAAAAAATATACAGAATGATAAATTTAGAGATTTGTAATCTTCAGCAATTTTTGGAGGAGGACAGTTCTCTGACATGACTTTATCATTGGGGAATGAACTGAAACAATTTTCTTTTGTTTCCTTCCAGAGGCTTCAGGCCTCAGATTCTGGTGTATTATTCACACTACCCACTGAGAACAGCTTGGACATGTTTGTGTTAAATCTGTGCCCCTTTAAAAAATTTGGGGGTGGCCATGGCTGGCGGGTGGCTGACCTCAGCCTCTGGACTGGAGGGATACCAGCGAGCCCTAAGGAATGTGGGTAAACCTCAGAGGCCTCGGGCTGGCCGCTACAAAGACGTTCTTACAAATCAGCCGGAGGGAGGAGGAGGAGAGGAGGCTGCATGGAGGACCACCAGGGCCAACAAGCCCGGGGCTAGGCAGAGGAATGCTCATACTTCCTGCCTGTCTGGTCTCAGTTCACTTACATTATTATTACAACTGCTGATGAGAAATTCATTTCCGAAGAAGTTTATAGAAACCTAGTAAGCTATTAGTGACCAGATTTATAACCAAATTATGCCGTTTCCATTACCCAATAATTCCTTTAGTCTACGAAATGACATAAATCCTTGATGACATACCAGCCTACTTACAGATGGAAGTTAATTACTCATTCAACGCTCTTTGTATGTGATAGCTGTTGGAAAAATATATATTATTTTTCAGCCATTTGCCATCCCGAACACACAAGAACAGTTTTAATAGCACAAAACATTTATTACAAGTGGGTTTTTTCTCCAAATCAGTGTTACAACCCTTAATGAAAAGTATTTCCAGTCATTTCAATATATATCTCTCCTTTGCTTCTCTAACCTGCTGCAGTCATCAAGTATAGCCAAGCAACAATGTCTGTAACATTCCTGAGGAAACTTAGCCCATTCCTCAAGAGGACATGCTTCCACTTCTGCAAAAATACTGTTTATGGCCTGCAACTGCCTTTTACAAATCTGACCAGAGATGTTTAATGAGAAGGGTCATCATCAAGCCAGGTGAGTGTGAGGGGCCACCCTGGAATGTTCTAGGGCTTCTTTTGTAACCAAGCCCTGGTGGACTTTGAGGTCTGCTTTAGAATAATTGTTTCTTTGGAATGTCAGAGGATGCCTATGGCTTCAGCTACCTCACAAAGGCTGATGTGTTTTCTTTTAGGATGCCTATCAGTTTTTACAATATCTGATAGGAAGATATGCCACAAATGTTATGTTTGGAAGCTGTTTGTTTAAAAAAATTCAGTCCAACAAAAAAAACAACCTGACTAATAGTGTATTTTACCAGTAATGCAGTGCAATGGGGTCCAAATAATGTTGCCTCTGAGAGTAATCTGAGATAACCTTAAAATAGGCGTACTTTTAGCGTACCATTATTCAGGACTCTTGTAACTCAAATGCTATTGTTGATAGCACTGCTCTGCTAATAATCCGATAATTCTGGTGAGCTTGCCTGACTCATGTCCCAGCCCTTCCACAAAGCTTTATGAAAATGAGTTCAGTTATAAGTTTAAAAGATTGTATCTACCAATGATAAACTATGATTAAAAAAACAAAAAACAAACATGGCTACCCTTTTGGTGAGAGCGGATCAGGAAAGCAGAGATACAGATAAAGGCGCATATTAAGGATCTTTCATAACTTTGATTAAGATTTATTAATTATTTTTTCTTTCTTTTTTACTGATTTTGCTTTATTGTTAGCTCACATGACAATGAGTTGAAGAGGTGATATATGCATTGGTTTGTCTGTATGTCCTCTTTTTTTGTCCTGAGGATATTTTGCAAAATACAAATTTGAATTTTAATACACTGATGCAACATTATGCATAGCATTTTGGTATCCTAAATATATACATCTACTATACATTTTTCTGTTGTTTTTTTTTACATTTTATTGGTTCTAGTGTGAGCGTGTGAATTGGGGAATATGTTATCTCAGATGAATCTTGTTTCAGGTTGAAGTGTGTTGAGCTCTTCCATAGATTTTGGTGGAAAAATCCATGAAAAGAATCAGAGTTATGACCCTAACCCTCAAACCTGATCACTCTCTCTGCTGATCACATGATCAACTGCCATTATGTGATATTGGCTCTATATTAAATCACCTAAATCAATCCACTATAAGTGGTGAAAATATGCTCCCTGCTCTGAAAGCCTTCATTCTTTTTCTCTTTTTCACTTTCTTTCTCTCTCTCTCTCTCTCTCTCTCTCACAAACACACACGGACACTAAATAAGTTTAGGTAACTATTGGCAGTTGAATAAGGGGTGGGAAATGATGCTTCTGCATCCTCACGCTCTTTTTTTAGAAACAAATGTTTCATTTATTTAAAAAATTGTTTTTGGCGTTTTTTTTTGTATGTTTGTTGTTTCACAGTTGATTTGTTTTTTTATCTGTTCAAACTTAAGAATTGAAATCTGAAAAAAGAACTCATGCACTCAAAGATACGCCAGTCTACAGCCTCCAGTAGAGGATCAATAAATCGGCAGATCTATACATCCTAATAATGTTGTTTGTGTCAAAACCTGACAGACTTGGAAACAGAAACAAGAATTGTCAAATTGACATTTCTCAGATAGAAAGTGTTTTCCCCAGACAGCACTTATATTAAAGCGTGTAACCATGTGAGACGCAGACTTTCATATTGACGTATTAATAGTCCCAGATGGTTTTCAAGCACTGCCTGCGACTGAATTATGAAGGCTGTTGAAGTACGGTGCATTATGGGTAACTAGACTATTCAGGGGGTTTACTGACAGGCAGATCTATAAAGACAAACAGGAAGAGTTTCAAATGAATAATGAAAGCAACTGCCATGCTTTTCTGAGATTTTCATATTGACACATTAAATTAGTGTTTAAAAACAAATTTGTGTGGCGGGGTACTTAGACATAATATTATTTTATTCAGATAGATTTGTCGTGGTGGTAAAAATCTTGTAGACTTATTTAATAAATCACGTGCTTTAATTTAAACTTCACATTTCATATTTCCTTCATGAGTGCTGCCCCTTATTCACTATTCACGGCTAGCCGAATCTTCACTCAGCACAGGCAGCAAAAAGTCTTGCAGGAAACGTTTGTTCATTCATCCTGTTCAGGGTCATGGGGTGCTGGAACCTATCCCAGCTGACATTGTGCGAGAGGCGGGGTACACCCTTGTTTGGACTGTGGGAGGACCCCACTCAAATGCAGGGCGAACCTGCTGAATCCGCACAGAAAGGCCCTCATGTGGCCATCATAGATGCCCTACCCAAAAAGCCATTATTTCATCTTACTAAAACAAATCGCGGTTTATCAGTCACATCGCACACAACAGTCAGATGTCTCTGCTTTTTCAACACTTTTCCCCCACTGTTGTGCTGTTAGCCTCCATTTAGATTCGGACCACTCAAGAATTCAAGAAGTCAAGATTTCGAAGAATTTTGTGAAGAGCAAAAATGTATGGCTGAATCTGATGCCAGCCAAATAAAAATGTAACCATTTATAATTAGGTATATACTATGTTTTTTTACACAGCACATATTGTATATACAGGACAACAATGTGAAATTAATTCTCCATCCCTGAGGAGCATTTGGCAGCCCCTGTGAAGCCCCTAGGGAGCAACATGGGGTTCTGGGTCTTGCTCAAGGACTTTCTGCAAGTGCTGGTCTCAAACTACGGATCCTCTACAACGACCACCTAATGAGCTACAGACCCAACACCAAATATGTCTGTCAAAATATGCCACTGAAAGTATGACATCATCATCTCTGATGTCCCTCCGAGTTTAAAGCCTTTTTTGCCCATTTACTTAAAAAAAAAAGGTTTTTATTATTGTGATTTTGATTTGGGCTTATCATTTTAGGCATGTCTTGCACCAAACTGGGCTTGAAAGTGACAGGTAAAAGGCTGTTGGAACTAAGAGTATATACTGAGGTTTTGTTTCAGCTTTATCCAATAAAAAACATTTTCGACAACTGATTCCAACACAACTTCACTTTGATCACCTCATCAAACCAAATTGACTCGCCCGATGAAAATAGACCTAAGTTGTCGTTATCGACAGCACATCTCCAAAAAGTCCCCTATAAATTGCATTGCAAAAGCAATCCCCCTGATTGACAACTTCAAAATAAAAAAGGAGGCATGAAATATTTTTTGAGTTATGTCCGAAAGTGTGTTTTCAGTAAAAAAATAAAATAAATATATAATAAATATAATTATATCCCAGACTTATGCGATATAAACATAGACCCGGCGGATGAGGCTATATTCATCACAGTAATTATCTATGAACGGGTTTCAGCAGCATTCGGTCGGATCTTGCTTCCGCTCGGGCGCTGAGTTTTTATTTTTGTCTTTTTCCTCCTGTGGAGAGAGTTGGGATGTGTAGCTATGCAGCAGTTAAGTGTTAAGATCTGTCATTAGCTGTTAAAGTGAGGTGAGGAAAATAGCAGAGCTTCTGTCTGGAAGTGGCTTACCTTTTCTCATTACTGCAGAATTTCTGAAGCCAGCGGACAGTTTGGTCACCTCGCTCCATCAGGTAATTACACATCTAATCTCTGCAGTGAGCATTGAAGAGGGGGATAAAGGAGTGATGAGATTGAAGCCTTTATGCTGGCTACACACTAAAGGATCTTCAAATATTAAAAGATTTAAAAAATGTGGGAGACCACAGACATAAGGACAGTTTCAATAGATTTTTAACATTATAATCTTCCAAACGCACCCACTAGACGCTTCAGCCAGACAGTGAGACCACACACCTGCTGTTTGTAGTGAGGATTTCACAGTGGCGATTACACAGACACGAGATTCCACAGAAACTTGCGTGACCAAATATGACTTCAGAAGTGAAACAAACATGGAGGATGATTGACGTCCTTGTCAGTCCTATTATGATATATCATGCGTGACACGTTATACATACAGGTATACAGGTATGTTTGGGTTTCTGTTTGCTGTAAAATGCAAAATCTGGTTATGATGATTCCAGTCTGGTCGCTCTCATTAGTTTTTGCGAGTATTCCGTCGGAGGCTGATCGATCAGGAGTCGTAACATATCAAACATGTTTGATATTTGTGATTCGAGATCGGGGATCTGTCCGATCTGTCGGAAAGTTCCCCGATCTGTCCCGATGGTAAGGAGCCTTCAGGCCATGAGCTTTTTGCCTAATTTGTGGACCTTTTTGGTTCTGCAATTGCAGTTGAGGGTTGAACATTTTTGCCACTTCCATACATTCTGTGCTACATCCTTGCCAGCTTTAGTTTTTATAGATTACAGAGTTATGCTCATGCAGCCGGCAGAATGTGGCATTTTTCACTTGAGATTTGAATAATTTCCTGTGGTGGAACTTAAACAAGGCTAAGCACACCCACACACACAAACAAACATATGGCTTAGCCAGTCCAAAAAAAACAAACATAGTGTATGTGTGAGGGAGATTTCTGGAGCTAAAACGTTCCACCACTCTGCAGATGATCCACATCTATTATCCTACTCTTGTATTTCTCTCATTTAGGAAGATCCCTGTGGGATCTGCAAGCTTTGATGTTAAATGTGATGGATTGATTTATAATTCTCATCACTGCATAGGTGGATCCAGGAACTGTGCCAGACTGTCACTGGACCCTGCCAGCATGTTTCGTGGATAAGATAATCCACAATGCCTCTTCTCCACTGCGAAAGAGCCCAGTTGGGCCCCAAAATGAGTAAATTAACAGAACCACAAGGTCGGCCTCAAGAGGAGACTGTAATATATTATTATTATTATTATTGTAGCGTGCCAAAATGTGGCTGCATCCTCACAGCACAATCTACATAAGTTATTTCCTTCTCCAAAATTATTAGAAAATGGAAGAAGCTCTGTCAACCTGAAAACCGTGACTGACCTCCGTATTTCCCCCACAAGGTAAAGCCATTGATTTATTGTAATCAGTCTTGTCAGCATTGATTCTGCTTCTTCTTTAATTTGAACTATGTGTCTCATAAATGGTGTTATGTCTGACTGCTATTGTTTCTCTCACCTGCTAGGGGCTACAGATGGAAATTAGCAGTGAGATAAATCTGGTGAAAAGCATTTCATCTTTTTGTTGAGACTAATATATTTGTGCACAGTCCCTGACATTCTTCAACTCAATAAAATTAAAATGAAGAATTTCCAATAACACTGTTGGCATACACAGTGTGCTTGTCAAGGCACAATTTGTGAAATATACTCAATTATGTGCGGTTTCTTTAAGCTATAGAGCCAGCAGCAAACGAGGAATGACAGTGGTGATGGGAATACATTTTACTTAATAATGAAATATGCACAGATAATATGCACAGATGTCAGACACCTACCTTAATGCATTTAAGGTAGGTGTCTATAAGGGGATCCACATCCGGGTCCCCTTATAGTCCCTGATGTGGAAAAATCCTAAATCTGCCACCATATTGCAGCAATTAATAATAATAATAATAATAATAGATTTAATTTATAATGCACTTTACATTTGGATCAAATCTCAAAGTGCTACAAAGTAAAAGCAGATAAAAGCATTGATAAAAAAATAAAATAACTACAAAAAAACCTTACCAAAAAGCAGCAATGTTAATTAAAGTTAGAGGTTCTGCTAAAAAGGAATGTTTTAAGTCCTTTTTTAAATGTGTCAGTCGTCTGTGGAGCCCTCAGATGGTCAGGGAGGGCATTCCACAGACGAGGGAGAATTAGACTAATAAAAGTTAAACCGTAATTTTTTTCTGCTAGTTTTCTGCTTTTTACAAAGTGTAAAAGTTAAAATGTTAAGTTATCTTAAGATGAATCTCCACATGTAATGATTGAAACTTTTCTTGAGAGCAATTCCATCCCATTCCATGCTGCACACACTCACTCACACACACACACGCCTACACAGTCACACATTGTTATGTCCGGCTGTATAGGATTACAGCGGTGTAGCAGTAATTAGTTGTGGCATAATGAACATTTGGCCCTGTGGGGAGGAATAATTAAACAGCACTTTGCAGTGATAGGTAAGGAGGTGACGAGGACAGAAATCCTCTCGAGTTCAGCAACAGGCACACTTGGGATTCATTACAGCACTGTACTCCTTTTCCTGCACATAGTTCATGAATAATATATAGTTACATGTAATGTATCTTAATAATTCAGCCCTTCCTCTCCTGTGTCATTATCAACACGCAAAAGTCTGGATCATTAGTGTCAAGACCTTCTTTTTTTGTGTGTTTCCACAGCTTCTCCTGTCAGATCACCTCTTCAAAAGTAGGATTTATCATTGGTGATGTCGCTTTGGTTTGACGGCACTGATGAAATTACATCAACTCTTTCCAGAAAGTACAGTATGTTTAGGAGTTGATTCTAAGATTATCGCCATTTTAAGGATTTCTGCAGTAACTTTGATTTGTGTTTCATACAATAAATTTGTTTATCTAGTATGGAGAGGAAGTCAATCAGAGGAGCCTTGAAGCTCTTACCCAATGTCACCTGGGGGTTGATACCTGCCCCTCACACTGATGCAAAGGGGAGCGGTTTTAGAAATTTTTACTATGAAGATGGGTGATTTGGGTTTACTTATTGACTTAAATTATTTAATTCAAAATTAGATTTAATAATAAAAGTTGCTGTGTAAATTCCTCTCATGCACTTGTGATCAAAAGCATTGATCTGAAGCTCGATATGAAGAGGATTATGCAAAAGGTTTTCTGATAATAATCATAAATATAACGACCTCTGACCAAATAGGGTTGTAAAATAACAGCTCCTGCTTTCAGACTCATCGTTAAGTGCAGATACAGAGTTCTACCCACACATCCCTATTTCACAGTTTGAAACTGCTTCTTAATGAATTAGTATTATGAGCTCATGAAATTTACTCCATTTCATCCACTTTAACTGAAGACACTAAATTTGACCACATAATGATTCAGGCAGTGGAACGATTTGGCCAAAATCAGGGTTAGAACTGCAGTGCATCAATCTAGTCATGTGGTCCAGAAAAGATAAAAACCTCTTTTACAGAGCCTTTTCGAGGCAGGATTGTTGTTTCTTTATTGCTCCTCACTGTCCCGTATAAACGCCCGAAAGCTGTTATAGAGGTTCATTGCTTTTCTGCCTCTGAGACGGCAGTGAAGGCTTTACCAGTGCTTCATCGACCAGGTGAACATGCGAGGTAGTAGCAACAGAAGGAGGTGTAACCAACTCAAAAAGGAAGAAGCTGGAAAATTGCAGGGACAGCGCACGGCCTGGGATCTTTGTTTCTTCTGGGCAGAGGTGGAGATCAGTCACCATGTAATGAAGTCTATGCTGTCGGGGACGGCAGCAAGGGTATATCCCTGAAAAGTCCTCAATCGCCTGAGATGTCCACCAATCCCCCAGTTGATATCTTCAAATTGAGTTTATTAAGTTTTGTTCAAAGTATTCTTGGACAAAAAAAAATATCTCAATGAAGTGAATGAAATATGATATAAACAAGATAGATAGATCCTCTAGGATTGTTTCATTTGCACTAAATTCAGAACCAAATTTTAAGTAATGTCCCCAATTCTGAGTTTTTCCTAAAAAAAACTCACCCTAGAGAGAAAAATATGAACTATTAAAGTAGAACAATGTGTACAAGATGGATCAGGGTTCATACGCACCAAATTCAGACCAATCAGACCATTGGTTGAGATATTATTACCCGAAAACTTTTAGAGATAAAGCTACCTCTAATGTTGAAAATATACAACCAACCGCTCCAAAAATCACTGATAGAGTTATTGCGATAACACGAGGAATCTTCGGTTATCTCCGACTTTTCGGGGTTATTATAGTATGGTGGTGGTGGCTGATGTCTCTGCTGTGGCTGATAATTGAAGAAACTGATGGATCTTCGTGGACTAGGTGGAGAAGGGGAGTTGGAGGGCGCCAAACTAGCAGCCGGCAAAAACTAAATGGATAGAGAGGGTCATATTTAAAGACAGCAGCTGATGCGGATGACGTAATGATGAGGCTAAGTATGCAGGTGTGTCAGGGATTGGATGAATGAGGCCACCTGAAAGGGTGCAGCTGATATCAATTAATGCTCCAGGCCGTGAAGCAGGTAATTGAGACCAAGCATGTGTGAAAGGTGAAGATAATAGAGTGTAATGAGGATAGTGTTTCTGACTAAACTTTCACTGGATTTCCATAACTTTTTTAGTTAATTTTCAAATTTGATACCCACATGCTCCCCAGTCAGAAGTGGATTGATTTTGGGAAGGTTCGGGGTTCGTACGACATCATGTCATGACCGTGGGTCTGATTTAGTCTAAATTAGGTAAATGAGAATGCGGTCAACAAGATCTATCTCGTAAGTATCATATTCCACTCAGTAGGGGAGTTTTTTTTATCATGAAAACACAGTTTTCTGTACATAACATAACTGTCCAAAGGTTGGTTGTATATTTCTGACACTAGGGGGAACTTTATCTCCAAGATGTTTCCAAAAATCATTTCTCAACCATTTATTCCAATTTTGTCCAAATTCGGTGCATATGAACAGACTCGAGAAGATATGTTTATATTATATTAGTCCCAGATTAAATCTCCTAGTTTTTTGGGGTTTTTTTTACTAAATATACTGTAGAAATAACTTCACATTTAATTTCAGGGGTTCAATCAGGGGGCTTGCTTGTATGGGGCATTGGAGATTTTTTGAGGATATGATCTTGCTGTCGGGGCGACAGCGTAGGTCTATTTTATATTCCTATTTTCAGCTTAAATGTCAATCTTACTTGAAAGCAGTGGTACTATATCGGATAATAATAACAATATAATTAAGTCTCTTGTTTCCATTCCCGTTCTCCGGCACTTAATATCCTTGATCAGTGGTTCTTAAACTATGTTACGCATACTACTAGTGGTAGACAGGCTCACTCTAGTGGTACTCGGGGGAATATCTGAAATTGCCTACTTTTACTAAATTAAATAGGATTATTTCAAAAACTTATAACACTATCAAAATACTATGATGAATGAAATGAATATAATGTATTTTACATGGGTCATAAAGGTGGTACTTGGAGATATATATATATATTAAAGTCTGTATATAACCTAAGAAATCATCTTACTATCGAGAACATATTTTGAAAAGGTTTTTATTGAAGGCCAAATTGTAGATTTGTGATGTTTTACATTCCATTGTGTACAGAATGCGTACAATACGACAATTTAAAAATATGTTTTTCCAAAGGTATGTGGCCATCTGACCATGCGTTCCTTCTCTGACCCAGCAGATGTTGAACAAGCTTCAGGATTTTCCATTCAGTCTCAGAAGCATCAGTGATGTCAAAAACCAATGATGGCTCATGAGGTCTAGTGTTGACTGGATGAGTTTCAAGTCAAGGCTCTAAGAAGAACGGTGGAGTTTATTCACCGAAAACTGGTGGTGGTTTCTCTCAGGACCCGACTTTCCCATGTTCAGACGTTTTTATCGTCTACTTTTACACTGAGGCAACCAGTCTAACATCTTTTTAGAAACAGGAAATGAGGTTAGACATGATCATTATCAAAGTTAAATGGCAATACCCCTCTGTCCTTCTCTACTTTTAACAGACAGCTATTGATCATCCACCTACTGCAGCAATTACCCTCCTGTTAGTGCTGTGTGTGATTTATTTCACTTTCATAACAACAGCTATTACTGCGATAGAAGAGGGACTGCTAATGAGTTGAGGCAGAGGAAGAGGACACTTAAAAGGCCTGAGATGAGAGGGCAGGCGCAAAAGAGCGAAGAAGAGAGATCAAAGGGAGTAATGAGTGGAGAAGACAAATAGTGGTAAGAAGAAGTAAACAAAGTTAGTTGGGTTATAACTAAATAATGAGAAACTTGACATTAGCTATTTAACAGAGTAACACATTAAAGACATTTTTAAATATTTACGTCTGCCAAAACTTCTTTCCTGGTCTCATCTTGCATATGCGGTTCTATTATTATCCGCAAAAGCTCGAGGATATTATGGATCACAAGAAAGATCTTAATTGATCTATCAATACAATTTTATTCTTTATTACATTCTTCAAAATATGTTGACAGAACTTGTTTAATGTAACTGATGGCATGTTATTCAAGCATTACAAATCATAAATCGACTGATATTTACATTTGGTAACAAAAAAACGGCTGGCAATTTGCAATTCATGACTAAAAAAATGAAGGATAAAGCTTTATAAAGAACTTCATTTTGAGCATTTTAATGTTTTTTTCGACACCTGTGTCACCATGATTTCTAATGGGTTAAAAGTGCTGTGAAGTAATGAACCATCAGCAACTACCATTGTTTAATGTGAGTGTTTTGGGGCGACGTAAATGGTCATCAATGAAAATAACAAAAAAAAATCCCGATTTCGGATAAAAAATTGATTATTTCACTATGTTTTTCAAATCCTTGTCAAATATTGTGTTTATATAAAAATGAGATGGAAAAGTCTGAAATAAGGATGACAAGGGGACAGAAACTCACCAGTTTTCCACAATCCTTGCGTCAGTTTATTCTGATATTTTCTGAGGCAGATTCCCTTTCATGTTTAAGTCAATTAAATAAAATCCTTGAATCACGTTAATTAATTGGCATTTGAAGCCGTTCCTTTTTCTTCTGTCGCTTTTCAGTTTTTCTGAGGATAAAGAAGCTTCTCTGACTCAGTGAAGGATTAAACGACTCCCTCATGATGGATATTTTTTGTAGTAAATGTTGACTGTACTCTGCCTCTAATATGCTTTACCTTCCTTGACATTGCTCCATGCAACCAGTCAAATTGACTTATGAATAATGTCAAAAAATCTACACATGAAAGGATCCTTTGAAAGAAACAGTAAAGGAAATCAAGTCTCTCCGGTGGTGTTTGAACGACGACGAGGCGCTGCCAGATCAAAATCTGATCAAATGATAACATTTTTCCCTTTTTTGATTGTGATTAGGTCTTATTTTCTGACAGCCACTGAAATAATTGTGAAAGTAATGAGATTGTGGCAGTTTTTCTCCCCTTTCAAAGAATGAAAAGATGATGAAAACAGCTGTGACTCCAGGAAGGAGCGTAGCTGGATGGGTAAAGGACTTCAAAGAGAATGATAAGCAAATGCAACCGAGCTTTTGTTCTGAATTTAAGTCAACCGGCCACTTTAATCAAATAGTTTCAAACAAATCAAACTACAAACACAGAAACAGAGAAAGATTGATTTTCAGCCTTGAACTTCCTCCGCCACCACCAACACTTCCTTCCATTTATTTTGATTTTTTTTCTATTTGACTGCTTTTCAGCTTCAGAGCCAGTTCACCCTCTTATGAGATGTCTATCAAATCTGTAAATATGGCATTTTTTTGTTGTTTTTGGTTCATAATGTTAGTAAAGTGTGTTAAAATGAAGAAATAATTGTCACGTTGGATACCAAAACACTGGTTAAACTTTATTTAATGGGGCTTATAAAGGCAAAATCAAATGTATAAAAAAAAAAAACAGCCTAAATATTATTACTATTATTATTAAAAACCTTTGATGTTTTACCGAAGGTTCTTTAATAATTATAGTAGTAATACATTCATTTGGTACAGCCCTTTTCACGTAAATAATTTCAAAATGTGCTCCACAAATATAAAAGAACAATCCATGAAGAAATACAACCGATAAAAACAAGGAAAATATAATATACAAATAGATTTTACACAAGATAGTCACAAATGACAATAAATTACATTTGTGTAAGACTCAAATAACAGCAAGGAATACAAATTAAATGAGTTTCATGCATACAAGGACTACAGCACCAAATTCAGCACCCTAGATAGAAACAAAACATTTTAAGTCGTAATAAAGGCTAGTTCTGTCTTCAGTAGCTTTTTAAAAATGTCAGTGGAAGATGCAGACCGTATGCCTGATGGAATGAAAAGTAGGGGAAACAACTTCGAACACCTGATCTCCTTTTGTTTTTCATTGGAGTGTCTGGCTGTCGGTAGGCACTGGTCAGCAGACTGAAAGGACCTACTGGAGGTGAAGGGATGAAGAGAGTCACAAATAAACTCAGGTCTGTGACCATGAAGGGCTCTAAATGTAAGAATGAGAATCTTGAACTGAAATCTGAAATTGATAGGAAACTAAAGTAAAGAATATGGGATGGGTGTGATGCCAGTCTGGCTCCGGTTATCAGCCTTGCAGCTGCATTCTGAACTAACTGAAGACGATGTAAAGAAGATTTGTTAAGACAAGGGAAAAGAGAGTTTTAGTAATCCAGACGAGAGGACACAAAGGCACGGACGATCATGTCTAGCTCAGGCTTGGATACAATTGACCTCAGTCTGGCAATATTTCTGAGATGGTAGAAGCTTGTGCGAGACAGAGATTTTATATTGTCATCGGATGCAGTTCAAAAATAACATCAAAGTTTTTTAAATGAGACTAAAAGGACGAAAGAAACATTGGGTGCTTAGTTGGGAAGCGCCTCACAAACACATGTTGGGCATTCCGAGCAGATTCTCTTGACGATGGTTGGAGGTCAGCATAGGAAGAATCTCCTCACTGCCGCGTCAGGCATGAACCACAGAGGAGAGCTGCGAAAACAAGCCAAATATGTCTCTGCAACAACCTGATGGCCAAGCATCAGTCTGCTTCCCTCTGAGCTAGTTAACCAGAGACCTGCCATTACTCATGTCCTAACAGCCCATAATGGAATTTTCCTTGGTTGGGCTAAAGGTTGTCAAGCTGCTCGCTGGAGATCCGGAAAAGCAGCTCAGAGGACTGGAAGTCCATCAGGAAGAGATGTGCAAAGAAAAACACATATTTTATTTAAAAAAACACCTCAGGGTCCTATTAGCTACAGCACAGCAACTGTAATAACCCGGATTTAAGAAATACTCCTTTGCCATCTAGAATATGTAAAAATTTTAATATGACAATAGTTTAGTTGGATGACTGCAGGGAATGTGTTCCTGTATTAGTTAATTATATGGCAATCAACAGCCAATCAGATAACTTTGGTTTAATATAAATAGCGGTAGCTCTTCTCTGAGCCTCCTTCTCCCCCTGACAGCAAGCAATTGCGTCATTTCCGCTCACCTTACATTTGTCTCCCTGCAGATCCAGGCAGTGGTCCATCAAAGCTTTGCTTTGCCATGCTTTTTGCCTGCCTGCTTTTAACTACCGGTGATGTCGACTCCTGCTCAGCCTTCTCGTCCTTGTTGTGAAGCCCTGCGTTTGGTATGTAAGGCTCAGTTCACATACACAATGCTGTGCTACGTATACTTGGTCCATGCTGTGGATATGCAGCTCTTTGCATGCTTTGGCAAATTACTTTTTTTATAGTAGGTATTTGGACTTGTATGTTTTTTTAACTATTGTAAAGTGTTAGCCATCGTAAACAATGTTTTAACATGTTTAAGACTAAGTTTCGAACTTATTTGCCATTTTCTTCAAATTTATATTTAGTTTATCATTACCTTTTCTCTGTTTGCTAACAATTAATTGTTTTCTATCGATTATTTTGCTCGTTTAACCACTTGCATGTGTGTTCCTGTTCCTGATTGCTTCTGATTGTTTTTTGTTTTTTTCCTGGCAGGGAGCCTGAGTTACACTTAAATATTGTTATAAAGTTCTATAAAGTCCTGGTACTCCTCCCTCTGCATGCGGTGAGTGTGGGTGTGGGTGTGGGTGTGGGACTGGTGTGTGCTTGGGCATTGCTCTTGTTAATTAAGTAATATGGACATATGGAAATATGGGAAAAATGTAGTTTTTTTTTTTAAACTGTTGTTGTTAGTAACATTATTTTCAGGTAGGAAGGGGATTTTACTTACAGTTTATATAGAATAGCTAAGTACTTCAATCAATCAATCAATTTTTATATAGACAGGGGAGACATACGGGGTAAAAAGCAGCATTGATATCATGATATGGGGATCT
Organism: Lophius americanus; assembly: GCA_037951165.1. NCBI lineage: Eukaryota > Metazoa > Chordata > Actinopteri > Lophiiformes > Lophiidae > Lophius > Lophius americanus. The sequence goes on along the minus strand of JBBDHG010000008.1, from coordinate 8,266,456 downwards.
TCTTTCTTCCCCTTCTCCTCCTGCAGCAGCAGGAGGATCCCAGGTTGGTAGCACTAATAATAATATAACATTTAGCAATAGCTAATCGTAATCATCATCATGATCATCTTGTAATCAGTGGACATCGAGCAGGTCCATATCTTGCAGGAAGAAAAAGCACAAAGAATCCAGGGAAGAAGTCAAGTTAGTAACATGCATTAATCCAGTAACATGCATTAAAGTGAGTGGGATGTATGAAGAGGGGGAGTGAGCGAGGAAGAGAGAAAAGCTCACTGCATCATGAGAGATCCCCTAGCAGTCTAAACCTATAGCAGCATATCTAAGAGCTAGCTTATGCCAGCCTTAATTAGAAGCTTTATCAAAAAGGAAGGTTTTAAGCCTACTTTTAAATGTAGAGAGGGTGTCTCAGACAAATAATTTTTTCTTGACTAATATACATAGTCAAATTAAAGAAATTATCAATAGTTATATTTCAAGTCGTAAACTTTGTACAGTGCTGGCTGGTAATTCCAGAGCTTCAATGCTCCGCAGTTCTGCCGTCTTTGGATTGTCAATAGTTATATTTCAAGTCGTAAACTTTGTACAGTGCTGGCTGGTCATTCCAGAGCTTCAATGCTCCGCAGTTCTGCCGTCTTTGGATTGTAGCATGGACAGAAATAACTGGCTGAGAATCAGACACTCAGAATCATAAATGATTGAAAGGTCAGGTACCTGACATCCAGTTAAGGTAACACTTTTAGAATCTACCTTTGTTCTGGTTTCGCAAGCACAGTGTATTTGATAAGCAATGTCACAGGACACAAGATCACATCATTATCAATTATTCAATCAATAATTATTCAATAATTCTATCAATTATTATAAGACCATTAAACTTGCATTAAATTCAGAGTTTCTCCCAATTGTCATCATACATTTTGTGTAATTCATTAAAATTTCGCATGGCATGAAAAAAAAAAGAAGAATGATGGCTCAAACCTCCAGAACCATAAAGTATATTCAATTTTATGTTCATATGTAATAATACTGAACATACTCCCTTATTTTGTTTTATTTTGGAATCATATCATCATCTGAGCTACACAATGTTGGTTGCCGAACAGATCTAGACGTATTAGTAATAGTGGGTGGATTGTGATGACATGACCAAAGTATGAGGCTATTTTCATTTCACCATATTTCCACTGGCTCTGCATCAAGTGACACATGCTAATTGCAAGAAATTCTTTGTGCATTCCTTTTTTTCTTTACACCTCCATTAAGTTTTCTGGTTGTCTGTTTTATGTCAGCAAGGTTATATGGAGCCCCTGGAGTCCCTCAAGAAAAAAAACCCATCTTGTCTGCACAAAATGATCTACTGTTCATCCATATTTGTATCTGTATGGACAAAGCCGCAATTAAACATATAATGGACTGAGCAGAGCTTACAAATTGTGATTTTCAATTTGAAATATCAATCAATTGGTTCAAAAGATTCGCCTGAGGAAGACCGATCGTACATTAAATAAAAAAAATTCAACGAGCCCGGTCCAGCAAACCTATACTGTCCGGTGGACGACCTGAAGGCAGGGCCGGAGCCAGGCAGCACCAGAGTGACCACTCTGGGGGTCGAGGAGGAAGGCGCTTTTGAAAGTGAACCCGGTCAAGGAGCCCGAGGAGGCGGTCGCCCGTGGAGTCGAACCAGGTCACCAGGAGGCGGAGGTCGCCCATGGAGGCGAACCAGGTCACGAAGCCGCCGGTAGTGAAAGTGGAAAAAACCCTCCAGAGTCCGAGCCGGAGGACAGCGGGCAAGATGGCGAAGGAGATGCTTCTCCGGTGTCCTGCGGCGAGGTGCATCTAGGAGCAGGCAATGAGGACTAAACCTCTCTGGGCTCTCTGGCTGACAGCGGGCGGAGTCCAACCAGAAACAAGAGGCAGTGAAGGGCTCTGAGTCAGGGTCTGGGGAACCGGGGCCAGAGAGTTGGGACCTAGGGAACCGGGGAGCATGGGAGGAATCACGGGAGAAGTCGGGAGAGGAATCACGGGACGACTGGGTAGGGGAGTCTTGGGAGCACTAGGAACGGGAGTCTCGGGAGCACTAGGAACGGGAGTCTAGGAACGGGAGTCTGGGGAGCACTAGGAACCGGAGTCTCGGGAGCACTAGGAACGGGAGTCTCGGGAGCACTAGGAACGAGAGTCTCTGGGTATTTGAGCGCCGAATTCACAAGAATTCCAACCTGAACCTCCACAGTGCTGGGCAGCGGGTCCTCCACGGCGCTGGTCAGCGGGTCCACCACGGCACTGGGCAGCGGGGAGGACGAGGAGCTGGGCAGCGGGGAGCACGAAGAGCTGGGCAGCGGGGAGCACGAAGAGCTGGGCAGCGGCGAGGACGAAGAGCTGGGCAGCGGCGAGGACGAAGAGCTGGGCAGCGGCGAGGACGAAGAGCTGGGCAGCGGCGAGGAAAAAGAGCTGGGCAGCGGTGAAGACGAAGAGCTAGGCGACGATGAAGCTAGGCGGCGATGAAGCTAGGCGGCGATGAAGCTAGGCGGCGATGAAGCTAGGCGGCGATGAAGCTAGGCGGCGATGAAGCTCGGCGCCGGCTTCCCCACCTTTTGGGTTTTAATTGCCAGCCGGGTTCCGGGAAAAAGAGAGTCCCAATCGGCATCAAAACAAATAAAGTTTGTTTTTTACTGATGAAATCATTCCAATATGTAATAAAACATCACTAAATAAATATATTTGTGTTTCATACACTTAAAACTGAAACGTATCACTTTTAACATCACTAGCATGACTTGAGGGAGAGAGAAGGTGACACAACTCACCAGCATGAGCGCAGCATCTTTTTTTTGAGGGACACTAAATGCTATACTAACATTTGTGTCCAAGGTGTGTTTCACTCATACATACCCCCTGTGCAACAATGACTATGTAGGAACTATAGTACATGGGAGACACCCTTACCACGAATTGTAGACAATCTATTTCTAACAAATATATTAACATATGAATGAGAATATTGCCAAACACGGGGTTTTGAGAATGTTCACATGAAATAAAAGGATAAATAATAAGAGTCCTTTTTGACTCAGCTGCAGCCGAAAATACGTCACGTGAGAGGAGCTGGAAACGCAGCAATTAAACAGCCGCTAGCTCAATTCAAATACAATCAGATTACATAAAAATAAGTCACACGGTGAAATTCTAACTCTTATTGCACAAAGATATGGGATCATCATCAGCAGAAATCATTAGATGTGCATACTGAAGGACAGCCAGCTATTGGTTTTCCAAGAACGTACATGACTTTACCATGCTGAATTTATCTTGTTTTCAAAAGATGATAGGTTGTGCGCACAAGATTAAAAAAAAAAAATGCTTTTATGCAAAAAAAATGTTTGTACCCTCTGGGCTCTGAGGTCATATTAACTCTTAACCTTTATAAAGCACATTCGATTATGTTAGACATGCCATTGTTTGGTTTCTTTCTATACCATCGTGTGATCTATAGCCTGATTATTCTTTGTCACTCTACGGTACTGTACCAGCACTCTGAACCCAGAAACATGCCTTATTAGGGAGGTTTTTTCAACAATTACTTGCACATAATATGCATTGATACCTATAAAAACAAACAGACACACAAGCAATCAAAAACACAGCATCTGATGCGCGACACTGCATTAATGAGTTAGCCGGATAGCTTAGGATCTCCATCAAGATTTTGTGATGACTAAATCTGTCATTGCAGCACTTTATGCTCAACAAAAAAAAGATTCCTTCAGGTTGTTTCTTCAGAACAAACCCTTATTACACAGCATTTTCAAAATTCTTGTATGTATTTTATTAAATTCTGATTCACAAGATTTGAGTGGTTAGCTGTTACAAATCCAGAAACCAAACATTACTGTCTGAGGGCTGTGAGTTTGAATTTTGGATAAGGCTTGACTGAATTTACATCAGTCAGTGACATCAAAAAGATGTTGGACTCAAAATCTAGCAGATGTTAGAGTGCTGATTTGGGAAGATTGGGTTGGCATCAACAGTCAAAGTTGGTTTGACTTCAACATCCAGCAGACATGAAATTATGGTTGGACTTCTGTTGTATGTATTAAAAAAAAAACACACGACATGTAGCCGTGTTATGCAACCTCATTCTGAGTTGGAGAGGAGGGGAGCTGATGTGTGTCTACTGAGTGTTATTTGTGGATCTACCTAATGTTGTGTGATTGTGACTGTGTGCTTTTAAAAAATTTATTCAACCAGTAAAAAGTTTAATTTACTAACTTTTTAAAATCATCGTGTTCTGAATTAATAATAAAAAACATATTTCAAAAAATATATTTGATATTTGCATTGCTTACAGTTTATACTACTACTATAACTAAGTAATCCTGCAAATAACAAAAAAAAAACATTCTACTTGGAAGAGAAGTAGGAAGAGAAAAAAACCCACATCAGTTCTCGTGTAAGCCAAAGACAATTACGATGTGAAATAAAGGATTATTGCCCTCTATCATTAAAGAAAAAAAACAGTTCCTCTGTCAAGGGAAGAAAAAAATACAAGGTAATCCATCAATGGTCATTTAGTATAAATGTAATGGGTCATTTAACATTAATAACCCATTAATCAGCCTGTAAGCCTTTAATTATTACGAGCCTCCATGAATACAGCCACGGGCAATAATAGTCACCCTTACCATGACACTTAATGAATGCAGCGCTTAGACATGAGAGATTAAATAAGAAGTTTTTATCCCTTTCATACTGGGAAAATTGGTTAAATGTTACAAAAATGATGCTGCAGAACGCATTTCCTGATTACACACAGATTGAAGGGTGATGACGGGCCCAGAGCCAGATAAATCTGCAGGTTAGCATTCAACATTAGTTCACTCTTCTCGATAAAATACTCTTTTTATATACATATAAAAGCTTTTAGGTGATACACTGGTGGGGGGCTGATGATGTGGGGACTGGACACCCTCTGTTCCAATGACATGGAACAGGCATTGCAGCATTTTTCTTGATGGCAGTTAGTTCATAGCTGAATCCTAAAGTGAATCTGTGGGTTCCTGAGGCTGTTGCTACATGCCAGCAAGTCCTTATTTAAACAAAATTAGAGTAAAAAAGTTCAAAATAGATGCTGGTGGGGTTTTTTTTGTTTGGGTTTTTTTGGCTTATATTGTGTTAAATATTAAAGACTTTCTGTTTGGTCAATTTAACTTACGATACAACTTTTAATAAATCTGCTCCAGCTGAAAAATTATATTTCCACATTGGTGGTGGTTATCCAAGAATGGCAAATTGGAAAGAAAAACAGCTTGAGATCTTCCAGCTTCTAAAGTGCTTCTCAGAAATATCACGGCAAGAGGTTGAGTTTATCATCACGACGATGTAACTCTCCACCTGTGCCCCTCGACCCCTTTCCTACAGCCCTAGTGAATACTAACATGTCTTCCATCAGTCCCCTGATCACAGCTGTAACAAATCAATCCCTCCAGGCTGGCTTTGTTTGTCTGCCCAAAAGCGGCCATAATCAGACCACTCCTTAAAAAACCTACTCTCAATCCAGAAGTTTTTGCAAATTACAGGCCCATTTCCAAACTCCCATTCCTCTCCAAAGTTCTGGAAAAAGTAGCTGCTGCCCACCTCCAGGACCACCTCAAATACAACAACCTCTTTGAAACCGTTCGGTCTGGTTTGGCTCCGCCCACAGCACAGAAACAGCTCTGCTTAGAGTCACAAATAACTTACGGATGACAGCAGATGCTGGTTCACCTTCCCTCCTGATTCTCTTTGATTTGTCTGCTGCCTTCGACAGTTGACCATGGAATACTCCTACACCGCCTACATCACACCATTGGACTCACTGCCACCGCCCCAAACTGGTTTCAATACTACTTCACGGACAGAACAGAATACATTTCCCTTGGAAGTGTAAGGTCCCGGCGCACAGTCACCTGTGGGGTCCCACACGGATCAGTCCTGGGCCCAATTCTCTTCATACTGTACATGCTCCCCCTTGGCCGTGTCATCAACCGATATGGACTCTCATTCCACTGCTACGTTGATGACACGCAAATCTACTTGAAAACTGACACATGTTCCTCTGCAGATTCTCAATCCTCATCGTCATCATCATCTCCCCTGTCAACTCTCCGCTCTTGTCTGGGGTAGATAAAGGTGTGGATGAAAAACAACTTTCTCCAGTTAAACAGCTCCAAAACCAGAGCAATTTTAATCGGCACCCCGCATCAGACCCATTCTTCCTCCATAACCAGTATTACCTTCTCTGGTCACGACATTCCCCTCCACAGTCACCATCCATGGAGTAAGATTTGACCCTCAACTCCCTCCTCCTCCTCTGAACTAAGCTCAGCACCATGGTTGATCGTACCTTCTGTTTATCTTTCTCGTCTGTGGGACCCTGTCAGCCCTCCCATTCCCTCCCTGACCACCTGAAGGATCCAAGACTACTGTGGAGACTACAGAGACTTTTAAAGAAGTACTTAAAACTTTCCTTTTTACCAGAACCTATGAATTTTAATTAACATTGCAGCTTTTTTGCTAATTTTTTCATATTATCATTATTATGCTTTTTTATGGATGTTTTTATCTACTTTTACCTTGAAGCACTCGCAAATGTAAAGTGCATAATAAATAAAATGTATTATTATTATTGTTATAAATAATAAATGTTTTTTGGTTACAACAAACATGCATTGTAATTTTGAAAATGAATAGAAATATTTGACCACTTCACAAGTAATGAAATGTAAACGATGTAAATTGTTTGATAGTGGGACTATCCAATATCAAGGGAGTGAAAGGACAAAGGGAGAGTCCAAGCAGCAGGACGTTTGTTGAGATGTTGGCCTCCAATTTGACCTTCTGATCTCTGTGATCACTCTCATGATGAAATTAAGGCCAATTCTCTTTCATTAAAAAGCAGCAGACCGTTTTGCCACGGAAGCACTGCATGACAAAGAGTAATTACTGATGTCATCTCGACTTGCAGTTAACCCCGACTCAACCGGTCCACATGAGTCAAGTCTCATGGTACCTCCTGTCAGGTTAGGGGCATCATTAAAGCTCATTGAGATGGCCGAGGGTGAACAATATAAGTGATTCACAGGGACGAGCAACACATGCTGGCTACTTTTAATTGATGGATATTGGCTGATGACTGAAAGAATGAGATCACGGATTCAACTGGCCAAAATTATCTTCTTCTTCAACTCGTCCTTCCAGATGAGGAGCACCCAGAAGGAGCAGCCATTGACCCCTCAGGTCAAGAGGAGCTATTTGAGGTGGCTCGAGAATTTGGTTAGGATAATTCCTAAACTCCTCCCTTTGGAAGACAGTTAGGCTCAACTTACTGGGAGGAGACTCCGAGGTGGACCCAAAACTCAGAAGTAGAGGAACTGCATATCTTATCTAGACTGTGAACAAGGAAAAGATGGAATATGAATATGATGGAATTAAGCAAAGATCCTAAAAACTAGGATTATAGTAGGAATAAAAATAGGAGACATGTAAGGATGAGTTATGCGTTACTATGAAGGATATCCAGCGCCAGACACAAATCCAGGGACTGTGGATGTAAAATAGCCTTTTGGTTAACTATGGTACATCTACAGAAATGTTTATTAATGTAAAATGTCCCTACCAAATATACCAATAAAAAAAAAAATGACAAGGATAGCGCTTGCATAATTTCCCTTACTTTTTAGGGACATAATTATAAATACAATTAGGAATAACAAGAGTCATGTAATCTAGAAAATTTGTCAAAAAATGTACAACTACTAATGGAAACTGCTTTGATGACTTAATGCTGCAGTGAATGTGAGTATAACATGTTGTTTCTTTGTCTGCATGAGGTCTGTGATGAACTGAAGTCCTGTTCAGGCTGCACCAGGTCTCTTGGACAATAAAAGATGAGATATTCCATTCCACACAAGCAAAACCGTCCAGTTCTGTGATGTTCTTGGGCTCATGTGTCACATCCTCCTACTTCCTATCCCTTCCAGAGATTTCTGTTGGGATTCAAGTTATATGAGTGATGGCCGTGCTAGAATGCTCAAAGTCCACCAAGGCTTGGTGGACTTGATTGAATACATCTAACCATCTGAAGGTTTTGAGTAGAGGTAGACACCTTGTGGTTTGGGTATGGATCCTTTCAGCATGTTGTGTGTGCATGTGTGTGTGTCCTCAGTGCATGCTATAGCTACGTTCTGCCCCACTGCCTCAGAAAACCAGATGACACCTTCAAATATGTCTGTCAAAACATTCCTTCACAATAGGTTTTTGCATCTTTTTTCAAATTTGGAGTTGGCAATAAACTATTCTCTTGACTTATTCGGATAATTAAAGATGTTTAGAAAGTTAAGAGAACTAACAGTAAAATATGATTTGTGAATATGGGCCTGCATAGAAAATACCTTGGGACCTACTGCAAAAGTAAGACAATGAAGATGGGATTTTGCGAAACATGCTGCCGGTTTGTGCCGGTTTGTAACTTTATGAGGAATGTTATTTCAGGGATGAAACATTTTGAGACTAAAGTTTTTATTAAAAGCAGCATTTTGTGTTAAATGTGGAAAAAGAAACTTAAAATATATGGCATTGAACAATTTCTTTTTTGTTGCAAATAGCTGATAAATGGTTGCCAGTAAACTAATGTACTATGGGTGTTTTGCCACCTAAAGCGCAGGACGGCCAATAACAATACACTCTTCATATTATGTGATTTTTAATAAATGAAGCCTGAAATATATATATTTTTTTTAATTTCATAAATATTTGATATAATTCCTCCAGCTTTGACTTTCTGATTGATGAAGCAGAGTGAAACACCTTTTCTTGTGCAAAGGGGCAGCTGAGGAACGGACAAATACTATTGTCTAAGAAAATGGTATAAGTCTATTGCTGAGATCTGAGGCTGATAATTATGATGGTGATGATGAGAGGGAGAGAGTCTCTCTCTACGCCTTTCAGTGCTGAGATCGGAGATGATGAGAGTGAGGTGAAGTGAAATGCAACTTAAAACTGCTTCCTTTTATTCTGAGCCATTTCCTATTGCCAGCCTGCTGGGACTCTGAATTGAAAGGGCATGATCTTTTCTGAAGGCAGACAGGGGATAGTACAGACACTATTTTCAGAACCACATCAAGCCAATTAGCGCAGCAGCAGCTAAGCCTCTGCATGCTGGGAGCCTGCGAATGTACGAGAATGAGTGTGTGCACATCTGTTTTGGGTAAGCCGAGCCATATGCTCATACTCCGACTGTATGTGGTCGCGTGTCGTGCTGCATGTGTCTTGCAGCCATGCGGAGGGTAAAAATTATCCCAGGCTCGTTAGCTAAAGCATCCCAAGCGTCAGCTAATTAGCACATAATAGGACAGGCGAGTCCGCCGCAGAGGGGCCTGTAATTCAAGAATAAAGTTCATTTTCCTTCCAGAGACATTCCTCACAGCCGTCACCAGGCTACAATCCGCCTCATCCCCCATTTGCATCGCTCGTCACCCGTGAACCATCAGTTATTATTAGGTAACGGCGCTGTTATAAGCAAAAGAATAACAACTGTCAGAGCCTGTCCTTCTCATTTATTAAACAAAACTGTCATTTTGGTCTAATTTGCCATTTTCCAGGAGGTTTCAGTGTATGGCCTTAAATCCTGACGCTTCGTAAGGGGAGAGACTGCTGTGGTCTTTTGCTGCTGTAAACGCTAACAAGGAGCTGGAAATGTGAGAAAACTGCTCAAACTAGAAGAATGAAGTAGATGCACACTGTGTTCATGTTCATACTGAGGAAATAAAGAAGCCTATAGAACATGTTTGAAATATATGCAGAATGATTGGTGTTTCATCTTTGATGATACATGGAGACCTAGAATATACGACAAATATGAGAAACTGATTCCAACAAACAGAATAATGTTTTCTTTATTTTCACATTAACGTCATATTAACGTCCCTCAGTGATCAGAATTAATATGTCATTATCATCTGTATCCTATTAAATTTGTTAATGTATGTGTGTATATTAAGTGCATAGATTAAAAACAGGATGTCTTGTATTTTGTTGAGATCATGTTGTTTGACGTGAAAGAAACATTTGAAGCAGCAAATTTTAGTGACATAATAAATTTATAAAGAAAACGTGCTTAGTACCTCCACAATGGAGGTTATGTTTTCACACTTTGCATTTGTCTGTTTGTTTGCAATCAAGATTACAGAAGAGCATAGGGGAGATTTTCATTAAATTTTACACAGAGGTAAATTTTGAAATATCCTAGAGGTGCTTAGATGTTGGTGTTGGTACGCGTTTCACAGAATTTAAAATTAAGACAAAATTATAACGCATTTGGAGTAGTGACGTCCCGATGTTACCAATTGTAACATCGGGAAAATTGTAACAAAGGAACAGCCTTTGTTCCTTTGATTCATTTGACGTTTCTGTGGGGCTGGAGCTGGGGGCTAAGTTTCTAGAATTCCTTTGTTTCCTTGGATGTTTTTGGGGGGCCGGAGCTGGGGGTTAGTTTTTACATTTATTTTGATTTCTTTAATGTTTTTGGGGGGCTGGAGCTGGGGGGGTTAGTTTTTATATTTAGTTTGATTCCTTTTATTTTTCCTTTGGGGCTGGAGCTGGGGGCTCACTTTCTACAATTAACTTTATTTATTTGATGTTCCCTGTGGGACTGAAGCTTTGGGCTCAGTGGGCTGAGACAGAGACGCTGAAGTGGAAGGCACAGATATGTGAAAGTGAGTGTATTATAAAGTCTTTAGCAATTAGACTCTTCAGGAAGATTGTGATTAAAGGGTCTGTGCCCTGAGCAGCAGCACTGAATATCCCCCCCCTGGAGTCTGGATACTGGTGGTGGTGGCTGATAATTTTGCTGAGGCTGATAAATGATGAAACTGAAGGATCTCCAAGGATCGGGGACAGGTGATGTGGTAAGCATGAAGGTCTGACAGTGAGTGGATGAAAGGAGCTACGTGAATGGGTGCGGCTGATATCAATTATTGAGGAATGCAGTGTGGTATGAGAAGTAACTGTAGACATATTCTACTAGAGGACAGTCTTCCTGACTGATTAATAGTGCTTATGGAGACCTAACTAAAGTTCAAAGCAAAAACTCCAGACCCCATAATTGTGATAAAGAGCTCCTGTAATAAAGACTGAGAACCATTAAGTTATGCTACATTGTTATTAATATGAAGATATTTGAATATATATTGTCCGCTGTTTAATCCGGATGCTTGATTAAACTTGCGTGTCTGCTGTCTAACATAATTATGCTTCATTTTCTGGTACGTGATTTTATTTTTCTGTTAAATAAATGAAATGTTGAGTGTTAGATTTTGAGTGTAAAACAATGAGAAATAATCACATGCCTGTATGTTTTTTTCTGGTGGGTAAAAAATCTTTATGGTAATTAATGAAGTAATCTCTTCTCATAATCTTGAAATGTTTCCTGGAAATTGTGAGATAATCTTTGGAAATTAAGGAATCTTTTTCTTTACTTGACAAGTCTTTTCTGGTAAATAAACATATTTTGTGGTCTGTTAGCCATCTTTGTATAAGATATTTTCTTGTATTTAAGTTTTTTTTGTCATGTTTTCTTGTAGTTGAGCGAGAGGTCAAGAATTCACTTCTGTTCAGTTTCTTCCAGGAATCTCACATTGCTAGTAGGTACAAGAAGGTTCTGTGTGACACCACCAAGCCCAGCTGGATCAATTTAAAATGCATGAATTTATATCCATGAAGCATCCAGTATCGGTTTAACTGGTCAGGCAGGGAGAGACCTACAGCCCGACTGGGCTTTCCAGACTTCAGACACATCACAGCATTGATGCACTAATATCAATGCTAAACACATTAATACTTCCTTATGTCTCCCATCAAGAATGAAACACAGTCATCAGATCTAGCCAATGTTTTCCACTGTTTCATCTGATCTGCAGCCTTTGTAAAATGAGGCATCCTAGTAAGTAAGAGGTCCTCTCACAATGACCAGATAAGGAGTCTAATTTTCTTTTCTTTACATTAAGGGAAAAACACGTAACAATAATAATAATAATAATAATAATAATAACTTACATTTATTAAGCACCTTTCAACAGACCTGAGGATGGTTTTCATAGTTGCACAGAATGGACTTTAATCAATTCAATAATTTACCAAAACAAGTCAAACAATGCCAAAAATAAGACTTCCCTAAAAATTTGGTCATTAAACATTAAAAGCTGTAACTCCCTGTAACAAACAGCCTTTTGTTACTTGTATCTCACCTGTTCCACGTCTCCTCCAGGGTGTTTGGGCCAAAACAGTCCTAGGGAAACAAGCACCCTAAACGGTTCTGGGAGAATCCACGTGTGAGGAGAGGAAAGGGGTGTTTTGTAGTTGGGTTTTAATTACTTAATTATTACAAATTTAGGCATGTGGTATGTGGGGGTTTAATTACAACAGGGTATTACAATTAATTGTTGGGTGAAATTGTGTTAATCTTTTTTTTAATAGACATAATTGAACATCTCCATGTTATTGACATACACCGGTAAATGGTCATGTCCAATTAGGGCATGCAGTCAAACTGCATTAAAGGCGCCAATTTTCTATCTGTCCGGGGCCTCAGTAAGACTGCTAAAAGTTGTCACTGCGATACCTGTGGTGGAATTTGATAACAGCTGTAAATAAAGAAAAAAAAGTTTGGTGCACCATCTCCTCTCCACCTAATCTTTTTGCTGCATCATCCAGCCGCTCACGATCGCTCTAACTCTCCCTTTGTCATTAATTAAAACTGTAATGAAATACGAAATTGAGATTGTTGCAACACGGTGGTTCGGTGGCTCAAACTCTAAGTGTGAATGCGAGCGGTTGTGTGACTCTGTGTGTTGGCACAATGATGCACCTGAGGCAGTTGGGATAAAATTACCCAGCAAGTTCAAGCGGTATCTGAGCATCATACTTCGGGCTACCAGAGTCGGGCTGTTCCTCCATAGTAAGAATGAGACGAGCGAATTTGGTTTGTAGGTTTCTGAGAATGTAACTGACCAAGAAAGTGACCGAGCACAGCCCAGGAGAAAGACGGATATGATGTCGCGTTGCCTTTTGCTGCAGGTTAAGATCCCTGACCTTGAATGTATGCTCCACCGTGCCAAAGAGCTGGAGTTTGCAATGGTTGCCAAATTCCAGGTTGAAGACGGTGAGACACGTTATAAAAGCCACGGCAAAGGAGGGTCTGAACAATGGCTCAGAGGTCGACACCAGCGGTGACAGCGGCAGCACCATCTGATGAAGAGAAGGTTCTGCTGTCCATCGGTTAAAAGGCGGATTCAAACAACATATCCCTCTACGTAGAGAAATACAACATCATGTGAGGGAGCCTGAGCATGAGGAGCTACACCAGACAGCTCGCCATCAAGACAGTCAACAATACACCCCTAAAAACTCTTGAGGCCTGACCGGAATTTAGTGCCATATGAAGCTGGGTCGCTTGGGTGAGAATAGAGTCGGCTTTCATGTCAACAGGAAGAGAGGCATCTGTTTCCCTGAATCTAATCTAACACCAAACATTTCAAGTGTGAGACAAGGCTCTCGGAGCAGTGAACTGAGTACTGGAGTAACAGGACAGGGAGGTGCCCCGGAGGATCCAAGGGCCAGGCTTACACAGAGAAGTGGACCATTATAGGTCCTTTATGCTTGAAAAGTATGATCTATGTTTCTTAAATAATATATCATGTCAGAAATATACTCTCAAATAATTACTATTTTGTGTTGTGTACATTGTTTTTTATTTAAAAAAAAGGATATTACTATATTGCCAATTAGTTGCATACTTTCATCATGGTTTCATTCCTGTTAGCAAGCACTCACGTCATTTGGCTCTTTCCCTTTATTTAGGCAATCTATACAACCAATCGTTTCGTTCCGCATATTGATTTGACTAAGTTTTTACGTCAGATACCCTTCCTGACACAACCCTCCCATTTATCCGGGCTTGGGACCAGCACTAGATATGGTTGGTTAGGCCAGTAGCCTAAGGGTCCACACTGGACTTCTGCCATGCCCTCTTTTGACTGGGACTCAAGCTCCAGTCTCCTGGACCAACAGTGGTGCAACCTACTGAGCTACCCAGCTGCCCATGGATTAATTCCTGATATGGACACCCTACCTATAATTAACCCTCACATATTGACTTAAAGGGCTTTTATAGCTTTTTTTGTTTGTTTGTCTCTTTGTTCGTTATTGAGGAGCTCGATTAATTAGATATATTGTAATGTTCTAATAGCAGTTTTCTTGATGCCTCCAACGAGATTTATTTTAATTTCATTCAAATTTGTGCTACATTTTAATACTGTGAATTTCAATGTTAGTACTTACAGCAGAACATTGTATCCATCCCGTTTGCTGGTTGTGGTTTTGGTTCCCTCCCATAATTGACATTTACTTCCACCAGTGTAAACTAATGTCAGAGGACAGAGACAGACGATGGTGTCCAGAGACAGACAATCGATTCAAAAGTTGGGGAATCTCACTTCCTCTGGCCACGCCCATTTGAACCTTTCTAGCAAGTGGTCGACTGGTCCATCAGTCAACATGATGGACAATTGCCGCGGCTCCTCATCCTGCTGATCGATAGCATGGATTTTTCTCCTCTCAGACACACATATGACATCTAATAAGGACGTAGTTCTTTTGGTGATATACACTCACACACACACACACAGTGTTGTCTCATCACTGCCGTCGCTCAATAACACTTTGATTAGAGGAGGGATGGATGTCTCTAAAGAGAAAACGCAGAGTGGGCTATCCTCTATGGAAATAAAGCAGTCAATTTTAATTTCCAAGCGTCACCTTAATTTTAAAATGTAGAGACCAGCATCAATGCTACACCAGACCTTTGATTTTCTACAAGTACTTTACAATATAAGTGACTTTTTTATACAAAATATGTAGCCATAATACCTTTACATCCTTCTTGATAGCTCCTGTCACAAGATTACTCAAAACTTTCTCATTAATGAAATCACCAAAAACGAACACACTCTAATTATATCTTCACTACCATCCAGTCATTATCAAGGACGCTATAATCCTCTGCAAGTCAAAGGTGGGCTGGAGCTTATTCCAGCTGACCTTCACCAAGGGGAGGCTGCTATGTCAAATCACAGATCACCACAAAGAGAGGCAATAGCAATTACATATTTTTCTAGTCAATATACTGGACTGAGGGAGAATGCCAGAGCATCCTGAGGAACCAACGCAGATGGGAGATCATTCAAACCGGAAATTAGAAAGCCTAAGGTCAGATTTCAAACATGGAAGGTCTTGCTGTGATACAGTAGAGATAATCCCCACCTGACTCACCAACACATCAGTAAAAAGTTAGATACAGTGTCCTAGTTCACAGAACTTTTCTTGAACTTCCCAATGAAACAGCGTTACATCCTTGCCCTAAGTGGCTGAAAAAAATGGGGACTTACTTAAAACTAAAACCACTCTTCAAAGCTTCGATGGTTTAATCCAAAACTTCAGAAGATCCCAAACAAATGTGAAATTATTTTCATATGCACACATGTTTCTGTGTAGCCTCTTGGATTTTTCATCAGAAGAGGGTGCACAAGCTTTAACAGGCGAACATTCACTTCTAGACAAGATCACATGATACACATTTTGGGAACATTTGGAGAATAACATCAGTTTCCAGCTTTGTAGAATATATAACATTAAACCGCTACATTACAACCACTAACTGGTGTTAATATTATAGCTGTGTGTGTCAGCAGTTAGAACATGAATTCAGGGTTGTGGACATATTTCATATTAATAATAAAGATCTTAGGAATTGATGCAGACAGGACCAGAAAGGAAGCAATATAACTTCCTCATATTGCTTTGAATTAAACCGCTCCTGTTTAAGAATAAAGTCATAGTTGATAACAAGGGAATAACAGCGGCACATTTAGGGTTAACAACCAACTCCGGTCTCAGAAAACTGAAAAACAAACCATTTCTCTGATTCTGTCTAGTCATGATTTTTATTTATCATAATCAAATAAGAAAATGAAAACAAATAAACTATTTTCAAATTTTTCTCAACCATTTTTGATCTTGAAAAGGAAAAACAACTTGTATTTCAATTTTGATTCTCGTATCCCAAAATGAAAAATGACATTACTACTCGTTTTTCAATATTCATTTTTGAAACAAAAAACAGAACCCAAAGCATACACGTCCCTTGAATCGACAAGAAGGGAACAACTTGCTTCTCCAGAGGAATTGCCTGACACCATCCTCTTCCTCAGCATCATCAATGACGTCTCGTGCCTGTAGTTCTGTTTCAGGGTAACATTGTTAACAGTTCAATTTGCAAACAGGATAGTATGCTAGCTATAGTGTCCTTTCATAATGCCGTTGACGTTAACCCGCGAGGCCCTTAAAACTGTTGGGGTTATAGGCCTGTTTTTGTATAAACGATGTAAATTGTAAGTTTTATGAGCAGCTGCTGGACATTGTTTTATTAATGAATAAGTGAAGTCCAGTTGGCATTTGCATTGCATTGTACAACGGCCACAGAAGAGCCGATGATTTCTGGTTAGTTAACTTATGCTTTGTCAACTGCAGCTTAATCCTTTGTTTCGTAAATTTCGGTTGCCATAATCAACAACACCTCTTTTACCATCTTACCCATTGGTTGCTTCCCTTATCCCCATGTTTTAACAGAGCTATAACAGTTGTAAAGAAGGTAATTACTATGAACAAAGACAATAAAACTATCTGGTAGACATTTCAAAATATTAAATGATAACATAAAACTAATTAACCAATTTCCAGGAATTGGTAAAGTATGGAGTTTATCTGTTTGTTAGCAGGATTATGCAAAAACTACTAGGCACCTTTTCATGAAATCCGTTTAAAGGCTGAGGCATGGGCCAAAAAAAATAAATACATTTTGGTAAAGTCAACAATAAACAGGTAGATCCTAGAATTTCAGTTATCTTTATAATTTCTTTTTTTTCACATTTTCCCCAGTTACGTAAAAATACTGATATGGTTTCTACCAATTTTGAGGACGATTATTTATTTGGTCTTTTGCTGTTTATGTTCTTTTTCCGACTGCTAATGATGATTACTACTGGATCAACAGGACGTGATCTTTTGTTAGTATATTTAGTAGAATTCATCTTTGATTCATTTCAATTATTAGTTCTTATTGAGTTGTCTTAACCTTATATACTGTTTTGAGGTAAATGTCTTATTCATCCTATTTGATTCACTGAGAGTAGCCCATAGACTTTGAATAAAAACAATAAAGATATAGCCTTGAAAGCCTCGCTAATGTCAATAAAAACCTCATCCCTGCATTACATCATAGCTTTTTTGATAAAAATGAAAGTTTTTTGATCAGAGGACTGATAATTTGACCAATCGGAGTAACGACAACATCAGTTTCTTTGCTTATGGTAGGCATACTTGAGTCGAGGCAATAAGTATTTTCCGATGATTCGGTGTCCCTTGAATCAGAAGTTGAAGTTTGTTCACAGTTATTTTACTGAAGTTGGGGTCTGAAAGCTGTGAGCGGCAACAACCTGTCTGGACCGTCGCGTCTGACTTATGGACTCAGTATGAGCCATCTGAGGATGTTTATTAATGACCTTGGCATTGCTGGCGGTTGCTCACATGCTGCTGTTGCTATTCAACAGCACACAGTGAACCATGGCAGCTCACAAAGAGAGGCAGGGAGCCAGAGGACAAGGCGCCTGGTGGACATCCATATTAATGCCAATCTTAGCCTGTGTTCTGCTGCCATGAGGCCCAGCTGAAGTCCAGACATAGCAGGCTGATCCCTCAGGACATGCTCCTTTATCTTCATACCAAACTGTCATGAGCTGTCTCAAAAGATGTCCGGAGACGTCGTCGAAACGTCTTCTGATGTTCTGAGATGCCGCTGAGAAGGGAAGAAAGTTTGGAAGTTCAGAGAAAAAATTTTGACAGCACTTTAAAACTCAAGATGTTGAGTCTAAGGTGAAGCTTCATGAATCAAAAGAGGTACAACATATAAAGTTATATGGATCTTATTAAGGCCAATCCATTATGAGAATATAACCATCTGCCTTATATTGTATATGTCCCCTTTTTGCAACCAAAACAGCTCTGACCCATGAGGTATGGACCCTCTGAAGGTGTGCTATGTTATCTAAAGGCAAAATGATTGCTGCAGATCCTTTAAGTCCTCTAAGTTGAGTAGTAGGGCCTGCCTGAATTGGACTTGTTTGTCCAGCACATTCCACAGATGATTGATTTGATTGAGATCTGGGGATTGCAGAGGCCAAATCAACAACATGGATTTGTTGTTGTCGTCTTCAAAACATTGCTCAACCCTTTTTTTTTTGCAGTGTGGCAGGGCTGAGAGAGGCCTTTGCCATTGGGTAATACTGTTTCCATTAATGCATATAAATGGTCTTCAACAATATAGGTAGGAATTGTCACACTGCTTCCCCCGGGCGTGGACTCTTACCATTGCGCTTCTTGGTGCCATCTCATCTCTTTTTCAGGAAAAAACGCACATGCCCCCAGTCATCTGTTCACATGTTGTAAAGGAAAATGTGATTCCTCAGAGAAGGCCAACTTATTCCCTTGTTCTAAGGTCCAATTCTGACGCCTTCATGCCCATTTTGGACACTTAAGGCATTGGGTAGGGATCAGCATGGACACTCTGCAGAATATGAGCTGGAATGCCACAGACCGGTCAACCATGTCCTGATACCTCGATATGTGAACCAGCAAAAAATGTTTTCCTGCAGTTTGTGCTACAGTAGCTCCTATGTGCCCACATCAGCTTCAAGGGTTTCAAAAGACGTTAATAAACAAGACCACTGACTGCCTGACAAAGTTATCTAAAGGATTCATCAAGGACTTCAGCAAAACTAGACCTGCGCCGCCGTCCCTGAAAGCAAGGGTATATCCTCGAAAAGTCCCCAATCCCCTTTGTTGTACAGGCAATTGCCCTGATAGAACCCTCAAATTAAAGTTATTTCCACAGTGTTTTTCTTAAAAAAAAAAGATTGAAAAAAAAGCACCTTAAATTGAGTAAATTATTAATTATTAGATCAAAAGATGGGTAAAATATGATTTAGACATAATACATCTGCTATAGTCGATGAATTTGCACCAAATTTGGAGCCGGTTGAAACATTATAACGAACTTTTGCCGATAATTCTCCCCCTAGTGTCGAAAATACACAACCAACCTTTCCTAAAATTCTGTCTTGCACGTCTGTCTTGCAAGACAGAAGTGTCTTGTCTTTTAAAGTATAAATTTTGAAGTCAATGAGATTTGCCTTAAAAACAGTGTTTCTCGATTAAAAGCTCCCTCTAGTGAGTAAAATGTGAACTTTCAGAGAAAAATGTGATATACACATTCGAGGAAATAGATCGCCTTTAGTCAAAAAATAGATCTCCTTTAGTCCAAAAATAGATCTCCTTTAGTCAAATTATATGCACCAAAGTAGGACAAAATTGGATGAATTTTTGAAAATTTGAAGCCAATAAACCTTTGCTGATAAAGCGCCCCGTAGTTTCAGAACCATACAACCATCTCCCCCAACATAAACTCAGTTCTTCATCACACGGTCTATATAGGTCTAAAATTGACACGAAGGGTCTGCAGACGCGGACATGGACAAAGTGACAGTTCCATTATATCCCAGATCTTTTGGGGATATAATGAAGCCGTATAGTTTTCTCCGAATTGTAACTTGTTTGTTATTCTATTTTCCTAGAAGTATTAGATTTTTCATTAGACATTTCTTATTTTTTTCTTGGCAACAACAACAACAAACAAAACAACAACCATAAGTTGTGATTCAACATTCAATCATAAGTTGTGATTCACATGGAGGAACAGAATTTAATCAGAGGGACTTTTACATCGTGTTTGGTATTTGAATAGATAACCTTGACTAAGGAGGGTTTGATATTGTTCATCAAAATTTGAAAATTCAAATTCGTCATTTAAAAAAAAAAATTAACAATTTCCAAGAAAACTGGAAGGGATGGGGAATGGAAAAGAATGGGACAAAAAGAAATTCATTAAATTCCGATGCAGATACATTTTTCATGATCCAATGGAGCTGTCCGATCACACTCTGTTTTGAATTAATATGTTTTGGTGCACATTTTCTGAAAAAATTTGAATGCAAACCACTGAAAATAGTTGTGGGGAGTAGTTGTCTATCTATCCATCCATTCATCCGTCCATCCATCCATCCATCCATAGCAGTGTCGTTGTGAGCTGGAACCTCTCCATGCTTACATTGGTCGTGAGGCGAGGCAGTTCCCAGATCACCAGTTTATCACAGGGCCAGTGTGATTCGAATAATTGTTATTTAGCAAGATATGACAAATTTCATGGAGACAATGAAGACATTTTTTTCCATTATTTATAGAATAGCAAAAACAAGTGAAAAACAAAACGCCACGTTGTTGCAATGGAGTCACAGACCTATGCTCTGAGTTTAACATTAAACCCACCGTTAAAGAATTGAAAGCCGTAGCAGGAACAGAATCGTATGTGCATTCATTCCCTGATCCAGCAGCACAGCAACAAAAGGTCAATCCAAATCAGTTACATGTTCTCTCTAATATGTGAAATCGAAGCAGCTCTAATCCTAATCCGGTTTCACAGGTGGATCCTCTGTCTGACCTTCCGTCATGCGGATCACTCTCAAATCCAATTTTCCGATGCAAAGTGGATGAACGCCTGAACAAACCTGCCGGCTGAAAATCTGACAACCTCACACACAAGCGCCGTGTGTTTTTTTCACTGTTTACCCTAAGAGATGCAGCTGTATTTAGCTGATTTTCACTGTCAGCAGCGGCTTTGTCTGACTGGTAACCCGGCCGCTGCTGATTGGGCAGATGCCAACTAACTGCAGAAATATCTAAACATGGGAGACAGGGTGCAGGTCTCAGCTGTACCACATGTAGAGAAACACACAGGGAGGACTGGGATCACATTCTACCTCAGGGTTCTCAAGGCTCTCAAGGTATCTGTTTCCACACAGCAGCAAGGGGAGGGGTCCCACAACTTCCGCAGCTTGATCGCTCGTCGGCACTTTCATGAGATAGATCTCTTCAAGTCAACCAAATGCACCAAAATTTCACAAAATCGGACCAATGGATGAGAAATCATTGCCCGCAACTTTTACAGATGAAAGCTCACTAACATACCATAATATTCCAGACTTTTGGGAAAGTAATTACTAATAATAATAATAATAATATCGATAATAATAATTTATATGATAATAATAATACTGCTAATAATTTAATATCACTATCACAAAATTACAATCATTTTAATTGCATTAAATTATTTTCAAAAGTCAAGACAATTACCATATTGGGAAAATTTACATTCACAAACATTTAGCTCGAAAAAGACCTATGCTGTTGTCCCCAACAGCAAGAGTATATACCCAAATGTCCCCAAATCTCCTGCATTGCGCAAGCAATATCCCTGATTGAACTCCTCAAATTAAATGGCAAGATATGTGTATAGTGTCTTTTGTAAAACACTTTGTGAGTAAAATAAGCAATTTTAGAACGAAACAGGATATACATCATGATATACATGATGGATCTCCTTGTTGTTTCGTACGCGCCAAATGTGGGCTAAATATGCTCAGTGGTTGAGACGTAATGGTGTGAAGACTTTGAGATAAAGTCCTCTCTAGTGTCAGAAACATACAACCGATCAACCAAAATCACTCTAGTTCTCCTTCGCACAGAGGTCAAAGGAGGTAAAATAGGAGGAAAATAATCCAGAAAACAGTTTTTTTCATCCGAAAAAGCTCCTCATACTGAGCAAAATATGAATTACTATTGTAAAATGTGATACATCTTCTTGAGTCAATTCATATACATTCAATTTGGACTAACTTAGACCAAAAATTAGGAAGTTATATCCAAAACACTGTGTTTTTTGTGAAAAGCACCCCCTGGCGAGTAATATCTGAACATTTAAAGTTAAGCATGATAAATTCAAGATAGAGCTCCTTCGGTTGATTCATATGCAGCAAGTTAGTTCAGGCGTCTGATGGGGTATGATTTACTCACGTCTTCAAAAATACCAATGGACAGAAAAAAATTGAACTTTCAATTATTTCTGACTGGAATGCAGATGAAACACAGGGAGTTATATTGTGCACGTGCAGTACTTGGGTTTAAGCACATGGGGCGGCAGCATTTAGCCTGTTGCAAAGTAAAGGAATTCATTTTAGAATTTATTTTACTAACAGAATTTATTTTTCTCTCCACCCGTAATCTTGAAGACAAATTTCATAGATTATTTTCTGTTCCACTCCCCCTACAGTTCACTAGACCATTAATGGACATTTTTTAGGAGCAAGTCACATCCCAAGGTTTTATTTTAGCAGAGACAGATGACTCAGTAGGGTAAAAATTACCTTCTGGCAGGTCCAACACTAAACCTACACAAGACTGGTAGTTATTTCGCTGCTTGGCTAAACAACAAGGATGTAATAATGGAGCCACTGGTAGGGATAAGCAGGGATAACGAGATTCAATTAGCTTCCTGCCCCTTAAAGACGTTTGGCTGAAAATACAGTCAACCCATTGTATATCAGTTTTCAAAACAATGTTACAAAGTGCTTTAAATGATAAAACAAGCAATTAGAACACACCAACAATGACAGAAAACAATCATAAATAACAGAACCAATAGAGAGAAATGAGAAGAGACTAAAAAGCTTTCTTGAAAAGCTGTGTTTTAAGGATGATACTGACTCTGCAACCCTCAGCTCCTCAGTCGGCGAGTTCCAGAACTGAGGGGCCTTGACTGAAAAAGTCCGGTCACCTTTAGTCTTGAGGCGGGATGCAGGAACGGCCAGCAGAACGCTGTCTGAAGATCTGAGACTACGTCTAGGTTCATAGGGGTGCAACAGTTCAGTGATGTAGCTGGGAGCTGATCCCTGAAGAGGTTTAAAGGTAAACAGCACGATCTTGAAATCGATTCTAAAAGTGACTGGTAACCAGTTACGAGAGGCTGAAACAGGACAGGCATGGTCCTGTCTTCTAGTGTTTGTTAAAAACCGGAGACGCTGCATTCTAAACAAACTGGAGGTGAGAAAGTGCTCTTTGGCTATAACTTTTATACAAAGAATCACATTAATCCAGATGGGATGAAATTAAGTCATGGATGACCTTCTCCAGATCCGAGCGAGAGATGAAGGACTTCAACTTGGAGGTCCTTAATTGATAATAGCTAGATTTAACAACATTAGTTATTTGTGTTTCAAAAGAAAGGTCACTATCAAATATCACACCCAGGTTTCTGGCTGCAGGTTTGACATTTGTCGACAGGGGTCGAAGATGTTGCTTTAAGATAGAGACAGACTTCGGGGGAATAAAGAGAATTACTTCTGACTTGTATTATTAAGTTTGTGAAGGTTGTGGGACATCCAGCACTTTATCTCAGACAGACAGGAAGAAAGTCTGAATGTTCCAGTTCCACATACAATTACTCCGTGAAGAGCAGCGTTCTTCTCGTGCTTTCTCTCTGTGATAATGATCAATAATGTAAAGGGTGGAACGTTTGTTTGCACTCATTCTAAGGAAAAAAGATCGAGCTGGCAGAAACAGCACTCACGGCTCCTGGAGAAACAAAGCCACCATGTAGAGGTGCATTTAGGCTTTGTGTCACAACAAGGCAGCGGGTGTCATCATCAACACCAAAGAGGGATACAGCAGGGCCGGTGCTGGGAGGTCATGGGAGTAAGGTATGATAACCCCCATCAAACACTGCCTCCTCCGAAGAACCACTCACTGGAGAGAGAAAAACAAACTTCCAGGAAAATCACCTGAAGGAGTATCTGTGTGAAAGCAGCTAACGAAATTGTTTAGTCTCCATCTGAATGAGCTTGCTGATAAGTGAAGACGAAGGTTGAAAGTGCTTAGAGACGTCATCCGTCCTTTTCTCAAATAAAAAGAAAGAAAGAAAGAAAAAATGATAAAGGATGAAAAAGGCTCAGGGCTTCACCGTGGTACTCGCTGCTGTCGTCTCCTTGAGGTGATGGATGAAAGGAATATGAATGGGATGAAATACTCAGACACACAGAAACAAGATGTTTTTTTCTAAAGTTATTTTAATGTTAATTATCAATGTGTGACGAAGATTAAGTGACTTATTTGCATTTGTAAAGCTTACTTATTTATCATTCAATCTCCATTCTTTTCCATTTTTGTCTGCTTATATGGAGCAGGGTGGCTGTACCAGATGTTCCTCTCCCCAGCAATGCACTCCAGCTCATTCCTGTGGAATTTTGAGACGTTCCAAGGCCAAATGAGATAACTGGTTTCTCCAGTGAATTCTAGGTCTATCTGGGTTCTCCTCCCAGTTGGATGTGTCTGGAAATCTCCAAAGGTGAGGAGCCCTGAAGAAGCCTGATTAGATGCCGTTACCACCTCAACTTGCTCCAATCCGTTGAAAGGAGGGATGGCTAGACTCCACACACCTCAGCTTTCGGTCACTAACCAGAGCTCATGACAACAGGTGAAGTTTGGAAGGTAGATAGACCGGTAAATTGAGAGCTTTGCCTTATGACTCAGCGTTCTTTTCTCCACAACACGCATATTCCTTCTGATGCTGCACCAAACTAGAACAAGACATCTTGATCCTTGAACCCTTCATCCTCGGCAGCAACTCACCCTCAAACCCTTTGGGTAATTCCACTGTTTTCATGCAGAGAATCATAGCCTTGGATTCAGATTGAGGAAATATGCAAAAGCAAACGAAGAAAACATGTTTGCCAAAGCTGCAAAAGTAGAAGAAACAACCAAATGCAGAAATATCAAAGGTCCAGAATGCAACAGTTCTCCGGCTCATGATCCAAAACTACACAAACTTGTCAAATAATCCATCAGAGGCTTGGGATATTTTGCAAACAATTAAACAAACTTTAGTTGTCATACATTGTCCTTCAACACTGTCTGGAAATATATATTTTTTTGAATTAAACAATTTTCCTCAAAATGCTGTGGGGAATTGTAATTATTCCTGGAGCCGAGATTTTCAAAGTACAGAAGTGAATTAGGATGCACCTGAAATGTTTCTGTATGTCAGTTCTAGATGTGTAGATTGTGTTAAGCCTTATTTCGTGTTGAGTTGCATTCTTGAATGAGCAGCCATTTGCCCAGATGTGAGCGTCTGTTTCCGTACTGCTGCTGAGTTTATCGACACGTTTTTACGCCTTTGGTGAGAAAAGGAGCCTCTCAGCAGATTTGGCACCGAGACTGAGAAGCTTTATTAGCGATAGGGTTGAAGATTTGATCTTATTAGAACAGTTTGAGACTGCTGTGGTGATGAAACGCTGCAGGAAAGAAAAAAAAAAAACCAGAGGGGTCACAGCACTTCATCCAAAACGTTTAATTGGTATTTTCTCACTCTCATTTTCTGTTTCTCCACCTGCTGCCTGTTTAAAACAGAAAATTCTTCAGGCTTGACGTTGCACTCTTTCCCACACATCCAATTTATGAAACCAGAAAAAGAACTTGCCCCAATGAATGATAGAAAGGTGTCAGCACACACAGTGCATCACAGAAAGAAACCTACATAATAGTTTGCATGTGGTTTTAATGATATGGCTGATCGGTAAATGTCAGGTAGCGAGGCAGGGCAGAGGCATAAAAATGTAGAGGTAGCTGGTAGCAATTAGCATTTATGCCTAAGACAAAAAGAAAGTCCAGTCATGTTAGGCAATAGTCGAGAGAACAGGTGGTGAAGGATCAGCTGCCATATAATGGTGAAGTTAACTCCCTGTTTTTCAGTCATGTTAACCCAAGGTGTAATGCTCGACACAAATTCACGACTTCACACTAGACATCTTGCAAATGCGTCATCGCTGGTATCACAACGCCTTTGCTCGCGGGTCACTGACTCCCTATTTGTCCACACCAGCCGCGACGTTCTGCCGATGTTCTTCAGTATAAACAAATAAAGGAAGTCCGATAGAAGGGTCTATGTTGTGGCAATGTTGTGCAATCTATGTTAATAAGGACTCTTTGGCCACACATGATGTGTGTGTGTGTGTGTGTGTGGTGTGTATGTGGGAATTTGAAAGGAATGACTGTGTTGTCCAGTAGTTTTCTGAGTTGACTTACACGGACAGTGGTCGGGGCCCTGGTGGAATACAGCGCAGCAAACAGGAAGTCCAGCTCTCTGTGGTCAGATTCACTTTCATCCGAACGGAGCGAGATACTTTGACGTAATGAGGACACGAAAACATCTCGTTAGGCACTGTTACTTCTGATTAAGCTTCATTAGTTCCGTTTCTTCAGTCAGCTATTTCACTTGTTTTTTTCTTCTTTCTAAATGTGCCGTTTGTATTTTTTTTGGATATTGATGTAAAATATTAATGTAACATATTCTTTTCAGTATTCCAAGTATCATGATAAGAAAGCCTCACATTCTTAGTGTAAACACATATTATCTGGATATGTAAAATAACTTTTCAATCAAATCCTCATAATGATAATTTTGAAAAAAAGAAAGAAAAAAAATTCTGAGAGTTTGCAAACATGAATAGATTTTTTACAATATATATATATATATATATATATATATTGCCTCTAATGGGTGGTACACATCTGGTATGTCTTTTGTTCTACTTATATTTAACCAATTATTATGTAGTATTTGTTCATTTTTCATCTTGACGTTTCCTATCTGTACTTTCTGTGTTTCAGTGATAAATGTACAAGAGCAAGTGTTTAGTTATTAGTCACTAATTAACCTTTCTTTCTTTTTAAAAGCAATTTTGAATAATGTTATTATTATATTTCCAAGTCTCCCTCTCTTCCTGTATGTATTTTTCTATTGTATTTTTCTGGCTCAGCACAGCAGACTTTAACTGAACTATGTGAACCTGTCAAAACAAAAAAGGTCAAAAAGGTGAAATAAAATGAAGTAAAACTGGCTATTGAGTCTTTCTGCTGAAGTCCATACCGTTTCTCTATACAACTAATTAAATGTCTGTCTTGTGAAAACTTTCCCTGAAACTCTTGTTTTTTTCCTGAAGGCAGGAGTCAAAGTTCAACACCAGGAGGACATCGGCTCATATTGAGGAAATGCTCTAATTAGTCATATTTTTATCACATTAGAGAAGATCATGTGACCTCTGTGTGGGAGTCAACTGGCCCTGCCTCTCCCTCCGTCCGATCCTCCACCCGTCAGAGAAGACTGGGAGCGGGGTGGTTTTCATGGCGGTCTCTGTTGGCGACCTGCTGGTCCATGTCAGAGTGAGATGTAGGAGGGGGTTAGTTGAGCTGATTGGTGGGTGTTTGTTGTGTAAAAAGACTTAATGCAGAAGAACAAAAGACGGTTTGTTAGCTGTGAAATAAGGTATCAAATGATCAATGTAAGGAACCAGGTTTGTTCCTGTGTAAAACATAACTTTCTTGCTCAAACTTCGCTCTGTGTAGTGTTACTCTTATTTAAGTGTCTGTCTCTAATGTTCTTATTAGTTTTGATTATATGGATCATGAAATTATTCTGTGTTTTTCTTTTAAGTCAACGAAAGGTGTTGGCTTTTCTAAGACAGTTGTTATTACTACATTAACACCCATATTTTTGCTCATTTTACTCCCATTTCATGTACTGCACATAAGATTCCTCCCATCATCATTTGATGAAAAACAGATTGGAAATCCCCAGAGCAAATATTTTTCTGTAAAGGTGTATTCTCAATCATTCATTTATAGAATACATCCAGATGTGAAACATATTTTGATTTGCACATTTATGTTGAACCATGCCTCCTTACCTATTTACGGTGTGGGATCATTTTGGCCTCCAACAGTTAGATTTCCTTCCCCAAGAGATTATGACACCCCTCAGTTTAACACAGTATATAAAACTGTTGCAAATGCAGCTCAATGAAGAGAATATTTGGATTGTAATTTTAAAATAAAACAGCCTGTTGTACAGCTTCCTTTTCTAAATAAATCTGTCTTGGAGCTCATTTCTAGCATTGAAGTAGGACTGCAGCTCTTGTACAACATTTTCTTCCTTGATTGTAGATTCATCAACGTTCAGACTGTTAAGCCCTCCTTGACAGATGTAATTAGAAAAACTGTTTTTGTCATCTCTGAACAAACCTGAGCTCCCACTATGAAATAAACACACAATTTTGATTGTGATTTCATGAAGTATCCCAAATGCAGCGTCTCAGGTCTGACAACCATTAGCAGGCTTTCACTCAGATCAGTTGGTTTTGACACAGACACGTGTCACTGTTCATCCGTGTGATTGTTGACTGACAGACAGCTGCTGGTGAAACCTGCTGTCTGTCAGTCTTCTCATGGTAAAAATAAAAGATTTTCACTCTCCTCCTAAAGGAGTCAATATTTAATGTTGAATCCGGCATTATTATTTTTTTGCCTAATATTCATTCTTATTAGTTATTGTAGGAACGTAAGGAAGGAAAGTGTGTGTGTGTAAGCTTTGGAGGCCTCCGGATGAATTCCTGGTTTCTATTGACGATGCATTATTGATGCATTATTATCAATAATTCATTTCCTGCTGAGCCTACAGGCTGTGCTGAGACTGATTTTTTTTTTTGTTCACATTTCCAGCCACAGGTAGCCAACACCTTACAGATGTGGCAGTACTGGTTCCCCAAACGTCAGCTGATCAGGAGAACGCCTGAGAACCTGCTACCAACCACATGAAAATACAAAAAAAATTATCCCTTGCAGAATTCTCGAGTATTGTTTCTTCCTCTGCAACCTTTTAAAATTCTAAAGGGGTTTCAATGAAAATACTTGCAGATACTCAAAAAATTCATATTCATTTTTTCATGATTTTTTCCAGTTTTCTCTTAGACCCAACAGAATTTCTTTGCTTTTTTAAAGTAATTTTGGTCAGGGTTAGTTATAGTCGCGGAAAATCGGAACATTTCAGTTTTATTTTAGTGGGCAAGAAGTTTGAGGGGATGAAAACTTTTGACATGAGGTTATTAAAGTTTCTATCCATGCAAACATAAACATGCCTTTTACCCTTATTTCTATTGAATTTATTTCACATCAGATTCATCTCATCATTATCCGATAAAATAAATAAATGGTCAAATTGTTTAGAATGTAGCTTAGCAGGGAGTGCCTGGTCTGATGATGCAAGTTATGAAAACCAGAAATGGAACAAACACATTTATTTTGAATCACACGCTGAGTTTCTTACTCATTCAAAGTTTGAAATCTATATTTCCCCAAAATAGTTAATTACAGATAAAACGGAGACTGAGTGCCGGCGATCCGGGGGGAAACTATACCAACTACAAGATGCTTCCAATATTGTTTCACAATCATCCCAGGTCACATGACTAATTTGCAGACCAGCACTGCTGTTAGACCTCCATCATTGTTTGCCCAGAAATATGTTGTCTTAAGTCACATGCGTCTGAATAAATAAATCTTTAGTGTACTAAATGCAATGATATTGACTAGTGGAGAAAATTAATTTAAACTGGCAAAACTTGCCTAAATTGAACACAGCCTCAGAGCAACTAGCAAAACAGAGGTCTGCAAATCTGCAAAAATCCAAATTACCTCCTGCTGGTGTTTTTTACCTACAGCAAACAGTTTAATACACCCCCTATTTGTGCAATATAGAAAATGACTCATATATTGGCTATTGTTTTAACCATTGCCTCGTCAGCCGCTATTTTCACAAACTCAAAAGTTCATGTCCCTTCAAGGCCTTCCCCTTCTACAACATAGCAAAGGTGGCGACCATTGAGGATAAAACCGTTACAGCGTTCCACACATACAATCTCTGTGCCATTTTGTGCGTAGCATACCAGTACCATATTATATTTTGTCATGCCAGATAATGTAATCCATTATAAACGGGCACGGTTGAGTATGGTTTCATTTCAAAAGGACCTTATCACACTAGTTGTTTCTGGCTGGCGTTATTCATCATGAAAAGATATAAGGTAAGATCCCAATGATGCGGCCGCAAGACTCCCCACCTCTCTTATGTAATGACGAAAGGGAATCGCCACCCCCCGATGACCCAGAAGGAAGGGCACCAAGCTGCTGTCATTCCTTAGTGAGCACAAACAACATCACTCCAAAAACTAAAGGGCACCAAGAGAGCTGTGACCTCCTGCCAACACCGTTGCCATTAAATTGGCGTCCAAGTCCCTCTCAAAGGATTTAGAGAAATATTACACAGTAATAAGTACATTCATAGCTGTTTCAACTTAACAGAATAAATTCTAATTTACATATTTTGTCCAGCACAGAGGATAACCTGTTGTAAGCTGATTATCGGTGCTACCACTTCCCAACCAGTGGGGAGCGCCCTGGACAGCAGGCAGCAGCGTCTCGGATATGATTTAGGTGGAGGGCAAGGGTTCTGGAAGTTAAACGACCGACCAGGCAGAGCTCGAGGTCCAGGGAACTTCCCCTCTACACTTTTATCACCTCATTTTCCCATCCTTCCACGCCTCTCCTCTTCACCCGGACCTCCTAAGGCAAAACGTATGCCATCACTCATTGTTGCCAAAACCTCTAGCCTTTGCCCTATTTTGGTAATTGTTGGTCCGATTTAGTCCAAATTCTGTGCATTTGAATCAACTGGAGGAGATCTATTGTGTATATATCATATTTTACTCCCCAGTGGGAGGTTTGTTCTTGCAAAAAAAATGTTTTTTGGACATATTTTCAAATTTAATTTGTGGAGTTCAAGAAGAAAAAGAATGCCCTGTGTTGCACAAGCAATTCCCTTCATTGGTCTGGTTCCAAAACGGACGGAAATGGTGATGGAAATAACGTCCAAATATATTCTTAATTCGTCATCTTATTTTTTGACAGTAAAAGCAGAAACCGTTGCGCGCTGGCAGGTTTTTTCTTCTCTGTGGCAGAGCAACGCTTGCTGTTGATTGAAATTCTCTGAAAAAATTAAGCGCCATACAGATGAGAACGGGCCACTGGGTGGGAGGGATGATGGAAGGTAGTGTGATGAGTGGGAGGATGGAAAGAGAGATGCTGTAGGAGGAAAAACACTAAGGGGGGTCAGAGGTCAATGAATCACACTGCTCACATGTTATCCTGACAGATAAAACGCCGGATGCTTGTTGTGCTGCCTGTGGATGTGAACCCTGGGAGGGATATTAGAGGAAACTGGTCTGATGAATTGTCCTGTTAGACACTTGAATCAGATTCAGCTGAACAACCACACAGAAGAAAGTAACTCCTGTAAAGTGAACGGCTGCGAGGAGCCAAAGAGGCCAAACAAAAGAGGCAGAAACATCAAACTCAATATGTCTCTAGTTGATGTATGATCTTTAAAATAACGCTCTTCTCAAAACGCACTGAGCACTTCAGAGATGAAGAAAATATAAATAAATTACCAACAAATCGATTCAAGAAAGGAAGAAAAGAATACAGAAAGTTAAAGTTATAATTACTTTCCAAATTACAGGAACATTCATTTTTCAGAAATACATTTTAAGGTGAAACTAGTTGGCAAAAAAAAGACAGCACCAAACATCAATGAAGTACACTAGCACAAAAAGAGTGAGAACACAAGAGGCATAAAGGGAACAAGAGGTTTTCTATAAGACAACAAAAATTAATTAATTTAGAAAGCACTCCCTTTAGTTTAAATACCTCTGCTGATGCAATTGTCATTAAAATAACATTATTTGTTCAAAAATTACAGACACATTTGGATGCCTTACTTCCCACTTAATCACAATTTATGGGATCAAATTTATATCATTCTTTAGGAACTTGTCGTTAAAAATAACAAAATGCAACAAAAATGATCTGAAGAACAAGAACATTGTTTTCGTGAAAAAGCAAAATATAGGCATTGGGATGAATTTAATAAATGAAGAAATAGACTTTGGGGGGAAACCAGGCCTGAGTGCAGAAGCAAAAAGCTTCCACGTGTAACAACTTCAAAATCCAACGCTCAAGGGGAATGAAATGCAATGATCTGAAAACGTGGACATAGAGACAGACTTAAATACATTGGAAAATAAGACTGTCCCTCTTCTGATCAACACTCGTCAGCTCTACCCCTTCGGGATCCCAAAGCGTTCCCAGATCAGATGAGACATATAGTCCCTAAAGCAAATTTTGGGTCTACCCCACAGTTTCCTCCCTGTTGGACATGTCTGGAAAACCCCTTAAGAGAGGAGAGGCCCTCATGAGGCATCCTAAACATATGCCTGAACCACTTCATTTACAGATCATAAATAATATACTGGACTTTTTGGAGATATAAATAGTATAAATATTATCTTGAAAATAACTCACACTGTTAAAGGAACTGAAATAAATGATAGATCCACCACTTCATTCCAGATTCTGTTCTCTCCTGGCTTGGCTCCATCGTTACAGATTTGTGGAAATCTGTCCTATGGTACTCTTTCTGACATGCATATAAATGGAGACAGGTGAAATCATAGCTGGAACGTAGCAGTCATTACATATATTAAATATGACATATTTTAAAGCGTAACAATCGACATTAAGTGAGCACTCATAAATCACTGGTATTTTAAATAAAAAAACTACAATTCCCATAATGCATGGCATCGTGATTTCCCAAGGTGTTTTCTTATTTGGTATGATTTTCATTTGATTGTTGTGGCAATAAATTTCGGAATAAAGATTTTTTTTGTGATTTTGGGAAGCTCAAATAGGTTTAATCAGCACTGGACAGGCAGTCGAGTTCTGGTGATAATTCAAAGCAAAAACACTTTCTGAGCCAGAACCCATCACAATACGGCCATGGAAACCCAAGAGGAAGCGGATTTCCTGATCTTCCTTGTTGAGTCAGCCGTCTATCCATCCATCCATCCTTTCATTTTCTTGCAGCATTCTTTGTGGTTTTACTATAAAGTTTATCGTTTTGAAATGTCTGTATATGAACTGTCATCTGTTTATCTAGCCGTCAATAGTTATTAGTGTGCATTCGCCTCCTCGTAGCTTCTAATTGATTAGAGGTAATTAATAAATCATCACGGTGTGGGCGAGCTGCCGGGACAAGGGCTTGTTGTTTCTCTGAATCACAGAGAAAAAAGCCAAAATGTGTGATCTTCATTTAAATGAGAGTTTTATCAATATGATGCAGGAATTTATTTTTTAAGCTGTCTTCTTCATTCCTGTGTTCGCTTAAAGTTATAAATGTGATCAATGGATTTCAGAAATAACCTCAAGGGAAGATGAAGTGTCAAATTTGACCCCATATCAGTTTAAATTGGAGCAAACATGAGTACGATTCGCTCTTTCTCCCTCTTTGCTTGAGCTTGAGGAACCCTCTGAAGTGAAAATACGCTTGGGGCTTTCATATGTAATTTCCTCTGCTGCCTCCATCATTCTCCAGTCAGAAGTGGAAGAAAGATAATCCGTCCATAAATATCAATATTTACTTGCAAAAGTCCACATGCAGCCAGTGGCTGTGAGAAGGCTGCGGGTTTAGGCAGCAGGACAGTGTTGGTTTCAGTCTTTCAGAAAAACAAGCATAGAAATAACATCACTGGTATCAAGAAGAACTGGAGAATCTGAAGAGCTTTGTTAAGTTAGGTTTAAATCGCTCATTTACACTTCTCAAGACAATCAAGGGAACACTTAAATAACACTGCCACTGCCACCAAAGATGCTTTGTGTTAATGAGATATATTACTCGACTGTTACTCGACTAACTCTCTCTCGACTCGACTGTTAGTCCGATTTAGTCCAAAGTTTGAATAGAGTCGGGAGGTTTATCTTGTATACATTAAATTTTACTCTGGTAGATAATATTTTAATCACTGGATAGAGCTTTAACTGAAAAAAACTCATTACCTCATATGAACCGCCTCAAGGATGTCTCACTTGTAGTTGTCATGTTATACTTTTATTGTACGGAGATCAGGAAATAACACAGTTTTAACCGTTACTTCCCAACCATATGTCTGATTACATTCAAAGTGGCTCATATGAATCTTCACAAGGAAATCCATCTTGTACGTACACACACACACACACACACACACACACACACACACACACACACACACACATCTCTACTTGTGGGCGACAGCTGTTTCCATTAGGGCCTTATGGTAAAACCAGTAACCCATATGAAATTGAAAAGCATAAAAATTACCAATGTTGATACTTTTCACGAGTTAATCATGATGCATAATAGAGAAATAATGTAATGTAAATAAAGGAAGTTGGCAAAAATTGAAAAGGTATGACAATACAACACAAAACATAGAAATATATTATACAATAGAATTCACTGCAGTGCCTAACACTGCTTTTCACGGCTATCCCAAAGGGCAACCCCCGGTCTACCAGAATTGAAGGTTAATTGATAAAATTGTTCTCAAAAATTGTTCCATTATGTACCTGGTTACATTCCAGCAGTCGTTGCTGAGAAAATATTATTTCATTAGACAAAAGAAAACGCTCAACTAACTACATGTTTTGTGTGTTTTGTTGTCAGCATGATTAATGTTCTTCTGTGTTCTCTTGTTCTCTCTTCTTCTCTCTCCCACTCATCTGAATTGTTCTTAGCAGTGAGACAGGAAACGTATCCCACATTGTACATTACATCCTTGAAATCCTCAGGAGTCAGATATGGAAGCTGCCTACCGGTGACGGAGCTGGCCCTCGGGGGATGTTGCCGGCACTCTGGATGCCAGATGATCTGCCAGGTCGCGGCAACGCCACCTCGACATCAGCAGCAGGTGGCGGTTGGCGTTTGCCAACAAACTGCTGGCAGTGGCGGCGTGCTTACTTAGCCTCTGCCTCCAGAAAAGGATTGGCAACGTGGATCCACTGTGTTAGGATGCTGATACGCCTACGAATAATGAGACAAACAAAGCTCCTGTCTCCGCATCTCATCTCCTAATATTGCTTTTCCTTTCTCTTTACTTTCCGCTCGTCTTTGCGTGGGTTTCAAAGGATGCCTGCAGAAAAATACAGTTTCTCAAATACCAGGTTCTATAGCCATAAATCATCTTACATTTGTAACTGAGATGTAATTTCAGTTTCTGTTTTTCTAAGTGAACTGCTTTAGTTTGAAAGATTTTTTTGACATTCAGATTACATCCTTCATAGTATTTATAAATTGCTATGATGGCATCTCTATGGTTTTAAAAAGAAAAAAGACTAGTAAAAGATTTTCAGTTACAATGAATTCATGATTAATATATGATTACAGATAGAGAAAATAAAATACTATTATTTCTGGCACTGTTCTGTCTGAATGATGCAAGATAGTGTGACCTGGTAGATTGGCCCTGATGTTCTAACCATAAAATAATCCTGCTGGATCAGTATGTCAAGATTTCGGGGTGAGATTCACACCTGTGCGTGCCGGAATCTTCTCTGTTAAAACAGATGTCTAGAATAACTAGAGTCCTCGAGTTAAATCTTTTCCTCAAATGATCAGAGGACATGATTTTACTTAATCAATAACCATTCACACAAACACGAAACTGACAACACCTCTACTTCCGTATAAATAATGAAAATATTAACGCCACATACTTCAGACATTTGTATTTACATGCCATAAGATGAACATCTAAATGCACAATGGCTACAACGAAGACACGTCTCTACGCCGCCTCTCTTCACAGATTTACAGTAAACTGTCGGCCCAATGCTGTGGCTATTGTGATTCTGGAGAGAATACTGCAGGCAACAGAGGTGTGACGTGTGATATAGCAGAGTCACATTTTGCCTACATATCAAGCAGTAATAAACAAGATGCCAATCTTGAAAATCTCCAAAACAACAGCTCAGGTCAGAAGCAACAACGCTGTAAAAAAGCCAACTTATATTTTTTGGCCTAAAATAGTAGTTTAAATTGTTAAGACTTAAAAAATATAAATCATTGACATCTGAGGTAATAATGTGACTTAGCCCAGCAAACAAAGCCATTTGTTTGAGTTATTATTACTTATACATTTAAGTTTGGGTTATATTCAAGGGACGACAGTTCTGATAATTCTTGCTTTTATGTTATGATCAACTGATCATAAATGTTACACAGGACATATTTGGCAAAATACCATTTGAAAAGGTTGCATAGACGGTATTAATGGCGTCTAGATGTCAAACTAGAACACTGGGCTTTATGTCACAAAGTCAGGGAAAGTTTAAACATTATCAAGACTCCATATTTGACCTTGAAATGTAATCAACCCTTCCATCATAGATCTACCTCTGTGCAAATTGTCAGCAAATCCAAACTTGACATTATAAGTAGTATATACTACCAGTAATCCTTGGGGACGGTGGTTTAGGAGGTAGAGCAGTCGTCCATTTATCTACTCATATTACTAATTTTTTAAATCTTTCATGAGGTACTACCTTGTGTTTACTTATGAATTGCCAAGCATAGGAAGAAATCCTTTATTGATGACATACTGCATTACACATTACAACATAGTGAAATGATATCTCTGCATTTGACCCATCCGTGAGGGAGCGGTGGATGGCCTTTGAAGCGCCCAGTGAGCTAGGGATTCAGGGTCCCGCTCAAGGACCCTACGACGGGTAGAGCTTGGTGGGATTTGAACTGGCTACCTTCCGATGTTCGATTGAGTAGGTAGCCGTTAGCCTGGTGGGTAGATGGCCGATCTAGCCACTGAGCTACAGCCGCCCCATAAGAAGGACAAGAAATGTAAACTGGGGACGATGATGAGATTCTATGATGAGAACTGGGGATGATGATGATGATGATGATGATAAGTTCAAATTAGCAATCTTTCTGTTGCTTCTATACAAGCCAACTTTAAGTCAAATTTCTGTTCCTGAATTTTTCACATTTGGTCTGAAAATAATTTTGGTGTCTGCAAATGCACCAGAGTTTCCTTCAGTCTTCTCCGATTTCATATCACAACCAAACGCACTCAAGTGGATAAACACAGTCCACAAGGTATAAATTCACTTTTCAGGCAAAGAAAACAACCCACCCAATAATTCAGTAGGGTGATTAACATATTCATTCTTATGAACGATCGCCCGCTATGCCTGTTGGAGCTCAATGTTTTTTTAATGGACACCAGCAGCAAACAGCAAACCCTCAGTTATTGATATAGGGAACCCTGGGTGCCATCAAAGATTTAAGTTAGCTGTGGACTAACGCATTCTAGCAGCAGCTAGTCAATGCAGAGAAGAAGACGCCGCCAGGTCAAAAGTTTGTCGACCGAGATGTCCAGTTGGTTTGACTGGAAAACAAACAGTCCCCTGTGTCTGTGAGGATCAGCAACTCCCGACTCCAAGTTTATGTTCTTATTTATTCATAGGATGTGTGATAAGAGACAAACACTGAACCACTCATTTTAACATTAAGTTTTATCCTATGAGAAAGTATTTCTAAATGGAGGCTTTGATACATTTTTCAAATCAACAATGGGAAACTGGGCCGTGGGATAGACAGGCAGTATGCGGCACATCAATGTGACCACTGTATCAAACCACTGAGGTTGGAGCCTACGGTTGTGAGTTCCAACCCTCACTTAGGATCATGGGCTCTGCGCTGTGTCTAAAGCAATGAAGCTGCTGTAATGGAACCAGTTAAGGTGGTAAACATCAGACTAGTTAGTTTCCTCAGCTTTTTGAGATTGAGGCACCCTGCTGGCAGGATTACATAAAATCCATTATCTTGCCTAAGAATGCCTGGGAATCCTGGGAGGAGCTGCAGATTGTAGCTGGGGAGTAATGTTACGTTAACTCCAAAACTATGATGAAAATTGTTCCATGATAACCTTTTATCAAGATTAAAATGAGGAAAGGACACAGATAAATAACACACTAAGACAAGACTAAATTAAAACATTAATTTAACTGATTTATTTTCTAAATCCGGATAGTCTGATGATTGGCTGGCTTGTGCAGCATTGTCATTTTCTGCTGCTGTCAGATAACCAACATCCTGCATCACCAGGGAGAGTAATCTAGACTAAAATACTCAGGGTTTACTTTGACAAAAATACGACTAAAATGTCGAGACAACGATTGGATGTTGAATAAATAATGAACTAAAAAATAGTGAACTTCTAGGAATCCCCGGGACTAAGGCCAAATTAACAAAAAAAATGTGCAAAGCACACAGATGCCTCCGCAACTGGAAAACCTCAATTTACACAGATGAGGATGGGCCATAACCTCAATACCAGGTGAATGTGAGCAAAATGATTCCCCATTACTGTGAACGGATCAACAAAGATAACCATACATGTACTCTTTTTGGTGGCAGCACACAAATATTTGACAAAAACGCAACAGAGTAGTGGGAAACATGGAATACCTGTTGCCAGTACAAAAGGGCCCCAAATGTTCTTCAGCGGTTACCTTTTGGGGTCACCCCAGTGGATCATCTTTTTCTGTAGAAATCCCAACAACAACTCTACCTGCCTCCTTCTACCGGGATAGACGTCCGGTTTGCAGCCAATGACGGAGCCTTCCCGATCAGTTAGATCAGTCTGCTGTTGTTGTTTCCGGCTCAGATGCTTCTCCCCCGGCACACAGGAGCATAGAAGAGTGCACTGGAGACAGCAGACTGGTAGAAGATCTCCAGCAGCTTGCTGCATACGATGCAGGATCTGAGCTTCCTCAGGAAATAGTTTGCTAATCCCCTTCTTGTACACAGCCTCAGTGTTGATCTTCCAGTCTTGCTTGTTATCGAGGCACACCCCCGGGTATTTGTAAGTATCAACCACTGTGACGTTCTCCCCCAGGTTGCACAGTGGTCTAGTGGTTGTTCCTGTTCCTCTTGAAATCAATCCCCATCTCCCTGGTTTTAACAACGTTCAGCGGCAGGTGACAAAATCCATCAACCCCTGCTCTGTACTCCTCTTGTTTTCAACCTTTACACACCTTACCACTGCAATGTCATAAAACTCCTGCAGGTAGCACGGCCCAGTGTTGCACTGAAATCTGAGTTGTACAAGTTAAAGAGAGAAAGAGACAGAACAGTCCCCTGTGGTGGTCCTGTACTACTCTCCACCATCTCAGTCAGAATAATGGAAGAAAACTGATGGATGGATTATGGATTAAGTTTTACCTTGAGACATATTAAAGAGTGCTTTTTTGTAAAGTGTATGTTAAGCCCAGGATACTCTAAGGGTTCTCCTGGACGACAGTGTCGAAGGAATAATTATGCAGACTAGGACGCCTGCACTGGCATTAAATGCATGAAGAATATTTCGATAATGTTCACATGTAGGGGAAAAAAATGGAGACTGGAATAGGCTGCCATTTTCAGAATACATCCAATGAGTCAGATTGCTGCAACACATCGATCAAATATATAGCTTACCTAATCGAAAATAGGATCTGTTTTTATTAAAACCTTAGAGACCTTACTGTTTCTTCGGTAAGGTCCTTCGCTCCTTCTTTTATTTTTTATTTTTCCGAAAATGTATATTGGTACTTGAGTAAAGTTTACTGAATATAGATGGTTTCTAATAAAAAGGTGCATTTTTAACATTTGAATTGATCCTTTACACTTCAATTAGGAGGCATGCAAAATCCTGTAACTGCTATCTGTATGTATTTCCCCACTGGTAATCTCTTCATTGTCACAAAGTTGGATGCAGGGAGACCGAACCAATATAGTATTTTACCGGTGGCTGAATTATTTTACCTTAGATTCCCATCCATGAGAGTCGGAACCTTTGCCTCTCCTGCGTGTTGTTTATCTTCCGTCATCTCAACCGTCAGACTCTCCTTTTTGGTATAATCAACCTCCGTCACCGATGATTGAGGCGTCATTTCGCAGTGTTGATCAGGGGGAGTCCCTATGCTTAATCACATCAGTCACACCGTTAAGATTTCCCTATTGCTCTCTTCGCTTTAGAGGAGACAAAATATTAATAAAGCAACAGCAAATCAGGTCTCATCTCACAGGAAACCACTGCAACATTTTGCTTTAACCGCTAAACCTTAAAACCGCACACTGAGTATTGGAATATATCTCTTTAAATTTCCTCAGGCATTCATCAAACAGACTCAGAGTCACTTACAGGATGATTATGAGCAGAGAGAATCTCTTCGGGTGAGGGCCAAACATTGCTATGAAGGGAGGAGCATTATGAGCGGTCATTCAGGTTTTTCATCTGAATCTGACATCCGGAACTTGTTACACTCAACTGTCTTCCATTTCAGCCATTTTCTTCAATTACATCTGGCTGATATGCTGGTGGAAGCTAAAAACAGTCACAAGCCATCATCATCTCAACAAAAGGAACCTCTAATGATCCTTCAAATGTGTGTGTGTGTTTGGTGTAACATCCAAGAATATCCCAAAGGCTGAAAAATCACTTGACATGACATGTTTTCACGAGACCAAGCAGTCTCTGACTGTAGAACGTTCGGGTCGATTTAATCCCAATTCAACCCAACAATCAGAAGAGGAATCTGATTAGGGACCTTGGTTGGTGAGGCGTTTACAGATCTTAAACCTCCTGATCTCTTCAAGGCCGTCCTGATTGATATCAAACGTTTAAATATGAATGATGACACCAGAGTGTCCTGAGCGGGATCCCCACGCCAAAATGAAAATGCTGCCAAAGAGTAGTAAATGTTCCAACCCTTGAGGCTAATACTAGCTAGCTACTGCTGATAGAAACTCATGACTTTATCCTGCTGAATCCTTTACCAAATATTTTCCAAAACTGTTCAGGTGTAAATTGTTCCAATCCCTATACTGTAAATGTTTGTTTACCCGTGAGAGACCATTCCCTCTGACACCAAACTACCGCTGTTGGATGAGTTTTGAAAAAAATCTGCTGGAAGACAGGATAGTG
Organism: Lophius americanus; assembly: GCA_037951165.1. Taxonomy (NCBI): domain Eukaryota; kingdom Metazoa; phylum Chordata; class Actinopteri; order Lophiiformes; family Lophiidae; genus Lophius; species Lophius americanus. The sequence goes on along the minus strand of JBBDHG010000008.1, from coordinate 8,225,612 downwards.
AAGAACTCCTTGAATATTATACAGATGAAGGGACCGAGCCCGGTTATTTTTACGACATCTTTAACATTATGACTTTTCCAAACTTAATATCTACCACATAAAGGTATATGAGTAATAGAGTAATATGAGAGGGATACAAGTGATACTATAAGATGCGACTCCAGGTCAGGAAAGTTTAACAGACACCCATAGGACCGCTTGGCCTGGATGGAGGCTGAATACCACTCTAGATTATTGATTCATTTTAAAACGCATTTGTCCTGTTTGATCTGACATAAAGCAACATTTACGTTACAGTTAAGTTTATGAGTTATATTGGGAAGTTGTGCATTATTCTCAGTTAATGATTATTTTAATCAATAAAAATGAACTCGATCCTTGTGAGGACTAGAACTTCCGGGTATCAGTCCCAGCTGGGTGAGGAAGTTAATGTCAGTCAAAAATACAAATTGTGTTGACCTTTAAACCTCGATGTTGTCAACCTCCAACAGACACATTTTAGTTGGACCTCACTTCAACAACCAATATGCATCTATTCTCTGTAGCCTGTTTGAGTTGTGGAAGGGTATCAAAATGTTCAAGCTCACATTGGACTTACGGCCATCCAATGTTGGGTTTGCAACTTTGACAATTAAAACAAGGGGATTCAGTTGCATTAATGTATAATAAGTAAAATTAAAGGTTTGGGGATTTTAGTAAAATGTAACATAACTGTGTGTAGTTGTGTCCAGTAAAAGAAACATAACTTTGTTTGATCTTGTATCACTTAATAGACACAATTTGATGCATTTGCTGAAATTATTCAGTAATTATTATAACTGTTCTTTTCTTTTCTCATATGTTTCAACCTACATTTGTGGGAGTACTAGGCACAACAGTTGTCAGTGAATGTGATGTTTTATTTCTTAGTTTGTACAGTATTCAGTGCCGCAAACAGCAATAAAGGGAGTGTCCTCTGCAACTGATTTACTCCTAAAACATTTCACAAGTTAAATTACTTGTTCTGCCATTGAATTGGATTTTAAGACCAACAGACAAGAATGATTTGTAATAGGCCTGCTCTAATTTCCATTCTTTTGAAAATAGATGAATTAAATTAAAACCCTGTCATGATGAGACAGAGATCGGATGATGTGTTAAATTTTAATAGACGTAAGATGGAAATATCGTTGTTTGTGTTCCGGCATTAGACTTTAGGTGGATTTCTCTCGCTGGTGCTCTGTGATTTCTGTCATGTTAACACCCTCACATCTCTGCATCAGCGCTAACAGTAGCTGTTGATCAGCTCGGAGATGAAGGCGTTATCTGAGCAGCTGCTATCTGCTGTCGACTTCCTGACTTCAGCCCTTATCTCCTGGCTCGGCTCGGCTCTCTTTCTCTGCCGCTCCCTCATTTTTTCCAGATAACTCGGTTTGTGCTTGCTGTCAGAGGCAGTAAATGAGATTAGTGATGGTGGCTGAGGGAAGCCCCTGGCCCGAGGCTCTGCGGGCTTCTTTCCGGCCGTTTTTTGTTTTACGGGCGAAGTGACGAAGTGAGGGTGACATTCATTCTGTCATGCTGGGAGACAAAAAGCGGAACAAGCTTTCCTCTGTCCACCCGGTCATGCACTCTTTGTGGAATGATGACTTGTACAGGATCCAATTTCATGACACTATTACGATCAAAATAATTAAATAAAGCTTCTCCTCGGCCGCCACCCTCTCCAGCGATACCTTCATTCACCTCCAACGCAGCGACACGGTATACACAACATTGCGCCTTCATGAATAAGCAAATACATAAATAACACATAGCATGAATTATTCAAATCATCTAGCAACGATGTAGGTGGGAGTGGAAGCTAAGCAGCTCCGACAACACACTCACACAAGGGAAAGTAATAAAGGTTCAAATAACCTCAGTGGGTCTGCAATCACTTTGGTTTAATCCAAAGATGCTGAGTGTGTTTCTTGGAGTAGACGCTTGTTTTTATGAGAGTCCCATGCTGTTGTTGCTTCTGCTGTCTCGAATTAAAGAGCAATTCTGCTGTTTTTAGCTCTTTTACGTTGCAACTGTGTCAAGACTTTGTCTTTATTTATTATTAGGGGAAGTTCTGTTATTTTGATTGTGTTGCCTTGGGTGTTTTACTTGTGCTCCATTCTCCCTCTGTGGCTGTCCTGTGATTGGTCATGCAATGACCAATGCACCTCGCCGCAGGGCCCTGGAGAAGTATCTGCTTCGCCATCCTGCCCGCTGGCCTCCGGCTCGGCCTCCTGAGGGCTCTTTCCACTTTCACTACCGGTGGCTTCGTGAACTGGTTCTCCTCCACGGGCGACCTCCTCCACGAGACCTGGTTCGCCTCTACGGGCGACCTCTTCCTCGTGACCGGGTTGGCCTCCACGGGCGACCGCCTCCTCGGGCTCCTCGTGACCGGGTTCGCCTTCAAAAGCGCCCTCCTCCTCGACCCCCAGAGTGGTCACTCTGGTGCTGCCTGGCTCCAGCCCTGCCTTCAGGTTGTCCACCGGACAGTATAGGTTTGCTGGACGAAATCCGGGATTGTTGAATTTTTTTTTTCGTATTTTGTCCCTCCTCTCACCCGGTTTGTGTTAAATTCTTTGGATTTGGACTTTTGGTATGTCTGGTATCCGTTCCTTGAGGTGGGGGTTCCGTCAAGACTTTGTCTTTATTTATTATTAGGGGAAGTTCTGTTATTTTGTTTGTGTTGCTTTTGGGTGTTTTACTTGTGGTCCGTTCTCCCTCTGTGTCTGTTCTGTGATTGGTCATCATGCTCACCTGTGTTTCCCCTCCAGCTGTGTCTCATAACGTCAGTGTATAAAGTCTGTCCTTACCTTCCCTTCGATGCCAGTTCGTTGCATGATGTTAAACGAGTCATCACATGCCCCAGCCTTCTCCCGTGTCTAGTTTATCCTAGTGTTTTTGTTCCTGTTTTTCCTCGTGCCTTTAGTTTAGAAATAAATATTTTTGCGCCTGCTCTGCCGCGTCTTGTGTCTGCGTTTGGGTCCAAGCTAAACCCCAGGAGAGTTCCTAACAAACTGATACGAAACCAAAGACTTCCCGTTAAGTCTTCCTATATTGAGGGATTAATGTACAGTTTGTTTTGCGTACAAAAAAATAAAATAAAAGCTAAAATAGCCAAAACAATAAAATAGAAAGTAGATTATTTTGACGTTAAATTGAATCACATATAAAAAAAAATGATCAAAAAACAAATATGAAAATAACAATCTTTATTTTGTAATATTAAAATATTCCAAATAACAAATAAAACCAGACCTACGCGGTCAAAAACTTCCCAATCCACTGCATTGTACATTCCAACGTCCTGACTTAACACCTCGAATTAAATGTGAAGTTATGTCAAAAAATCTGTACTTTTTTAAAAGAAAAAACTCTTCAGTGCACAAAATGATTTACTGCTAATCTGTAAGCGTCTCTTGTCAAAGCAACCGTAGAACATACCAAGGACTGACCAGGGCGTACAAAGTTTTATTTTCACTCCAAAATGTCTTACAATTAGTTTCAGAAACACACCGCGAGGAGGATGGAGTGTACATTAATTTTACCACCTTAAGAACACATACACAATGCCGATCCATTTAACTTGTGCTGTAATCCTTCAAAATAAGAGTACTTAAAATACATATGTAAAAAATACGTATCTTAATAAAAATCAAACCTAGTGCTCCAGTTTTTGGGAGTTAATGTTTTCTGGTTATGGGTCAGTCCACCATCAACAGCACTGAACAGAAAACAACACACTATTAAAATGTTCATCATAACTTTCAGATACATTTAAATTAAGGAGAAAATACACCACATTGACATTTCCCTGAAATTGCCTGGAAAGGTCTTTTGTAATTGAAAGGCCAGCAATCTTCCAGACTTCCAACCACTTTTTTTTTTATTAATAAAATACTATTTCTCAACCCTACTTTTCAATGTTGAGCTGGGAGAATGTTGTTTAAAAAGGTTTTTCTTCAATGAAGATACAGGTTAAGATTACCTCTTCCCAAAAGGCCCACATTTTTGACGGCAAAAACTCTGGGCTGCCAGAAGCAACAACAAAATCATCTGGCTTGTTTGTGCCAGATGCATTAAGCTGACTGAATGTAACTACTCAAGGTCCCTGATGGATACTCTTCCCTCAAAAATAAAGAGTCTGTTCGGGACAAAAATACCTCATCTACAATGGTCAACATTGTACCGAGTGCCACTTTAACTCTGAAAGGATAAGTCCTCTTCTTTTTTTTTTTTTGATATTGTTCATGTAACCAGTGAAAGCAGCTGTGAGGAGCGCTATCCGCCTCCGATGAAAGGAAGCGTCTGCAGCCATCACTTGGACATCTGCCGCCGCTTTGAGGCGAGTCATTGTCTGGTCCTTCCACTCCAGACGATTGCCACAGGCTATGAGGCGGACTCAGCTGTCGGAGACGTGCTCTCAACATACAAGGAGGGAACTGTTCTGCAGGAGGAATCTGCTCAGTGGAAATCGATGAAGACTTGGGGGGGTTGTTAACAGTGGGTGGGAAATAGGATGGAGCTTTATGGACCGCCACGGCCCCAACAGATGATGCTGCTGCTGGAAGGGAAAAAATACATCACTGGGAAAAAATTAATACATCTACTGATGTTCATTCCAATGATATGTGTGGAATGTGGGAAGTCTCATTTCGACAAAGAAAACGTTATAAAGTGGTGTTAAAATTAAACTGTAAGATCTCTGTCCAAAAACCCCCCATATTATAGCAGAATATTAGCAAAGAAGATGTAAAACTCAAGTTCAAATGTCAAAGAACGCCACTTGGAGAAACCACACCCTTTACGAGGGTAACTATATGCTCCTTTTGATTAGTGTTTGTTCAGAAACAGAACCCAAATGTAGAAAAACCATGAGTAAAGTCCTTGGATATAAAACTTTAAAAAGAAAAAACTGGAAGACAGAAAAACGGAGTCCACCAGTCCAAGGAAAACTATTACAAATACAACAAGCATCGGTAAAATCAAGATAAAAGATATTAAATCATGAAAAAAGTAAACTTAGTGACTGCCAAAAACACCTGGAAAGCATATAGAAGACAACACAGAAACACAGCGGAGCATGACGAAGAGGAGTAGACAAACTGACGAAGGAGAGCGGAGAAACCCAGACGTAAAAAAAGACTAATAAGATGCAGCTGATGTGGGGGATTACATGGACAGGTGAGTGGAGCAGACAATCAGGGGTGAACGTGGACTTAAATCAATGAAGGAACATTTCAACGATAGTCCTTCCTCTCTAGCTGTGATCTGGAGAGAGAGGAAGAGCAGCTCAGGTTTTGACAAACATGTCAAGACCACATCAACCATGTTTTAGCCTCTTTTCACTGCTTACCCATTCGTTTTAGAATTGATTTAAAGATCTTGCTGATTACTTCTAAAGCCCCTCATGGATTAGCTCCCAGCTACATCACTGAGCTGTTTCAGCCTTATGAGCCGCAGGCCCAGATCTCCAGACAGAGCTCCGCTGGCTGCTCCTGAGTCCGATGGTCTATTTCTGTCAAGTTCTCTCAGCGCTGGAACTCCCTGCATGAGGAGCAGAGACTGCAGAATCAGGAACATCCTTCAAAAAACTTCTTAAGGCACATCTTCTCAAGAAAGCATTTTGGTCAACTGATCACACAGTCTCATTACCAGATGCTCTCTTTTCATTTTAATATTAATATAATATACTTTACTGTCCTTGTTGGTGTCTATTAATTCCTTTCCATTTTCATCATGTAAAGCACTTTGTTACTGTTTTTTGAAAAGTGCAATAGAATATTCTTTTAAATTATTATTATTATTATTTTAAGAAATCCATGGGGATGAGATAAAGTATCAGTAATATCAGAAATTAACAAAACATTAAATAGAAGGAATAAGAGGGAAAAGCAGACAGAAATAGATGCAGGAAGTTTACAGCAAATGATGACAGTGATGAACTTTCAAAATAAAATTGGAAACAGAAATGACAAAACAAAAACCATTAACAGTCGAAATGAAGTAAAAAATCTGCTAAGACAAAAAATATGAAACCTTTTTCATATTTAAAGATCTTGCTGATTACTTTATAGTTTGTTGGGAAATTCAACAAACTATAAAGGTTCTCTTAATATCTCAATGACCCTCAACAGCTAAATTCTCCTTCTGTTCTATCTTACACTTTTCCACCTGTGTACGTATTCCTCCAACATCCCGAAGCCACTTCAAAAGTTATGGATTTGAAAAGAACAAGGAAAGATACTTTCTTATAAGTCTCGGCACAGTCTTCCTCAGTGAAATATGAATGTTTTATCTTCAGATGGGAAAGGAGAATGTTGTCGCTTCTGGTTTATGCTCCATCTTTTCCCCAAGTTTCACATAAATCATCTAATCTCATGACAGAACCACTTCATGGTAGTTTTATAAGAACCTCTAGAGCCCCCAGAGGGGTGACGAGCAGAGGTAGCAGGTGCTGCTGTGTCAACTCTAGCCGACGGATTCCTCTGTCCAGCATGACACCTGGAACATTGAGGCGTCCCCTCTAATGGAGAACTTCAATGTTTGACCTTGACCTACAGCAAAAAGCCAGAGTTGTGGCCACTAACAGCCCCACTGTCATTGGAGAAGCTGTAAAATTACCAAATCTTTTGTTAAGACTATTATTGTGTATTAACAGCTATTGCCTATTGGTGTTTAAACCGTTAATCGTCTTTGTTTTGGGGACACTTATGTGTCAGTGGACCGACAACAACTGATCAGAAAATGCCTTTGAATGCAAAGAGACCTGCTCAACAATCCTGGGGTGTGTAAAGCTTGTTTCATGGATTGCAAGTCATAAAAGTAGCACTCCTATTAGTAGCTGATGGCGTGTGAGTTGGCGAAACAACACTTCGTCAGTGGGGAATATTGTTAGGTTTCAGTTCAAAGCAGGACCCAAAGGTAGACAACACAGGATGTAGTTCAATGATTTAATAGTCAATATATGGGAAATTACTTCAGAGAAGAGGGGGAAAAAATCCAAATGAGGCTAAAATATAATCCAAAGGGCTGCAGCAGAGTCCAAGGAGCAGGCAACAAAAGCACTAAATCTAAACTCACTGAAGCAAAATCCAAAAAGGTAAGCAACAACCAACACCACAGAGGCCACTTATTAAATACACAAGGGACTGAATGGGGGAAAGGAAAATGGCTTGAGCATGTGACGGGACGTGAAACATTCATGTCAAAAAACCAACTGACAAAGAGGAAAATACATACTTAAGTGCATAGAGAAACAAGGATAAATGGGGAACATGTGAAGACTGGGGACAAGTGAGAATATTGAACCATCAAGGAGGAAGGAAGATAATAATCTTATAGAGAAAGCCAGGTTAAGAACACAAAGTTAAAAATAAATAATGACAAGACAGGGAATCTAGAAAAGAACAGAAGAAAAGCACAGCATATATATATATATATATATATATATATATATATGATAAAGTACTAGTTTGATGAAACAATTAGACACCTTTAAAGAAGCATTAGCCCTCTGACCAGAGTGGTTGTTTTCAGGAGAATGTATTTTGGATAATAATTTCACACAGTGTGAAACTCACTCAGTGTTTATGGTTGCATTAATTAGCAGAGCTGTCGTCCACCCACAACCAACAGCATTGCCACTTGAAACTAACAGGCAGAATTCAGCGACGCCTGCATTCCAACACTCATCCAATGATTTAAGGCAGCATCAGTGTCTGTGTAAAGAGCCAACCGCAGCAATGCTAAATTAATTTCTTTACTGAAGACAAGAAAATGTCTGTCAAGAGTTTAACAGGAGATATAACCCATGCCAAAAATGAGAGAGCTTGTTTTGTTCTTCCACAATCATTGAGCTGTGCCGATGCAGAGAGGCCCGAAGCCGCTCTTTTTCACGAACTACAACTTTGTTTCATGTTTGCCAAACGATCGTTCGATCTCAACAGTTAAACGTGTTTTCAGCCTCTCTAAATATAATTCCGTCTGTCGCGAAGAAGTTTGGTATTTCAGTGACCATCCCATTTTCATCAAATACATTTAAATCAGTCTCATATCATAACAACATAACAAGACACACAGTGACAGCAAGGGTGTATCCCTAAAAAGTCGCCAATTCCCTCACTCCAATGTGAACTTTTGGAGTAAAATATGATATACGGTTCATATAGATCTCCTTTAGTTGACTCATATGCACTAAGTATAGACTGTACTAGAATGGAATAAAATAAGAAAAAAAAGAAAAAAAAAAAAAAAAAGACTAAATGGCACCATCAATGGAGAAATTATGGGCCGAAATCAGAAATAAACTCCCCATAATGTCAAAACTATACACAACAAGCCTTCCCCAAAATCAATCCAGTTATTCATTTCACTAAGGCCTATGTAGGTACCACATTTGTAAATGATCCATGATATAGTTTATAGTTATGTCCGGGAAACAGTGCTTTTCTTAAAAAAAAAAAAATAAAGTAAAAAGAAAAGAGCTCCCTTTAGTGAATAAAATATGAACTACTAAAGTAAAACACGATATTTACTAGATATATCTCCTTGAGTCGATTTATATGCACCAAATTTGTAATAAAAACAAATGGTTAGGAAAACCAAAAAGGTTTATCATAAAACTGTAAAAACTGAACTTTGAGAGTATTTGGGCTAAGTCGGAAACAGTTCAGAAATTAAGGTCCCAACACTTTGAGATAAAGTTTCACCTAGTCTCAGAAATGTGGAACCCAACCATTACCAAAACACACTGTTTTTCCTCACACAACGCACAATGTGTCGTTATGAAAGTTGTAAATGATCCATGAGATAGCTTTTGACCAACACATAGGATCTGTGACAGACTTCAGACGATTCGGGTATATAATTACATATATACACCGTCTGTGTATACTTCACCCTCTGACTGTGCTCATATCCATAAAATTATAAAGACTCATTTACACATACACGCATACAGATACTAGGAACTGAGGCAGGAGTAGAGCTTAACCCTCTTATGACTATAATTATATTCAGGCCGCCTGGATTTATTTATGGCTGTAAAATGTCAAAAAATGTGTACTGTGTGAGTGCTTCTGTCCATTTTTCCAAGATAACTTCAACTTTCAATATCTGGTAGTTACTCAGTATTACCGTGTGTTTTTGACTGTGCAATAACAGTTTAAAGGGAAAAAGAACAATAATGGATTTGGATTTTTCAAGTTTATAACAGGATAAGAACTCTAAAATGACCTAAACAAACAATTTCACATGAACAATTTCAACTGTGAACTATTTTACATAGTTACAAAAAAAATTGTCAGTCCTGGCCTTTCAGTTTCTTTTTGCTGCCTGTTTTTATAATAAATTTCATGTTACAAATATTTGACACGCTGGTGAATCTTGTCTGTGATTGGACGATAGTAGTGCGGAAGTCCTGGGCCACTGTGACGACTAATATATGGGCGCAAGATATATTTAACTGCTTTCTGGTAGTTTTTGCATTTTCTAGATATCATAAACGGTCTAGGAGTTACGGTAATGAGAAGTATAATAATAATAATAATAATACATTTAATTTATTATACATGCCAAATCCTGTCGGCGGCGACAGCATAGGGATAAGAGGGTTAAGACCCACTCGCAGACATAACATGGAGGCAGATCAAGTCCATTTTAGTTAATTTAATAAAACACAGAATTCAAAGTCCAGAATCCAAAACTCAATGTCTTCAAACAGGCAGGGTTCAAAACGAGGACGTGTGACAACGAGACATCGATGAGGAACTGGCCCAGAAGGAAAGGTGAGGACAGACTTTATACACTGAGGTAACGAGACAATGAGACACAGCTGGAGGGGAAACACAGGTGAACATGATGATGACAGTGAGGGAGAAGGAACACAAGTGAAACACATAGACAGCAGGTATTAACACAAGGGACAGGCGAGTGTAACAAAAAACTAAAGAAAGGGAACATAAGGTTAAATGGATCAAAGAAGCCAGGACAGGAAGTGTAAAGCTTATCAAACAACGAAGGGCAACGTTTTCAGAGTAAAACAGGATACATAGAACAGGAGGATGAAAATAAACCGTTAAAATAAACCAGGGTACCAAAACAAGAAAAAACGAGAAATAACTTAACAGGCATAACATGAATTCATAACCATATTGTATGGTTATGAATTGTTTTCCATTACATATAGCACATTAAGCGTCAGATTACCAGGGCATCTCTGAAAATTACAAAAAAATTACTTTAGACTCTGAAATATATTTGTTTTAATTGTTTATTTAGAAACAAAGCAATGCTATTGCTGAATGTTGAAAGATTTTCTACTTGTTAATCTGCAAAACCAGCAGTTTGGACCCACTAATCGCATTAGTGTTACTTGGTTAAAACAATTCCTCGTGACGTAATGATATTTGCCATTCATTTTTAATTCATTAAAGTTCATAATTCTAAAAATAATTCAACTTATTATGATAGTAAAAATGATTTGTATGTACTGTTTCCTGACTACATGCTGCTCCAGCTCTACTACAGTGGTATAATATTCTGAATGTTGTTTGTCATGTGTATGGTTGTATTCATTGTTGCCACTGATCAGTATTACAATGTAATTTCTACGAACGTTTTTTTGCGGCTAGTATTTATTGATACTTTTAATAAGTAAGTAGTATTTATTAATTTAAATGCTGAGCAAACATGGGTCCAATTTTTAGATTCTTGCATGATGAGGTGCGCGTGACGAGCCCTCTTCCTCTTACCTTTTAGGTAGCAGTGAGGGTAAGAAATTGGATTTCAAAATATTTGACTACAGACATAAGAATAGAAACATTGCTAGTTAATAGCATGCTGTAAGTACATCAAAGGGTTACATACATATTTTCGATGTGTTAATTATTTTGAAATCCTTTCCTGGTTTCCTTTCCGTCTTTACTTTCCTTCTATGATTCAAACGGCGCTCGTGCATCTGTATGTGTATTTTGTGCGGCAGTTAGCTTCCACTCTGTGTTTTATTTTATTATCATCTCTCCAGTGTGTAGGCGTCCATTAGGCAAACTCATGTGCAACAATATGCAGATTCCTCCATTTGCATGGATCATAAACTCCTGCAGGCCTTCTGCTGCATCATCATCACCACCATCACCATCACCATCAACATCATCATCATCATCATCTCCTCAGCAGCTGCCAGCGGCAGTGAGCTGAGCATCACAGGAAGTAAATTTGTGACCGGATTCACACAGCGATTTTTTCATTAGTTTTCATCCATGGTGCGAGAGTCAGTGAAGGCATCATAAGATCATTTCCCTCCAACACCATGATGTCATCAGCCACAACACACTGAGATCACATGCTTGGAAGCGTTTTTGTTGTTTTCTCATTGAAGTAACACCAATGATGCAAAATTGTATTTCAACACAAACTGGACATTCTAAGACATTCAGATGGTGTTTTTATGGTGCTTAAATCAAAGAAAAGGCAAAGAAAAACAAGCTTGAAATAATACGGCCAACACGTACAACACTCTCTGTTAAATTTATTGCTTTTTAAGCCCACTAAGCAGCCTAGCGCCGCGTCCACCTCTAGCGATGCTGTTACTAGCAGGTTAGAAGCTCCAGTCTCTGCTCCCGTAACTTTAGCTTCCACAAGCTCTGCCCCTGTACTAGTGGTGCATTGATTTGTCATTACTTCTCATCCCAGCATATCTCTTACTGAATTGATTCTCAGTAAGACATACGCTCAATATTTACACTCAGTAATTTGTGGCAAAGGTGTCTTTTTATTCTCACCAGGGACACGGTAGAAGGAAAATAACCCATTACCAGAACCAACTACCAGCTGGAACTACATCTCTTGGTCGTGATTGTCACATTTTTTTAAGTAATCAAATTTCATATTTGATGTGTTGGGCGTATTCCTATTGCGTAACTTTTCGTATGCAGAAAGCGGTCATTCCAAAATACGGCTCTGCTGAGCCGTTAGTTTCAGTAAATCAAATGAACACTTATGGGGAAAAATACCACTTTGCTGCAAAGACTATCAACAGTTACCTCCAAGTCGTTGGAAAATGATCTTCTAATGGAACTGAAGACAGTGGTGTCCTAGAAGATCATGTCATTCATTATCCAGTGTCGGCCCTATGATGAACTGGTGACTCGTCCAAGGCACCCCGTGTACCCCTGGTACCCCGTGTCATTCAGCTACTTTTAATGAAAGACAGGAGGACGGACTTTTTTCTTCAAATGATGAACAGCTTTGTTGAGTCAAATTTTTTCAGTGTATTATATTAAGTTGCTCTGGATTGTTGACAGTTATATATATATATTATATTATTATTATTCTTGTATATTGTTTATATATTCCTCTATGTAGAGAAAAATCTACATAAAACAAAGACTACATTAGAGGATGACGTTCATGTTTGGCCTCAGCAGCTATAGAATCTATGGAAAAGTATTTTGCATTTAATAGCAAAAAATTTTTTTTTTTCTTGCTGCGGTACAACTTTTTTCAACTAAGCTGAGATTCAGTTAATTGTAATGCTCCATCACGTGTCTGTTTAGCTTGGCCCACCCTCATGAAAACCCTCATGTCCAATCTCATAACCTCATATCCTAATCAACACAAAGCCCTACCGACTAAGAAGTAATTTGGTTGTTACCTCAGCTACTGGTTAGCCATGGAGATGTTTCTCCTTAATGCTAAGGAGTTAGCACTAGCATTCAAATGAGCGCTAATGGATGTATTAACACTTCTAACATCCTTTCTAACTAATGAAAGGTTGAACAAGTGGAACAGTGATGTCCATCATGTTCACTGACCTGACCTGAGACCTGACCTGACGTTTCCTGCTTGATGTGAAACACTTTTACAAGGTAATGACCCCACTCACTCATATTAAGACACATTCACAATTAATGTCGAAGCATTACTTCTCTGTCTTCACTTCTAGGTGTAGTTTTTAGTTCATTACCAATCCAGTGCACCCATGGTGTCGGGCCCAGACCCGAGATAAATTGCGGGGCTGCATCCTTAATATGCCACCTCCACATTGCTGACGAGATTCTGCTGCGGTAACCCTTGATAGGTAACGGTCAAAAGGACACACACATATTTTGTAGTTTGTTTCTCGTTTGTCATGTTTCTGGTACCTAAGTTCTCTGACTTTACTTTAAGTCTTATTGTCATTCATCTGGGGGTTGTCTTCCTGTCTTTGTTTGGTGTTCTGTGTTTTCACTACCACTCCCTTTCTGTGTCTTTCTTTTGTTTCTTTGATTGACACAACTGTCTTCCCTCGCTGATTTTCGGCTCTGTCCTTCTTGTCTGATTCACCTGCGGCTCATTGCTTTGATTGATTTCACCCTCATCTCTTTGTCTCCAGCCTCTGTCAGGATTGACGTTGGTGTCTCCTGCTTTTGTTGCTTGTTTTTGATGTTTTCTTCAGGACACATGTTCCAGCTGTTTTCTCCCTGCTCTCATGTTTCTCCTGTAAGTCATCCCCAGTTATATTTACTTTTGCTCTGTATGTTGTTTTCTTGTTATTGGATTGTTTTCTTTATGTTTGTTGACCTCACATGTACCAAACCTCTTGCCTGCTGTTTGAATTTCCTTGGCCTGTCAGTTGTTTAAAAGTTGTTTGCTATTTCAGAATGCTCTTTGCATTGACCCCAAATTTGAATCTATTTTTCCTCAATATATATTTATAGACAATGACCTTTATGTTTGTGACTCTGGTCCAGACTGAATGATAATATATAATACTTTAATAATGATTTATAGTCATACACAGTACAACATAGTGTAAATATTTTTCTGCATTTGTCCCATCCCTGCGCCCAGGCAGCATATTGGTTTCAGGGTCTTGCTTAAGGACCCTACGAAATGTAGATTTACTCTTACTTGACCCGGCTACCTTCTGACCCTCTGATTGGGAGACAGACGCTCTACCCAATGAGCTACAGCTGCCCCTTACTTTACCCTTATTTTACCAATAAGGACAAACAATCAATCTACCTTTAAATTACATTACTAAATCCCGGGTATGTTCCTGGGAAAAGGATCTCCGGAATATTACTCACAGGCAAGGTTCTCGTCATTGTGGAAAAAATTTTGAAAACACTTGATCACCGAATGACAGGAAGGACAAAGGGACCAACAGTGCAGAGAACACATATAGACCATAAAACCCTTCCGATGAAAGTGCTGCTGAGTTTGGTTTCTGGACATTTTCACTTTGAGTGACATTCTGGGATTTGTGGGAGGCTCACTCAAAATTTCGCCAAAATATTAGGGACTTCTGAAAATGTCGCCATCCTGTCTCGAGAGTGATCGTACAGTTAGCTCAGAGCCTGACAACAGAGCTCCTACCTTAATTGCAGGGCCTCCCTCTAATGTCTGTCCTCCACATCTCTATGTAGATAAATTTTCCTCCTCTGTCTTTCTGCCTGTCGATCGATGGACAGGGCTGTCTCTGGAGTCTGCTTTTGTTTTCCCTTAAATCACCAAACATGCTTTGGTTTGAAATTAAAAAGCAGATTAAAATGTGAAAAATTTTAAAGTGCTGATGAAAGACAGAAGAGGTGGGATATGAATCATCGGTACAACAATACTTGCTCACAGGATATGGAATAGGAGTGCAAGAAATTAATTTAAATAAGTGAAGCAGATGGCAGTAAATTAGTGACATGCAGTTGGATCTATCAGCAGAAAAATCAAGTGGAGCATTCATAAAAGCTCCGGCAGGGAAAGGGAGGCATCTGAACCCAGGGCTTCAAGGTGTGCAGCGAGCATTCAGGGATTCAGCATTACTCTATGTTCAATGCCATGCTTCACAGCACATTAGTTATTGCATTCCTTGCAATTCAGATTCTATCGAATGGATACAATTAATACCGTGCAGGAAAACAGATTTCTTTGGACACAATTTTGATGAAATAGTAGTGTATGGATCGTTACAGAAATATTCAGACTTCTGATCCCAGTTTCTGATTCTCAGTTTCAATATTTAAATGTGTATTTTGTCAATAGCAGAGGAACATTTGGATAGAAATGTCTGATTACCGGGACACAGCCTCAGTAATTCCTGGGTGATAACTGGAAGTGAGAGACTGAAAACGCAGTGCACATCATAACCTGATTAGTTAACTAAGAAATTAACTTATTTAGTTGTATAAGTTACTGTATAACTTGGATTTTTTTCTGTCTTGGATGACATTAGCATTTTTAGTACCATTAGACCCAACACACAGACAGCTACTGACGCCATCTGAAATTACTTACCAAAATACTCAGTACGCTAAAGCAATATATGATGAGATATACATGATATATGAGATGAAGGATCAAACCACTAATGAATGAATTGCAAACTACTTATGGGGACATCTTACAGTATTCAATCACTGTGTGCACTGTGACGACAGCATACAAGGCTTGTGATGGTGTTGTTACTTCTTCTTCTTCGGATAAGATGCTACAATGAAATAATGCTGCCTTGACTGTTATCACACACTGCTGGGTTAAAATTAAACCAATGAGGTAGGTCCTGTGAAAGTTTGCGAGCGAGCTAGCTGGCCTATAACATTCCACATATAATAGATTAATCTTGGCATGCTATCGCTAGCTTGCTAACTGTACCAGCAATGGCCATAGCTGACCACTCTATTTTCCTTCCTATTTTCATGAAACGCATGATTTAGACAGAAACTTTAGATAAGGTAAGCTAGCTTAATGCTAGATAGCGTATGTGAACTATGTTAAGCTAATTAATCTAGAATATTGTCAGTGTCTTTCGAGCCACAGTTTCAAGGTCTTACCATTTCCTTACATAAAGTATCAACATTGACTAAAGCCCTTGCAGACCTGGATCACCGTCTTTTGGTAAGAGACAAATATCATTTAACCCTTTTTCCTTTTACCTGGATAATACTTTCCAGGTTAATTAGTTAATATGGAACATGAAAAAATAAGAAAACAAAAAGCAGATTTATGAACAGAAATCTATTTAAAATAGATAGAAATTGCTAGTTTCAGTCCAGTATTAAATGCTTGACTGAAAAAGTTAAATTAGTTAGCTAGTTAGTTAGTTAGTTAGTCAGTTAAAATAGTTATTTCCTTGCCGGAAATCCAATAGTTTTTGTGTTAGGGTGCTGACTTACTCTCACGTGTCTTTATGTTTTCTAAATTTTCATGTTCCTATTGAAATGTAGCTAATGAACCAATATAGTCAGAACCGAGATAGTAAACATATCCGAGTGTATGACTCATGTTTATGTTTCATACTTTTCACCGGTGTTTTTTCTGTATTTTTACTTTCACACATTTGTCTATCTTCAAAGGGATCTTTGTGTATGCTGAATGCAGCACCTTCATTTATGATAATATTCAGTGGTGGACCTACACAGTTAAAATAATACAGCCATGCCTTTGAGTATTATTTTAAAATTATAAGTAAGTAAATTAAGTAACTCTTAATCTAGTGAAACGGTAAATGCATATGATGTCCCCGATGGCAAAATGGGAATTCCAATAAAGTGTAGAAAATGTACTTTTCCCTCCAGTCAGTTCAATTACTTTCCCTAAGAATTCATCAGGAAATTTGACATGGTTTTAATTAAAGTCTTACCTTAAAATTGTTCCCGTTTCTAATCTTTCTCAGCTCATCTAAAATGTATTATTTCTTATCTCCAAGCTACCGTCCACACAGATGTGAAGGTTTTGAGTTTCTGCTGATTGCTGGGCAGTCAGCAGTCAGGGCTTGAAGTGAACAGCTAATCCTCCAACTATAAAGGTCTCTGTAACCTTTCTAACACAATTTCACAAAAGACTGCTCTGTTTGTTCTTTTCTTGGAAATAAAGCTAATTATAAAAACATCTTGACCTTTCCATCTGGGTAATTACAACTTCTCATTTCTTTTATTTTCTTTCCCCAGTGTGCATCGTCACAGATTCTTTCAGCTCGGCTCTCTTCCTCCATTGGCTGAACAGTCAGTTTTGAAAAGATGAGATGTTCAGTTTAATTTTAGTCTCATCTGGATCGTCCCTGGTGAGAATTGATTCTTTGGAGATAACACATCAATTGAACGGTGACCGTGCTTGACAGTAGCTAGCAGGTACAGAATTGTCTACAATGTTACTTTATAACTGTCACTTTCCCATCAATCCCGTGTTAAAATGACCAAATGCTGTTTTTCTAAGGGTTTTCTTTGGAACCAATACTAGATAAAGACTTGGTACTGGTCCACCAATTGTTCTAACAGCAATCATATTCAAAATGTTTAATCTGAGGTAGTAAGACAATTTATTCTTATTTTAAGTACTTATTTTATTGAATTCTGGAGAAACGAAGGGAATAGAATTCAGTGAGAAAAGAGATCAAATTCACAATAGATCAGCATCATTTTATGTTTTCATTCGTTATCAGTTTAGCTTCATTCAATCATTTCCAATGAAAAGTTTTTCAAGTTACATTTTAAATAATTCCGTCTTTAATAAACAGTATTAACAAAATTGAATTTTAAATAACCCCTTGGTAATGGCTGGGCAGATTTAGCCGTTTCTTTCTTCTGCCTCAATAAAACAGTAAAAGTAAAATGTTGCTCCTCATATCTGTTCCTGCAGTCAGGAGCAGCTGCTCCTCAGAAAACAGTAAAGTGCATGAAAAACCTCCTGGGGTATTTAACATTAAATGTAAGCAACTTAACATGTTTTCTTGTTTTCAACAGTAATTACACATTTTGAACGGCTGGAGGACTTGAACGCACTCATCATATTATCAAAATGTTGGTTATATTTACTAATACATGTGAGAAACTTACAAACACGTTTATTATTTACATTTAAAAAAAAATGTTCTCATCCATATCCTCTCCTGGGCTCCGTAGCATCTCTTCTAAGGATCGGCCAAAAGTTCATTAGAGTGACTGGATAAGCGTGGATATCTGACAACAGAGGAGCGGGAGGAGAACTGTCGCTCTTTTGTTGTGCCAACTTTTGCATTGCAATCTGGGATTTGTAGTATCTGTAGTGTTCGTGTTCAGGTTAAGTAGAAATTAGATATTGTCCTCTTGGCCATACATACTTGTTCTATACTTGTTGCCCCACCTCCATGGCATTGCCCTTGTTTAAATCCATGCTTGTGTGGACAGGATTTCTTAACTTAACGAGAGAAGAAAAGTCTCAGTTTTTGAAAATCCCAATGTTCTTGTGGGCTACGTTTTGTGGTTTCTGCATCTTGCTTTATTTTGAAAATGTATATCTCAGTGTCACATCTGTCACTTTACACTTCCTGACACATGTTTGATTGTCCATTATTCCCACCTTTGTCGCTTGCCAGTTGAATCTCGTTATTCTGAGTATTTAAGTCTATATGCCTCTTTTCCTTTGTCAGTTTGTCAGTTTGTCCTATATTCCCCCATTAGATTATTATCTTCCTGCTCCTTGCGTTCCCCAGTGTTATCACTCCTCGTGATTTTCCCTTAAGGTTTATTTTCTTTTGCCTTTCCATTACTTACTCATTATTTTTCTGTGCCTATATTCGGTTCTTCTTTGTGGATTAATCTTGCTTGGTTACCCCAGGGACAATAGACATAATTTTTATTCACCATAACTTCTATCGTGGATTCTTGGTTATTCATTAAAATTATTTAATGTCATTTTAATTATTATTTTTGTATGACCCTCATGATACGACTCCTTGACCATCAAACCCAACCAAATTATCTAATTATCTTTATTTTTACAGTTATTCAAGAAAAATCTTTTTTCATGAATGGTGGTTTTTCTCTAGTATGTGTGACTTTTGATGATGCATCAAATTTGATACCTAGCTGACTAAGCACAGACTTTGCTACAATTTGGTTTTTGATCTGTAACATTATAATTTGTGAAATCACAGTGCAGAATTTTCCATGAGATCCATAAATTTAGATATTCTTCATCTACAGGTCGAGAAGTTATCTTGGATTCAGATCAGAGTTTCATGCATGGCAAATTTTATTGGGATAGCAACATGTACTTTTTGTCCCGTAAATGTAGTATTGATGATTCAGAACACCATGGATGCTACTTCCTTAGGCCACACCTTAGCTTTGCCGAAAAAATTATCCCTTACATACTGTAACTTCTTGAGTATTCCTAAAAACTTTAACTTCTTGAGTATTCCTACAAACCGTAAAGTATAAAAAAAAAAACTGTGAGATTTGTAAAATTTAGGGGTATCACTCTGAATAAATAGACTTTAACATTCATAACTATGTTATTTAGTGTATGATTAGCTAAGAATGCTTTTTACAGCATTATCTGATACAAAGTCCTTTACATCTACAGAGGGAGTGGGTTCTCTTCCACAGAGTTCACCATGTTGTGCTGCCAGGATTATACAGTAGCCTGAGTGGCCGAACAGCACACTGGTTCAGGAAAACGTCATTATTTCTAAGTTTAAGAGGCAGAGAGACAACGGAATTTTCCTTTAAAAACCTTCAAAGAGGATGATGATTAATGAGTCGTTGCTGGATAACTTAAGATCATGCTCATTATCAAGAACAAGAATAAGCACCGGGCGTGAGACCTCAATAAAGGGAAACATGAAGACACAGGTCGTAAATCCATGAAGAGCTAAACTAGGGACGTATAAACGATATACCTTGGGGACTCGGCAGGCGAAGGACGGTTAAAGGGTGAATGAAGAATATCTTCATGGAACCTCTCCCTGGAGCTGGTCGGCCCACCGCCAGTGGCCTTTACTCCATGGCTGTTGGGCACAGCTGGCTCTGAGAAGGCTTGACCCATACAATTGCCTCTTCCATGGAGGTGGAACGGGGTCCAAGCCACAATTGAAAACGCTACCACAAATTCAATGAATAAAATTTGTTGTGTTATATGTAAGCTACCTTATAGTTTAACAGAATAAATAATGAATTACAATTTGTAAATATATCCATCTAAAAGTACCTCATCACTGACAGGCTACTTGATGCGGTCATAGACGATGACATCTTTTTGACACTTGAGTGCCATCGTAGATTCTTGTATAGGAAGCAGTGGCATATATACAATATTGGTTGCTATATGGAACTTCACCTCTAGGTGCCTCTTAATTTCACACAGTGTACAATGAAAGTGTTGCATTTAATGTAGCGCTGCTTTGAGGTGGTCCGAACACTCAGAGATGATGTGTCCTCCTCCTACAACATTCATCAGTTCAGTGGAGTAACACGGAATAATGAATAAGGTTAATTAAATCAGAAAAAAATACAGCTTTTCTAATCTAGTATATATTAAATAGTAAATTAGCTTTAATCTAATGCAGAACAGAAAAATGCAATGAAATATTAAATGTGACAAAAGTTATGAGTTTGCTGCTCTGCCTGCAGTTAGATGGTAAAGGCCATGTCAGGAGTAAGTTTTGAACATTCAGTATTAACACTGTCTCTCTCACACACACATTTTTACCCCTTATTAATGAGGGAAGCCGCGGGCTCCTGTCAGGCCTCCATACACACTGTCACAACCAGACAGCAAGATAATCATTTTTCAACCTGCTGGCATAAGCACTAAAACTCTTGTCTAAACCCCCTCCCTCAGTCCCTTTCTCTCTCCCTTGTATTTTCAGATCTTTGGTTCTTATCGGTCCACAAGCTCCAGCAGTGTCCAACCACACTGGAGCCTCTTATTAAGTTGGCTGGCGGTGTTTGAGCTAACAGACAAGCCATCGTCTTTTTATCACACCCACCGAGTGGCATGGCACACAAGGGGGAAAAAAAGCATGTGATAAAAATAAATCATCTTTATTTTCATCATCCCTTCTTCCTTTTGCCTCCGCCGTGTTCATCGGCAGGGTTTGCTGAAGGGACGACCACACCATGTTGCTGAATCAGGACTTTAATAAAGAAAAATGCTTGGATCTCCAATCTCAGACTTTTGAGCAAAAGCTGACAACGGCATGTTCAGTCCCTCTCAAAGGAAGTTTAGAATCTTTTTTCTTTCCATTCATTCTATCACACTATTTTCTTTAAAATTTCTGTTGCAAGTTTCTATTTGTCTTTAAAATACCATTAATTTTTTGGGATAAACTTTACATACCAAAAAAACTGCTGTCCCCTCTCCTCACATTCAGGAACCTCCTCTTTGGTTTTCCCATATTTCTCCTGCCTGGAAGCTCCATCTCCAGCACCCCTCCTCTTCATGAACCATCTCCATCTGGCCTTGTTTATTTTTTGTCCAAGACGTCTATTCTGGGCTGTCCCTCTGATGGGCTCCTTTCTGATCCTGTCCATCGTACCCCTATCTTCAACTCTGCCTCCTGTCTTCTCGTCAGAGCCATCGTCTCTAAACCATACAGCAGAGCAACTGTCACTACCATCCTGTAAACCTTTCCCTTCATTCCTGCTGCTACTGTTCTGTCACAGATAACTTATGACAATCTCCTCCACCCACTCAACCCTACAGAACTTGCTTCTTCACCTCTTTTCCACACTCAGCGTTACTCTGAACAGTTTACCCCTAAATTCGCCAAATGAAATGAAAGATAATTATATTCAACTGAAAGTTTCTTATTAAGTTGACCTGTCAGTAATCATTAATATTAATTTCAGGCATTTTGCTAACTATTTATGTGCAGGTTCTGACTATTTATAAACACGCACATGGTTATTCACATTTTGGGTGGAATGACATTTATAAAGGTAAATTCATTAAGCATGCATGCGGGTGCTGTTTTATAAATCCGGAAATTTATGTGCAGCTGCGGTTCTTGTGATTTTTCCATATGCCATCTTCTGTTATGAATCCTCTGTGCAATTTTATTGAGGCCCCAGCTTTCTTATCGGTCTGAATGCAACTGTAAACTATTCAGGGCACTCCGCGGCAACCGTTGAGGCGGGTACGAGAGACACAGGAGGGTTGGGTACCTGATGTGTGTAGACCCAAGAGAAAGTGCCACTCGTGGTGAGGGGGGGTAAGTGTTCCAGAGGTTGGGTTTGTGTCTGTTTGGGGATGTCCGCGCCGTTTGTTATCTCCACCTGCTTAACTGTTTATCTTACCTCCAGAACCCCTGCCCCAAATGCACCCATAGGTGCTGATAGCAGACCTGGTTGTAGCAGCGGATGCTAAGCGGAGCCTTGACATCATATCCGGGAAACACACATTTGAGCCGTTATTTCAAACAAGGTCATCAGGTTATACTGGTACCGTGCAAATATGACATTAGATTAAGATTTTTAAGGTACATACAACATATCACCTCAGAGTTTTTTAGTTGTTTTTTTTACTGTGGAAACAACAAATAGAATAAAGATAAATGAATACACTAATTTTAAGGCATACATAGACAGCACAACAATTCCAACCTTGACACAGAAAAATGACATTAGGTAAAGTCTTCTCAGCAACTCTTGATGTAGGGAGAGTGCTGCTGTGTGTCAGTGTGTGCATATGTGTGTGTGTCAGTGTGTGATAATATCTGTTATATGAATGTGTACGATTGAACTTGGTAGATAAACTAAAGCAAGTTTTAAAAGATTAAAAACAGCAGCGACATGATACAGATGTTGAAATTAATAATAATGGTGTTGCTAATAATAAATTTAGAATTTCAACAAAAGCAACCATAATTATTTCGCCGAAAAGTCGGGGACACTATGGAATCGTCGTCGCCGCGTCCACTTAATTTAAGCAGAATAACTCAAAAACTATAACATGGATCCTTTTCGAATTTTACACCCACATAGACAATATTGCAATGACACACTGGAGAGTTTTTGGGGAAGTCTGGTTCTATATTTCTGACACTAGGGGGAGCTTTATCTTCAAAATTGTCATAACCGATTTAGTCCAAATCTGTTTCATGTGTTTTGACCAAAGGAGATCTGTTTTGTATACATGATGATTTACTCTAATAGTTCATATTTTACTCAATAGCGGGAGCTTTTATGAAAAAAACTGTTTTTTTCATACCTAATAATACCCTTGCTGTTGGGGTAGACAGCTTAGGTCGAGTTATGATAATAAGTGTAAATTGGCTATTTTTTCTAAAAAGATAACATGACCAAGAGCCTGAAAAGACTGGTGGAAAGACAGCATTACCAATGTTTTTAACTAAGAAGCAGGGGAATGCTTGAAAATAATATAGATACATTTACATCATATTGCCTATCGCTCTACTTCCATCATCTTTTCGAGATCATATAGCACTGAATGTAGAATTCATATTTCAAGCTTTGTGCAAATGAGAAATTAGCAGAACAATTTCACATTAAAATAAAAATCCAACTGATCCATATGAGGAGAGCGCCAGGGTATTAGGATCTGGGGTACTCAAGGACTTCAAATGCAAAGACAAATGATGATGAAATGTAAAGCAAGTGAAGTCCAAACTACTGCCATTGGAATTGACAGGAAACTAACGAGGGAAAAGCAGCCTGGGCAAGATGCCAAAAATTAAAGAAAAAGCCATACATGACAGTAATCCAGTATTGAACACAGGATGGAAATGCCAGGACGAACACAGGAAACAGGAAATGCTGTCGAAGCCAGTGGCGTAAATCCCAGGGGGGACATGTCTACCCTTCCACAGAGTGTGCCCCCACCAAATAAAATAATTGGTAAAGATAACAATATTATACAGTACGATTTTTTATATTATAATACACAATACAAAGTTATAGTATAAATCAACGCAAACAGAAGACCAATGACTGTGTCCTACATGTGCTTCTTGCGTCAGTGGTTTAGTCCAAACAGGAAGAATACAGCTGCTTATAAGGCGACACATCCAGATGTGCAGGAAGGACTAACAGTGGAAAGTTAAATAAAAACAAAGGATATGTAAAACATTTTTTTAACCCCTTTTTTTTTCCTCACCTAAAACCTGCCTTTGTGCGTGTATATATTTGTCTGCATGGGAGATTGATTAATCAATTAATTTATTAAGCAACCGCTTATCTTAATCTCGGTCGCGGGGGCTGGAGCCTATCTCTGCTGACAATGGGCGAGAAGCAGTGTACACCCTGAACAGGTCGGCAGTTCATCACAGTGCTGACAAACAAGAAATGGACAACCATCCATGAATATATTCACTCCTATGTGCAATTTGGAGAAGCCGATTCACTTCTATTGAAAGTTTTAGGTCAAAACAAATGGACCGATTACTGGTGGTGCAGTGACTTACTATTATGCCTTTTTTCCAACAAAGTAAGTAAGATCAGAGAAAAAACGATCATATCTTGATAATAAAGGAAAGAGGTGTGTACAGGTTGTGTTTGGTGTCACGAGGAAAAAGCATCAGAGCCCAGCAAGGGTCTGGTACACAGGGACATTAAGTTTCAGGTGAGAGATTCAGACCCTCTAATTTTATTTCTAAAAAGGGAATATTGACTCTGACAGCCCTAAAGTGAAAAATTAAAACAAACATATGTTAGCTGTTGACATCGGTAGGAGAGCTCGCTGACGTAGTTGTCTTGTTGCACGTTTCATTGAGATATACAGGCATGATGAGTTCAAAGAGTATTTGGTAACTTTGTGTTTCCGGCGAAGAAGAAGTGGAAGGTCGTCCTCATCAATATTTGTTGTAATGTAATCTTATGAAATTTACTTTTACTTTTTTAAATGAGTTATTTATAGAGGTTGTCATGGCAATATCAAATCAATATCCGAGAAGGAATTGTGAAAAATGTTTTTTAGAAGTTGGATTTTCATCCGTGGTCGAAGCGACAACGGAAAGACAGAAAGGACCTGAACTTAAGCACACGGGGGGCAAGTAATGGTCTGGCTAAAGTGGTTGCAAAAAAACTTGAAGGAAAAAAAAAAGACAAGCTATGAGTAAAACACAGGACACAAGAGGAAAGAAACGAAATAAACAGGTAGTGACTAAACTAAACCATAGACCAGGACAGAGTGTCTAGAGGTCACGGTGTCCAGCAGCAGGTGGACACCCTGGGAACCCCATACGGTTCCCATACAAACCTGAGGAAGTAGGGAGGCGGAGAGTGGGATTCTAAACTCTAGAATCTCCCTCTCAAGACTTTCTAGACTCAAGAGAGTCAACCATCATTCAAACCAAACCTGTACGATGGTGGATTACATTACTATTATTTACTATGTATAGAACTGCTATGACAGCATGGCCAGTGACCTCAGAGGTTTAGTAAGTGATTCAAATTCAACACGAACCATTCTGAGGTATGAATAAATGAAATTTTTCTCAGAACATTTTGCTCTAGATTCAACGATTTTACCATCTGAGACGTGTCGTTTGGTTTCAAAGAAGGAGGTAGCGATCTTTTCAGCGTGAGACGAGTCTTTGTGTCATCGACTCTCCAGAAAATCAAAGAGCTGCTTCCACTCATGTTTGAAATCCCGCTGGTTCTTGTTGTAATTTGATTTCATTTGGGACACACAGCTAAGGTTTAATTTCTAATTTTGGTTAACTGTTGGAAGACGAAAGGACACAAACAGCGAGAACAACAGCCCGCGGGGATGCAGGGTAAAAATAGAAAAGTAAAATCCCATGCTCTCATAGTGACACCATATGTTTAAAATGAATTGTGTTTATCTATGAAAATCAGTTGAATCCAGTTTGACGGGGATTATTTCCCCCGGTGGCTCCGTGGAAGACGAGGAAATCCTCTTGTTTTCCCATTTCCCCAGGGTTTTAATTTTCACTTGATTTATGTTTTATAATTTACTCATTTTCCATATCTAAACAGCGTTCTCTGGTGTTTTCTGTATTACTGATGAGCTCACTTCAACAATGACTCTGCTGTGATTCCTCCAGCCTGTCACTATGTTGATTCTGGGCTGTCAGTTACTTCACTCTTCATCGCAAGTTCCGAACGAAATACACAAATTACTCACCGTAAACAGAAATCATCCACTGTTTGTTAAGGCTCCTCTCCTCCCATCTAAACCATTAACTCCCCCTTTGTCATCGTCTTTTAAATCCATCATATCTGCTTTGATTTAATTTCTGTCCTAATACTATAACCATGTGAAATATTTTAATGCACATTCAAATGCCTAAAACACGGAAATAATAAGCAGATTGTGGATATCCGAATTAATCCACAACTTACTTACTGGACGTATGTCAATTCCATACACCGAGAAGCCATTACATTCCAACCACTGACAGTTGAAGTTAGAGTAACATTGATGATCTTTTAATTATGGTATGTGTGGGTCAGTGGGAGAAACTATATCAGCGAAAAGTCGTGGATATTGTGGAATTGTCATCGCTGCTGCAACCTTTGTGTTAATGGAAAAACTGTATGATGGATCCTTTTTAAATTTTAGACCCACATACTCCATATGAAATTCCCTTTAAACACCAAAGTCGCAATATTGCGACTGACGTCACAGCCGTATCAAACGGACCAAAACTCCTGCTAGAGTGCCAAATTGTGTTACTACTTTACAGCACTAGATGACAGACGAGTACTGCTTCGATTTTAATACCATATAAGGACATGTTTCTATGC
This sequence comes from Lophius americanus, assembly GCA_037951165.1. Taxonomy (NCBI): domain Eukaryota; kingdom Metazoa; phylum Chordata; class Actinopteri; order Lophiiformes; family Lophiidae; genus Lophius; species Lophius americanus. The sequence goes on along the minus strand of JBBDHG010000008.1, from coordinate 8,199,129 downwards.
AAAGTATCAGAGAAAAACAAGTTTAAAAACGCCCTCCGGATCCGACGTGGAAGCCCTCCTAGTCAGCGATACAGAGCGGATTACATTCAAAACGAGGACGATGTCGAGACGGATGTCCAGCGTTGATAATGCGGTATGTAAACTTCTTGCCAATTCTGATTCTGAAGGGGACTATTTACCCTCTGAGGATGGCGACAGGTCAATATTGAATATATCATATTTTACTCTTAAAATTTCCAAAAGTTCAGAATTTACTCAGTATGGGGAACTTTTTTGCAAAAGATAGTGTTTTTTTCAAAACATACCTCAAAAACTTTCATGGATCATTTTTTAAACCTCATGCCCCAATAGACCTAAGTGCCAGGATAACTGCATTAATTTTGGGAAAGGTTGGTTGGAGGAGATCTATGTGGCTTATATTATACAGTAATCCTATGTTGCTTATATTATACAGTAATCTTATAGTTAATCTGTCACACATTCAGGTAGCCTTTTTAATTTAAATACTGTGGAAATATTCTTACATTTAATTTTGGGAGCTCAATCAGGAGGATTGCTCGTACAACGGAGGGGATTGGGGACTTTTCGGGGATGTACCTTTGCTGTCGGCGATGACATCATAGGTCTATTTGATAATATTATGGAATCGTCATCACTGCCACCGCGCCTGTGGAGGATAATTCAAACACTATTTCATGGATCATTTTGAAATCTGAGGAATTAGCGTGAGGAAGTACTAGTATGATTTCATCTCCAAAAGTTTTTGGGCCAAAACTTCCGAAATAGTTGGCACGATTTAGTGCATAAATTGGTGCTTGTGAATCAACTCGAGGAGGTCAAGCTTTACAAAATCATATTTTACTCAATTCGGGGAGCTTTTTCACAAAAGGTACTGTAGAAATAACTTCACATTTTCTTTGAGGAGTTCAATCAGGGGATTTCTCGTACAACGCAGATCTCAGGATGAAAATTATTGATTTCTCATTAGGCTGGAGAGATATAAGACAATCCTCTGCCACTACTGTAGAGAACATGTGTCATTGCTAGAAGTAGCAAATGTACATCCACCAATGTGAGTGTTAGTTTTAAAATTAAGAGTTGTCTGGATAATTGTTGGAGCATTGCTCTCTTGAGGAAACAGAAAGTGATTGATCCATGCCTCTGCAATGTGCTTAAATAGACCATTTCACGACGAGTGTAAACAAACAAGTTCTGTCCTCTCATTTAGAAACTCACATCCTCATGAAGACACTGGCAACCTTTCTCAGAACGCTTCAGGGTTCATCAGGATGATTTACTACAAACCATTTCACTTTATTAACCTGGACTGTATGTCGGGCCTTATGGAAATGTACACAATCCAATTACATGGCTTGTCACAAGATTTAAATCGTTAATGAAAGTCAACTGCTGTGCCTCCTGTATGGATGGTGCAGATGTAGAAGGTTGGAAACTACATGTTAAGTTTTGAGTTTATCAGACACCACCCTATTTTCTTCGAAAAAAAATTGACGTTTTTCATTCAACTAAGATATAGTGTAGTACCTAAAATCCATGAACAGATTGCACTTGAGCCACTGTGGATCCACTTGGAGTGTTCTGTGTGGCTCAGAAATAAATGAGCTGTGAGCTGGGCAACACGCTAAGGGTTGTTTTCTCTCAATAGCTCCACAGGTAATTCATATTTGTTTTTGTATCGTAAGCCATCTTCAGTATATTCAAGTAAATGTGCTAATGCTCTTACATGGTTTGAAATCTTTTATCGGGAGAAAAAGAAATTAATTTTGTAACCGTCATGAGAAGCGTTTGATTTGTTTTTCATAAACTTCAGGTTTCCTTAATAGTCCTCTCTAGGTTTAAGTAATAGATATGAAAATGTGATTGAAGAAGAACGAAAAATCCTTTAGATGTGCTCAAATTCAATGACTGTTTACCAGCAAGGATTTTCTACGTAAGACTAAAAACTAAAGTGCAATATTTTGAGTTATATTTTTGTATATTTTTGTATTGGTATACGTTTATGTATTTCCTTTCATTAGAATGTGTATTTTTTTTATAGAGTTTCCTGAGTGAATTATTTCATATGTTTTGACGCACTAAAGCAGGGTTGATGTGTTTGCATTATTGTTTGCATTAGTGTCAGAAAAAATGAGCCGTGAGCTGGGCAACACGCTGACAGTTGTCTTTTCTCAATGCATCCAAATGTAAAGTGCATTATAAATTAAATGTATTATTAGTATTATTACTGCATCCACAGATCCTCCGTTCAAAAATAAAAAGTTACTTGGTCACACAGTACCTCTTGCCGGTGTAACCTCTGCTGCTGGTCCAGATTACCCCTAGGTTTGGTGCCGGTAACACCGACACAGAATAGACTCTTCATGTTGTTCGGGAAAAATATTATAAAACGTGTCCTTTGATTCCTTTTCCCATGACTAAGATGTAAGGTCACAACAATTTTACTAAATTAACATGACAAACAAATACTTCACAAATCTATCTATCGTTTTTTTGCAGGTGTGCTGGATTTGGATAAACATAAAAAAAATAAGCAAAAAAAAGGACACCATTACAATGACTGACTTTCAAAAAAAGATCTATTGCAATGCTTACAGTGTAATTTCAATCACACTATAATAATAAATAAATTGACACCAACGACAAAATCTATTTTGTTTCCTAAAATGTAAATATTGTGTTCATTGGATGCATCAGTGTGTGCAGTGCTTTCACTTCCTGTGTTGTGCTGATTGAAAGGGAATCCTGGCCCCTCAGGGTCGGATGTGGAGGTGGGGCCCTTACGTTTGTGATAGGACACAATCTATTTATCTGGTGAAGCAAATGAATATAGGTCTTTCAGCCGGAACAATCTCAACCTATACTCTGATATATGTACCAATGTATTCTTTAATCACCTGGTTACAAAACTGTGTGAAGGATTCAGGTCAGAAGGTGGTGTACGGACAAAACATACAGTAGGAATTACTACTGCGCACAAAAATATTCTGATATATAAAACAGTGCGCATGTACAAGCTTCATGGAACACCTACTGTTGTCCATAAGAACTAAAGAAAAAACCTATAATTAATATTGATATTGTTGGTCTTATTGATATTGATATTAATATTGACTACTGATTGGTGACGTCAGTCAGGGTGAAGGAGTCAGGAAGCTAAGAAATAAACTTCACACTATGTGAAGCTGAAGTTCTTATCGGAGAGAGGCGGAATCAAGAACAGAGGAGGTGTTTTGAAGATAGGCTGCTGGTTACAAACGTCACAAAAGGTCTGAGTGTGAGGGGAAATGATGGACGCAGTGAAGCTGATGCCTCTGTTGGTTGGACCGACCGGCTGACGAAGAAACCTTTCAAACTTTCCTCTTTGGTTGAATTAAAAAAAAAAAGTTATAATGTTTTTGTTGGATGAAAAACAAACAAATTGAGCAACACATACAGCATCTTAGATGCAGATTTTTTTTTTTAATAAATAGCTAGCGAGTTGGCACGATGGCGCAGTGGTTAGTGCTGCTGCCTCACCGCAAGAAAGCGCCGGGTTTAAACCCGCTTCTGCTAGCCTTGGTCAGTTCCCCTGTGTTTGCATGGGTTCTCTCCGAGATCAGTGGCTTCCTCCCACAGTCCAAAAATATACAATATAGGTGAATTGGTGGCACTGAATTGCCCAGGGTGAGGTGTTGTCTGTCTCTGTGGATCAACAGGTGATTCGTTCTACGTCTGCCCTGCCTCTCGCTCAATGACATCTGGGAGGGGCTCCAGCCACCACAACCCTGAAGAAGATAAGCGGTTATGGATCACGAATGAATGAAAAGCTAGTGGAGTTTTTGTTGCTGCGAGGAACAGGGTGCCCTCCCACCTACCAACAGCAGGACAGTAGGAGGGCACCTGTGAGGTCTCACAGGTGCAGCTGAGCACATGGAAAGCCAAACCAGCGAAATTTCCGAAGAATTTTTTCTTCCATTTTCCTCATCCTTCAACATTGCTGAATTTGAAGGACTTGCTGATGTTGAGAGGGACTTCTGGGGGGATCTCTGAACGTAATGTCACTGATATTTGCACATTAATAGTATCTTATTTATTATTAGATCTATTAAAGTAAAACACGTTAGATCTCCTCAAGTAGCTTCAAATGCAGCACATTTGGACTAAATCGGACAAACGGTTGAATATTTATGGCCGGATAACTTTTGGAGATAAAGCTCACCCCTAGTGCCAAAATGATTCCAGTTCTTCCTTGCACTAAGATCTATATGGGTTTAAAATTGGAAAATTATTCATGAAACAGTTTTTGAGACATCGCCATAACAACAAGGAGCCGCGGCAGACGAATTGGTTGCGGAGGCCATAATATCGCCAACTTCCCGGGGATATTATAACTAAGTGCTGAAAACTATGTATTTGGCATCTTACGCTTTAGTTTGTGCCCAAATGAAATGGATTTGGTCACATCTGTAATGGACTTTACACACTGACTTAATCTTTGTTGTTTTTTAGTGAATCTGAAAATTAGATTTGTTTCGTCTGTGATATCTTTCATTGTTGTTCAATCCTTGTTTCAATAAAGAAATTACCTTTAACCTTATAATTCATATGACACTACCTGTGGAAATGACTACTGTTTAATAGATCTGAAGCGACCGCTGCATCACTATCACTCCTTCCAATTACTCAATGCCAAATTAAACTCGTTTTAATGATGAGAAATTTCAAGTTATTAGTGACTATTGTTTCCCATTAAATCTCTCTCTCATATATATATATATATATATATATATATATATATATATATATATATATATATATATGATTTCTGTTCCTCACACAGGACGAGAAAATCCTGTTTGAAGAACACAGGATTTCAAAAGCTAAAAATTATGGGTATTTAAGTGAATGTGTAAAATTCCATATTTTTCTGATTCATTCATGCATTAGGATTTGAATGTTTAAAGGACGATAAGGGGAACAGAAGGACTATTTTATGTTTCCCTAATGTGTTGTAGAATGGAGTTCACAGTATACAGTAAGACATAATCACATTCAGGTGACACATATGTATATGAGCACAGCACTATGGATGCAAATTAATTATTGATAGGATGTTTGGTAAGTGCTGGATGCACACCTCGGTACTGCATTTACGAGGGTTGTCAATATTGAAGCGTTAAAACTTGCGATTAATCTTAAGGGAAGCTGGGGAGTTGGAGCTGTGGTGCATTGTTGCCTCACGGCATGAAGATCCGGGGCTAAAATTTACCACGGCCTTGCCTTCCTCTGTGGAGTTTGCATGTTCCCCCCTACAGTCCAAAAACATGCAATCTATGTGAATTGGTTTGGTTTAAACGAAAGACTAAATAGTTGTCATCTCAGATCGGCTCCAGCTCCCCCGCAAACCTGGACTGGATAAGCAGTAATCCAAAATGAATGAATGAGTGCTGGGCAAGTGATGGAGGCAATCCTTTATATGAACGGTTCCTTTGACCTCATCAAATTTGTTTTAGGTAAATATTTGACAATTTTCCATAAGACAGCTGCCAGTGAAAAGAGTTTATTTCCTCCCGATTACATCATGTTTTCCGCAGCCCTTTAAAGTTCCATATAATTGCATCGGATTACTCTGTCTTTCTTGATCGATATAACAATGCCTCAATAAAAATCGGATCAATCTGCGTAAGTGAATTGGTTATTTACTTGTTTTTTGGCATTTAAAGCCCCCCTTAACCTTAACAAACACCCATTAGAGCCTTTGGAGCTGCATTACTTTAAAAGCCTTTTAAGGACGAGGCAGATCTCCTTTCAGCTGCGTTCAAGAAAGCATTCCGCTGACAAACACACACCCTTCCTGAATTTATTCTACTTATTTACTATCAATGTCATCCATATGCAGAGATGTCTGGTGTGGAAGAAAGGAAACAAGGTAGGATCGATGGGATGATGGATGGATGACAAAGTTCACCAACCACTTCAAAACATAAGAGAAAATAGTTTGAAAAGTTCAGCTGCAAAAGCAGGAGAGAGATTCGTTCTCCAGGTGGGCTGAAGCCCGTCTGGCTTTGTGATTGGTCCCCTGGGGCTGTCAATCAAGCCAGAGAAGTCAGGTGTGACCACCCTTCTTGTTTGTGATTGACAGTAAGTTCTGCCAATTAGAGTGCCATACAATATACACACACACACATATACACACACACACATACACACCATCTCTGTGTTGTTTCTGCGGCTGTCCAATCTCTGGTCAGAAATTTCCAGAGAGATCTGGTCGCCATGACACCCTGGTCTGACCTGAAGGCATGGATAATACTCTGGACTCCACATCCATCTGTAGTCTAACAGTTTTAATTTTGTCAGCCATTGTTCATTTTTATTGTTAATTCAGTGACAAAATGACCCAATTATTTTTTATCGTAGATAGATTTCATTAATTGAGAGTGACTGAGCGTAGCCTTATGCATTTAGCATGAAATGCTTTTTTATCGGATAGGTTCATCGAATACGATATTTTTGGTTTTATTTTCAGTTTGACTTAATTGGTTATGTCTTGGTCAATAATAGAGCGTAAGTGCCAATCTGACAGGCCTTTGTTGGCTGGTTGTGTGTCTGCCCGTCTTTAGTTTCCATTGGCTGGCCTATCAGGGTTGGGAGGGTTATTTTTAAAAAGTAATAATTACAGTTACTTGTTCAAACATGTTATCAGTAATGTAATCCAAGTATCACAAAATAAAAGTAATATAACTTGATTACCTTCAGTTACTTTTGGATAACTTTAGTTGAGGCAGTAGCCTATAGGCTGCGACGCATCTTAAATACTTTAAAACAGTACCGGTCTGCATCGGAGAGCCATTTATTCATTGCAACTTTGAAACATTTTAACCTATTTGGACTGTTAGATGGGCAAAAAGTCACTTCCGCCCACGCCCTTCTTGTCGTATTCTTCTTCTGGGTGCTTGTTGGCGGTCGGCTCCCAAGCTCATCGAAGCATTATTGACACCTTATGAACGGGAATGTGGATCGTCTGTGCATTTCTGAAAGTGTTTCCGATTAGATGAGTCAATGCATGTAAACACCGGGTCGGAAAAGATCACAAGTCATGTAAACAGGCGATCAGCAACAGGCGGAAAGGAGAAAATTGTCTCATTTGGTCCGTTTGGTCAGCATGTGTAAATTGGCTGTCATCCCCCTGCCAACGATGCGCTGATAGGCTGTTACTGGGTCACTGACACAAGAACAAAAATCCCAGATTGCTCAGTCAGAGTGGCGTGGGTGTTGGTTAAGCACAAGATGCCTTTACTCTCATTAAGCAGCAGGGTTTGACAAAATGTAAAATAGTTTTTCATTGCACTTAGATTCCTGAGATATTGATATATTTGTTTACCAAAGCATTCTATGGATGGATTGTTTTATTTGACTATTTATTTGAATTAATATCAAAATGTAAATGGCATTTTATTTTATTTGAATTTATGTCAAAATGTAAATGGAATTTTATTTTATTGTATTTAATGTGTGTATGTATGTATGTATGTTTGTATGTACATACATAAAGGAGAATTTGCTTTGAATATAACATTATTATGGCTTGTGGCTTGACCAACTATAATAAATGGACTTTTGACTTGTTGAAAAAACTTTGTGGACCTTTAATATTTGTATTTGAGTACCCCTGCTATACACAGTACAATTAACATACATAATACAAAACCACATGCAGTAGAACAGTTTGCAAATTATCATGACTTTGTTTATTTAGTATTTTTATTGTGAAGGTTCGACATCGTTCTGGTCTGTATTCCTGTTTTATGTTGAAAGTGTTATGTATGTTGTTTAATTAGTTTTACATTTCTTGTCTTGTTTCTTTTATTGTGCCTTTTTAGTGTGTTTATCTGTTTATAGTTCTTCATTTCTTTATTCATTCTTAGTCTATTCTTTTCCAGTATTGCTTCTATTCTCCTCTTGTGTGACTGTTCATCGTGTTCACCTGTGTTTCCCCTCCAGCTGTGTCTCATTGTTTGTTACCTTAGTGTATAAAGTCTGTCCTCACCTTTCCTTCTGGGCCAGTTTGTCGTAGATAATAATATAATAATAATACACTTAATTTATAATGCACTTTACATTTGGATCAAATCTCAAAGTGCTACAAAGAAAAAGCAGATAAAAGCATCAATAAAAAATAAAATAATAACTATATAAAAACATGACCAAAAGCATTAATGTTAATTACAGTTATAGGTTCTGCTAAAAAGGAAAGTTTTAAGTCCTTTTTTAAATGTGTCAGTCATCTGTGGAGCCCTCAGATGGTCAGGGAGGGCATTCCACAGACGAGGGGCAGCAGAACAGAAGGCCCGATCACCCATGGTGCTGAGCTTAGTCCGGGGAAGGAGGAGGCAGTATGACTGGATAGAACGGAGGGATCGTGTTGAGGTCAGTGGGGTGAGTAGTTCTTTTAGGTAGGGGGGTGCGTTACCATGGATGCACTGGTGAGTGAGGAGAGAGATCTTATAACCAATCCTGGTGGAGATGGGAAGCCAATGAAGGGAATGAAGAACAGGGGTGATATGTTTGTGTTTACGCACTCTCATCAGGATCCTTGCAGCACTGTTTTGAACGTACTGTGGTCTTTGAAGACTTTTATCAGGGATCCCGATGAGAAGTGCGTTACAGTAATCCAGTCGGGAGGAGATGAACGCGTGGACCAGCTTTTCAGCATCACTCAAGGTGAGTGAAGATGGTGAAAGGACATCTTGCAGATGTGTTTGATGTGGGATTCAAAAGTGAGTTGAGGGTCAAATCTTACACCGAGGTTGGTGACTGATGAAGAGAGGGGAATGTCGTGAGAGAAGGTAACACTGGTTATGGAGGAAGACTGGGTCTGATGAGGGGTGCCAATTAAAATAGCATCGGTTTTGGAGCTGTTCAACTGGAGAAAGTTGTTTTTCATCCACACCTTTATCTCCTCCAGACAAGCGCGGAGAGTTGACAGGGGAGATGATGATGACGATAAGGATGGAGAGGCTGAGGAGGAACATGTGTCAGTTTTTATGTAGATTTGCGTGTCATCAGCGTAACAATGGAATGAGAGTCCATATCGACTGATGACAAGGCTAAGGGGGAGCATGTACAGTATGAAGAGAATGGGGCCAAGGACTGATCCCTGTGGGGACCCCACAGGTGACGGTGTGTGTCCGGGACTTTGAACTTCCAAGGAAAACGTATTATTTTCTGTCAGTGAAGTAGGACTGAAACCAATTTAGGGCGGTGGCAGTGAGTCCAGTGGTGTGATTTAGGCGGTGTAGGAGTATTCCATGGTCAACTGTGTCGAAGGCAGCAGACAAATCAAGGAGAATCAGGAGGGAAGGTGAACCAGCATCTGCTGCCATCCGTAAGTCATTTGTGACTCTAAGCAGAGCTGTTTCTGTGCTGTGGGCGGAGCGGAAACCAGACTGAAAGGTTTCAAAGAGGTTGTTGTATTTAAGGTGGTCCTGGAGGTGGGCAGCAACTACTTTTTCCAGAACTTTGGAGAGGAATGGGAGTTTGGAAATGGGCCTGTAATTAGCAAAAAGTTCTGGATCGAGAGTAGGTTTTTTGAGGAGTGGTCTGATTATGGCGGCTTTTAGGGCAGATGGAACAAAGCCGGCCTGGAGGGATTGATTTATAACAGCGGTGATCAGGGGACTGATGGAAGAGATGTTAGAGATGTTAGTCCTGATGATAACCTCAACCTCCTGCCATGAGATTTCTGGGAAACACCTTAGAGGCTGGGAGATCTCAAACTGTGAGTAAGCAGACTGGAGAGGTAGAGAGGAGGAAAGAACAGAATGGATTGCCTGAGATTAAAACAATCCAGTAGTTGGAGAAATTCGGAAGCAAAACGACATGCAGGGGAGTCGACATGAATGTTCATATCTCCAAGAACTAAAATATTGGCAGAGGTTGTGTAAAATGACGACAAAAGGTTGTACATCTCAGAGATGAAGGCTAGGTTTTGTTTGGGTGGCCGGTAGATTAGAAGTATGGTCATGGAGAAAGGGGGTTTACAATTAAATGCCAGGCATTCAAAAGAAGAGATCTCTGGCAACGGCAGTGGAGACAAGTCCAAATCACTGTGGTAGATGACATACAGACCACCATCACGACCAGTGCTGCGGGCTTTCTGGAGGTAAGAGTAACCGGCAGGACAGGTCTCATTCAGGACAGAAAAATCATCTGGTTGTTGCCAGGTTTCTGTAAGGCACATAACGTCTAGACATTTCTCCAGGATGTGGTCATGTATGAGGCATGATTTGTTTGTGAGAGATTGTGAATTAAAGAGTTCGATTTTAATACTAGATGGAGCAGTGAGTCTCTGTATTGGCCGAAGAAGACTGAAATCCACTACACGTTTTCTAACCCGCACAGTGGATGATTTTATCGAAGAAAGTCCAGTGACACTAATGGGAAAGGCTGCAGCACTCTGATGACGAGTCTGAGACGCGATAGTGCGCACGTCAGAGCAAAAGGACGGAATTGAGTTATCTGAGCGGGAGCGGGAGTAAACAAACTTAGAACGGCAACTTCTGTGAATGTAACGGGGCCGGCGAAGGAGTCCAAGTTGTTTAATAACCGATATGCACAACGGAGTGTTGTAGTTGAATTTCAGTGAATTTCATCAGTTGGGTGACGGAACAATTCATCATCATGCCAGTCGTGGAGACTAGCCTGTTATTAGCCGTTAGCTTTGGACGAGACGCACAGAGGATGTTAGTAGCCGTTATTTTCATGGAAATGATGCTGAGAAAACATCTATCAAACACAGAAAGTGATCAACAGCGGCTATTGGTGAAAGTGTCACGGGGGCAGTGATGAACAAGACGGATAAACAAACTGATATCAACGATGAGCAAACAGAAACGGACATAAATGATGAAACAAACAGATACAGAAGTCTCCTTGTAATTTCAGGGGGGAATACATAATGGCACTGATGATTTAAGCATTAGATAATAAATTTTGTGGCAACAGGTTGGTGTATTTGGTAGCACTGTTTTAGAGTCACTGTGCTAACCACTTTGTAGATATGCTGCCCCATATTTTTGCTATAATAAATAAATTTATGATAAAAAAAACAAGCATGGTTGTCTTTGTTTCAAATTTGTTTATTGTTTTTGTTTAGATCATACAGTTTTGTTGGAGATACGGCACAAAAATAACCAACATTTTGTCACTGGGGTTTATGGAACAGTCAGCAAGCCTCAATCTTTCTTGGTGTAAAAGCAACTTATATATGAAACTTAACTTTGAAAACATTTTGTAACGTAAAACCTGAAAAGGAGAGAGGGGGAGCTAGTGGACTTCCACGTGTGCATGGAGGACATGAGGTTTACGGACAATTACTAAAGGCATGGTGTCATTAACATTTCCATTTTGAATTTTATGAATAAAGCAAATTGTGTCTTACAGCTGTTGTCACCTCAACACCATTTGATTATTTTTCTTCCAGCTTGTTGATATCTGAAGACCGGTGATTCACAGAGGCAGATAGGCTGATTGGAAAATCCGTCAGTAACTTCAGTATCAGTATTTAGAGACTGCTGTGTTCTTCTCCACCTACATGTGTCAAAACTGCTCAGACCTGCTGAGACTAAAGAGTTCTGTACAACAATTTAACTTGTCACAATCTAGAACACAAACTGTCTGGAAGCTTTTGTCTTTGCCTCCAACTTGTAGTGCATAATCACAAGCTTTAAGGAGCGCCTTCCAGTCAGGGCCGACTTCTCCTGTCGGTAGGTTGACAGGTTGAATATGCAGAGGCTGAAGAAAATCCAGCTCAGATGAATTAAGCCTCTTGCAGAGCTTTCATGTCAGGTTTCTGCCCACACCGTTTAATTGCAGCTACTGAGAGCTGCTTTTAACCGTTGAAAGTTACATTTAAAAGCACACATAGCTGACATGTGACTACATAACGAGGACGTTCTTTTATGAACCTAGCAGTAAGACAAAAGACAAAACATGAATGTGCACATAGCTTTTCTCCACTTTTTCCACGGTTGAGCATGAAGGAGAAACTGCAATCATAGATTTAAAAATACTTCTAATTCTAAGATCTGAGAATTGGAAGAGAACCATCCATAGTGGTTTCTTGATGTCTGTAGGAACCTGTTTAGACTCGGTTTAAAATGCATTTTGGGTGATCAGATCACAAGTGGACAGCGAGACACATCGCTAAATACAAGTGTAAACGATCACCAAAACGCATTGTAATCCAATCACTCAAACCATATGTGGTAATCTTTTGTAGTGTAGACGTTAATGTATCCTGATGCCTCGTCGACGAGGACATAAGGAAACAGTACTGGAATTGGTGGGGTTTTTTGGGCGGAAACTCGCGACTCTTCGAGAGATTAGACTTGAGAGGCAACTTGCTAAAGAGTTTTGGCCCTAAATTATTATTTTATTATAATAAAAATAATTATTATTATAATATATTTATAATTAGCAAATTACTTTGTACTGTCAGTCGCAAAAGTTCAAGTAGTCAGTACTTATATGTTAGTTAGCTCATGCTAGCTAGCCTAACAAATCTGGTGCGCGACAGATAGTGTCACAGCTGGACACATGGGGAGAAGTATGATACAGGTGTAAAAAATGATGTGTCTCACTGTCTGCAAGCATTTTTAAAACAAGTATAAACAAGTTTCAACATCACTACATAGGGAATTGTTTTATGCCCCTGCCATAGGGGCAATATTTGGGTATTTGCCCGTATCTTTTTACCTTTTTTCAGATACTGCATTCAGAAAGTATTCAGACGCTTTCATTTTTCAACATTGTGTCCCTTATTAAGCTGAACTCCCAAATAATAACACGCTATATGCAAATCCAGTAGTAGTAGAACTGAAAATATCACATTGACATAAGTGTTTTGACCCACTACTATGAAACTAAAAATTTGGCTCTGGTGCCTCCCAAATTGACTGGAGATTGATTGGAAATGTACAGACCTCTCTACATGAGGCCACACAGCTGAATGTGTTTATAAGAGGAAAGAAGCAAGCAGTGAGGTTGAAGGAATTGCTTGCAGAACTCAGAGACAAGATAATGTTGAGGCACAGATCTGGGGATTCTGGGAAATTTCTGCTACATTGGAGGTTCCTAGAGCTGGTGGCCTAGCCAAAATGAGTAAGCAGGGGAAGGGCAGGGGAAGGAGGTGACCAAGAACCTGAATGTCACTTAGCCTGAGCTCCAGAGATCCAGTGTAGAGATGGGAGAAACTTGCTAAAGGTCAACTCTCCATTGATCTGGGCTTTAAGGCAGAGTTGCCAGGCAGTAGCCTCTCCAAAGGTAAAGACACAGGAAAGCCCTCTCCGAATTTGAAACAAGTTTTGCTTTTTTGATGAGATCAAGATTGAACTGGTTGGCCTCAATTCCAAGTGTCATGTCTAGAAGTAAGGCATTGCTCATTACCTGCACAATAGCATAACCATGGTGAAGCATGGTGGCGATGAAATCATGCTGGGTGTGTTTTTCAGCTAAAGGGGCTGGGAGACTAGTAAGGGTTAAGGGAAAGCTGAAAGGAACGAAGCAGAGAGAAAACCTGGTCCAGAGCGCTCAGAACCTCAGACTGGACCAAATGTTCCCCTTTAAACACGACAATGACTCTAAGCACATAGCCAAGACAATACAGGTGTAACATAGAAGCAACTCAGTGAATACCTTTTAGTGGCCCAGCCAGATCCCCAAATCCAAATGTGAAACGCTCGTCAAGTCGCAGCCAAGAAGACTGGATGCTGTAATCCCCGTCATTGGTGATTCAACTAAATCAATAATATATCAATGTGATATTTCAGATTTCCTTTTCTACTGGATTTGTAAAAACTTTGCTAAAAGTTTGTTTTCACATTGTTGTTATGGTTTATGGAGTGCATATTGTTGAGGAAAAATGGAAATAATTTTCGTATAAGGCTACAACATAATAAAAAATGTGACAAAAGCGGAGGGATATGAATACTTTGTGATGAACTGCTTGTCTTTACATTTGGCACATTTAATTTCTTAATATTTTCAGACACATTATCTTGGGGGTTCAATTTTAAATATGTAATATGTAAGCACAAGTGACCAATTTCGTCAAGATTTAAGTGAGAATCAATGACAAATGCAATTTCAATCATTTAGAGAGATTGCAAATCACAACATAAATTCAGTTTTTGCTCTGGAGAATGGCCATATTAATTTTTTTGGTTGAAGTGGATGAGGTAAATAAAAATTATGATTGAGAATTAAGTCTTTATAAATGTACTGACCTTTCAACCTTGGTAACACTAACTGCACATATGCTGTTGTCCAAGAACATTCCCCAATCCCCTTCATTGTATAAACAATCCCCCTGATGGAACCCGTCAAAAAAGTTAGTTGTTTTCACAGTATTTTGTGTTTAAAAAAAAACCTATTAACTATTAGATTGAAACATGCTTTCAACAAGAGGGTTCTTCTTAAATCTATTCATACGCACCACATTTGGACTAAACAGGATCAATGGTATGTCTGAATTTGGACTTGGGCTATGTATATAAAGTATGAAATATGGAAGTAAAACACAATATAATAGTAATAATAATAATAATACATTTAATTTGTAATGCACTTTACATTTGGATCAAATTATGCAAGATTGATCTCTTTCAGTTGATTCAAATGCACCAGATTTGAACAAATCAGACAAATACCGAGAATGGCGCAATTCAATCCAATTTAGTGCAAATTTGGTGAATATAGATTGACTCCTGGAGATCGATTTTGTGCTAACAGTATATCATAAGTTTACTCTCTCAGATAATATTTTACTCACTTTTCTCTCACTTATTTTTAAGTAGTTATTCTAGCTTTTTGCGTCATACTTTGTAGTTTGTTTTCAGCATGAAATCTTCGTCATCCGGCGTCTTCCTTTTGGGGTTGCCACAGTGGATCACCTGCTTTAATCCATAGGTTGGTACCTTACGGGCTCAATCTACCAACGACTGTATTTTGTTTACCCAGGCTGATTTAGAAATCAATTTTTCTTCTGCATATGGATTTGGCATAATTTTTATGTCAGATGCCCTTCCTGATACAACCGTACGCAAAATTATTTTCTTAAAAATGTGTCTTTTTTTTTTCTCTACACGGAGTTGGCTAATCAAAGAGGTGGGTCTGACTAGATTTATGGTTTGAAACAGTCTAGGGGCTTTAAAATTGCACCTGGTCCGTGGTCAGTGGCACAAATTCACTGAATTTGGTCTCTTTACTGGAGAATCGCGTTCGATTCTCCCTTGTCCACAATCTTTGGTTGGTCTTTGAACTTGTATAGTTAGGCATTAACAGATCACGTCGTACACTTCCGGATCTGGTTGCGAAAAATATGCAATCACATTTTCACTCCTCTGTTCAACGCTGTGATTTCCTTCACTATTCAAACATTCTAGTTCACTTGTTATCACTTAAAATATATTCTTAAGGAACGTTTCAAAGGAACCATTTGATTTTGATTTTCTCCTACATGCCGTATCCGCCCGCGACCTCCTATTCAACAGTCACCAGTCACCATTCCTCTTGACTTCCAGCATGCTGATGGCTGTGACAACAAAGATGCTGAGATTCAAGGAAAAACAAGTCTGTTCCCAGGACAACAGACTCAAAGAAAAGTTTGGAGTGCTTCTTTGGAGTAAGTGTTCTAAAATGGCAGAGTGACCTTCTGATTGTTCTTCCCAGGATAAGAAATGGAAGAAAATGGAAAAAAAAACAACAACACATCATTAAAGCACATCAAAATACAATTGATAACTGTATTGTTCAACTAGGCCCATGCTTGCATGCCCGACAACAAGGGTATAACCCTGAAAAGTCCCCAATTCCCTGCGTTGTACAAGCAACCCCCTTGATTGAATTCTTCTTATGTCTAAAAAAATTTTGTTTTAAAAAAAAGAAAAAAAGAAGCTCCCCTATTGCGTAAAATATGAGTTATTAGAGTAAAATATACTATAAATACAATTTAGATGTCTGCGAGTCCATTCATATGCATCATATTTGGAATAAATCGGTTCAATGGGAGGGGAATTAGGGGCTTTTTCCTAAAAACGAAACATCACACTGTTTAAAATATGACAAGATGTAACTTTCCCAAAATCAATCATGTTATTACTCCCCCTAAGGTGTATTTGGGTATAAAATTTGAAAATTATCCATCAAAGCAGTGTTTTTCTAAAAAAAATAAAAAAAAAGCTGTCCCTGGTGAGTTAAATATGAATTGCTAGAGTAAATTATGTTATTCACAAGATATATCTCATGGAGTCTATTCATCCGCACCAAATTTGGTGAAAAATGAAATGTCCCTCTAGTATCGGAATAATAAAACCAACCTTCCAAACCAAAATCACTCCAGTTCTTCCTCCCTCTATGTATGAATCTGAAAATGATCCATGTAATAGTTTGAGCTATTGCGTTTGCATAAAGGATCCTTGCGGCAACGATAATGATCCACCAATATCCATAAGATATGATAGTAGTTCTGTGGCTCAGTGATTGTATAATAAGACTAATGATCAGTATGCAATTTACTTCATTGATTGGAGGCTTTGTTGCTTATATTGATCACGTAAGGTAGACCTACTTATTAATTTATCGTCCTGACACTGTTATAATTGGTAAGGTTCAGGGTTCACCCCTCATTGTAATTTTACTTCACTCAATAGGCTACACTTGCTGTCACCCTTGTTCCACTCATTAAGAAAACAACATTTATTGTTTATTATTGCATTAGCCTTCTGGTTTCTTGCCATACTTGTCAGCTTTTTTTGTTAAGGTTGTCCTCATTCAATGAGAAAAATAGTCCAAATCAACCAATGGTCTTGATTTACTCTTACATGAACTGGTCAGGAAATGCACTCTCATTAAGTGCTAATTATCACCTCAAAAAGAAGATACAAACATCTACCAGTCCTTTTCCAATATCACATGTACACCATCAAAATGGCAGCTCTAAGTGTTTTCTTAAAGTAAGTGACATTTTTTGCATGTACCCCACCCGTCCAACCTGTTTCATGAGGATCCATTAAGTTGTATATGTATTATTGACAGAAATCTTGTATTACCTTGGTGAACAAATAAGCCCATTGCCTACCATGTTTCATGAAAATCCATCAAGTAGTGCTTTTCTAATCCTGCGACAGACAAACGAACAAACCCGTTAACCAGCACCAGCAAAGACATTACTTTTTGATTAACTTAATTACTGTATTGATCCTACCATGAACTAATTGTCATCCAAACGGTAATCTTAAATGTGCACCTGTGAGATTTTGTCAACTCACAAGGTCTATCTTTTGATAATCTTATTTTTCAGATGTTCCTAGAAAGATTATTCTAAATGACTCTTATGGTTGGTCATCTCCTCCATAGCTTGTGTCCACAAAAATAAATACTATTCTATGCTTACAAACGGAATGGGACCTGAATCATATACAGGTACAATCGTTGTACAGTTTTGCAGGGGTTGGCGGGACAGCTAATCTAATTAATTAAACTGAATTGATGATATCATTTGTCTGACTCACACAGGGATGTGCAGCAGCCTTTCTCTTCCTTCTCTCCAGTTACATATGGCTGCTTTATCTCACTTTCAGGCAAACAGTTGTTGACGAGACAGAGGACTGGGAGACTAGAAAGTCCCTCTATGAAGCCGATAGGTGTGTCCATCTAAACATTCCCTAAGGGAATGGAAGATGCCTCTTGGTGAGTGAATTCATTTCTGCGATCCTTGCGCTTCACTTTAAGCCCAGATTGAGCACCAATTAACCAGCAAAATTAACTTGTGGCATTTATTTAGACCTTGCTGTTTGGATTGTTTAAAAAGGACTTATGACCTTGCTGCTGATGTCTGACTTGAGGCTGATCCTCCTCCACATCAGCGGCTCCTTCATCAAATGTGAATCCGGGTGGCACTTCTCCTGCGGCGAATTATAGCGGCAGAAAGAGGTGGAAGGGACTAGGTTTGATTTTGTCTCTTTCCATCCCGGGCTGCCTCTCACCCTCACTAACAAAGTTTGGCAACTTTCAACGTGAAGTGGGGGGAAAGAAGAGGGGGCTCATGCGGCGGATCAAAGCCACCTGTGACGGAGAGATAGAATTTAAGTCAGCCGCTAAAAAATTATGTTCACAGCTAACATGTGCCAGGAGAAAGCGACGGAGACAAACTCACAATGAAAACAAACCGGCTGTCAGGGATTAGAGCGAGGAGCTGAGTCTCTCAAAAACCTCCTTTCAACCCCAAAATGAAAACACAAAAGCGAAGAAGCTGTGCTTTAGATGCCTTGAGATTCTAGCTGGAGGAGCTGGCCATCCTGCGATGGATGAGTCTGTGGTTTGAACACCTGATACTGTGTGTCCATCAGAAATCCCAGAATGCACTGCAGAGAGGTCCTGTTTCTTTTCAATGAAATGACACAAAGTCTTCTTAAAAGTTCAATGTTTCTCTATTGCTCTGGATAAGAACATGTGCAGGGCCTCCTATTTACAGAAAAGCATTTTATTAGCAACTACGGAGGTTAAGCAAAGCCTCATGGTTGAGGTAGTCACAAATCACACAGAACGTGGAGATTAAGTTGTAATATTTCACTTAGCTAGTGTTTTGGTTATTATGACTTTTCAACAAATTCAGATTTTGCATATTTAGCTGTCTTGCCAACAAAGGGAAAATTCAAGATTAGCACATCCATTTAAGCGCACCACGTAACTGAACACACGACCATTTACCAACTGACCACCGAAATTCAAAATTTGAATCAGCAGAGAGAATGACAACAACACACAAGTGATTAATGTTATGATTATTTCATGCTGCATATTGTGTCACTATTGGAATTTGGTAATAGGTAGCTTTCTGTGTTAGCTTGAAGCTTAGCTTATATAACATTATGCATTGATCACATCATCGAGTATTTTGTATTTTTTAATCAATCACTCCCGCATAATCAGAGGCCAGATGCCAAGTCTCTCAGATCCAAAGTTCCAGACTGGCAACAATGTAGTAGGGCTTTACCAAAACTGCTGTCTTTAGTGTTTCAAATACATTGTTGATGCTTGCTTATGTTAGTTTGTTGTATTTTCTTGGTCCTTGAGCTCAGTGTTGTGTCTGATACTGTGGATCATGAAATCCTTCTCAGCAGACTAAATGAGTGAGTGAGTATATCAGGAACTGCTCGTAAGTAGTTTGAATCTTATCTTTCAAATAAGAAAAGTTGTCATTATTGGGAGCTGTATTTCTTCTTCAGGTTCACCGGTGTGTGGGTGTCCACAGGGATTTATTCTTGGGCCACAAGAAATTCACTTTTACATGCTTCCATAAGCAAATGGATTCTCCTATCAATTCCAACAACACGCAAATTTGCTTGTCTTTAAACCTGATACGTGTCTGAGTAACTTAAGTAAGTGGAGCGCTTGGCTGCAATTCAGAAATAAATGGCCCTGGTTCTACGACTAAATTCCGCCAAAAGAGGTGTGATACTCTTTGGCCCTGATCACCATCTTACATCTTTGTTTGTCTTGTTTTGTCTTTGTTTCACATACGGTGTATGACGCGCTCTTGGATGGGAGATATGTGTTAGTTTCAAATAAAGAGTAGTCGGCAGGTCTTTCAACGAAGGCTGGTATAGTTCACATACAAACACTCACACATACAGAAATAATATCTATCTCCTGCAAGATCAAACTGCACGTATTTTAAGATGTCTTTTACCAATTCTTGTTTTTCGCACAAGTGGGGGAAATTATTATTATTTTTTTTAATTTTAAAATGCATATATAAAATCTAGAGACAGAGGCGACACATTAGAATCGCAACTGATCTTTGAACCACACGTCCCATTAAATCCTGTTTGTTCTACTTAAGAAATATCATCCAAACTAGATCTTCTTTTTTCTAGTACTGACTTAGAAAGGCTTTACTATGTTTTTTTTTCTTTTCACACCTGGACTACTGCAGTGGACTTTTCCTATGTCAAATTCAGACGGCGGGTTTGCTTCTCTTCACTGGTTTCTAGTCAAATTCAGGTAACCAGTGATATCAGAGCTTTTAACCTCCTATGCTCCGCGTCCTATGCCTATCCAGGTTGTGCCTATGCCTGAGCGTGATCCAGCTGTTGCCATCATCATAGCCCCTTGGTTATGGGCCCCCCTGCTCGAGCAGATTAAGGTTGCCTACACACTACAGATTCTACTACTATATTTTTTACAGGATACCTTTTCTGCTGCAAGATTTGATTTGTAACGGCCTGTGCTATGATTTCTTTTATTACATATTGTGACTACATGTTTATTTTCATGTTTTTTCTGTTATCATGGATCAGTGAAGCACTTGCTAAGTGCTACTCTCTTTTTTTTAATTCAAATCCCCATCCATCTAGTGGTTAAATCCTCTCACTGCACCTTTAAAAAGTAGAAAAACTATTTTAATCAGCAGACCAGTTTATTTTTACACTTCAGATATTCACACATCTCTGAATGGATTTATGAAACTGGTGCACGAATCGGCAAACACACTTTCCTCTGCCCTGTATAATTGGTTTCTTGAGGAGGTCACACTAGTGAGCAAACAGCTTTACCGTGGCTTGACACCGCAGAAACATATTTTGGTCATTAAATCTCCTGCTGTAGTATTTTGTGTTAACGTTCGGCCACAGAATCGTCTCCTCTGCCAGTCGCTAATTGAAACTGGCCAATTATGTGCAAAGGAAGGCCGGCAATTTGTAAAGCAGACAGCAGCTGATTTAAGGCGAGCATCAGCGGGCCTTCACCGGCTCTCCGCTGAGGCTCTAATGAATATTCACTCCTCAAACAGGCAGACTGCTGCTCCTCTGTGAACACCAACTCTTTGAGAGAAAATCAGCTTTTGATGCTACGCACGCCGTCTGAAGGCTCATTAATTACTTCATTGAAAAGTCTATCGGCAAGAAGGTTGACTGTTATGAAAATAGAAGCAATCAATTAAACATATAGCCACAAGTGCTGATTAATGGTGTCACAGTGTGAAGTGAGGAAATCCCACTAATGAAGGTGGAACTAGAACTAAACTTTTAATCTAAGTGAATGTGGCCCTTTCACGTTGTGTGGTATCTGTCAGTAATGCCAACGGGATAAAATCAGTGGAAATGTATAGATAATACAAGGTTTTAAATTGACCATATACAAAAAGTTGTATTTAGTTTTTTTTTAAATTCTTTTAACTCTGACTTAATATATATCTGTTCATTGATATTTTTGTTCTGGCAATTGTATTGTTGCTCAACCCCCCCCCACCCACAGATTTTAGGGATATTCAGTTGAGTACTTAATGCATAATTATTGAAAATCTCAAAACAATGTTAAAGAAAGAGAGGCAAAACTCCATCAACTCCTCTTACCCTGATAAGTACAAAATATATCCACCCATGCATAATCCATCCACGGCAGTTTTGCGGCAATCCGTCCTGCGGTTTCTTCATTATCCTGCAAACCAGGAGACGAACCAACCAATCAAGGGACATTATTGATACCATAACATCTTTGCCTGTCTCATCACCTTTCCATTACCCACCGACATGTCTACACTCGCCACTATTTATACTCCTTAATACACTTGTAGACATACACTTACATACACAAATGCATATACTGTCCACCCGCCGATCAGACAAAGCATTACAAACGCTGACAGATACAGTCAGAAAAACATCAATAATATTATTACAATGGCACCCAAACAAACTTTTGGAACTCTTGTCAAAAAGAACATGTACATTTTATTTTTTGCACAGTCATCATTTAAGGTCAGACTTAAATCATGATATGTGTTCAGTCCAATGTATAAATGCGGCCACTTGGCCACTACTACTTGAGTTTGCGTGTTAACCCCATGTTCTGGATGAGTTCCCACCAAATACATACTAGCCATGAACTGGCGTCTTGTCCAGGTTATATCCTGCCTCTTCTCCAATTTCATCTTGGATATAAACTCAAGCCATTCTCTTGAAAAATTATTGAAAGAATGAATATTCCCCATAACCTACATGCTCCACATGAAGGTTGAATTTCCACCCACACTAATATCTGAGATAATATTTAAATAGAATCTTAAAAAAAATACAAAATTGATTGGATATGTATTTTTTACAAAATTAACAGCATCATAAAGAAATCTTGACATGTGAACTAATTTACAGGTTTTGGTCAACTTCTATTTCTGTACATTGATTTTTTTTTCAGTAATCACCCCCGCCTTACCTATTTCTATCATTTTAACCTTCCATCTAATTTTACTTTTAATTTTTTTCAATATAAATTACTTTCTTTCTTTACATTTGTTTTGCAGGTCTTTCTTAGCCAGCCCTTACATTCCTTTTTCCTTTTATCAACATCTACCATAATTTTCTGAAACAATTTTTTCCTCTGTGTGTTTATATGAGCCGGGCGTCTCCTTGGAGTTTTCTGTCTGTTTGTCACTGAAGCTCCGGGACAGATGAGTCATTAGTCTTCCTGCAGGCTTTTCCTGCAGACTAAATTGCGTCTTTGTTCCTATAAATCTAATAAAAGGCCTGATTGCTTTTGCTAATCATCCTGTGTCTTCCTGCTGCTGCTTATTGCTGCCATTAATTTCTCAGATAACTGGCCCTCTGCTGGAACACAGAGCCACTGATAACAATACTGTGGCTGCCTGTGTGTGCTTGAACAGATATTATTTTTCTGGTAGAATAAAAGAGGCACGCATCCTTTCCTTTTTGTGCTCCATGCAAGTGCTTCTTACACCTTTCACTCGCACAGAAGTGGCGTCACCTTCAACTCAGGGAGATTACCTGAAAACCGTCCAAAGATTATGTATAATGCGCTTTCTTTCCGCCGGGCAGGCTGCATTGTGCTCTGCTGAACTTAATTGTGGTTCCAACAGGAACATCCTAGAAGCATCTTTGCACTCTGCTAGAGAGAATAGTTGTGTGGTCTACAGATTTGGCATGATTTTCAAATATTCAGTCATTAGATTATAAAAAGAATAAATAATCACATGGTATGAATGAGCATTTTATGTCGTAAAATGTTTTTCCCTTGTTTCATTTTTTCTTTATCAACGCTTAGAAAGGGACATGTGGTAATACCACCAGAATGTGGTGATAACGCACCTACAGTCTGTTTGCTACTACTATAAAAAAAAGAATACATTAATACCACTACCGGGCGGAACACTGGATCAACAGCAAAATCAAGCTCCAGATGTAAAAATCTTCAGAGCTGATCTCCTTTGAAATGTAAAGGAAAACACACTGCAATGCAAGCTCCTCCAGGTAAAACAAGATTATTACAAGTATAACCAAGACTCATTTATTTGCGTGAATTTTTGTCGCAGGATAATTTTAACTATAATCACATGCACTCACATGAGTATCGTGAACCTAATTCTGTTGAAGTTGGTCAGGCACTGCTTTTGGCACCCTTGCCCCATTCACACGGATATGTCCGATGTCATTTGGTATACAAAGTTGTCTTTCAGTTTCATGTGACCACTTTAAGGTTCTTCTCCATTTCTGCATCGACACCCTATTGATGTCTGGGTGGAAGAGGGAGGGAGGGGCATCGGGGGGGACCGTGAATAATGTGAAAATTGCATATTCACGCCACATTATTCGTGTCAGCTGCATTGAATTTACAGGCATGGGGATTAAAGTGACTTTGAATATTTTGAATTTTATGGAAAAATTTGGTATGAAAAGATCATTAAAGTTGTCAGTGGTTTCTGATGAAGTTTTGTGTAGGGGTGGATCGTTGTCAGAGTTGTGGAGTAGAAGGCTGGTCTTTTATAGCTGTGCAAATTGTAGGTTGAAATCTGACAGCCCGACCTCAGCACACCAGATACTACTCCTGGAAAGATTAACAAACACGTATACAAACACAAGAAGAAGTCAGTCATCAGAACGATCACCATCGTTCTGATGACGATTGCGTTGTTGGTGGTACACGCTCTGAGTACTAACAGCATCAATCCTCCTTTTTCATCTGGTAATTATCTCTTGTTTTCATTTAATTGAAACCGAAAAAGTGTCGTATAGAATTAAGATTCCAATCATCCATGTCCTTGTTTATTCAGATATTAATAACAGCTAAATATTTGTATTGATTCTATCCGGTGAGAGTGTCTCAAGTGCAGCGGCTCAATGAGTATTTCTCACTCAGACAAACAGCGCTGTCATCAAACCAATAAAACGTGTCCAATTTATCCACCAATAATTTTTCCTCAAAGAACTCGAGACATTTAAGCTGCGATAAAAATCAATATGAAAAAATATGCATTTAATCCCATTTGGACTACTTTAACAAGTAAATTATGGAGCGTTGAGACTCCTGTAGGTACAACTGATCACTCAATACAGTGAAGGTGAGTGTTTGACCTCCCCACAGGGCCTCCTATCACTTTTAGCCAGGCGGCATTATGATGTATCATGTTAAATAGCTGAACCCCTCTCTGTGACCAATTAGGCTTAAAACAAAAGTGTTTGAGGGCCTCATCTTATATTTGCTGATGTGTCATTTAGAGAGCCGGGGGACAACACTGTCCATTAACACAAGGAAAAATCAATACATCAAAGATGAATGGGCCTTTTAACGGAGCTCAATTATACTCCAACATGTTTAGATGTATCCTCCAGTTCCAAAAGGACTATTTAATTTCCTCAGCACTAGACCACACATTCATGGCTGTAATCATGATCGGCAAGGTCC
Organism: Lophius americanus; assembly: GCA_037951165.1. Taxonomy (NCBI): domain Eukaryota; kingdom Metazoa; phylum Chordata; class Actinopteri; order Lophiiformes; family Lophiidae; genus Lophius; species Lophius americanus. The sequence goes on along the minus strand of JBBDHG010000008.1, from coordinate 8,174,370 downwards.
AGTGGTGGTAACACCCTGACAGGACTGAATGTGGTTCTGGATAGATCAATACATCTCCATTCAGAGATGCTCTGATGCAACGAGGACCTTCAGCAAAGTGTGACAAAAGGATAAAAGAAAAGAGAAAAAATGAATAGGAGGAATTGCCTTGTAGTGCTCTCATTAAAAAAAAATATATATATAAACACTGACTGTCACTGAGACGAGATGGAAGAGAAAACAAAACTGAATAAAACCTGGAGACAGCTCAGCGCGCCTTGACTCCAGCTAATTAGTAGTGTGGAGGCAAGGAAGCGCTGCCGTATTAGATTCAGTTCGGACGTCCTACTGCTGGAGACATCGAGTGGCCGGGGTCAACCAGCGGCGGCACATTTCATTTCAAGAGAGAGTCTGGTAATGAGGTGGTATTTCTAATGTACTCAGTAACAGACTGTCTGAAAATACCAGGAACATAAGAGGAGGAAGGTACATGAATCCTTTCCCACCATTTCTGCACCAAAAATATTTTTCTTATTTGATAATGTAGGTTTGAAGAACCTAAAACTTAAAATCCAACATCTATTTTCGTTTTTATTTCAACACTGTTACTAGTTAGTTTGTAGTTAGTTCTCATTACCCAGTGTGGGTATGGGATTAATTTCTGCATCCCCTAAAGTATATTCCTCTTGACTGGATAAAACTATAAATGTACAGTTTACATTTCATACATTCATCATTAGTAAAGCAGTAATGCACTCAGTGGAGATCATAAGTCCGATAAAGCCCTGTCACACACTCCTCCTCCTGGTCAGAGGCTTTCTGTGTTTGTATACGAGTCTGTTCGTCTTTCCAGGAGTAGTATCTGGTGTGTGAGGTCAGGCTGTCAGATCTCAACCTACAATTTGCACAGCTATAAAAGACGGGCCTTCTAATCTACAAGTCCGTTTGATCAAAGCCTCTGTTCATGTGGTTTGTCTCATGTGGTTTGTCTAATGGAGCCCAAACACTAGATTGATACCCTGATTACATTACTAATACCTCTCTTCTTTTTTTTCGCAGTGAACCATGGCATGACTTGAATAGCACTCCAGCACTGGATCACCACTTCCATCTGGACCTCAGACCCAAAGCTCAGCCCAGCTCTCCTGACACTATTCCCAGCCCACCCCCACAGTAAGGCTCTCATTCCTGCCTGAACAACCTGTTAATAAATCATATACTGCCGCTCTGCCCTCTGTCTCAGGGCGTTTTCATTTGGGTTCAAGTTATAGCTGTGACAGGCCCAACAGTACCTCCTTATCACATTATACCTTCATACAAATCTTTATTATTAAACTGACCTATTACAGCTATCTAGCCATTACTGGCTGAGAAGAGCCACTGTTATCGGTTCTGTAATTGAATCAGCTTAGCATCATAACGAATGAATGCTGTAGAAAAACGATTTCCTTCATTGAAGAAGAATTACGACACAAATAACAGTCTAATTTGTAGTTTCTAGTCTAGACACAAACTTAACAGCAGTCGTGTTTGTGTGCTAACTGCTTACATGGGAGGGGTCCGACTAATAGCAACTGAAAGAACCCAATGAATAGGCCCCAAGAATGTTGTGACACTTCACCTGGAGTAGGGAGTCCAGTACACCCTTCTGGAGCCAGCACACTCTGGGTCCACATTGGGTAGAGCTCATTGGGTAGAGCAGCCTCTGACGCATGCAGTAGGTCCATGAGCAAGAACCTGAACGCAGGTCCTCAGGTGCTTCAAGGGGGCCGCCCGCCGCTCCCTCAGGGATGGGTCAACTGTACTGTACTGGTGTACTGTGTGACATGTGCTGAATAAAGTAGAGAGTATCATTATAACTGATATACGTAGCCCGCCTGCTAATCATCAGGATTTTACTCTGGTTTTGCATAGCATGTAGACACAGGATGCTAATCACAAAGAAGTGACACTTAATAGAGAAAAAAGTGCAAGCAAAATAAAAAAAAGCATGGAATGACTGGCACATTGCTGAAGTGGACCATATTTGCATGTTTAATCTAAAAAGAGGTCCACTTTCAGACCTACAGCAGGAGCCACAACATGAAAGACAAACAGGCCTGGAGGTGTTTGATGTCCCGTATTATGTGTGTGCTTTAATTACATGTGACAGAGTTTGTAAAGGATAAGAATCACACTGTTGCTGCTGGGTCAGAACGTTAAGTCCATTATTACCAATTAGCAAAAGAGAGCCAGTTGAGTCGGGACATTAAACAGGAATAGATGCTGCATCAGTTTGTGGTTGTAGGTGGACGTCAAGAGTAGTTAATGTGTCGTTGTTGACCTCTGCTGCTCAGCTATCAAGATGCAAAAACAACAAAATTCAGATGCAAATGTTCACATTAGAATATAGAACAGCTAAACATAACACAGCATTTAGTGTTGGCTGTGTGGGCAGCCATGGTGGAGTTTAACCTGCTGAGGAGGAACCTGAAGGCTTGTTCTCATTTTGGTGTCCCTCACCGAGGAGAGCAGATTAACAGGTAGATGGAACTTCTGGAGACACGTTGAACAGTGACCTCATGTTACACAAGTGGGTGTTAATATAAACAAACAAAAACTTCCATACTTTGAGGACATCTTCTGCAGTGTCGGTTACAGACCACAGAATTGGATAACTTTTCCATTATGTAGTAATAAACTATCATTTTACGTCTCTACAATTACAATGCAACGTTATGTAGGAAAACTGTATCTTCATTGTTTTTGCAATTCCAGATATACCTGTATTCACCTTCTCCTGAAGGCTTCTTCTGCCACTTCTCTCCTTCCCTTTTCTACTTGTTTGTCTGCCTTGTAATTCTTCAATTTTATTCCTCTTCCTTCCTTTGTTTTGTCCATGTAGAGTTGTTTTTTATCCAATATACCGTTTAATCATCCTTCTCTTTAATCCCAAATCCTGTTTGGTCATTCTGTCCTTCACACAGTATAAACATGCATCAAAGGACTGTACAAGTACCGCACAGGTACTTCACAGAAATAAGATTCATAATTATTCATAAACTCATAAATTGTACATACATATTATTTTGAACACTTTGTTTTAAAATGTTTTTTTTTTATTGTTCCTTCATATTAACCTCAGGTCTCCATTGTACACATTTGTGCAGCACACATTTCTTGCGTGCTGCTGTAACAGGACATTTTATCTCACATGTATTTATTAGCATTATTATATTAGCAGACGTTGGACAGAAAGAGGCGGAGACGACATGCAGCAAAAGGCCACAGGTGGACTGGCAGCTGTGTGAACATAAAACATGGCAAGATTAACAGGACCATGAAATAATATACATTTCCATATTACTATTGTTTCTTTAGATGTGGATCCCTCATTTTCACACAATCATCAAATGTGAGCTAAAACATTCGATGTTTTATACGTGATTATGAATCTATGTCAAATTTAAACTGGATAATTTACAAAATAGTAATACAACACAAAAAAAAATAAAAAATTTAAACTTTCAGCAAGTGAGACTCAAAAATTCCATATGTGAATTATGTAAAATTTAAAAGTTATCTTTTTCTTCTTTCACATGCGGTCATGTTCCAAATTTAGAAAATTTCTGAAATTCATGACATTTTTTTAGGAATTAAAGTAAAAAGTGTTGTGCTCACATATGAGGAGTAAAACATGAAAACCAAATCACGTTTAATTGCTTCTTCACCTGAATTTTGACAATCTCACACATTTCCATATGACTTGATATTTGGGCACATTCTGAACTAAAATGGTTTCATGAAAAAAGTGATAGTGCCGAGAAACCTAAATAAGTAATTCACTCTTTTCCATGGATGTACAAAAATTTTAATATGTGAATCTGGAATTTATGACTAATTGTGAGTTCATTATTTTCAGGTGGAAAACAAAAACTCTCAAAGTTAACATATTGAACCTTGAAAAGATTGCATCAAATTTGCATTCCAGGAATTTGTGTTCTGTTCTAAACTTCAATTTAGTTAAAGCCAAACTTAAACTAAAACATAATAATAATAATAAATGAATGCCTTTAAAAAAAGAATAAAAGCAAAAACTGTTTTACGGGCTGCATAACAGGAATTATAAGATGAGTTTGACGAGGAGGTGTGACATGATGCTTTCTTCCTCTGAGGATCTCCATCACTCCACACACACACCCTCACACTCACACCCCTGTTACTGCTGTCAACTCATCAATAACAACTCCCGCCTATCGATTGCTGACCCACTTAAAAAGACAACTGACACAATGGTTACGTTTCTCAAGTGTGGTGGCTGGTCTAGTTGGAGTTGAGTGTGTAATCCCTCTCATTCTCAGTCACCTTCGGCTCTTCATCACACCAGCGAAACAACGAGAAAGAAGACTTTAACAATTGCTCCTCATATTTCATGCTCTCTCGTCTGTCTGCAGGTTGTTGTCACAGAGGATTTTCTCCACTTCTTTACATTCTCACCACCTCTGTTCCTGCAGTCCTAACATTAAGCCAACTCCTCCCTCGAATTTATTGGATTACATAAATAACAACTTTGTTGCATTTGCTTATATTTGATAGAAAGATGTGGCATGGGTCAGGAATGAAAGAACCTGCAAAAATCTTGATGCAAATCTGCATGCAGCAGCGGACTAAAGTTCTCCATATTTGAATGTGTTTAAACATATTCACAGAACACATACCTCTGTCAAGGCCTTTCAATGAAAATAAACCATATTTCAAAATTACAACTACGCTGTCGCCCCCGACATCAAGGGTATATCCCTGAAAAGTACCCATTCCCCTGCTTTTCACACTTCTCGTGTATTGCTGTGACTGCAAAAATGGGACATTCTATATCAAAGTCATCCCAGGAAAATCAAATAATTATTAAACTCTAAAAATGAACCTATAATTTTGTCAACATTTTTTAAATCATTTTTTTCATATAAAATTGAAAATATTTTGAAATCAAAAATGCATGAGGAAGTCATGATGAACTTTATTTTAACAGAAAATACCACATTTAACATTATTTCAAATTTCTCTAGTGTTTTTTTTTTCTTCAAAAAATGGGGTGACCTAAGATTTCACTCTGTGTGAGTTATAGAATTGCGATGGCGAAATATAAACACTCGAAGGTGTAGAATAAATGTGCTCTTTCTCTGAGCCCATACAAATTTAACATTCTTCTTTGGCCAAATATGTACCTTACCTATGTGTGTGTAGAGAATTCTGATATGAGATATGAAACACAACCAGTAGTCAGTGACAATGAATTTAAGCTACTCTATTAGGTTCATATATCTGTAAATCCAACTCTGAATGGGTCAGTGCCTCAATTGCCACCAATCTCACCGCACATCACTGATTCATCGGCTCCAAATTTGTCCTAAATTGGACCAACGGTTGAGAAATTATGGCCGATAACCTTTGTTGGAAGAAGAAGTCTTTTTTTGTCACATACAATCGTACAAGTTTTAAAACCTTGCGAATTTGGTTCTCTGAATTTAACCCCTCCCTTAGGAGCAGTGGGCGCTATCTGCAGCACCTGGGTAGCAGATTGGGGTTTGGTGTTTTGCTCAAGACCCTGATGATTGAGAGACAGCTGTTCTACCCACTGAGGTAATTTGAAAGAAATCCATGAAAAAGTTTTTCAGGATATGCGGATGAGGCGATGATTCCATAATATTGAATATTGAAAAATGGTCGTTCCAGATTGACCAGTTTAATCCTAGATCAGCCTCATCGGTCTTAGCAGAGCCATCGGTGACCACTGTCGAAAATCAAAGAGTGAGCTATCTTCCTTAGATCTAAAAATGCTGCTGAAGACAATAGATGTCCTGACAGAAATTAAATGATATCATATCTGCTGTAATTACCTTCATTCACATATCTTCTCATAAAAATGAACAGTTGCAGAAGAGAACAGACCATGGTATCAAAAATAAACTAGACTCCTTATCCATTTTCAGACCTTCCCTCCTGCTCTCGGTGTAGAGTTAGCCTGGGTGGCTGTCCGCTCTAATGCATGACTTCTAGAGTTGTCTGGATGGCCGCTGGCTGGGGCTTCCCTTGACTGATCCTTCATGCTGACCAAAATGCATCTAATCTTGGCGGGCGAGCAGCAGGGCTCCTCATCAGGTAGACAGCGGCTGTAAACAATGCAGATTGATCACCGCCGGAGTGCATTTAATCCCACTCCTTAACGCGTTTTACTGTCACACTAAATTAACACTGGCCAGACAATAAGACAAAGATAGCATGTTTTCCATTATTTCCCGTGGATGTCAGAGATAAGAACACTCCTCCGACCGAGCGCCTTATCATGCTTATTTCTATTGAACCACAATGTCTTCTTTGGATTAGCGCAACGAACCCTTCCCCAACCCGCACAGTGGCACATTAATAACAAATCTGGGTTTAATTCGTCAGATATCTTTGGCGACAGCAAGTGGAGTGCCTCTAATGTGAGTGTACTCGCTACGTTAATGCGGGAAGTTGGTGAACACTAGGTGAAAGTGACACTAATTCATGGCCAGACACTGTCTCGGAGCACTTAAGACTGCAGCAGGAAGATGTTTTCACCCCCCGAGGCTGCATATTAATCCTCCCAGCATCCCTCCCACAGAGCCGGATTCAGACTCCAACAACACATCAGGGGCCATGGATGTGACCGCTGGTCTGATCCTGAAGTGTTTTATCATGAATCTATCAGCAGCAGATTAGATCAGAGCACATCCACTTATTTCAGCCTGCAGGGAAATTCATTTTTGGCTGCAGCAACATGAGGGAAAGACATAAAGCAAACACTATAAACGCAGAATGAAATCCTCATCATAGTTGGTTATTTTATGGTTTGGATGTCAAGTCATTTCTTTCCTACTTTTTCTCCCTACTTCCCTGCCTCCTCCTTTTCTTTCTTTCTTACCTTAATTAAGGAGGTTATTTATTCGTCAGGTGGTTTCTTTGCCAGCAGGATTAAACTGATATGCATGGTAGAAAGGTGGGCATGAGTCAGGAAAGGTCACATAAAATGTTGGTGTGAGTGCAGATCGAGGGATGGATTTGGGACTCTGTTCCAACTTTCTATGTACGGCATTTTATGGTATTTTTCACAGTTACGCAAAAAACCCCGGAACTTATATCCACAAAACATTATCAGGGTCAGGCAAGCTAAACATTTGTGTGCAGGATTGTTTAGCCTTGGTGGAAATATAGTTTCTATTAAGTTCCATTATACTTTGTTACTCTTTTCCTTTTTTATTGTTTCCACTAGCTTATTTTGCTTTAATTTCCTCTGCGGATATGAGGGAGATTTGTTTACACGCATTTGCGTTTTTCTGTATGTGGACAAGATTACAGAAAAACTACAAGATGGATTTCCACAACAATTTACCCAGAGGTAGGTCTCGGCATATACTGTACTACAGATGATTAAGTTTTGGTGATGTTGTATGTTGCGCAGCATTTAAATAAAATGAAATATAAGCTGTTAGGAGTAGTGACATCAAAATGTGGCTATCTCTGCCTTTGTTCCTTTGATGTTTCTTTTGGGGTGAAGATGGGGGCTCAGTTTCCAGAGTTTGTTTGATCTTCATTCAGGGGTGGAGCGGATGGCTCAAAGGGCGGAACAGTGGAAAGCACAAGAGATGACCGGGTACAGAGTGTTTGAGAGATACTCAGAGAATTTGTTGTAGTTGTTGGTAGATTTAGAGGCTGGCAATAACTCAGACATTAATGGAGAAGTCTGCCTAAATTTTTCCTAACCCTTGGGTTATGTTGTGCCAAGTTAGAGGTTTTGCGCTCTTAGTGTGCTTGTTTCAATTAAAATTAAGTTTCAAGTGAGTTGGTATTCTTATTTTGTTGAAATTACTAATCAAAGGAAATGTATTTGATTGGTCTCTTCTACTAACTTTGATGAGGTTCACACAAAAGGGCCACATAGTCCCAAGGGGATTCAAAGAGCCATGAGGCAGCAGTGCTAACCACTACACCACATCTTACTGCCCAAAATAAATCAACAGTAGCTGATTGGAAAACCATTACGACACATTTGAAAGATTATACCACATTGTGTATGACTTGTAAGGACAAGTGCACTAAAAATGAGGTAGAAAGAAGTGAAATAGTACATTCTAAAATATTTAAAATCAATTAAAACAAGAGCAGTATGGTGGTGTAGTAGTTAGCAACATCGCTATCTTTTTTTGTGGAGTTTGCATGTACTTCTGGCTTTTGAGTGGGTTCCCCCTAGATACTCTGGTTTACTCCCACAGAAAAGAATATGATACAATATTGGTGTTCTGTTCCCTCAAACAATTTGCCTTACGTGAGAAAGTGTGTGTAAAATATTTATTTTCTTTATGAGTCAGTAATTCTGATTGCAAATGTTATTTTTTTTCTAAGCATGATGGCGTTATGGTTAGCTCTGTTATCTCACACCTGTAAGTTTCTGCGTGTGAATCCACCTGTCAGGTGTTGACAAGGGTTTGCTTGTCGGTGTGAATGGCTTTGATGAACTGGTGACTTGTCCAGGGTATATCCTTAAGAAAAGAAAATGAATTGGTATTTTTGAAAGATAACAGATTTTTATGTCCAACCAAATTTCAACACCTGTTCACTGTTTGGTTTTGACGCCAACCCTTTTTTAATTTCCAATTGCACAATCGAAAGTCTGTTAGACTTCAGGGTCAAATGTCTTTTGGATTTTGCACTGATGTCCTGTGCCAGCTTGCCTGGCCCATGTTGGACTTCTTCTCAAGGTTTCCTGACCAGATTTGTCCTCTGATCTTCACACAGTCCCATTGATGTCCCCTCAAGCAGTATCTCGGATTCATCAGCAGGACGACTTCTCTACTCAAAGTAGTTCATTAGTAACATTATTTCTGATCAGCCTGTCAGGAGATTGAAACCATCGCTTAAGTTAAGCGACTCTGCTTTGTGAATAATTGGCAAAGACAGCGGATATTACCTGACATTTAAAGAGTTGTGGTTTGGTTCATTATGCACCTGAAACACACTTATGACACCCTGAACTTTAGACCTTGCTCTTTGTATCGTTTATGTAACGTCAATGTATATACTGTGTTGTTAGTAAAACACTGGACACAGCAGATATGATTATTTTCATTACTGGGATCTAAACATATTGGGACTGACTTCCCGGCTGTACACAACGATGACTTTGGATGCCTTTATATCCTTATTGTCATATTTGTGTATAATTATACCACTCATCTCATTTTTTTAATTAGAACCTCATGCCAATCATGCATCAAAGTCAATTAATAATAAAGAGAAACGCAGGTGCTTTCAGGGGACATGTATTCAAAGTTTGAAGTGTGTATGTGTCAGAGAGAGGGGAAAGAGAGATGGGTGGGATGTGTGTCTGTGTGTGGGATGGGGGGCGGCGGAGGGGGGCATTTCCCGGGAGGGAAATAGAAAAGAATCAACAGTGGCCATCAATGTGATGATGATGTCACTGAGCAGCCTGTCAAATCATGAGCTTCCTTTAGATAGATCGGCCTATATCTATAAAACTGTAGTTCATAGCTCACTTGTAAGAAAACATATATTATCTGTTTCACATTGTGTTGGCATCAACAGTCTGCTTGGGTCCTGTCTCTCTTCCCCTGAGGAGTGGTGAGGCTAGTGGGTGGGGTTTTGGGTAGCGGGGCAGCGAGCACTTCCAGGGAGGTCTGCGTGTAAATGGTGCTGTAAAGCCTGTGCAAGAGTCACAAGCCAACTCCTCCCACCATACTTTCTGTTCTGCGTTGATGCTAACGCAGGTTTTGGACCTGAAAACAAAGACGATACCGGGAGGCAAAGTTAAACCAGATTTAATGTTTAACCTGTTTAATGCTTAACTTTACCTAAGTAGTGCAGGAGTGACGGCCGGCCGGGGATTGGGAAATTTGAGAAGATAGCTTGGTCCGGCTGTGGCTGTGTCAATGAGGCTTCATGCTGTAGGAGGAGGAGTGAAGGGGACACAGGGGAGGGTCAAGGTGAGTTGATGAGAGTATTTAAACAAGAAAGTGATGACTCGAAGTTCAGGTCTGAACCACACCAATCAAACTACTCTCATGGGCCCCTCATGGCGCTATAGCTGGCTTTTAGCGACACAATCCATAATGAAGCTCTGAGGGATCCAGGAATGTCCCTCCAGATTGTGACACTCCCAGTCGAACAAGTACTAGAACGCCCAACCCCCGGTAACGGACATCTGGGATCCGACGGGAGGAAGGGCAGATGGAGGAGAGCCACACTTTCTATCTGTGATAGTAGTCAGGGGTGGTAGTCGATGGCAGTCTGCAGTTGTTAGCAGCTGTGTGGCAACTGAGTGACAGCTGAGCTACTTCCAGGGAATCGCCATAGAGGAAATACATCTGGTCCTTCCCATGTGGCTGTCCCTCGACAGTCAAGACAATACTTATAGCAACCACTTATTTATTATCATTCTCTTCTTGGATTTTCAAGGCAAAGCATTTCTTTATGGTTTTTCCTTCTCTTATACTTAAAAATTTCAAAAGCCGTCTCCAGAGGCAGTGTTCAGTTATTCCATTCAGGCTAAAGGAAAAAAAAAAAAAAATCTTATTTTCAGCTGAATAAAAAAAAACGAACACAGATATGAAAATTATATTCCATGTGCTAAATGGATCCCTACACGTTACACACTGCATTTTTAGGTAACTGACATCACAAAGCTGCAACTACCACTCCCTTGTTGTGATGTATTTTACATCTTCTCTGCCTGCATATGCTCTACTACTATACTACTACAGCAAGTCTTTGTGTCATTAGTGCTGTGCTTTTCTTCCCCTTCTCTGTGTTTGTGTGTGTGTGTGTGTGTGTGTTTGTGAAATTGCCTCTGATTACAGAGCTTCATTACATTTCATTACAGCAGCCGTCGCTCTCTACAGTACATTAAAAACTCAAGCAGCCTCAACTTTTAAGGATGTGGGATATTAGGTCTGACTGCGGTCTCTACGTCTCCATTCACAAGTTGTTTTTATTGTTTTTATTGTCAATTACAGAGGAGCTCACTATGTGTTAGTTACAGTTTTATGACTCTTTTAAAGCTCAGTGTTAGGGCAGTCATACTGGCTCCGCTGTGAATTATGGGTCTAATATTGAAGGAATTTCCACAGTTTCCACTGGAGAGCAGTTTCAATCAGTCCTCAGCCGCTGAGCGTCATCAGATTGTATCGTAAAATTACAGTTACACACCACCAGTGAAATTTATGAGGGTTTACGCTCACTGTGACCTGAAGACAGTTTGTATATGTCCCCAAAACTGAAGGTGTAAAAATCTGCGCATGAATCACAGTTCAAATGCTCTGTTGCATCTTGACGAAAACCATAACAAAAAAACACATTGTCCATTAGTCAGTCAGCCAGTTATCCCAGAAACTCATGCTGGGAGCTAGATGACATGTCATATCAGCCAAATTGATGTATCGGCTTACGCTAGCCACCGGTTAAAACCATTATGTTGAACTTAAGGCTTGAGGGCAAGATTCGGCCCACAAAACACTTTTATTCAGCCCGTGGGACAATGTCCAATGTTGATATGTTGATATTAAGGATAACTTTCGAGGAGGATAATTTAAAGTTTCTTTTTTGTTACTATTGTTATTTAACAACCAATTGATTTTAGAATGTAATTTGTAACTTGAAAAATATAATTTTCTGGAGGCTCTTATTGATGGCTTTGAATAAAAACTTTTCTTTGTAAATGATTCTGACACCATGCTGAAAGAAACATAAAAATGAGTTATGCTGATCTAGTTGGAATCTTTTCTATTCCTTTGGTTTCTTTTGAATTCTATAATATCAGTACATAAAATAAGAATACATTGTCATATTACCTCAGATCAAACTTGTCTAATTTGAGTTCTTTTCTACCCTCAATGTGTTCTACATCTTTAATTTGCCCCCCCCCCTGTGATTGAGTTTGCCACCACTGGGCTACTCAGAATAATTGACACCACTGGGCTAAACAGTGTTTAGCATTCTCCCCTCTCCCTAGCAACACTTTCCTGCTGGTACATGTATTGTCTCCAACAAGTCTATGTCAACCTCTTGATCGGCTCACAGTTCGAGACAACCAATGTGAACTGGATATTTTCAACATGACGGCAACGGCTCGACTGGGATCCTCCATCAGTTTGTGATTACCAGCAGCAAAACATCATAACTGGTAGCTACATATAAGTCAAATCCAATATTAACCCCTCTACCATCGAACAATAGACCTTAGTGTGAGAAACAACAGGAGTGATTTGGGGAAAAGTCAGTTTTATTTTTCAGATACTTTGGGTAATTTTATCCCAAAAAAAAAGTTTTGTCCAAAAGTTTTTCGGACTTAACTTCCTTATCACTGCTATAATTTTGTTCAAATTACGTGCATATGAATAGACTTGAGATCTATCTAGAAACTATAATACTTTACTCTAATAGTTGGATTATTTTACTCACTAGGAAGGTTTTTTTTTTTTTTTTTTTAACGAAAACACTGTTTTCTGGAAATAGATTTAGATATAGCTTCATTGTCCCAGAGGGATATTTGTTTCCAGAGTCAGTACACATAACAACACATAGCAACATATAGATACAAACATAGCCACATACAAATATAGTCAGTACATAAAGTCTCAAATTAATGCAGAAATAACTCAAAAACTGTTCACAGGTGATTTTCAAACTTTAAACCCCCATAGATCTTAGTCTGAAGAACTGGATTGAAGTTGGGAAAGGTGGACTCTCCATTACTCTATTACTCTAATGGCACATATTTGAATCACTATGGAGTGATTTTTTAAGGGAAAACAGTTTTTTCGACATAACTTCAGAAACAGACCAAGCATGTATAAAAGGTGAGGATAAGCAGTAACTGTGGCCGTAATGTACCACAGGATAGTCTTTCTGACTTAACTTTCACTAGATCAGAATCAGAATCAGCTTTATTGGCCATGTATATGCATACAGGGAAGTTGAGTCCGGTTAACTGAGCTCTCACATTACGAACGTCATATAAATAATTTTAAATTAAATGGACAAGGCATTAAACAAATATACAAGCTATAAACAAATGGAGATGATCTTGTGAACAAATGGAGATTGCAGATCTCCATTTTCTCTAACTCCTTGGCTCTTAAAGATTCTATTTTCGGCGCTTTGTTGACTCATTCCAGGTGTAAATCGTCTGTTTTCAGCCTCGACGGCGGCACAGTGTCACAGAGTGGAGACAATTACTCATGAGACGAGTCTTCAGGGAGGAAGAGGTAGAGGAAGGAGGCGAAGGAGGGAGCAGGACTAGATGAGAGTATTCTTTTATCTTCACAGGCTAAAGTGAGAGGAGAAAGTGACAGTGGCTGGATTCTCCAGCTTTCCGATGTAATTAGCACTCCATTTCAAAGAAACCAAATGCAGTTGCTTGACATTTAATTTACTTCTGAGTACCGCTTTCATTATCTGTTTAAGGGAACCTAAAGCTTCCGCGTTCCATTGGCCGGCTTGGAGATACGCCGATTCATGGCAATTTATAATTTATTTCCTATTGACACCTCTTTTCACATCATGCTTGAGGCTTTGTGCAGTTATCGTGTGAATCTGAAGTAATTAGCAGGAAGAGGTGTTCTGATGTTGAAGTATAAGTGCATTAAACTATTTTATAAATTGGTCACCAACTGAGAGATAATGTCAACAAACATATCTACTAAATAATAAAAAAGTCCGGATAATTAAGAAAAGTAAGTTTGAATATGTAAAAAGATTAACAAGACGAACTGTGCAATAGAAAATGGAGCGATGCTTGGGAGTTTATTCAAGCAGTCCACTGGAGCTGCAGTGCTATACCCCCGTGACACACCACACCCCCAAAATTTGGTGGTGTATTTAAACTGCAAAAATATTCCATCCCTCGCCTTTGCTCTGCTCACTCTGCCTCTTCCCTGCATCAGCATTGCTACTTGCTCTCTAAAACCCCACCACCACCCCAGCATCCACCTAGAGGCTCCGAGTGGGGGTTAAGATATTTGCTCACCACTTCCCAAAAATCTTGCTGTAAATATATCTGCGGGGAGTGATGAGGTCGGAGCCTAGATGCATTGTATCGCTAAAACATTAATAAACAAGGGTAATGTGAGTTGTCTGACTGAAATAGACTTAAAAATAGCGTGAAACATGAAATAGTCATGTGATTCGTAGCTGTAAAGTTTAGTACAGGGTATGACTAAATGACAGATTGCCTCCTTTTGTTCTTGTGCCGGAATTTGGGATGAATCCCTCTGACCTTGACCAAAGTGTTCAATAAGCATCGAAATCTTTTAAATGGTTTGGCAGTTTGGTACAGATTTTTGGATTCAATAAAGCACATGGTAAAAAAGACTATGGCAAAGTTCATCGAGGGCAAAGCCAACTGCCATTTGGTATTTAAATGGTGAAACAAGGGTGGCATTAATTCTCTTAATTATTCATGTGTGTTCTTAAAAAGAAATTAAATTTGTTTAACCTTTTAAACTCACTTGTAATAATAATGAGTTTCAATCCTCAAAATAACCAAATCTGATCTGAGGAAAAAATTCAGAATTGAACAATGGGGCTTTTGATGTGAACATAACAGCCGAATTATTAAATATACCAAATATCTGTTTCAGAGATCTTTGCAACTCCAGTTTGTCCCTCCTGTATCCAGTCTCACGTTCCACTGGTGCTGTTAGCAGCTCACTGACCGGACTGATAGAGCTGCTGAAGATTCACAAATATTGTCCATTAGATGCACGAAGCATCACTTGATTTTATTATCATCTGCCATGAAGAAAGTAAGTCATGTTCTATTTCTGCAGAACAACTCAAAAATGGTCATACTCCCATACCGGTTATAAATTTTTGGCTTTTTATTAAAGATAACCTAGTGTAAACATTTTATGTGAACTGGGAAGGTGCTTTTTTATGTTTCTTGAAATAAAGGCATATTATTTAATTAGTTTGACTTTGAAAGTTTAGCTTTTTTTTTATCAGATATCCATCTAACAAAAATTCTGGGGACAAATAAGGGTCCTATCTTTCTTGGAAAGACAACAGACAAGACAAATGCACAAATAACAGGAATCCTGGACTTCATACTTTTTATCATAGACATTTTCGTTTTAAAACCACAAATAATTTGAATAAAATATATATTTTTATGTGAACGCCCACGCCCTTGTCTGTTGAGAAAGAATCTGCCTATTGGATCAATTTAATTCATGACCCCTGCTCGGCTTTGTCTCATCCCGCATGGGGGTTTGACACTACTTTGTATTCTTAGCAGCAAGTGTTGATGTAATCTAGAGACATTTTCATATCTCTACTTTCAGTTTTATTGTTTTCTGAAGTGTAATATAAAATCCTATTCCCCACCACACACACACACGAACGCTCATGCTCATCTTTTTCTCCCATTTAGATGATGCTAATTATTTGTACGATGGTGAACGTAGTCTTGTCGTGTTGTGTTGTATCCTGTTTCATTATGTCAGTGTTTGTTGTATACATTATGTTCAATGGTTTTCATGTGTGGAGCATTATTCTCATCTTGGTGAGGGCTTGTTTTTATAACATAATGGAGGCTTTGGCATTTTGTCAGATCTATCGTATTTAATTGAAGACATTTACAGCTGTCTCACAAACAAGCCTTCTGATTGGCTCCAGAAACAAGCCACTGAGGTGCATAAAAACTCTCTGCAGTGTAAGTGGAAGACGGAAATTTATTGCTGCAGGTTGAAACACTCGAGGCTCCATCTGTCTTTAGCAGTGGCGTCAGTTCACCTGCTGCACAGCGGCTCTTTGTCTCTTACTGACGAGTCTCTTTTTCTTTCTTTTTTTTTTATCAACTGCTAGGTTATTAGATCAGGGACGCG
Source organism: Lophius americanus (assembly GCA_037951165.1). Classification (NCBI taxonomy): domain Eukaryota; kingdom Metazoa; phylum Chordata; class Actinopteri; order Lophiiformes; family Lophiidae; genus Lophius; species Lophius americanus. The sequence goes on along the minus strand of JBBDHG010000008.1, from coordinate 8,158,492 downwards.
GATCCACCAGGGGAGTCCCAAAGACCACAAGGAGGATCAGACAGATTGCAGCCTATGACACGTCAAACGGTGGAGACTTGCCCGGATGAGAAGCAAAACCTGATACATCAACTCTGTCTTATGCCTGATATGGAGAAAATAAGTGGCCAAAAGTAAGGAGACACACCCGTTCTTAACATATTAAACAAACCTTTCATGTCAATGTAGTCCTTGTTTCAGGTTCTGATGTTGGATCCTGGTTTCAGACATTTTCTCCTATTCAGACTTGAGATGCAAATCCTCATGAGGGACAGAGTTTATATCTCAGGAACATTGTGAAGTTAAGTTATTAAATAAATTTCCTATAACACAAGTGTGGTTTGGACACAGCCGACTCCAGACCATATCACACCACCGATAAGCAGGTTTTGATTTTCAGCTTTTTGTTTTTCTGAATTGTTCCCAACCATTAGAGCACCTTGTACAAATTGAAAATTGAGACTCACACACTGAGCATGCCCGTTTTATTCCATTTTTTTCAGATGTAAAACTCTTGCTTGGAGACGGTCATCAGGAAACAAATTAATTCGGATCAGACAGGATTCATGAAAGGCAGAGTGGCTGCTGATAATGTGAAGAGGCTCCTACCCATGATTGAAGCTTGGGACAAATTGTCAGGTGGTTGCGCTGTACTGTCACTCGATGCTCATAAAGCTTTTGACAGACACGAATGGAGCTATATATGGCTGATCATGGAAAGATTTGGATTTGGGACTCACTTCATCTCCATGATACAAACTAACTTACCTTACAGTCACACTATTGCGTCGGTCCTCACAGGTACATTTCAGACATAAGCCTTCCCCTTATATCGTGAAACCTGATAGGGCTGTCCGCTCCCCCCCCCAAAGAAAACTGAACCTAAACTGATAGTTGGCTCGCTGAGATTAAAGATAATCATTTAACCTAACTATTCACAGCAATGTACAGGTAGCTAAAAAAAAAGCATCAACAGTTCTAATCAGGGAAGAGACAGACAGGTGACACTAACAGGGAAGCCAGAAAAAATATCAATCTTAGTATCTAGTCATAGATCATTTCTTTAACAATTCCCTTCATACCTCCGATCCACGTAGTGTGACCACAACCTCATGTCATAATCCCTTGATGACAGGTGCTCTAAGGGGGAAGTTAAAACAATTAATTTTCTTCTTGGATAATGCATAGTGTAAGAAAATAGCTTAGGTGCTCTAAGGGGGAAGTTAAAACAATTAATTTTCTTCTTGGATAATGCATAGTGTAATAAAATGCCAACCTTGCAGCTTACCTTCTTCTGATCAAAGTACATAGCAAGAGAGGAAGGACATATCAATCTGTGGCTTAAATAGCCTTTTCCTGATTGGAGGAGTGGAAGGGGGAGAAGTCAAGCCTTGTGCTGCATTCACTATTAGAAGGAAAATTCCCCACCACACGTAGACCAAAGGTATACATTATATTTCCTTGTACGCGGACGACTACCTTCTGTTTATTTTTGATATTCATAAATGACTACCATGGGTCTTAACACAATTGGATCTGGTTAAACAGAGGGTAGGTTTCAAAATCCATTAACTACTACTACTCAAAAAAATAATGGGAACACAATCTTCACAGTGTAGTCAGGATGCAATAATAATTGTGAATCAATTTCCCCTGCTGATATGTAAAGGCAACAGACAACAGGTGGAAAGAAGAGTCAACTAGCGAGACAACACCAATTAAGGAATTGTTTTGCAGCTGGTGGCCCCAAACCATTTTCCTCTCCTCATCCTTTATGGCTGATTCTTGGCTAGTTTTGCATTTTTCCAGTGCCCTCGCCACTGGCGGTAGCATAAGGTGGTAGTTGCCATCTTAGACTACAGAAGTTGCTGAAGTAGTGCAGCTCCTCCAGGATGGCTCAGCCATACAGGCTGAGGCCAGAAGGTTTGCTGTGTTTCCCAGCACAGTGTAAAGAGCTTGGAAGAGATAACAGGAGACAGGCCAGTACACCAGGCAAGGTGGAGGGGGCCGTAAGAAGGCAACAACCCAGCAGCAGGACCACTATCTGCTCCTTTGTGCAAGGAAAAACAGGAGGAGCACTAACAGAGCCTTACAAAATGACCTCCAGCAAGCCACTCTTGTGCATGTCTCTGCCCAAACTGTCCATGACTCCATGGGGCTGACATGAGGGCTTTACATGAACAACAAGTGGGGCCTGTGCTCACAGCCCGGCACTGTTCAGCCCGATTGGCATTTGCCAGAAAACACCAGAAGTGGAAGATTCGCCATTGGCGCTCTGTTCTCCTCACAGATGAGTTTGTTCACACTGAACACTTGTGACAGATGTGAGAAAGTCTGGAGATGCTGTGGAGAACATTCGGATGCCTGCAACATCATCCAGCATGACCAGTTTGGCGGTGGGTCAATGATGATCTGGGGAGGCATGTCATTTGAGGGATGCACAGACTTCCACATGCTATCCAGGAGTACCCTAATTGCTGTTATGTACCAGGATGAGATTGTCAGACCGTATGCTGGTGCAGTGGGCCCCGGGTTCCTTCCGGTGCATAACAAGGCCCCGCCTCGTGTGGCTGGAGTGTGTCAGCGGTTCCTGGATGATGAAGACATGACGCTGTTGACTGGCCCGCCCATTCCCCAGACCTGAATCCAGTGGATCACCTTTGTGACATCTGTTATCCAGCAGCTGGTGAGAAGCTTGGATAAACCTTGGATTTTTTTTTAGACAGATCGTTCTTATGTTATTTTGTTCTCAACAAATCACACTATGTCATCAATAAAGATTTTCAACTGGAACATTTCATTCATCCAGATCTGAGATATGTGATCTAAGTTTTCTCTTTATTTTTTTGAGTAGTGTATATTTCTGTGCTTGACTGATTTAACAACACACTCACAAAGGAAAGGTCATGGGACAAGGACCATAATACCACTGGTCTAGTGCCTAGCTGGAAAACAATATGAAACAACTTGAGTGACACATCTAAAAACCTTGCTCATCAACTTATACACCGCAAGATGATCCACAGCGCGTATGCCACCCCTGTCAAAACGCATCTAGATGAAACTAGCTGATACTCCTAACGTTTCTCATGGTCAGGCTCAGACACCAGGGACAGCAATGCAGATGTTTGTTTTGGGAATGTGCATAAATCAGTAATTTTTGACTTGTGTTATTTTGATGCTGTCAGAATTACAAGAATTTACAATACTGCCCAACACCTACCTCTGTCCGCTTAATGATGATTCTTCCTTATCTCACAATCTATATAATAGATACCAGAGAGCCACTGTTGGCAGGCATTACAGCAGCAAAAAAAAACAACATACTGGCACGATGGTATAACCCTGATCTTCCATTGTTCCAATAATGAATGGCATCCTACCAGAATATTGGTTCCTTGGAATGTAGAATAGCCTGACTCAATAGAGCCAACCTGCCACTGCGCAGGCATGGTCTGGTATATGTGCAACAATGAGAGAGTACCTGAAACAAGGGGCGTTCCCCCCTCGTGTACTCCCACATAATTCATTAATATAGGACTTGGAACCTGCCAGCTATGATAGCGAGCAAAAGGGATGATTGTATTCAATTCCTGTTTTATATTTTGTTCACTTTTTTGGAATATGTCTTTGACTCTACATATTTATTTTTTGCTATGATTTTTCAATCTGTAAAATCCAATAACATTATATTCTCATTATTTTAGCTTATTCTTGTCCATTTGTAAAATAAAACTAATGTGCTGCCCCAATTATTGTTGTTATTGTTATATTTTGAATGTGGTTCTTATAGTTTATGTGTCTTTTATTTTGTGTATATTCAAATTAAAAACATTTTTAGTCTCCCTTTCCTTTTTTTTTAAACTTATTATAACTCCCTCCATGGATCAATAAAGCATTTCTTACTCCAATGTAAACTTGAAGTAAATACGCAATCCCTCAGGAAGTTGCGGTGTCATCATGCAATAACTAAGGCAACCAAGCGCTGTAAATTTTTGCATAACCTTGCAGTTTTTTTACAAAGCTTTAGTTCTGGAAATTCAACTGATCATTATTTTTTCCCACAAGTTTCATCATGAGTATTAGTCCCTGATATTGAACCCGCAACATCTTGAATGGGCTTGTTACAATCCCTTCCAAACAGTGTGGAAGTCCTCTTGATAGCCCTATCTCTGTTACTTGTGGCATCAGTAGAAACAAGGACTTCTTCTTATTTATATAATTCCAATATATAATAGATGTGAGAACAGCATCCTAAAGCATCCTAAAATCCATTGAAACGTTGACAGTCCTGACATACGACTGTATGTCAGGACTGTCAACGTTTCAATGGATTTTAGGATGCTAGCTGGGTGCTAACACATTAAACAAAAGGTGAAGAAGACATCCTGGTTTAGAAATAGATATACCCCAAATACCAATTACTAAGCTGAATGGGAATATATATCAAACTATTAGGGAAAAACAAAAGTATGTGTCTGAATACTGTTATGTTACCATGTCTCCATTTGGACTCCATGTCTCCATTTTCACAGCTTTGCCTGGAGCTTGGTCAGAAGATAACACTTTTAAACTGCCATATTTTGTACTATGTTCCTCAAATTTGAGCCAATGTTTCACTGAATGTGTTCTTAAAACTCCATACTCTCATTTTGCTCTAAAATTATAGACATAGAAAGCTAAATTTAAACAAAAAAGCCTATCTTTTACTTGCTTCAAAGACCTACTTCCCTCTGTCTCTCTCCATTAAGAGTTTTTGACAGATGCATAAGAAAGTTCTGTGTTTCCATTCTGCCAAGACCTCATTTAGCACATTGTCTGAGAGTTTCAAACATCTATTTCACAATGGTCATGTCATTGTGAGCCTTTTTTTTGTACTAAAACAAGAAGGAAGTGGATTAATACCCGGTCTGAACTGCTAAGACAGCTCTAGTGGAAGAAGCCTTTGGCCTCTGGAGACAACATCTGCACCCCCAGAGAGGACCTCACCCCCAACCTGCCTTCACCATCTCTCCTTCAGCTGCCACCCAGGGAATCAAATGTTTTGCTCTGATAGACCCTGCCAAGTCATGCAGGAGGGGAAAGAAGGGCTGTCAGAAAGTCCCATCATCCTATTTGGAATTTTTTCCCCAGAGACTGATGTGATGGGATGGACAAAAACAGGGAAAACTTGGACCAATAAATATCTCAGACCCACCAGTGGGTTAACAATGTTTGTCTACCATCACTTACACGACGCCCACACTGTCAGTCTTAATGCTCAATTCCTATTTTTTCTTAGATCAGAATTTTATTTTATTTTATTTTTTGTGGGTGTAGTTGTCCACATTACTCTTAAAATATAATAATAATGTACGGTTTTATTATACACAGTACAACAGAGTGAAATTATTTCTCTGCGTTTATCCCATCCCTGAGGGAGCAGTGGCTCCTATGATGCGCCCGGGAGCTACGGTTTCAGGGTCTTGCTCAAGGACCCTACGACACATAGACTCTTCTGATACTCGAGCCGGCCACTTTCATATCTTCAGATTGGGAGACGGGCGCAGAGCGGTAAATATGGTCTTTATACTCCTACTGTATGAACAGTCAACAGCCCTAAACTGACCCGCATACACAAAAGAACAAAAACAGAGATATCGAGAGCAGCACGCGGATGCAAAGAAATGCAAAATGGAAGCCAGTAAAGTTAGTTTGAACTTTTAATGGCCAAAATCCAAACTGGAAAAGATCAGATTTTATGTGGTTTGTTCTGCTCACACTGCCGTGAAAATCTTGTAACATATAACCAAAAGAAATGACATCTGAGCCGAATTTCTGCAGTTTCAACGTAGCCTAAATTACCACTGCGAGTGGAGACGGGGACACACTCTTGTTTTTCTTCTGGAACATGGATCATAGCATTTTCTCATTATTTTCTTTTCATTTATATATGATAAAATATTGATTTGATCTTGAAAAAAAAATGTTAAAGAATATAGTTAAAGAAAAAAACATAGCTAATCATCCTCAAACCTAATTTAGCTGCTGGTCTGCAAATGTAAATCCTTTGACATTAATATTTATCGACTGTTTAAGTTTGTGTAGATCTGAATCCAGCTGCTTCGAATTGATTGTTTAGTCAGTTGCCGTCTCCAGAAAGTGGCAAACGATTATATGGAACAGATATATCGCCCTTTGATGGAGACCAAAGCAGAGGCAAAAGTAGAGAGTATCATCTCAGAAGTATGTGTTTTCTTCTTTTTGGAATTCTTATGGTACGGAGTCTTAATATAATTGGGAATATTACATAAGTTTGTAAATTTGGAGCCACTGGTTGCTCTGATGAGTTCTAACTGATGTGAGAATCTTTAACACTTCCATGTGCTGTGCTCCCATCGGAACAGCCGTCCATGTAGAAACACTGATTTTAAGGGTAAAATAAAATGCTTCATACTAAGGGACAAAGCGGAGCTAATGAAAGTTAACAGGAGTGTAATGCTGTGTGACTGATACTGGGCTCGCTGTCACTCTGATTCTACTAGGAGTAGTGGGATAATGACAGATGAATTAGTGCACTGACAGTCGGCGTGGAGGGACTGGTACTTGTTGCTGAGAGATGGTGAGTGTTTTCTGTCTCGAGCTACGTTAGCTGAGCTCAATCAATCAGAGCTTTTCTCCAAATGTACCCAACCCACCAACACAAACTGGTTCAGTGTATATAGGCGTGACAGCATTCACGCCTGCTTCTTTTATTCTTCTGCTCATGTTTTCATGGGTGATGGTGGCGCAGTGGATGAAACTGACAGGAGGGATTTTCTCCATTGTAGATTTAAGCTGATGGACCCTGCTCACACAACTTTCCCCTCGTTTTAAATTAGGTGATATATCACTGGCCTTACTGATGAAACAAAAGTTCCACACATCTGCCACTGGTCGTCTGACACTAGACTCAGACTAAAGGATTTTTGGTTTTCATGGATAACCTGGTTTCTTGCTCACAATCAAAACTAGAATTTTTTGTGAGTGCAGCCTCTGCCATTGTTATTAAAACTCAAGCTGTCAGGAAATAGTTTCTAGACTAATACAAAGTAAAGGGTTCTAATAAATCTTTGAAAACAAATAAAAAAGAATAAAAGACATTATGAAAAAGGTGACGTTTAATTTGGAAAATTAAAGATACACTGATAGCTTTTCAAGATAGATATTACGTATATATTTTTTCTTTTTAATTATTTTAATGTAAATAATTTATTTAAATTTTAGCATAAAAGGTATCAAAACACTTGTTTTGTTTAATAATCCAGGTTCATAAATTGGAAAAATTATTCATATTAACTAAAAACCAGCTTCAATTAAATGTTTTTTAAAATGAAAAAATCGTGAGCAATTTACAACGATATAAATAAGTTTTTAAATATGTGTAATTTAGCTTTTTGTATTTTGATATGTTTTTTGTTTATAAAAACATTTAAAATAGTTTCCAGAGTAGAGATAGAGTGTTGATCAACCAAACAAAGCAGGATGGACAAGGGAAGCACTATAGGCCCCTTATGTTGGGGCCTAAAATGCCTTAATTCTGTTCAACAGAAGATTTATTTGTCTGTGGCTCGAATCATAAAGGAGTCACTTCCTCCTTGCTTTCTAAAGAGTTCTTGACCAAGAAACTGAACTCCATGTTGTTCTTGATGGCTGTTCCAATAGTGAGTGACTGGTTGTGTGTTTGTTCATTTATCACTTCTGGTGAACAACTGGAGCCTTGCAAGGCGTGTGTGTGTGTGTGTGTGTGTGTCTGTAGAATGTTATATAATGGCTACTGTAGCCTTGGGTGCTCTTGATAGACTGATAATAAGAAGCAAGTGGTAGGCCTGATCTGCCTATGAATGGTCATCTTTTGTCTTGAGCAGAAACTCCAGAACAGCTAGCGCCTTGATTATGAACTCATACAGTTTCATTCTGAACCAGCTGAAGGCTTTCTTGCTCGTGTTAAGGTCAGTGGGGTGAGTAGTTCTTTTAGGTAGGGGGGTGCGTTACCATGGATGATGGTGATTGAGGAGAGAGATCTTATAATCAATCCTGGTGGAGATGGGAAGCCAATGAAGGGAATGAAGAACGGGGGTGATATGTTCGTGTTTATGAACTCTCATCAGCATCCTTGCAACACTGTTTTGAACATATTGTAGTCTTTGAAGACTTTTATCAGGGATCCCGATGAGAAGTGCGTTACAGTAATCAAACTGTGGGTCCACTCCCACAACACGTGTTCCACGTTGCTCAATCTAACTGCCTGCCAAGACTTTGATGTCTTTCGTTCTTTTGCTGACTTGGCTCCTTGGGGATGCATCGGCAGGAGTCCTAATGCTCCTGTGTAGATACCTGCACGAAGGGATCTCCAGGACTGTGCTTGACTTCCTGCCAAAGGTTGATAGAACTCACCCCATTTTTTTATGTAAGTTGTCCACCAACCCTCCTGCTCTCATCACCCACCACCATTGTGAACCTTGTGTTACTTTTCCCTTAACTTTTGACGGGGAAATGCATTCTTGATTCTAAAGCTAACATACAGATCACCTTTTGTCACTCCAATCACTGATGTCACACTTACAAACTAAGTGTATATATAGATTAGTAATTTTGTCAAATCATGTAATGCTCTGGGTCGTACCATGTAGCGGGACACCAATAATCACATCCCCACAGAGAACTTTGGTTTAAAGATTTTGAAAGATTTTGTTGTCATACAGAATCTGTTTTCAATGGTTTTATCCTGCAATGGCATTTAACTTCATGTCATGTCATGACCTCTACCATTGTCCCTGTGCTGGGGAGTCAAAGAGGAAAAATAAAAACCCCTGGTGATGTGTAATGTATGATCTAAAAAAAACCTTTTCAGCCGTCTGATGGGTGAATCCCGCCACCTCTCTGGGGGAACTTCAGTGATCTGCAGTCTGATTCTGGTTCCCCATCTTCATCGTCCGACACCTCTCACTCTCAGTTCACTATAATCTCTCTGAGGCTCCCATTATGCTTATTCCTCATTAAAGTTTTATCAGCCATGGGAAATTGCAAAGATTAGAGAGGGAGGGGGAGGCTTTTGGGCTCTCCTGCCTGTTTACAGATTTATTTATTGTTTCGGATTATCCGGGTTTATCTGTTCCCCAAAGCAAAGGCAAGTTCCCATCGGATGGCAAAGGTCATGCAATCTGATGCAAAGTGGTGAAGAACAGGAGTGAGGATGAGCGTTTAGTTTGTCTCAAGTGTTTTCGCCCACATGTTAATATTGTAATACTTTAATATCATAAACTTGTGTTCTGCCCTATTGATTTCTCAGAGAAAAATATGAATATTAATACTGTCGGGAGCAGCTTATAACTTTTGTTCCAAGATGCTTTGGCTAATTATAGGGTACAGAAGGCTTGATGGCGGCCGCACCCGAATAGCTCTCGTACCCTTTGCCTTCATCTGCCTCTCAAGTTCAACGCTGGTGAGCCTGAAGCCGGAGGAGGAGGTTGACCTGAGATGTTTAACAAAAGTTATGTTTAAACTTTAATGACAAAGGCTGGACATGTGATGTGTGCATTGGAGAGGATCTTGCCCAAATATGATTTCTGCCGTGTTGCTGCTGAGAGAACATTCAGTTGAACATCGAGGAACAAACAGATTTTTTTTGTGTAGTTGTAGGACAGATTTTTAAAATAATTTTTACTGAACATATCTACTTGTAATATATGCTGTAGTTGTCTCAAGCAAAACCGTAAACATAAGTTTATGAATCATGTGTATGCGCGTAGATCACGTTTGTACGTGCTTCGCAATGTTTGTACGCGCTTCGCACTGTGTTTGCACGCAAATCGGGTTTCATTCAGGCAAATAACGTTTTGTTTGTATGCAAACTTAGGGCAGGAATTTAACTCCGTTAAATTGGGTTGATTTTGGGAAAGGCCATTGTATATTTCAAACAGTAGGGGGAAAAAGTTCATATTTCACTCACTAGGGAGAGCTTTTTTTTTTTTCTTACAAAAAGGGTAGTAAATCCATTAATATATACAAATGAATCAACTCGAGGAGATTTATCTTATGTATATCGTATTTTGCTCTAATAGATATCAATTATAATGATAAATAATAAAACTTGTGGATCTAACTTTAAATTTAATTTTATATTTAATTTTAGGTTTCCCTACGATTGCTTGCACACACAGGGGATTGGAAACTTTTCTGGGACGACAGCATAGCAAAAACCAGTAAAAACTTAATTTCGCTTGGTTTAATCTGTTTTATGCATGTCACCTAGTTCCTTCGGTCATGTCTTTTCTAACTGTTATTGTCCATTTATTTAGGTTGAAATTAGTCTGGAAGCAAACTTGGGATGAAAATAACCTACAAAGGTAACGGGTTAGTTTTGAAATTTAAGGATCAGGTAGATCGAATGTCAGGCTGAGCCTCAATTTTTGTTGGGAAAAGATTAAAGCCTAATATTTAAGATTTACATATGAAATTTCCATGTACTTGGATTACCTAATTTCAACATGAACTAACTAATAAACTTAACTACGTGATGCATATTTGTCATTTAAACATGAATGACAATGTGTGTTTTCGATAGCTTTCCTCTTCAAAATAATGTAATAACCTGAAAATTGTAATGAACCAAGCTCATAAATGTTAACGGACGTGTTCTACAGCGAGACATATGTAAACCTTTTAACCAGTTATGGTAAAAACAAATTCATAATTGATAGATCTATGTTGGTTCTATGTAATTTGAATAAATACTTTTTTTTAATATGATTATTTAGACAAAAACAAATAAATGCAAATACTTTGACTTAAACTATGCAATAGTAAAAATTTTTGAGTGCACTGACTCTCTCCGACCTGCAGGTGGTTTAACTGTGTTAACCATAATAATCTGAAAAATATTCAAGATTAACATGCATTACTGCTTGACATGACTGAAGGACGTCTTTAGCTCAGTGGGGAGGGCGATTGTCCCTCAACTGGGAGACAAGGGTCGGATTTACTGGGGCATCTTGCCATGGGTCCTTGAGCAAGACCCTGAAACCTCAGCTTCCCGTGAAGCTTTCACAAGGGCCGCCCACTGCTCCCTCAGGGAGGGGTTAAATGCAGAGATAAATTTCACGATGTTGCACCGCGTATAAAGTGATAAATAGACTAAATGTAATTTTTATTGTAATAATGTATCTTAATGCCCTCTGATATGGTTTTGAAGCTATTGTTCTAATTTTTGCTGTCCAGATGTCCAAATATGTTCATTTGGGCATCCGTTCCACACCACCATGGAATGCTCAGTTTTTTACGTCTGTATTTCTAAAACCCTGCGTGAGCATTGTGTCTACCGACCTTACACATTAACCAACCTGCTGTGTGAAACTGATTCTTCGGCGGCTGAATCTCTACTGCTGTTCGCCGGGCTGACACAACCGCTGCTGTAAACACAAACCGCTGACCCCAGCTGACGCCTCTGACTGTTTCTGTGCATGTCTCTGGACCTCTCTGACCGCGGAAGCCATTTAGCAGGCAAACACAGTGAGGCAAGAGTGGGCAGTCTGGTAATGAACCATTATGGGATGAGATCAGCTGTGGCTGGAGGTAAGCTCAGCATCAGTGTCTGGGTTCCCCCATTAGACAGGAGGTCAAAGTGAAAACATGACTGTGTACAGTGACTAATGCTCAGCATCAATGGCCCGTCAGGAGGAGAAATTTGTGAAAACTGCTCAGGTGGAGGCAACCAGCTGCTCCACCTACAAGACGGCTCTAGGCTGCATATATAAGAATTGTATTCTCATACATGAATTTCACCTTTGAATTCATATTTAATAACCTCACCTCTTTCACGGTAAACAATCTCAAATGTTACCTAGTCCCTTTCCCTTAATTGTCTTTAGAAGGAGTTTAAATTATTTTTTTAACCAAATTTTCAGGATTTCAGTATAGCTTTAATGCCATACTTTAAACACATTGTTTTTTTTTAGTGATTCACGGTGCAATCATAGCTATTAAAGCAAACAGAAAGCTAGGCCTATGCTTTTACAAGGTCGGCTATATCCATGAAAAGTTCTCAATCCCCTGCTTTGTAAAAGCGATCACCATGTATGAACTCCTTAAGTTAGGTGTGAAGTAATATCCACTGGATATTTTATAAAAAAGCTCCAAGAGACGAGAAAGTTCTCATCAAGGCAATTAATTCATGCATGGTTGGTTGAAAAATGATGATGAGAAGACTGAAATATAAAACCTACCTTTACTGATCAGTGTAGTTCTTCGTCGCATCAAGATCCATTGGGTATAAAGTTTGATCTATTAAATTGTTTTTTAGTTTTATCTAGGAACATTTTGAGATGATGCTCCCCTAGTTTCAGAAATGTACGACTGATCCTACCCAAAAACAAACCAATTTTTCTTCACACCAAGATCTATGTGGGCAGAAAATTCTAAAACGGTCCCAGGTTATACATTAACGTTAACATTAAGGATCTGCGTTTGACACACAGTGCTGACGATTCCATAATATCCCGACCCGATCATATGACCAAATAATAACTGAGGGGAAGAAAAATCTCTCTGCCACAGAGTGTTTATCAGAACGATCAACTGGGCCTGATAGCCCAATTTAGCTAGGTCTCGTTTTAATTGCTTATCAAGGTCAGGGTAATACATGTATGTGCTGTTTTATTATTTGCTCTTTTCGGTGACTTAAGTTTAGGGACACATTCTGTAAAACCGCCAATAAACCCCTGTCCTCAGACACAAAAATTGACCTGCAGTCCATTAAGTTGATCAATCTGTCACAGCTGGATTTACTCAGTCGATCACCTGTTCCAGTGTAGCCTGAAAAGGTTGGTTGGTTGCAGTGGCATTGGCTTCAGCTGCTGTGCTAGCTATAGATGCCCTGATGCATTAGCACTGGCTGCTCTGGAGACTTGTATAAAAGTGTAGGTGGCTCTCAAAGGCAACATTCTACATACTGAATACTTTTACTCCTAGTTCTCAAGTATTTTTGATGCAAGTACTGTTCTTTTACTCAACTGTGGAACGTAGTTCTTATTTCTACTACTTCCAATGTATTCTGTTTTTTCAGCTCAACTCAGAAAAGTCATCTTTTCTGAGCAGCTGTGTAATGAGCCCATTGTTCTGATAAAAAAGTCTGTAAGCACACACTCACACCTTTTAACAGCACAGATGCGCTGATTTGAGCCCGAGGAGATGTCGGCTCATCTGTGATTCAGAGGTGAAGCTTCTTGCTGCACTCAGTCCTTGTTTACAGATGGATATCCCTCAGGATGTCTGTAGATCCGTATCTCAGATCAATACACCCCTGAAGTCGCTCCGATCTGATCCGAGTTCCCCGCTCTTCTCCCATCCATCTGCCATGATGCCTCCCAGGCTACGACTCCAAGTAAGCTAAATAAAAACAATATTTTCAAGCGGGAGGAGTGGTAGCATAATTTATATTTGTCCTTTTTTTCATTTCTTGGAACAGATCGAATTAAAACCACGTCCATTCAATAATGCATGACCTGCGGTTTTGTTAATAGACTTTGTAGTGGTAGTAATGTACTTTCCTACATGGCTGATGCAGATTATGGCAAACCCTGCCTGATATTGATCTGCCTTAATGCCCCGAGTGTCCCTTCAGCCCCAAGCCCAATACCTCACAAACACACTTTATCAAACACACATAATACAGAAGAGTCAAAACTTACTGTCCTGTATTCTGAGTAAATGGCCAATGCCCAAAGTTATACTGTGAAATATCAGCAGAGCCTTAGACTTTTTTTTGAAATATATTTTCCGTAAATTTGAACTCTTGTCAAACAAAATTTTGAGGAATCTGACCCAAGTGAGGCTCAGAAATATTTATTTCAGATCAAAACACTTACGAGGTCAAAATTAAATATGGAATCCATAGGGAAGGAAAAACAGGCACAGTCAGGCGGATCAAAATAACAGTCAAAAATAATCACTAAACGCCGCTCTAAGAAATATCTGCAGAGCCTTTTAGAGACTATTACACTAACCCTTTGAAGTAAGAACATAATGACACGGACGCAGATGTAGAGACTTGAGTAGAACAGTTCAGTAATAATTTGTTTTCGAGCAGGCAGAAAGAAAATGTATAGGGAGCCGGCATGACCACCAAGGTCAAAATTAAATAGGGAATCCATAGGGAATGAAAAACGGGCACAGACAGGCGGACCAAAATAACGGTCAAAAATAATCACTAAATATATATATATATATATAGGAATCATTGTTACAAAGGTAAATAAATGGCTTGAATGTGAAAACATAAAAGGAATGAAGATTAACCCAATCTAACAAACAGAGGAGGAAGCACAAAGACACTAGGGAAGGTTAGTACAGAAACATCTGAAACTAATCAGGGCCCTTACACATGCAGAAAATAGACAAAGACAAATATGAGGAGAGGGAATTATTGAATAAAACAGAAATCGATTACACCATGACAACGCCAATGAATTGAAGGAAGCAAATAATCCAAAAATGTTCCATTATATTATGATGGATATAATTATATGCATGACTCATCAAAGTATTCTATTTCAATAACATATTTTACTGTTTATTTTATTTTACTTAGTTAAAAATAAAAATAAAAAAATACTACATGTATGTTTTAAAGCAGGTGGTTTAATAACTAGCACTGTGGGCTTACAGCCAAAACTTTTCTAGGCCGTCTTCTCTCTGTAGTTCATTGAATGCATGCAAAATATGTACATTTTTGACTCTGATAGACGTAAGTGTGAGTGATTATTTACTCGTCCATGGTGTATCCCACCTCTCACCACAAGCCAACTGGAATAGGCTGGATGAAAGGGTTAAAACTCCATAAAACTCCAATGAGGTGAAATCAATCTATTTGGAAAAGCCGAGAGAGACATCTGGAATCTTCTTAGATCTACTTTAAGCCGATTGTTGTGACTGTGACAGGCAAAATAGTTAATAGGACTAAAAGGAAGGCCCAGCTAGCTAATTGAGGATTATTTTTTTGAATTTAATACTGCATTAAACACCATCCAACCCCCATCCCTCAAAGAAAAGCACGGTGGGATGGAAATGGAAACCTTCTTCACATCCTGGATTATGGATTACCTGACAGAATGACCGCAGTTAGCCAGGATGGGAAACTGTCTCAGGGGCATCAATGTGCAGCCCTGTGGATCCCCAGGGAACTGTTCTGGCACTGTTCCTGTTCATCCTGCAAACATCAAACTTTATATACAACTATGAATCTGTCATATTCAGGAAATACACAGAAGATACGGCCATTTTGGTGTAACAGGGGCAGATAGGAAGGAGAAGAGGTACCTGATTAGGGCCTTTAGTGACTGAAGCCTCCTTCAAATACTTTCAAGACCAAGGAGATGGTCACCAACTTCCGCAGGACGAGACCCTTCCATCAGCGGGTCAATGTCCAAGCGGAGGACACTGAAATGGTGCACACCTATAAATACCTTTGTGTGCAGCTTGACAGCCAACATGCCTGGTCTCACAACACTGATGCCATTGACTGTAATGGACGGAGCTGACTTTTTCATCAGGAGGCTCAGGTCTTTTGACATACGCAGTGAAATGCTTCACATGTTCTACCAGTCAGTGATAGCGAGCATCCTCTTTTATGCTAGTTCTGCTGGGGAGGTAGCATCAAAGAGAAGAACAAAAGGAGGCCCGACAAACTGGTCAAGAAGGTTGGCTCCGTGCTTGGCAGGAGGTTGGATTCATTCAAGACTGTAGTGGAGAGATGCGCAGACAGTAAGAGACAGGCCATCTTGGACAACATGAACCACCCACTCCACAGCATCCCGACAGGCCAGAGAAGCAGCTGCAACCAGCTTCTCCTCTCTCTGATGTTCCCTGAGGTCTTTTGTCCCTACGACCGTCAGGCTGTATAACATCTCGGCCAATTGGCGTGCCTCCTGATAATACATATCACTTACGTTTTTTTATTTGCCTTTTATTTATTCATTTATTATTTTAATGGCCTGATTCAAAGCCGTTGGAAAACTACATTGTCGTAAGAGGATGAATGATGTATTTTTCTGTCTAATATTTATAATTATCTAAATTACACTTTGAAACATTGTTTGAAAACTTTGTTGGTAAAGTTGATTGAATCAAAATTAATTGAATAGAGTGAGGTAGATGGAGAAGAAAATATGGTTTGTAGTAGAGGATCATCTCTGATAATCCAATAAAAGAAGCCTCTCTTTTCCTTCAATCCGATTATTCCAATAATTAAGCGGAGCTTCCATAAAGCTTTACATATTCAGCAGCTGGAGTTCAGCACCAACCTACTTTGCATCTGGACTCCGATTACAATCCTGCTGTGGAACATATCCAATCAGCCACACAAAGCAAACTCACTGTTTTGGATATATGACTGAATAATAAACTTTGATGTTCAAATAAGACATCTTAGTTCTGTGCGGTGGATACCTTCAACAGAATCATCATAGCATCAGGTTAACCCGTGCTTCAAAAGGTGGAAACAAGTTATCTTCATGATGTTCATGGGGTTCGCACAACAATCTAGCTGTCCATGGTTCTTTAATCAGTCTTTGCATACAATATTTCAATCAGAGAAGACGAGATATCGAAAACATTAATGTTCTATTAGAAAAGCAGATGATGGATAATAGTCTATTGGAAAGTCTTTGGTGATCAGACTCTTCAGGGGGATTGTGATTGAAGGGTCTCTGCCCTATGCACCAGTATGGAATATCCCCCCTCTGGAGTCTGGATACTGGTGGTGGCGGCTGATGACTGTGCTCAGCCTGATGAAAGAGGAAACTGATGGATCTTCGAGGACTAGGTGGAGATGGGGAGGTTAAGGGTGAGCGAACCAGCGGTATGCAAGAACAAGACGGATGGAGGGTCAAATTCAAAGACAGCAGCTGATGGTGATGAGGTGATGATGAGGCTAAGCATGCAGATGTGCCAGTGATTTGACGGAGGTGGCTGATGTTGATAGGCTAAGCAAGCAGGTGTAACAGTTCAACAGTTTCAATCAGGGAAGATGAAATGATTTATTACCACAGCAGATGTGTGGTATGAATCTATAAAGTATTTGGTGCTCAGACTCTTTGGGGAGATTGCAATTGAAGGGTCTCTGCCCTGAGCAACAGGATGAAATATCCCCCGAAATTGATAGATACTTACTAAAAAAATACACAGGGCATAGCATTTACTGAAGTTAGGAGCACTGGGAATGAGTGGACAGACAAAATCATCTCAAATTTTATTTTAACATTGGTAGCAAAACTATCAAGCACTCGTATGGTAGATATGTATGGTTGCACGCTAGTAGTTAAGTTTATCAAGGCACTGGACTTATGTGTGACTCTGACTGACGAATTGGGAAATACTTGCTGAGGCCAACGGATGTGGTTGTTTGAATGTTTGCCGAACAGTTACCAAAATGGCAATTGAAATGAACTGAAGATATGAACGTGACCGTCACCCGCATCCAAAGCCTGACATGAACTGTGACTCAGCTCGCCCTCACGACGGCTGAAACCAGTCAAACAATAAATAACTTGGTAATTCTGCCCACATCCATGTGATCGCTATCTTCGTCGATATGATTGCACCAAAAATGATAGAATCTCGTAGATAGTAATGCAGAATATTTTAAAACCTTTGTGAGATAGAAACCGGCATTTCAATTGTTATTTGATGAGAAGCGTGGCTGTATGACCTTTGTTAACTTCAATATTGAACAACTTGCCAAACCAAGACTTGAACATTTGCAGAACTACCTGCTGCAACCACAACTAGGGTGTTTGATTACGGCTTCTGTATCATGAGTGATATGAAGGATGAAAAATAGAAAGAGTACCTGAGGGACAGACTGCTTATTATGTTGGGAGCCAATAACTTAAACCATTAATCCATGAGTGAAGACACAATCCCTTCACTGCATAGTTATTCCTTATGTCAGTGGGTACAGGTTTGAGGGAATCCTTTACTTATGGGTCAAGCGCTGAATATACATGTGAGCTAAGTATGATATGATGAAGGGCATTACATGATTATCATTATGTCTACCACTTTACTCTTTTGTCTAAAACTGCCACTGAGGCATGAATATAGAAGGGTTGCTACATGCCAGCTGAGGCCTTAATATATCTAAATGCTGTTGCCTACCAACATTTCTTTTTTTTGATGAATCTAATGCTTCTGCATGCCGTTTGAGGCATGAGGTAGGCTGAGGTGAGAAGTGCACATGGAACGATCGGTGAAACCGACAAAAAGTTCAACAGTGACACTACTGTTGCGGCCTACATCCCCATGCTCCGATGTCCAAAGGGAGGAACACGGAACATCAATGTCCTTGGAAGCCCACAAAGAATCGGCCAACGGAAACAAAATTGCCAACTTTAGTTTGATTATGCAATATAAAGGAGACTGGACCTAATTGCAACAAGTAATGCAATGACAGAATGCCAGCGGCTACTGGACGAACAAAGGTCAGGTATTTGAACTGACAGTGACGCTCCGTACCCAGAGGCGGACATCATATACTAGCATGCAATAGCGTTCTTGCATTGAAAGGCATATTTGATATTTATTTTATCGTTTTGTTTTTTTCAAGCATGGACAATGCACAACACATAAATAAACAGCTAAGGGATATTTTTTGTCATCTATATAATCCCTGGCAGAAACCAAATGATGCGCAAGTTGAAATAGTTGTTCAATACAGAACAAACCTTACCCTCCCCACACGAACTGCCAGCTAAAGAATACTCAATCAACGATTCTTTGAAACAGTTTCTTTTGACATCTCCTTAGTGCAAAAAACATTACCCCAAACAAACATGACCACTGCTGACCTCTCCCTGTGTCTGAGTTTAGTAACAACATGCCCGAGTATCCATCATCCATTTTTTAAAAATCTTTATTTTTATTTTTTCCGTTTAAATGTTTAAGTACTAATCTCTCTGGAACTCAGTGGTTATAGCATGCTAGCAGAAGCAAAGTGATCTCCTATGTATTTTTTTTTTAAAAAGGAGGGCTACGTATCAACAGAGCTTCAGTAGAAATAGGGATTTATTTATTCATTTTATTTTATTTTTTCAACGTTCCCTTAGACCATCTAGTTGGTGTCATGTAAAGCATCTGATGATGTACGCGCTGTGCTGCTTGAAGGATGTAGATGATCGGACCATGTAAGAATATCTTGACGGAAAAATTGTTATTCTCTTCGTTTGAAACTGAAGAGAATTTTTCGGTATGGGATAAGCATGTACATAAAACTGGGGTAGATCACTAATGGTAACCAGGACAACAGGCAAAAGAAGGTAACGAAATTCCGAAGTTCCGAGTTCACGGATTCAATAGGAATGAGTGATGACTCGATATTTTAAGCCTTTGGAATAGATCCTTGTAGCCGAGTTTATGCATCTATGGTAACAGATGCCAACCTTATGAAACCAGGACCAATATTGGTGTCATTGTGGTAGTTGCGGCATTGAAGCAGAATTTTTTATTTTTTTATTTAAATTATTTATTTTAGCAGCTCCTGTGCTGGAAAATGATTTGCAACAAAAATTGTGATTCTTAACGACTCAGAACCAGCTAGGAAGATGGATAATGTGCAAATGATTATGGTTTACAACGGAAGGAGTAACCTTCAGTGCAACTCACGCGCTGCAAGTTTGCTGTGCTGTGGTTTACGCCTGAAATCTAACTTATGATGCTGCGCTGTGTGAGAAGATTGAATGATACAGACATGTAACGGTGACAAGAGAGCTTACTTTAGACATCCACTGAAGCGCGGAGGGGTACGTATTTTTTATTTTTTTGCTGAAGCAAAATGGATCAGTGACGTGCCAGTAGCAACCAGTAGCATGGAAGAACTAAATGGATGGAGAGGGTCATATTTAAAGACATCAGCTGACGATGATGAGGTAATGATGAGGCTAAGCAGGCAGGTGCATCAGTGATTGGATGACTGAGACTACCTGATTGGGTGCAGCTGATATCAATTAATGCTCCAGGCATGTGAAGCAGGTAATCGAGACCAAGCATGTGTGAAAGGTGAAGATAACAGAGTGGAAGGAGCAGAAATTGTGGCCGTACTGTGAGGATATTCTTTCTGACTGAACTTTTTTTCTAGATCTCCATTATATATGATTTAAATATATGTATAGAGCATTCGAGCAAAGTACTGACAAAGAAATTTACAGCACATTCTCTAGTTTGAAAGATGAGGCCTTATTTGTTTTAGAGAAATGTGTAAAGAGATAACTTGACCTAAAGTGTATCTTTTCATTCATTTTGATGAAGATCGGCTTGTGGATATACAAGAAGCAGACATTGAACATATGAATAAATTGGACAATGAATGTAAAATATAAGTCAAAATTGCATACTTCTCATATTGTCTGTTGGGTATAATTAATGTCTGTTAGCCAATTTTCCCCAAATGGTAATTGTACTGAGATCATATTGGACTGATATGTCACATAATATATGAAAATTCATATTCTGAGTTTGTTTGTGTCTGCAGTTTATATTTGTTATTTCTATGGAGACCTCTGCTCTGACTAAGGATACATACATTTTATATTGTTGAAACAAAGTATCTTTTATATTTAACCTGAACATGTTGGGACTTTATCGACTTCCAGGAAAGCCTGGAAGGCAACAGAAGAAAAATGGGTGGCTCCAGACCATCAGGAAAAGACTGATGCGGGCTACTTGTGTGAGGTAACCCTGGAAAGCTATTTGCAAGACCTCTCCTAGTGAGTCACTGAAACGAAAGAGGAGAATTACCCTCGGACTCTCATGAGAGGACACCCATGAGAGACTGAAATTAATAGAAAGAACAGTAATGGCCAGGACAAGGAGACGGACACATTCAGACAATCAACCTAGACAGGGAAGGAACGTGAAGTTAAATCCAATTGCAGAAAAATTCATATCAGATTTAAGAAAGAGATAGATTCAAATAGCATTTTTTTAAAAAAGGGATTTTGGAGCACTTTATCGGTAGTTCAGAGTGATTTTACACGTTTTATATAATTTTTTCTTAAAACACATCTCCATCAGTTTAGAAGAATTGCAATGCTCAAGAAATATTTTCTGAACCTCACCCGACTTTTGATTAACATGGCGGTGAGTCATTTTATTCTATTTACTGTTCAAGATAGTAAAACAACTGTCCAAATTTGCATTTTTTGTTTTTGATTGTTGTTTTATCATATAAGTCAAACATGAAAATCACCATATTTGGATATTTTGACCCAACAGCAAAAATAACTTTTTACAAGTTCTTTGACCTTAAATACTTGAGCGCGATTTAAAAGTAAAAGTGCTGAATTCAGGAGACTTTTTTCATCACCCCTGTTAACAGAACACTTAAAAGTTTTTGCCTGGAAGGAGGGATGAAGTGAAAGAAAGACTAAAAGGAGAGAGGGGGAAGGAAAAGTGATGCAGGTAGCGCACCAAGGCCAGATGGCAGCAGCAGCGGCGCTCTGCCTCACTGATTAGCAGCGAGCAGACAAAGACCGTCCATGTTTCACTTGTTCATCACTTAAGTACAGAGCCCAAGGTGGAGGCAGGAAGATTTCCCTCGGGGAAATGTGCCTCCCAAAGATAAGGCCGAGGCCCATATTGCTCTCCAGGGGTGGTGAGGTACGACGAAGCAGTCGAGGGATCCAAACCTCTCAAGAAAAACAAAATGAAAGATGAAAGAAAAGGCTCTGTGGTGTGGAACGCAGACAGCAGCAAGGAGTTGAACTTTGGGAAAAGTTCCACTTCCCATTAACTCCAACTCTGGACAGACAGAGGACCGCTTGTAGGTTTCTTGCTGGAAGTTGCTCATTTAGTTGGGAGATCCTCAGGAGGCCGGCTAGTTCGATGGGAGAACAATGACTGTAATACGCTGCACTCTGCCTCTCACCCGCTCTGTAATTATGATCGTCTGCTGGGGTGGATTATTATTATCACTGCTCAACTGAATTCAAGGCAGCAGAGCTCCGCGATTGGAGGAACATGTTTATCTTCACCTGAGCATAGAGCACCTCGATGAAGACGAGTGATTGGGGATAGTCCAATAGCTTATACTTACTTTATACTGCTTTTGGATGAATTAGAAAGCGAGGAAAAAGCCCACACCAGCCCCATGATAGCTGGAGCAATCAGAAAATAGTTTCCGGACAAGGCCAGAACAAAAGCTTCTAATAAATGTTCAGAGAGATATCATCAATGGCTATCATTTGGAGAAAACCATAGCGGAAACTGTGGTTCTTCCATACAGAGGCTGTTCAGATAATTGCTGCGGGAATAGTAATTTGATTTTAGTGATATTGACAATGGATATGTGCTCATATCCATACTGATATATTTCTGGAAACGTTCCAAAAGACAACTTGAGCGCTGAGACTACAAACATCAGCAAAGGCTGGTGCATTCATATTTATATATATAACAACTCTAGATTTACCTAGAACTTTGATATGTCCATATGTTTTGTGTTTAGGAAAACAGGTGTTCCAGAAGGAGCCAGATTTTTATGTTCCGCTGGGATGATTCTGCCCAATCTGTTCACACTCCCATCCTCAAAACATTTCTCAGCTAGAGGTGACGTTCAACTCTGTTTCCGACTTTTTTGAGTTCAGAGTTCACCGTCAGGAATGGCAAAATGTTAAATAAAATACTGGAAACAATTCCATGAAACTTGGCGGAAGGATGGGGCATGGAACAAAAAAGAACTCATAACATTTTTGAGCGACTACTGTCAAATTATGCGACCAATGTCTGACCGAGAATTTTTCTTTTTGTTAAATATTTTCCCTAATTAAAAATCCAATTTGGACCAGTCTGTGCTTGAAGGTGGGGAATGGGTCAGACTAGAAAGACACATGTTGGATTATTCGGACTTGATTTCATTTTACCCTTGACTCAGTGCCTTTTCTAGTTTGAGGAGAGAGGCTTGAAATAAGGAACATCAATCACGTGTTGATGGAAAATCATTTACAAGTAAAATTATTAATCCATCCTCATGTCCCATCAGCTCCATCCCATTTACTCTCTGACAGAAGGTATAAATTTTTAAAATACCACGATCAGGCTGTCACTTTAATGGGACAGGAACTATGTTTTATGGTCAAACCAATGATAATGAGATACAAATTCTAATTATAGTTATTAGAAGACAGATTTTGAGTGGAACATCTCTTTAATCATGAGGATGTGGCATTTGCAAATTACAACTTTCTAGGTGCTTTTCATTTTCATCAGGTAATTATTCAAAATGTTATCGTTCCACGATATGTCAGCCCTGTCACATCTGTCAAAGCTGTTTAGCAACGGTTGGAAGCTGCTGGTGGTCGCCAGGATTAAAGGTCAAAGCTAAAAGGATGAACATTTAAGGTTAGTAAGACACAGAGAGCAGGAGACTCCTGACGGCTCCCTCTCGTACATCCCAGCTCCGCTGACACTCTTCTGTCCTGATAAGTAATGCTATTCTAACACACTTTCCCACACTGAAGAAAAAATCCTGCTACGCAAGACCCCTATTACTCAAACTCGACCAACCACAAAATGAACAAAGTCAGCCGTTGTGCAGCAGCAGGCGGAGAAGTGAGGTGAAATTGAAATTAATGGCTTTTCTAATTGGAGCACATGTTTGTCAAAGTGACTGAGTATCGCCGCCACCAACTACATCCACTCACCTGCCCCGCCGCTCCTCTCTCGTTCCGCTGATAGGCCGACAGCCACGGTCAGAGAGGATGAGGTCGTACAGGATTATGGAAGCTGGCAATGTTTGACACATCAAGCTGGGCAGCCAGGCGGGGCGGATCAGCTGAGCGCTTTGAGACATGTAGAGTTTGGATTAACACTCAATCACAAACACAGTACTGCCGTCAGTAATGACAATGAGACTAAAATATATCTGTGATAACTATCTTCATTTTATTCAGCTCTTTATTCACTTATTCCTGTTTTGCAATGAAATATGCAACCACACTACCGACATCCCCCGTTAAATGCTGTTTATCCATTTTTCTATCGATTTTCTTTCGCTCATCCCGGGTAGGATAATGCTCTCCTGCTCATCCTGGGGGATCTTGATGCGTACCCAGACCAGATTAACGTGCGTTTTGGGTCTACACCCCAGGGTCTACTCCCAGATGGACATTGCTAAAAAAGCTCCAAAGGTAGACATGCTAATCAGTTTATGTGGGAAGAAAGGATACAGTATGAATCTATGAAGACAGTTACAAATATGAAATGTTGGGTTTGAGGATTATGACCTTTGCTAAAAAATGGTGTAGTTTGTTTTCCCTAATAGCAGTCTGTCTGCTGTGTAAACAGTTCGGCTCAGACTTTTTAAAAAGAAGCCAAGAGGGAACCGATTATCCTAAAGTAGAACTGATCCATGATTTTTTTTCACTATTATTTGAACACTGCAATTTACAGACCTGCAGATATGAGATTTTCCTAACTAAAAAAAATGTTTTTAGTTAAATTTTAGGTTTTAGTTTTCATTTTTTTTAAATCGGTAGGATTACCAAAAAACTACTAAAAAAAATTCTGTGAAACTTAAGGATGGTTTACAAGAAAATGATTTTTTCTATATAAATTTACAAGATGTCTCAAAAATGAGTCTACTTAGTTGTTATGCAAAAAAAACAATAAAAGAAATTAATTCACAAATTCCAATTAAACTTGGTCGGAGGTTTGATTGTGGCCCAAATAGAATCCTTTCTTTTCTGGTGCAAATCTGAATCTATCTGATATTGTTTCCAATTTCTAGGAAATGAATAGGAATGTGATGATGAGATTTTTTATTTTTACATTTACATTTGCTTTTATTGATGGATCTTTTTCTTTTGGGAGATTTATAATATAATCCAAAAAAATTCTTGTTATCTTACCAGGAATAAGGCTGAATCCAAATCTGTCAAAAATCCGGACCTCACACTGGTAGACCTAAATAGATACCATTTCCTTCTTATATTGAGTAAATTTCATTATAAAACTGCTGTAAAAACCATTAAGTAAATATCATAATATCTCTAGGAATCAGCTTGTGCTTCCATCCATTCAGCTCATGTCTGCCTTTATCCGATTACAAACAGGAAGTGGCCGGCTGAGTGCTTGCTGCAGGGCTTCATGAAGGGAGCATCAGTCAGCAGCCACCATTAGCCACAGACCTGCTCGTCAGATTTCCTCCTTCAGTGCAATTAGACACACTTTGGTTCCATGTCCACACGGCTCTGATGTGCATTCACAGAGGTCAGAATGTTGCCTTAAGGCGCTTCTGATTTTCTGCCAATCGGCAGGCAGGACACAATCGTTGAGGCGAGCATGTCGTGGGAAGATCAGTGTATTTCTGTCCTAACAGAACACCAGGGACTCTTGTTAGCAACTTCTTTTCCAAGGCCCAGCTTGACTCTGCATTCATTATAATTTATCTATGTTACTGCAGCAGTATTATGGAATGCTGCAATAATAATATATGCGAGTGCCCCCTGCTGCAATGTTCACAAAAGATGCTGTCACAGAGCTGATGATTTGGCAAGCAGGAATGTGAAATGTAAACGTGGTGACTATCTTAACAAACACTATATGGTGCAACCCTTAAGATTCCTCCCCTGGGCCCCATGAATATTCAATTTCATTGACATCTGCTGTTGAGCAAACTGTTGAAATTGACGTTCTTTTACCAAGGGGACAGAACTCCCAGGTAAGAATATAAAACATTCTGATCTACATGAGGTGACTTTAGTCCATGGAAATTAACTGATCTGAGTCCAGTATACTGCTGTGGGAATGAATATTGTCATAAATACCAATATATATCATAGGCCTTTATCTTTCTTTATCTTATCATTTTGTGTATTTAAGGTTCACAGGGGGCTTGACAGTGGGCATTCAGCAATTCAGCATGCCACGCATGGTGTGTTTTTGCAGCAGAGTATGAAGGGGCTGGCACGAGAGTCAGCACTTGCAGGCAATGTCTGAGGCCATGGATACGGACAAGTGGATTGTGTGACATCTGATGCACTGTTTATGTTCTATAGGGCCATCAGGGTGAGAAAAGGCTGCTATGTCAGAAAGAAAAGCACTCACTTTATTCATCCGTCTACCAATCACCTGTAGTCCTGAGCTGTAAGTAGTGACTGAAAGACTGAGATGGACTGAGATCGAGAAAGAAAAGCAGCCACAAAGAATTACTCCGTATTGTATAAGGAGCAGAGCATCCGAAGGGAGCTCTGAGTACAGGAGCAAGTTTGGGTGGTTCGATATTTGGTTAGGATGCTGTCTGCACTACTCGCTCTGGAGGTTTCCTGCTCGCATTCAAATGGGTGGAGAACCAGAACTCGCTTGGGGGATTAAATATGTCATCTAGCCTGAGAATGCCTTAGGATCTCCCAGTAGGAGCTGCTCAATACTGAAGAGAAAAAGAGCAGCTATACTCCACTCAGTTTTCTGCTTCCATGACATGACCCAAGTTAATGCCCGTTTCAAATGACACAATTGTAGTATCGGTTGTGGCAGATAAATTCCTTCCGTCAGGCTCGGATATGAAGGCGACATAAAACGATAGGGTTTTGAAGTAAGAAATAATCAACAAACAGCAATGTGTTATCCGTGACGTTCCACAACATCATGCCGGAAGGTCTAACATGTCTGAATTTTGCTCCCTTTTATCCCAACCTGTTAAAAGGTGGACCAATTGGTTGACAGAATGAACACAAACATGCCAGCAATACTAGATGGAACAAAGATAAAGAAAAGAGACTTGTTGAAATGTCGCAACATAATCCTCGGTTTTCAATATTTCACTGAGGACAACCACAAGAAGGTTTTAAAAGAGTGAGAGATGGTCAACTGAACAGAAGACCACTAGAATAACACAATGTTTCCGTAGACATAATCGACCCGCCTACTCATCTACATCACTTAAATAATATACGGTATGGGTCCAACTTGTAATGTTGCCACTCTTCCAACCAAAATACCACAAATGGGTGGCTCTGTGGTCACATGTTCTGACATGGTGAATCTTGGAAGACCATCACGGAAGACAAAAACATTGCGTAGCATGAACCAGGCTTACGCAGAAGAAATGGATACATCCATTTTCCGCCTGGTGCAAAACAAACCATAGTGTCAGCACCAGTTTGAAACTGGTGAAATTATTGTTTCACACCCAGTGACCATGCTGTGTAGTCAGTACGTGTTCACGTGGGCCGCCTATCTTAAGATAACGGACAGGACTTAGCTATCTTGCAGCACCAGCGGAACACAGCTTGATGCTGTTATTATTTCATTTGTGATGTGACACAGACAGAATCTTAGGTCTGTTTGATCTGTTTGGCATGTTTGACCACTTGTTTAACTATTTCTTCTTACATTTGTTAATTTTATCTTATTTATTGACTTTATAAGCCCCACTCATTAGGGATTCACTAAAACTTTGTAGCAAAACAGAGATTAAAATCCTTCCCCAAAGCTTTTAAAACAAGCACTCACAAAGCTTCGAGCAAATCTGTTCAGTTAAACAGCTGAGTTGCAATATTGTAGATCGATAGATATCCCATTGATTGTGATTATCAACACTTATACATTTTCTAAACATTTGCTTGTTCCATCCTTTGTAATTAATTGTATTGCATACAGCTCTTTACTTTTAGGCTGTTGAGGTCGCCTAGGGAACCTGAAATGATTATTCTCCATTTATTTGGCCAAATCTTAAATCAATAACTAAATAATGATAAAAGCTAAGTATTAATATATTGCCAAAACACAAAATATATGTTTGAACCCAGCTTGTGAAAAGCATCCCACTGATTCCAATAAAAGCTGATTCCAATGGAGAGTCCCTCTCTCTCTCGCTCTCTCCCTCACTCACTCCTCACTTAGCCTTCTGTGTAACTGACAGGCTGCAGTCATGGAGGTGAACTGCGCGACAGCCATTTTTATACCATCAACTCCCACGTTCATCCAATTAGAACTGCTGGCAGCGTGTGATGATGGTGCTATTAAAAGAGACGTTTGAGGTCTACCTGACAGATGGATTCATGCCTCCTCTGTCTTAAAACCAGCCCACAGCTCCACCCACAGCTGACACATCTCACCTCCACCTTGGAAATGCACCAAGGGGGCGAGGAAATTGTACCTGAATATTGTAAATACTAGACGTGTGGCGAAGAATATCTGCTGCATGTGTTGGACAGAAAAGATGACATTACAGCAGTGGTTATTATTACTATTTACAGAGCATATCACTAAAAAGACTGTTCGCGTATTTTGTCATATAATCATCTGCAGTATGTAGTACAACTTCATTACATGCAGAAAAGTTCCGCTTCTCCGTACAAAATATACTCTGTGTTTGGGTTTCTCGAAAAGAGCTATATAGGTATCAATTATTATTATTATTATTTTTAGCTAATTTCCCAGTGACAGTCATAAAGATTGTCACTAGGAAATTCATTCATTAACTTCCATGCAAAACACAGTTTATTGCGCTTTCCGCGTTCATGTCGGATGATGAAGAGGTAAACTGACCAATGAGTGGCCAGAGAAGGTGGCATTTATTGTATCAATTTATATTTTGGATAATTTGACTATTATTGAGTATTTTATCTTTCTTTTAGCCTAATTACTCCATGAGGGAACAGTCATAAACAATAAAAGTGTCGTATTATTACTATTGATATCATTTTATTGTTAGAATTGCTGTTGATGATGATAATGATGATGATGATGATACATTAAATTAATTGTGTTTTATAATAAGCCTGTTTTTTGTAATGATATTTATCATAAATAATAATGAATTATCCGAAAGTACACAAAACAAAAAAAAGCTGGATTACATTTGAATATTTATTTTTTTGTCTTTTATAGGGTATAGTTACTATTTCTTTGACGGTTTTTCAACTGTTGTTCATGACCATAATATATTATTTTGAGGATTTAGTAATGTAAACTGAAGTCAGTAACTTATGTTGAAGGACTGGCTCTTATTATTGTTATTATTTTTTTGTCTTTGTTTTTGTAACTAAAACATATATTTATTTTTTGTCTGAGAAGTATTTATTTCAGTTTTATTTGTTTTATTTATTAATTTGTTCATGTTACATATGACACATTATAAGTTTTGTGTTCTAGATGTTGGGGTGCACTATTACCAAATTCTGCACAGTTGGCTATGCATATTTGGCTTCGGGCGGCCTGCAAGATTTAGGCGACTTGACATTGTAATTGCGCCGTCATCTATTGGGGCTGGTGACACTAAATGATTTTAAGAAGTCATTTATTATTAGATGTGATGCATTCAGCTCCAATGAGGCTGCTTAATACGCTTCCTCTGCATCCACATCAACTTCCTACTGCTGTTTGGCCCTATGGGGATAGGAGAATCTAATGTAAGCAAATTAAATATTTATACGTAAAACATTACATGTATGTATCCCAACGCTCCCATTTTATATATAAATTAAACCTCTAACTTGTGACATTCTGCTGTTAATAAACTAGATCAGTGTCAAACTTCATACACCAATGGACTGTAGTGCGAGAAAGAACTGCATTGATTTTGGGAAAGGTTGGTTGTCTATTTCTGACATTCAGACGTCACTGAAATGTTAGAATGTTCTTGAGTATTAGAAGTAGATTCTGTAGATTCTGTTCTTACCTGAAAACAAATCTAAAATAAGAAAACATTGGTGAATCTTTGTTAAAACTGCTTAAGTGGGGTTTGTGAACACATTCGTCATTGTGAATGAGGAACCAGTGTTTTTCATAAGAAAAGATCCCCCTAGTGGGTAAAATATGAAATACACTACAACTGACAGTTCCCAAAGTTTCCAATTCTTCCTCAAATTAAGGTCTATGTGGGTATAAAATATGATAATGATCCATGGAATGGTTTTTGAGTTATTGCATCAACACGAAGGATCTGCAGCGCACCCAATGGATGTGGCGGTGACGGCGGCCTGCAGCGGCCTGCAGCGGCAAAGATGATAAAGCTGCTATTATCTGTAAAATCCAGACAAGTTTATCAGGCTTCTAGTCTCTTCTCAGACAATTTTTATCCTACACAGCACACAATCACTCTTGTCAACCAGGGCAACCGCATATGTTGACAATGTCCACTCCACTACATGTCTCCCCACACAGATGGTCCAAAATAACAAGCTATTCATAAAAGCATGACAGGATTAAGCTTTACTATGTGTTCTGGGTTCCCCTGTTGTAACCTCCACCCATCTGGTTCCGTGTGCAGCACAAAGCAAACTTCCTGCAAATAGAAACTGACCCAACACCAGAAGGAGACATTTGTATACAAGAACCAGATGGCTGAAATCAACTATTTCTGACTTGTTCACTCAAACTGCATCCCGCCAGTCTGCAGCAGATGCCTACAGAATGTACAGAGTTTTCAACTTGTATCTGCTATACATAGAATACACTATAGAATATACTGTTTCAGTGTTCACATATGATTAATGTTTATGCATTGTATACAGATATGATAAGGTAGTGTCTGAAATCTGTATCTGTAAGCAGTTTATCATTTAATTTGAACTTATTTTGTCTGCAGGCTGCTGCATTTCTTCTCTGATGGCATTGCTCAAAGACAAGTACCTTGAAGGAACAGTAGAAATTAGGTTAATTAATTAATAAACCTAAAAGTCTACTTTAAATTTCATGAAAAATCGAAAAAATGTTTTTCGGACATAGCCTCACATTTAATTTGAGGAGTTCTATCAAAGCAGGGGATTGGGAGCTTTTCAAGAATGAGCCTTTGCTTCTCGGGCACGACAACATAGATGTAGTTTGGCGTTAAATCCAACATTCAACAGGGGCTGAATTATTTCGTCTATAACTGCAAGGCACATTTTTCGGAGCAGTTACCCACAAGAGGTTTAAGAGGAGAGAGGGGCTTTTAGGAGGTTTGCTATGAATTGATTTCCTTAAATTTTTTATTCATCTTATTTTGTTGAAGGTTTTGCGATAGTTTCTTTCCTCTGGAAAAAGATTCTGTTATGTTAGCGAGGTCTATTTACACTGTTGGGAGGCGTGGTAGGTGGTAGGTTGTCGTAGTGCCCGGAGATAATCAGTTCGTCCCTTTATTTGCTGATAATCTTCACAATGTTATGCCTGAAACTAGCTTCACTGTCATCCAGATGTTTATAAACTAATAGGAACATTCATGTCACGTTGTGTGGCTGACAGTATTGTGCTATGTTGCATTTACAGTATATAGTTTTAATGAGCTAGGTTAGTTGACTAAGTCAGTTAGCTAGCCTTGTGGCTAGCTGCTATGCTTCGTGCACTAGACCTGTGAGGAAATTTAATGCTATGTTGACAGTATAACTTAATTCTTACGCTTATGGCAGTACGTAGTAAAGTGTGACTATTAAATGACATATTGTTTGCCCAACAGGTATGTTTGAAAACAGTTTCAGTGTTTCATTTGAACATATCAAATTATTTTTTAATAATGTTTAATTCATTTAGTTACATATCTAAATAACAAAGCTTCAAAACAGTTGATATTATTGTTGTTTATGTGACATGAGATGTTACATAGATATATTTGTTGCACCTTGAGTTGCAGAATTTTCATTATTTGTTCTATATTCTATTCAATCATAAGCCATGATTGAATAGAATCATGTTAAATCCCTTTTGCTTGCTGATGCTCTCCACAACGGAGCTAGGAAAGTGTGCCTATGACCTCCATCACCATCCATACATACTATTGTTTGCCCAACATTGGAAAATAAATGCTGTGAACCTGAAATAAGAGTTGCAAATGGAATATACAAATGTTGGCTTGGGAATTCAGATTCATGCCTGCAATCATAAAGTAGAAGTAGCTGAACATGACCCGGCTCCCTGTAGTGAAGAGATTTATAAATACTAGACTTAAAGCGTATCTTGATGATTTAGTCCAAAGAGTTTGATCAAACTTCCCACTCACTGCTAATGTGTGAAAATAATAGGGTGCTGTCATGCTGTTATCTCCCGTAAAAGCACCTCTCTCTACATTTGATGACACGCTAACTGCTAATCTACTAAGGCACCTTTTAGTTATTTCAGGTTTCTTTTCATCCATCATATCCTAACCTTCAGCAGCAGACAGTTCTGCTGGGAGACAATGAGCTCCCTGTTCGTTTGATTATTAGCCCAGTCTGAGGAGGCGAAGCCTTTAATCAGCCTCGTCCGATTCCTCTACTACACATGTCCTCCAATTTCACCACTTTTCATCTCCTGCCTTTGAAATGCAGAACTTCACTAATGGCTTCCGCTTGTCACCGGATCAATACATTCCCTGTACATCCGGAGAGAGTAACAGACTAATAATTTGTCGGACCTGATCGCCGGTGACAAGAGCGTGTCTACCTACTTTAAAAGCAGTACAGTTCTGTAAGCCTGAGTGACAGAACCATGGCAGGGTTTGAACTTTAAACCCCCCGCATCTGAGTCCTAGAAAGGTGCTCCCTTCTTTGTGTAATCCATGAGCTCATGGTGTCAAAAGTGCTGGAGGATTTTTAGTACAGAAGCGACGAGTGGAAGCTCATAAAGCCTGAACATGTCCGGTTTCCACAACTGGTCTGAGTGCCAGGGATCAGCAGAGATCGACTCTTTATAACATGCCTGAAAAGTCAGGGACATTATGGAATCGTCATTGCGTCCGCCGAAGACTTGGTGTTAACGCGATAGCTCAAAAACTATATCATGCATGCTTTTTGGAATTTTGAACGTACATGGACCTTAGTGTGAGGAAGGATTGGAGTGTTTTCGGGAAAGGTCGAATGTAGATTTTACCGATGCTATTGGGAGCTTTATCTCCAAAACTGTCAAGCCATAATTTCTCATACGTTCGTCCAATTACTCAAAATTTATGTGCATATTAATCAACTCAAGGAAATCAAACTTTCATACATTGCTTTTTACTCTAAAAATGTATACTTAATTCACTAGGGGGAGCCTTTTATGAAAAACTGTTTTTCGGACTTCCCAACCACTGGTTCTATTTAGTACAAATTTGGTGCATTATCTAAAGGAGATCTATTTTGTCATATCATATTTTATACTAAAAGTTCACATTTTATTGACCTGGGGGATCTTTTTTAAGGAAAAATACTGTTTTACAGACATACCTCAGAAACTTTCATGGATGATTGTCAAACTTCATACGGACATAGACGACATAGTCCATAACTCTGACACAAGGGGTAGCTTAATCTCATATATAATTTCTCAACCGTTTGTCAGATTTTGACAAAATTCAGAACATATAAATCAACTCGAGCGGACCTATCACGTATATATCATATTTTACCTACATTTTAATCTAATTCTTCATACCATTAGATTCCCATTTAATTTGAGAGGCTCGATAAGGGGGATTGCTTGTTCAACGAAGGGGATTGGAGACTTTTTGGGTACATACCCTTGTTGTCAGGTATTACAGAATAAGTCGAGTTTCAAATATATTTATCTCTCTTTTCTTCGTTTAATAGTAAAAGTTCCACCTGTTACTATAATCTGTGATAATTCATAATTTCACTGAGGATAAAATAGAATAAGATGTAATTGTACACCTAGAGAGAATCTGTGAATCTAAGAAATAAACCTTTCTCTACCTCTACGAATATGTTGATGACTAAATACATTTTATAAGAGTATCCTTCTGATTTCAAGAGCTGTCATCATTAGAATTCTGTCTAAACCCTCAGGGTTTGAAGGTGTTTTTTTAAATCTAAAAACCTACTCGCAATGTGCTATAAATAATTTAAACAGAACAATATGAGCTCCCAGGTATTTTTATTTGTTTCACATTTTTTCTTCAAATCTCACCTTGGTAGGTGCTAAGCCTTGAAAGAGCAGCTGCATTCTAATTAATGCCTAACTAATGCCTTGCTTTGCAATATGTATGAAACGAAATAAACAGTTCTTCTAAAAATCATTAAATCTTACATCTTATGGCTGATGGAAGGTTTTCCAGTCCACAGTTCTATATCTTTACATCCAAAAAAAACAGGATACTTACTCTGTATGTCTTGTTAGGGTTCATCCTTTAAGCCAAAAATGTTAATGTGCATCCCATCTGAGGAAGCTCCTTGGGCTTGAATATGTGCACAAGCACTGATGGACCTCTGCTTAACTCAGAATCTACCTGCTGTGTGGAAGTTGATAACATGCAAAAGAGAACTCTCTGCTCACTGTGCAGCAACAACAA
Source organism: Lophius americanus (assembly GCA_037951165.1). NCBI lineage: Eukaryota > Metazoa > Chordata > Actinopteri > Lophiiformes > Lophiidae > Lophius > Lophius americanus. Next base: position 8,124,225 of record JBBDHG010000008.1, on the reverse strand, counting down.
CATTGGATATAATGTTATGTTTTCAGTGCTTGAAATAAATGTGAGGTCTCTCTCCGTCAGATCTCATCTAGTTGTGAAAGTGTAGGCCTAGTTTTTGTGGGAACATATACGTCCACACTCTTATTATGAGTGACTTGGGATTTCAGTTTTTTTTAATAAATTTGACAATAAATGTGATGCTTGACGTTGTCCTTGATGTCTGTTACACAACTACAGATATGATATCTGTTATCAAGGTTTCTCAGTTAGCCACACTTTAAATATGACATGTTTTAGAGGGTCTTCTGTTAGTAAAGAAAGCTCAAAACAAATGACATACATGTATGACTTGGGACTTGTGACTACTGTACATCTACCTTTTCCCTTGGTAGAATATCGAGACTATGTCCCCGAAAAGTCGGGGATTGTTGTGTTGGTAATGGAGTATTCAAGGAAATTTGATCTGATCGCAAAACAAACAATTTGAAAAGTTTTTTTATGTGACTTAACGTTAATTAAATAAAAAAATAAATAAAAATAAAATATGTTTTATAGAACTTTGAAAAAGAAAATATGATCATAACAAGATGCAAGAAAGTATTGTATGTATGATTTTGGTGAAATGAGTCCATTAGAGCTTAATATGCTGCAAATCCAATAATACAGCTTGGAATACTGCTAAGATATTCTTAGAGGTCAAACATATATGAGCCTGTGTATTTGACCTTTGATTCCTCTTTCATAAATAAAACTTTAACGTTTTCATTACATCTAAACTTTTTGGAGTAGGAGTTCATTGAATTTTAACAATCTCACCACATTCTTTTCTACTCTACTTTTCTTAGTCCTCAGCCGAACCTTTCTGTTCACAGTCTCAAGTTAATCGTAGGTGGCTGATAAAGTTCCATTTTTTAATGAGAAGTTTCATTCTGTGAATCAGATTGGTCTGTATACCAAATATTTGCTTGTGGGAGGTTGGCATCTGTTTCTCTGAGTGGATGGCTCACAATGTCAGCATGTTAAAAAAAAGAAAAGAAAAAATGGATGGCAAATATTTAAGATCTATAGATGAAATACATAAACAATACATGTAGAAAAATAGAAGTTTGAAGCAAGAAAGAAGGAGCACTGCGGTTTATCTCTGCCAATCCTTCATCGATCAACCAAAGAAGTAGATTACTAATCCGGAGATGACTGGAAGTTATGGGAGAAGTTCCCCATGAAATGAAAACTAACTCATCAGCTACTCATCCCCATGTAAGATGGAAGGCTGGGTGAAGTAGTAGTCTGGGCGGTGAAGGGAGAGGACGCTGGCGTTGTCTGTTCGCCGCTCTTCCGTCAGAGTTCTATAGCCTGCAATACAATAAACCGACAAGTATACCTTTTATTGTTGGTCACCGGCAAACCTTTTGGATATATATCCATATTTGTATCTGTTATTCTGTATTTGTATTTGTATTTGTAAGAATTCTACCAAGTCTGGTGACGGTCCGCCTACCTGTTGCTGCAAGTGTAGCATCACCCGGGGACTTCTGTATCTGTTTGTTTCACTGTTTATGTCCGTTTCTGTTTGTTTATTCATCTTGTTCCTCACTGCCCCCGTGACACTTTCACCAAAAGCCGCTGTTGATCACTTTCTGTGTTTGATAGATTTTTTCTCGGCATCATTTCCATGAAAATAACGGCTACTAATGTCCTCTGTGCATCTCGTCCATGGCTAACGGCTAATAACAGGCTAGTCTCCACGACTGGCATGATGATGAATTATTCCGTCACCCAACTGATGAAATTCAACAACTACAACACTCCGTTGTGCATATCGGTTATTAAACAACTTGGACTCCTTCGCCGGCCCCGTTACATTCACAGAAGTTGCCGTTCTAAGTTTTTTTACTCCCGCTCAGATAACTCCATTCCGTCCTTTTGCTCTGACGTGCGCACTATCGCGTCTCAGACGTGTCATCAGAATGCTGGAGCTTTTCCCATTAGTGTCACTGGACTTTCTTCGATAAAATCATCCACTGTGCGGGTTAGAAAACGTCGAGTGGATTTCAGTCTTCTTCGGCCAGAGACTCACTGCTCCATCTAGTATTAAAATCGAACTCTTTAATTCACAATCTCTCACAAACAAATCATGCCTCATACATGACCACATCCTGGAGAAATGTCTGGACGTGATGTGCCTTACAGAAACCTGGCAACAACCAGATGATTTTTCTGTCCTGAATGAGACCTGTCCCGCCGGTTACTCTTACCTCCAGAAAGCCCGCAGCACTGGTCGTGGTGGTGGTCTGTCTGTCATCTACCGCAGTGATTTGGACTTGTCTCCCCTGCCGTTGCCAGAGATCTCTTCTTTTGAATGCCTGGCATTTAATTGTAAACCCCCTTTCTCCATGACCATACTTCTAATCTACCGGCCACCCAAACAAAACCCAGCCTTCATCTCTGAGATGTACAACCTTTTGTCGTCATTTTACACAACCTCTGCCAATATTTTAGTACTTGGAGATACTAATATTCATGTCAACTCCATGCGTGTCGTTTTGCTTCCGAATTTCTCCAACTACTGGATTGTTTTAATCGGCAACTTTTCGATGTCCCCACCCACACCATGGGGCACACTCTGGATCTTATCATCACTGACTCTGCTCCTCTCAGCAATCTTCTTGTGTACAATCTGGGTATGTCCGACCACAAGGCCGTCTCCATGGAATTGTGGCTTGTGTCCTCCCTCACTAAGCCCAAACGTCAAATCTACTTTAGGAATATGAAAAACATCAACCCAGAAACCATGAGAGTCGACCTCCAGCATCTTCTTTCGGCCAACTTTGTATCAGCCAATGACTCAGTAGATTTCTACAATAAATCCCTGAGTGGCATCCTGGATCGTCACGTCCCTGTAAAAACTAGAACAGTCACCTTCTCCCGCTCAGCCCCCTGGTTCACCAGCAAGCTACGGAAAACGAAGGCAGCTGGGCGTGTCCTTGAGCGGCGTTATAAGGCTTCAGGTCTCACTGTCCACAAGCTAGCCTTTCGGGAACACCGAAAGGCCTACTCAAAGTCCCTTAGAGGGGCTCGGTCACTGTTCTACTCCAACATCATCAAAATCAGTCCTGCAAATTCTGAGCAGCTGTTTTCCACCATCAATCATCTTCTTAAAACAACAATCTCCCCCATTTACAGAAATTACAGAAGAGCACTGTAATAATTTCATGGCTTTCTTCAAATCAAAAATTGACTCAATCCGTTCTGTCCTTTCTGGTTCCTCCTCTCTACCTATCCAGTCTGCTTACTCACAGTTTGAGATCTCCCAGCCTCTAAAGTGTTTCCCAGAAATCTCACAGCAGGAGGTTGAGGTTTTCATCGGGACGATGAAGCCCTCCACCTGTGCCCTCGACCCCTTTCCTACAGCCCTAGTGAAAACTAACATCTCTTCCATCAGTCCCCTGATCACCGCTGTAATAAATCAATCCCTCCAGGCCGGCTTTGTTCCATCTGCCCTAAAAGCCGCCATAATCAGACCACTCCTCAAAAGACCTACTCTCGATCCAAAACTTTTTACTAATTACAGGCCCATTTCCAAACTCCCATTCCTCTCCAAAGTTCTGGAAAAAGCAGTTGCTGCCCACCTCCAGGACCACCTCAAATACAACAACCTCTTTGAAACCTTTCAGTCTGGTTTCCGCTCCGCCCACAGCACAGAAACAGCTCTGCTTAGAGTCACAAATGACCTACGGATGGCAGCAGATGCTGGTTCACCTTCCCTCCTGATTCTCCTTGATTTGTCTGCTTTCTTCGACACAGTTGAACATGGAATACTCCTACACCGCCTACATCACACCACTGGACTCACTGCCATCGCCCTAAATTGGTTTCAGTCCTACTTCACTGACAGAAAATAATACGTTTCCCTTGGAAGTTCAAAGTCCCGGACACACACCATCACCTGTCGGGTCCCCACAGGGATCAGTCCTTGGCCCCATTCTCTTCATACTATACATGTTCCCCCTTGGCCGTGTCATCAGTCGATATGGACTCTCATTCCATTGTTACGCTGATGAAATGCAAATCTACATAAAAACTGACACATGTTCCTCCGCAGCCTCTCCATCCTCATCGTCATCATCATCTCTCCTGTCAACTCTCCGCTTCGCTTGTCTGGAGGAGATAAAGGTGTGGATGAAAAACAACTTTCTCTAGTTGAACAGCTCCAAAACCGAAGCAATTTTAATTGGCACCCCACATCAGACCCAGTCTTCCTCCATAACCAGTATTACCTTCTCTCACGACATTCCCCTCTCTTCATCAGTCACCAACCTCGGTGTAAGATTTGACCCTCAACTCACTTTTGAATCCCACATCCAACACATCTGCAAGATCTCCTTTCACCATCTCAGAAATATTTAGAAACTCCGTTCTTCACTCACTTTGAGTGATGCTGAAAAGCTGGTCCACGCGTTTGTCTCCTCCCGACTGGATTACTGTAACGCACTTCTCATCGGGATCCCTGATAAAAGTCTTCAAAGACTACAGTATGTTCCAAACAGTGCTGCGCGGATCCAGATGAGAGTTCGTAAACATGAACACATCACCCCTGTTCTTCATTCCCTTCATTGGCTTCCCGTCTCCACCAGGATTGATTATAAGATCTCTCTCCTCACTCACCAGTGCATCCATGGTAACGCACCCCCCTACCTGAAAGAACTACTCACCCCACTGACCTCAACACGATCCCTCCGTTCTACCCACTCATATCGCCTCCTCCTTCCCCGGACTAAGCTCGGCACCATGGGTGATCGGGCCTTCTGTTCTGCTGCCCCTCGTCTGTGGAATGCCCTCCCTGACCATCTCAGGGCTCCACAGACGACTGACACATTTAAAAAAGGACTTAAAACTTTACTTTTTAGCGGAACCTATAACCTTAATTAACATTGCTGCTTTTTGGTCAGGCTTTCATATAGTTTTTTTTTTTTTTTATTGATGCTTTTATCTGCTTTTGCTTTGTAGCACTTTGAGATTTGATCCAAATTTAAAGTGCATTATAAATTAAATGTATTATTTTTATTATTATTAAGTGTTTTGTCCAACCATTTGTGAACCTTTTTGATGAAATAAATACAGAGGGAATAAATTATTTTCTCTGATTTAGAAGCTCACGTCTTCATGGACATAATGATATCACCACTGGTTGTGCATTGTGATTTATCACAGACTACACTTCAACATACACATTCTACAGACTACAGGCTTATGCCTGTATGCTCTGCTCTAATGTAAAGCCCAAAACGCATTCTTGAGCCTAAGCACCTACCTGCAATATTCTGTCCTTTTTTTTTACCATATTTTAATTAGTATTTTTATTATTTACCATTTAAATAGTGAAAGGCAGTTGGACATGATATAGAATTTAAAAACCATCCCTTTGACCCACTTGTTTCTCACGTGTGTCTGTATATTTTTTCTGACAAAAGATGCTGTCTGAAGTGTGCGAGAAGGTGTGACACAGTCGGAAGTCATGACATTATGAATATAACAGTGTTGTATGAATAGTAAGTTTTGGTCTGAGACTGTGAGATCTGAGACACAGCATTTTGTTTTGAATAGTCCTTATAAGGAATTGTTGTTGATATTTAACTAATTTAACCAATCATTTCCAGCTTATTCTATTTCCATTCAATCATTTTAGAGCTATAATAACATTGCCTGTGTTAAATTTAACAGCTCTGACTTCATATTTCGAACAAATAAAATATGAAATAAAAAATTAGTAAAGTTACCGTTTTAATGCAACTTGTGAAATGACAATAAATTAAGGTAACTAAGTAAAAATAAAGCAGATTTATTTTCAAATTAGGAAAAACACAAAACAAAACACAAAAATCCTGCAGCATTTTCAAAATAGTTTAATTTTACATTTTTTGCAGGAGGCCCATTATGTATGTTCTACAAGCCCATACGTTTCCTGTAAGGAGGAACTGCTCTAGGTTTTTATGGGTTTCGTTTCTTGAGAAGATGGACATTCATAATATGACTGCATCCGGTGATCAAACACACACACTGACCCCGCCTTCCCAGAGGAATTATGTATGACTCATGATGATTCCTGTATAGTTTCTGATCCTCACGGCTCTCAGTGAACATTGATTTCCTCTGCTTTCTATTCAAGTCTTCTGTCTCGTTAGTGAAGCTTCTGCTATCTGGTCCATCTCTAAACGAACAGGCTGGGGAATTCCGAAAGCCATCTTCAGGATCAGGACCTATTTTTTTCCTTTTTTTTTTAATGTACCTGTATCAGATATTTGACGGTGGATACATTTCTGATCCTTTATCTATTGTAACTGCCACTGATTTCACACCAGCAGAATATTTGCTGTGTTGTGGTTCAAACACAAAGGAACTGAACTTCAGTGAGTGAGTTAACAAACGCCATTACTTAAGAGCTACTTCAAGTCAAAGATGGTAGTTTTGCGTCAGTTTTAGTCCTCAAGTGAAACTTCTTTCTGTTATTATGTTCGCCCTGTTTTTTTTAAACACTTTGGTTATGTAACTTTGTTGTTGTAAGGAACATACATTTCCTGTATGAGAAGTCATATACAAATAACGATAATTATTATTAGAATTTTATTATTATTATTACTATTATCATTATTATTTTTTTTTAATCCAGAGGTGATGTGAATGATGTCGAAATCTTTGTGTTATTTTTCTGCAGCCTTAGAATGGGAAAGCATCAACATTAGTCCTGACTACACATCATTTTAGACCATGGTTGCAAAGACATTTGCTCCATGAATAATAATAATAATAAATGTTGAGAGTGACAATGCTAACCACATCTGTTGCAGAATTATAATGACATTTGCACTGAGCACTGCACCACTCTTTATTGTCACTGTGGTCATGTCACAGTGTAAATAGAGAATGTAGCCTACAAGCAAGGAAACATCTTTAAACATTTTTGGGTTTGGATTTTCTGTTTGGAAAATTACATGGAATTCAGCAAAGTTCACTTGCCTTGATGTCATAATCAAAAAAAAAAAGAAGCATTCTCTGTTGTGACTGTTGGAAAAATATGATAAATACTATTTAACCCTTTAATGAAAAATGTGACTGAACCTGTTTATTATATGACCCAGTGGCTGAATGTGTATGCTAAAGTAAGGGACCTAGGATGGAGCACTGGGGGACACCACAGATCAAAGTGGAGGATGAGGAATTAACCATGGCTCTGAAAGAAAGTCCTATTTGATTGGAAGAATTTTCTGGCATATGAAATCATGTGAGATGTTACTAAACATAATCATGTAACTTGTTACAACCGTAAAAAGGCTCTAATGAGGGTCAAATTTTTTTCAGAAAACATGATTTATCAAAAGTTTTAAGGTAATCTAATTAAACTTACTATTTACCTTGAAATACGAAATGTTCTCATTAAATCATTTTATGAGTCAGATTTTCTTTTTTTTACTCTAAAAACTCTTCAATGTAAGTGGTAGAAATGCCCAAGGTTGAAAATGGAAGAATGCATACTTTATTACTGTATTTAGTTAGGTTAAGTTTTCACCTGTTAATTTTACTTGAGTATATTCAGAAAGTAAAGGTTTACATTCGACTTTCCCCTCAATAATCTACACTCCACACCCCATAATAACAAACTATAAATACAATTTTCTAAAATTATTTGAAATGTAGTGTAAAAGAAGATATTAGGGAAATATCATAGTGACGTCAAATGAAAAATAAGCAAACCCAGACACAGCAACAGCGCTGGAGACGGTGTGGACACATGGAGGCCAACTATTCCCATATGTATTTGGTTATGTCTTCAATAAATTTGTTTTAACATAAGTAGTATCTTGGGATGTGAAATTCCTGTGGACATTAAATTCTCATGCCTTGGTGCGTTCACAGAGGCTGTGATTAACAAGAACGACTCTTACTTGTATAAAATCTTGTTTATTGCTTGTAAAAAAAAAAAAAATAGTAAAGAACTGAAAGGTTTCCTGAACCGCCTTGTCTGAAACAACGTATGGACATAGTTAAAAAATACATCATCGCAGAGCAAAAGGATGCTACCCAAATCTGATTGTTTCTGAAAGATGATGAGCTTCATTTCATTTTGTTGACGAGGCATTACCTCTATGTGGTACCTTACTATTTTTTTTTTGTTTTCTTGTTTCTTTGTGTCGTTGATCTGTAAGCTTGTGTTATGTATCCCCCTTCTGTTTTTTTTTAATTCAACTCTGTTAAAACAACAGAAATGTTAAACTTGAAATAAAAAGTAAGAAAAAGAAAAAAGTAACTGTTTTCAGAATTGATGGTGTGAGCACACATTTTTCAGAGGTCCCAGCTTGAGATAACAGAGTTAGCTGTCACCTGGGACTCCGACTCTCCTCACACACACATGGATAACCCACAAAAGCCTTATCTGTCCAATGGAATCCCTTTACATTGAATAGAAGTCATCTTTCCCTGAAACAGAGCTGACACGCCTCCTCCAACTGATTGTTTGTGGATTCAGGCAAAGAAAAGTGTGGAGATGCTGCCAGTCTGTCTACTTCCTCCTTTTCTTCTTCTACTGTGATGAATGGTAGGGCTGTGTCTCAGTGTAAGCACAATTGCAGAAAGCTCTGACCCAGATATTTTAATTGCTTATTCTCACTTACGGTGAGTCTCTATGATAAATAGCAGTTGTTTTCCTGCCGATGGGACTATTTTTGAGCTCTGCACATCACGGCAGACTGCTGAGTGTACACTCAAGGAGGAAACTTCTGCTCCGTAATGAGGAATTTTTAAGGACTGCCCTCTTCTCTCTCCTTCATTAGGTGTTCCCAGTAATGTTAATTTAACTCAAAAGCAAATGGTTGAATGGGACAGCAATGTGAAGGAAAACAGTTTGACTAAACTAAACGCATTTGTCCGGCCCCTGAGTTATGAGGCAGTTATACTCATAAGTGGAAAACATGCTTCTCAGTATTGATATTTATTGTTCTTCTCCTCTATTTGACCTTTATCTAATCAAGTTGCTCAGAATTTCATTATGGTTGGAGAAAATGGCAGCACCATTATTCTCTACAAGCCAACAGAAGAGGGAAATTAAGAAAAATGGTTGAATGTCTTTGAGGAAGGCTTCATAATTAGCCCCTGAAAAATGGCATATTACCATAACAATTGCTGTCAGGCTTTTAAACACTCATGACTTAAGGGTTTAAAACCATTAAGAGTGACTAATGTCTGCATTTTGAGGGTTTTTGTAGATCATTGTGAGCAGATGGAGTTACCCACGTGGAGGGTTTTTTAATTATTTTTTTAAACCGAACAGTCCTGACAGGAAACCGGTTGCAGTTTGACTTGCTGAGAAAAAGTAAAATTGTTCGCCAGTACAGCTGGTGATGAACCTTTAGGCCCCAAACAGGTTGGAAACCAACACATCTAAGTGACATTAATAGATAGATGTTGTGATTACCCATGTTTGTGCTTGTCTGCAAGATATTCTGAAATACGTGGATGGATTTAGTTCCAGGAACAGACTCTTCATCACTTTTTGACTGTCTTCAACATTGCCGGATAACACCTTTTAGAAAATTGCTAGTATGATAAAATAAAAAAATTAATCATGCAAATCAAGAATAATATTATCATGAATGGACTTTACACAGATGGATCCATTTGCTTTGTGGGGGCACTGAAGGCATCATGCATCATAGGTTTGTTCTTTTTACCTATTTCTATATTTTCATACTAAATATAGCTAAAACATTGAATATAATATACAATCTCAATTTACACAATAAAAAGGTTCAAATTTATTGCAATATTTTTTCTATCATGTTGAGTCAATGTGAGAGAATGAAATGACCCGAGTCTTATTAATGGCCGTAGTCTGATGTAATTTATAATACTTTTATATCTATAGCTTGACTCATGACCATAGGAGAAACACATTATTTAGGGGTGTCAACATCACCCCTGTCCTGAACCTACACTGGTTCCCCGTAACCATAGCAAATCCAGTTCAAATTCCTTCTGACAAGGTACCCGTCCTTCCTGTCGGCCCATATCCACCTTCACAGTCTCAACCTCCTCTCTACGCCTCCCAGGACCAAGTACCGGACCTGGGTGACGGAGCCTTCTTAATTGTTTGACCTCCCTCTGGAACTCCCTACCCAAACACATCAGTGACCACCATGTTCAACCCACTTCTCAAGACCCAACTCCTCACGTATGCTTTAAATATGTAATCATTTGTCTTGTTATTGTTGTTTGAGCTGTTTATGTTTTAATGTCGGATTTCAATTCCTGTTTTAACATGTTGTTTTGCTTGTTATTTTCTACACATGTAGAGAATCTTTTGCTACTTAAAAAAAAGAACAATAAATAAAATGTCTAGTTATTATTATGTATTACTTAGGATTACCTCTTAATGTTAAATATAAATATTAAAGAAACAAGTTAACATTCATTTAATCTGACTAAATAATTCAATTTATTCACATATCGCCACATGATAGAAAACCGCAGCATAAATTTGAATGTTCTCATACAGTATATAGAATGCATTTTGACATAAATGTAAATTATTAAAATACTTACAATTAACATTTTGGAAACAAATAACTTTTCTTATTTTGAGTTGAGTTATTTTTATTCTATTTTTCACCGATGACATAGGCCGGAAATGTTTTCAGGTTTTAATGACAATGTCTTTAATTGTGGCATGTGTGTGCGCAGCTATTTTCTACACTATTACCATGGGGGGGCTTAACAGCTCCTCTAAGGACCCTAACATCGCATTAGGAAGTTTCTCTTTGATCTGTTGAAATGAGATATTTTAAAAATAAATAGGATTGTATTTGTAAGTCACTGATGATGTCTCGGAATGTTTTGTCGAGGCTTGGTCTGGTAAAAAGTTTCTGATGGCTGGAGTTTTGATATGCTGGTTTTGGCAGAGGTGAAAGCTCTCTGAGCTATTTCCTGTTTATAAAGGATTGATCAAGCATTTAGTTCAACCATGCTTTTAAAGCAACCAGGCTTAGTAGAAAAACAGTATTAAAACTGTAATATTCACCATCCCAGTACCTTTAAGCGAGGAATGTAAGCTGGAGTGATTCTTAAGGACACATTAACAGACAATAAAATCTTAAAACAGAGTAAAAACAAAATACTCACAGGGTACCTTAAAGATAGGACTTGGTGTAACCCTGATCCATGGCGAGACTGAGGAAGAACTGACCAATCAGCCGACTGCATTTCATCTTTGTGGCGTTAAGCTGTTAAATTGCTCTGTTATGCATTCCTGCTTAAAACTTCCATCCCCTTTAGACGCGAGGAGCACTTAGACCCTCCATCAAAGGATCTGCATTTGACAGATGACTGTAATTCCCTCCACTCAGGACTGTGTTTACTGACCTCACATGAAAGTAGCTTTGCCCTGTGCATTGTGGGAGATTTGCATACCCTCTGCTTTAGAGTGCTTCGGAGTAAAATTGCAGTGTCATGTGTTTTCGCAATTCAAGAAGTATATATTTTTGTGCAGGCAGCAGGTTTGAGGGACAGAAGTGGAGCCCTCCTCACCAAAGACCAACCTTTCGCCTATGAGTTCATGCTAAATGTAATACCACCATTCTATCAACGAGACATGTGTGTTTTTTCTGGGATTTCTGATTAAAACATGTCCTTAAATGACAATTCAAGCAACCTCAGTCTTTCCAATAAAGCCTATTTGAAATGACTTACGGTTCTTCTCTAAGGGCTGACATGAATGGAAATCTGTTGATTTTATTAGTTTCTCCATGATAAATGGTGGGTACATTAAAAAATTCAATTTAAACAAACATATTGAAAAGATAATGACTGAAATTATTCAGTGTTTTTTTCTCTCCACATGATGGTGGTAAAGATGAGTTGAGGGAGTCATAACATTTTATACCTGCGGCCTGTTAAAAATGTCATGCTGTTTGTCATTTTGACACTTTGTCCCAAAGATTAACGCTCTCTGTACTAAAATATAAATAAATAAATGGTTCGTAGTTTTAGAGATTAAAAATACTTACATGAAATGTCGGCAATATTTGGAGTCATTAAGTCAACAGCTGTCACCCTTTTGGGACTTGTTCATCCTGAGAGGAGTGAAGCTTAAACTAAGTTTAGGAGGTTATTCAAATCAAGTGATTTACTCTTTGTGGAGCATGAATATTTAATGGCCTGTATTTCCTTTGTGGGAGTCTGTCCAATAATTTGTGAAGAATCCACTAACGATCAAAGTAACTAACTAGCAGAGAGTAATTGAGAGAGATGTTTTGACAATAGCTCAACAAAACCTTTGAGACATCCTCGGGGCGAAATGAATATATGTGTGAATCTTGCATGGGTTTTTTGTTGATGCAACATTTTTAAGATCTTTCCTTTATGATTGGTCACAGAGGTTTTCATCTTCTCATTCCCTGAGTGGTGATGAGATAATCACAGCCTCTAAAGAATTTAAAGATATCTTTTTGAAAAAAAGAGTCTTCTTTGGATGCCACCACGCCACTGAAAACATGCAGGAGGCAGTGTTGCCAAGACCCTCTGATCTGGAGGCAACATCCAGCAAGCAGAAGAAAAGAAGCTATGGCAGGAAAGGAAGATGGATGTGATTCATATGCCTGCTGAGCCTGAGATCAGACATCCAGTGAACCAATGCTCCAATTTAACCCTTAAGATAAGAGCTGTGTCGAGCTGCATATAGGATTAATTCGACAATTTACTTTTTGTGTATTGGAGTTATTATCCAAGGGAGATTTACTTTCCGATAGAGAGGGAGCATTTTTGAGCTGTGCGGAAGATAAGCTGGAGCTGTGATGAGCAAAATAGGTTAATGCAGCACCAAACAACAGAGCCGGGATTTAAGAAACACAACAAATGTAGAAGATTAAAGCAGCAACATCTCTGTCATGCTGATGCAGAAATCCTGCAGGCTTCAAAGCATCCTCGCATCACTGGCTATAAAAAGATTTACGGTCGTTTGCAGTTTTTGGACAAATTTGCATTCAGGGCACAAACATCATTTTCACTGTCCATTGCTGGTAATCACCTTGCTATCAAGTGATTTTAATGGGTCACTGAAAGTCTGTTGAAATACTTTATGGATTTTTGCTGTCTGGGTCAATCAGGAAAAATCAGGATTTTCCTCATAAGGGTTACGGCTTGATAGAAGAAAATGTCCGGTCCCTAAAGAAAAGGCATCGCGCTTAAACGGTCTGAGGGCACTTACCTACTCTTTTAAATTCAAACTTAGAGGCAATTCTTCTCAGATCTGTTTTGAAAATGCATTTTGTGTGTTTTCAAAACCTTGAGCCAGCAGAGCAAATAGAAACAAGCCCAGGAAACAGCATTCCACAACCGTTAACTTTACAGAATTATAAGTTAAAAGTCACTTAAAAAAAGCCAACATGGCAACACTCAAAGTTACTGAAACTCATTCTCAACATGTTGCATGGAGGTTTTAGAGAAAAGGTCATATCTATATTCATTAATTTATTCATTCAATATCTGTAACCGCTTATACTGTTCAGGGTCACAGAGGCTTCAAGTTCTCCAGTTCTATATCTGCATGGCCTCTTTCCAGGTACTCCCACTTCTTCCCACTCCCACATACTGCCCAAAAAAATTAAGAAAACATTGAATGCCTTATTTTAATTTTTTTTAATATTTTGGGCTATGAATATTCTACATTAGAGTTACAGCGCTCCACAGGCAAGCAACAAAGTCAAGCAGCCCGTATGATCCTTGGAAGGGGAATTCAAGGTAATGAGGGCCAGGGAAGTATTGTTGTGCCTCGAGTCAATAGGCACAAAGTTGGCAAAAGCTGGAATCTAGGAGTGGAATGGGAGGAAATGGAGAGCAGGGGAAGCTGTTCTACAGGACGAGTCGAGGCTTCATCACAGTGGGCTGGTGGGATTGGTGAATCCAAGCAGAGCTGGACAGGGACATCCCAACAGGATCAAGATTGTCATCCAGGCAGTCTAGGATGTCCTTCCCATCCCATCAAACCACCATGCCTTGGAGGCATGTAGCTGAAGGCAGATACACCAGCCGTCCACTTTGCTCAAAGCAGGGAACCCTTTAGCAAATATTAAACTGCTACACCAAGACAGTTGAAGAAGAGTGGCTTCAGATGAAGACATGACCAATTCTTGAAGGCAATCGCAGAATCCATCAGAGTGGTAATCAAGCAAGCCAAAAAGGCACACATATCTGAAAGAGAAAACCATGGGAGTGCTGCTCGATAGATGCACTTGATAGAAAGCTCACCATCAATGGTCTTGTCAGAAAATATCTGCAAGGTAGCAGGAGTGCAAGATGCCTGCCAGTAGATGTTGGATGCAGGGGCTTTGCAGCCTGATCTCTATTCAGACCACTCAGCTGCTAGGCATAGAGTGTGATAGGAGGAGAGCCCTCCGCAGCAATACTACCAACGCAGCAGAGAGAGCCTCAAGGTGGCTGTGGCTGAAGAGAGGAAAGCTATAGGAACAAATGAGGCAACTTTGCCATATAGATACAAGCTTAAGACCGATCAACCATCATAAGAAGCAGCACCTCAATAATAACAATGGAGCCGTAAACCTTGAAACTATTAATGATTTGCCTGTTAACTTTCCCCTGATAAAAGAGAGGCCGGGCATGTCGCATTTCAACTTTTCTTTTATAATCATCAAAACTTCATCCCTTTGAAATCATTAATTGGACCTTTTAAACTATTTACAAAGATAGTGTCACATTTTTATTCTATTCAGCCTCTGTTTAATGAACTTTTCTTCATAACTTCAGTCTACATTGCATGTAGTTCAAAGTGTTTGGGATGCTCTCCTTTTCCATATACTCCACTGCAAAATATAGGAGCTGGATTAAACATTAATCTCGGATTTCAGTCAGGCACAGCATAACCATACTGAGGCAGATGTCCTAGTAAAATGGGTAGAATGATGTCCCTCGTGTAAATAGTTGCTTTTCAAATCAATTAGAGATCTCTAGTCTTTTGAAGATTTGGACTACGCCATTTAGCAGCAACAAAAAAATGAAGTCCCAATCTCCAGTTGTTTAAGAGAATGCTCTAACACTTTTATGTGTTGGGACATTCTAATATATAACATTCTGAGAGAGAGGTTGGGAAGAAACAGAGACATGTGCACTAGCAATAAAATTGGTATTTTATTAGCGTATAATACTGTTAACATCTAGATCTACAGAAAGCTGTCGTCACCGACATCAAGGGTATATTCCCAAAAAGTCCCAAGTCCTCTTCGCAGTAGAAACAAATCCCCCTGATTGAAAACTTAAATTTAAATGATTTCTCAGTATTTTCCATTACAAAGAAAAGTTCCCATAAGTGAGTAAAATATGAAATATTAGATTATCTTATTAAATACAAGTATTATTACTATTTACTGCTATTAAAATATGGGCATAATATAATATAAACAGTATAGATTGCCTTGAATGGATTCATATGCACCAAATTTGGGCTAAAGCAGAACAACGGTTAAAATTACAAAAAAAATAAATGTCAGGAAAATTTATGGAGGTAAATCTCCCCCTAGGATTGGAAATATACAACCGAACTTTCACAAAATCAATGCAGTTTGTCCTGGGACTAAGGTTTTTTTGGGATATAAAGTTGAAAATGTGAAAGTTTTGAGGTTTGTCTGGAAAACAGTATTTTTTCTTTTTTTTTAAACTCCAACCAGTGAATTAAATGTGAACTTTTAGAGTACAATATGATAAATACAAGATAAGTCTCCTTCAGTTTATTCATATGGACTCAATTTGGACAAAATCGGACCAGTGCTTTACAATTTATGGCCCAAAAACTTTTGGCAATAAAGTTCCCCCTAGTGTCAGATATGATACTTACAACGCAGATCTCATCCAGCTGATTAACGTTCACCACATTTTGACTAAATTGGACCCATGGTTAAGAAAGTTATGTCCTTAAAACTGTGGGGGTTTTTTAAAGCTCCCCCTTGTGAGTAACATATGAACTATTAAAATATAACACATGGATTCCAAATAAATAGCCTTGAGTCCATTTATATGCAGTCACTGTAACAGTAGTGGCTAGAGCGGCCGTCTCCCAATTGAAATATCTTAAGGTAGCCGGGCTCGAGCCCCAGCAGGTCTCATCCCTGAGGGAGCAGGTCCCAATGCTCAAATATAGTGAACTTGAGTGGGTCGATCGGTCGTGGTGGCGGTGGAGGACAAGGCCCTGGCAGCGATGAAAATACCATAATATCCCCGACTTTTCAGGGATGTGATAATGATAATAATATACTCAGTGTTTTTCAAATCGTTCGCATCAGTCATGCAAGGGAAATCCTTCGTCATGCAAGTGAAATTCTTCGACTTAAGCAGGATATTTCTGTGACATGTCATGTGGAGGACATTGTTAATGTATGTGATAAAACAATGTCAATGCTGTAAATCCAAAGCTGGCGACATTTGATTTTTCAAACACTTTGTCAAATCTTGATCAGAAAAATGTTGAATGACAGATCACATTAACGTACAGTCGAAAGATCCATTATGACTCAATGAGTTCAAAATCAGAGTTTTAAACAGGGGGCACTATGGACCCAGTAACCTGAGGCATTGATAAAGACTCCTGTCTGGTTTTAATTATGCTTTTGGGATGAGTGAAACCGATCTGACCACCAAGGAAATCATTCTGTGTTCCAATCGCAAAAAATAGTTTGGCAGTGTTCAACTCAAATGCTAGAGTTAAAAAGGCATATATATGGCAGAATCATTTCACTGAGAGCTGAATGAGGGCAATGTGCCACACATATTACACACTGTTTAATCAAACTGGAGCCCGACACAAACAACCACACAGAGTGTAATTGTCTGACTACCAGTTGGACGGGTATCAGAATCTTCTGTGTGTCCTCCTTCCCTCCATCAGACACTTTCAATCTAAAACAAACATCTGGAGTTAACACTACATACATTTGTACAACTTTCAATGCTGATGGCACAGTTGCCCAAACAGAATGAGTAGACAACAGAAAAAAGAATAGACAATTGATTAAAATGTTTTTATAAATAATATAAAGCCGATTGCAGCTATGCCACCTTGTGGTGCAATGCCCTATTAAAACTCTGTCAATTTTCTTTTGTGTCTATAACGGGGTTTGAGCTAACTATGTTCTGATTTTCCGATTGTAGAGCGGCCGTCTCCCGATCCCAGAATGGAGGGTAGCCGAACCCCAGCCGAATCTACATGTTGTAAAATCCTTGAGCAAGACCCTGAACCAAATATGCTCCCCGGGAACTTAAAGGGGACTGCCAACTTCTGCCTGAAGGATTGGTCTAATGGAGAGAAATTATTTCACTGTTTTTCTGTGTATGTCTGTGTGCGATTGGTAAAATATAAATTATTATAATTATTACTATTAATTAATTTACACTGGAGATACAGCGTTACATCCCAACATCCTCTTTGCATCTGTGCAAAACAATGACAATTAGAATTATCTTTATTATTTTTCATCACACAAATGAAGAAAGAGGGACTGACTGGTGATGGTTAGAGCTGGGGGCTCTGAGCAAAAATGCTGAAGTGGAGGGAGCAGGAAAATGAGGAGAGACAAATGTTTTTTTTGGAGGATGGAAGATTTAGAGGCTGTCAATAACTCATAAATAAATGGACCAATTTACATGACATTTTCCTAAATAAGCGCACTGGTTGATTCTGATAACAATAATGTCTACTGTTGGGTAATGTTGTGCCTTGGCGGAGGTTTTGCTCCGTGAGAGCTTTCTTTAGTTTACGTGTGTTGACAGGCAGGGCAAAGACAGGGAACTCAGAGGGTTCTGACAACAGCCATAGTGTCAAATAAAAACAACCCAGTGTTGAAATCTTTAGAATCATGGACAAAAGACACCAGTACCAGTACTGAGGAAGACTTCCTTTGTTGTACCTGTACCAAAGACTGCATACACCAGGGAGCCCAACCTCTTCAGGCCTATTGTCTGAACCTCCCGCCTGATGAAGACCATAGAGAGGGTTCTTCTCAAGTACCTTCGACCCTGGTGAACTCCACCAGGATCCACTTCCGTTTGCCTATCAGCCAGGCATTGTAGTGGACGACGCAGCCTTTTACCTGCTACACCTATCCCTCTCTAATCTTGAGAACCCTGGAAGCACTGTGAGGATTATTTTGTTTAACTTCTCCAGTCTTTCAACACGATCCAGCCTTCACTGCTGAGAGGGAAGCTGGAAGACGCAGTTGTTAATCACCGCCTAGCTGCATGAACCCCCAACTACCTCACTGACGGACCAGATGCTGAGGGACTGTGTGTCTGACGTGGTAGCCTGTAGAATGGGAGCTCAACAGGGGACCGTGCCCCTGTTCCCCTTTACTGTTTACCCTCTACACTTCTGACACAACAAAAATCTCTGCCATCTCAAGAAGTTCTCTGATGACTCAGCTTTCATCGGATGCATATCAGAGGGGAACAATCTTGAGTACAGAAATACCATCAAGGACTTTGTGGACTGGTCTGAGGTCAACTACAATCAGATTAACTCCAAAAACTAAACAAATGAAATATGACATCCCACAACTTTAAGCAAGAAATAGTATAAGAAACAGCTACTATTACTTTTGCTACTTGTACACAAAATTCCTGGACCCTGTATCGGTGTTGTTTTAAAAGTGAACAGTACTCAATCACTATTGGAGTTTTTTAAATTTACTTTGAACACCAAAAAAACTTTCACTATGCGTGCCACCTTACTACAGCATCCCACAAGTTGTCAAAACACCCCACCCAAAGTTGTCCAAATTGAACAAGAGCCTCGAACACTGATATATATCTGAAGTCAGGATATAGATCCCATCGTAACAGGATTAATGTGCAACCTTGAACACTATATTTTGTGTCTATATTTTCCATCTTGTTGTTTTCGCTGTTGTCAAATGTTGCGTGACAAAAGGTGTGATGCAGCTAGTGAAGTGAAGTAACCACAAAACGATGTGTCTTCCTGGGGTAGGAATCAGCTACAAAGATGCTGAATCACGAATGAAACATCCTCTGTACTGTTACACTGGTATCAACTCGGTCGTTGCGTTTTATCAAGGGTAAATACTGTACATTTGATTTCATGCTCAGAGTGTCTGTGTATGAGTGTGTCTGTGTGTGGTCGTGCCATTTTGTGTGTGTGAAATGTTATGGTGTACAGTTGATGTGTACTTCTCATGCACTGTTGCCTCTCTAGGCCCCCAAGGACACATGGCAGAGTTGCATTGTCAGTATTGATTATAACTGTTTGAGAATTAGCGAGGGGCAAAATGAGCAGACAGCCTGTGAACCGAGGGATGCAGTTGTCATGGGAACTTCGCTCTGCTGCAGGGCATAGAAAAAGCCTCTCAGTCAGCAGGTCTGCATATGTGATACCAGTCAAACGCTAGGCCATGTTTGGTCTTTGAGAAACTTTCTTTTTCTCTCTTTCTTGCAGCTTTCCCTTGTGTACATGTTGAACACCGTTGCCATAGAAACATAGCTTTGAACAGGATGTGGCTGGAGCTCAGACGAGCAGAGCGTTGTTCGTCTGCTCAGAAAAAGAAGTTGGAATGGATGAAATCCTTCTCATGCTGGATGTAGATCTTCATTCATTTAGAGTTAAAGACAAAAGAGCCACAGAGATTAGAGCTCTTCAGAGCCGTCTGGTCTGAAAATGAAAGTATTTTTGATTCGCTGAAGCGGGTCTTTTCATATTTCATTTGTGACTTAAAAGGAAAAAAATCCTAGCAGAACAAACATGTAACAGCTTAATGGTCTTTAAAAATTAAGAGCCGTGTCCCTCAATAACACTCGGTTCAAAGTTTGTATCAGTAGACCAATAAACCACACGTCCAGTAGACCAAGTCCACACAACAGTTGTTTTGTAAGTTAACTTCACTGATAAATTGGCAGTATGTGACAGAACATAACTAGTCACCTAAATGACAAAGTCCCAAGTAGCAAACCTTACATTTATTAGATTATAATTACTTTCATACGGATAAGTTATTTGATCAGTTTTATTACAGCACTGTCACTGCTCTATAACTATGTTTATTGTTTTATATAGATTTTGCATTCTGTATCTATTTGTTTCAATGATCTCCGCCAAAGAAGTTATGCTTTTATGATTGTTTGTATGTCTGTTTGTTTATGAGAAAGATTACGGAAAAACTATGGCATGTGCATGGTAGATTTTGGCATATCCTAGAGGTGTTTAAATTTTGATGACATGCCGTGTTTCGCAGCATAAAAGGGAAATACAATTAAAAAAATGAGCCGTTTGGATAAGTGACATCACTTTGTGGCTCTTGCTGCTTTTGATCCTTTGTCTTTCTTTGGGGTAGAGTTGGGGGTTCAGTTTCAACATCTTTTTTTTTATTCTTTTGATTTTCATTTGGGGGTGAACCTGGGGGCTCGGTAGGCTGAACAGAGTCGCTGAAGAGGAATGCGCAGGAAACAACCGACTACAGAGTATTTGAGAAATACCCAGATATTTTGTTGGAGTTGATGGTACATTTAAGGGCTGGCAATAACTCAGACATTAATGGAGAAATCTGCATGAATTTTTTAAACCTAGGGTAATGTAATGCCTTTGCAGAGGTTTTTGCTTTCTGAACCTTGTTTTTAGTGTTACGGTATGGGTGAGGGTAATTCAAATTCAACTTTAAATACAGTCCCTATGAAAATGTGGTCATTCGGGAATTTTTTATTTTTTAGAAGGCAATCTTCAAGACTGGTGTCCCATTGCTCCAGTTACTTTCTGAGTGGAGTTTTAGCAGTATAAACCCCTTATCATTCTCATTGATGTAATAACAATAGGTCTAGGGCCTATTCAACTTTCCGTCATATAAAACTTAGAATGTAACAACACTGTGTTTTCCCTATTGAGCAGAATTTAATTTGCTTTTATTTTGTAAACCAAAAACTGAGCAGAGGGATAAGGTGGGGAAATGGATGTGTTTCAATGAAAGGACACCAAAAGTTGGCTCTGCCTTATAAAGTGACAGGATACAAAACCAGAAACTTCCTGCTGATGTGAGGGAAGCTTTTGAAAACATCAGTAAAGAAGATCTAGAAAACCGCTCAGAAATGGATAAGAGCAGCTCGGTCGTCGAAAAGGAGCAAATGATGCTTGAAGATGAACCAGAGTTATGGGACTTATCTCAATCCTAAAAGCACTGTGATGTGCAAAGTTGACAATTCACATTCTGATCTGCACCTCCCCTCACAACCTGTCACAAAGAGATAGAAGAATTAAACTTTGGAGTCACCTTTCAAGTGTGTAGTCGAGCTCTGCCGCTTGAGAAAGAATCTTGTTTACTGTCATATTATTAAAATGAGAGAGTTGTAGTTGAAGTTGACTGTGTGTCATCCAAAAACTAGTCCGAGTAGGGTCAGATCAACGCTATATTCTGCCTAATCACAACAAATGTTGTATCAAGCGACTTTCCAAAAAGAGCAAAGCTCTCACTTATAAACGTTTGCATAAGCACAAAAAACTATATCAACGTTATCCATAACTTTCAACATTAGACAACGCACTTTATAAGTCTATGAATATAGATTATGTCGGATGTCTCATGTTTGTAAGATACCAGACCAGAGGGAGACTACTTTAAAGCATGATACAAAGTTATTAGTAACCTAAGTATTCCTTAGAGTAATCTCTAAGGAATAACATTTATAACAAGCAGGAGATGTGTTTGGTAAATGCTCTGTATTTTGGATTTGAAGTAATAACGTCTACGTATTTGTCTAAAGTGTATAAAACAGATCTGGCGATGAATGAGCATCTCTGTATATATTGATATACATAAAATAAATAAGGTTTTTCCTTCCATATGTGTTTACAAACCCTACATCTAGATTAGTGGAACTACCATGGGCCAAAGGTTCACATACTAACACCCAGAACCCCACTATTTATAGATTGTTCAAATACAGGGAGATCATTTCAAAAAGATGTAATCATTATTTTAATTATTGTTGAGACTTGAAATAGTGGGGTCATTAAAAATTTAAGCAAGATTTTACCAAATTCTATCCAGAAATTGTTTTGAGATTTTTCCGTCCAGATAAATACAATGGACTGGCCAAATGAAACTTTAAATAAGGTCTTTAATCAGGAGTATCAGGAAACAGTGTTATTTATGTTCATAGACCTCTCTAAATCTATCTTATCTAACTTGATTTATGTGTTTTCCATTTTTACTTATCTGTATTTAGTTTCACCTCTTGTGGTCGGTTTCTTGTGCTACTTAAACAAAAACAGAGTCACAAAGTTTTTCTCATATGTGATTCGTGTGGAGATAATTGGCTCTTGTGTTTTCCTGAGGGGGAGTTTGATCTTTTAATAGAGCACTCACTGCATCGCATCATTTTTGGTCAGGAAGAAATTTGAAATTCATCAGTAATCTGTTCCTGTCCTGACTGAACATGTTGAGGAGTGTGAGGTGCTGTTTAAAGAATATAAAGGTATATTTATAGTTATCTTCGCTGTTCACGCTGCCCATGCAGAGTGTAAATCCACTGATGAATTCTCAGAAGCGCCTGCTGCTTTTTTTTTTTTTCTTCCTGCTGAAGCTTTGAACTCCCAGAAATCCACTTAACAAAAACAGCTCAGAGACAAACTGCTTCACCCCATCTCCATTGTTTGGGATTAGCGGTTAATTATATTTTCCACCTAATATGACTTCATCAGATAGTGATCAATGTTCTGCATTAGAACATGTCTGTAGTTGCTGTAACGCCCCCGCAGACACCCACTGGCGGGCTCTCCTCCTAAGTCTGGCTCCAGGATGTTGCCTAAGTTTCCCTAATTTTTTCCCTGAAAATGCCGAAGATCCTTGGAGTTTATGCAATAACACAATAACCATATCATGGATTCTTTCCAAGTATTATAAATACAAAGACTTTAGCGCAAGGAAAAACTGGAGGGATTTTGGGAACCGCCAGTTGCTTTTTTCCAAGACTAGGGAGGGCCTTTTTTCCAAATGTTTTAGGGCCTTAACTTCTCGATCGTTTGTAGAATTTTGTCCAAATTTTGTGCATATGAATGGACTCCAGAGATTTGTTTGTTTTTTACTGTAATACTTCAAACTTTTCTCACTAGGGGGAGTTTTTTTTTTTTTTACAACAAACACTGTTTTTTGGACATAACTTCACATTTGTTGAGGAGTTTAAACAGAGGGATGGCTTGTAAAACAAAGGGAGCTTGGGACTTTGCCAGGAAGACACCGTAGGCATATCCTAGAAATTGCTCTTCGTCCAGGTCAAATTGCAGGCCAAGGAAAGCGATGGCTGGATCCAGCTTGGGTCTCAAGGAAAGTCAGGTGAAAGAATTAATAATTCATTATCTGGGTACCAATATAGCCATCACTTTGGTAGCAAAACGTTGTGGTTAGGAGTCGCTGGAGAACTGGGGTTATTATACTGGAAGCGTATGGATGGATTGGAGGCAGGTGTGGAGCTATCGGCAACACAGTCACAAGTAGAGAGAGAGAGACAGAGAGCAGGAGAGAGAGTTAGAGAGAGAGCAAGGAGTTGGAAGTTGGGACAGACAGGTTAAACACACAGGGGACAGCAAGAAATCAAAGAATGAGCCGTAATGCACCTGTAAAATGATTTCCAACTGTAAACCAAAAACCCAGAAGAAGAATACAACCAAAGCTACTTTGGGAGACCCTACAAAAGGTTATTACCCACGACATCAAAGCATCTAAGATTAAAGATACACCTAAACCTCCAGTGTGTTCTGGTGGTGATTCTTGCTCACTAAAATAGCATTAGATAGACAGTGCCGCATCAGCAGTAATATTGTAACAGATGAAGAGAGAACTGAGCCAGGAGGCAAGGCTCTCAATTTCTGAGCTGATACTTGTTCTTTCACCTTTGGTCTTGAGCTTTTGGTAATAGTAACAGAGAGAGGGATGATGTGGATACAAGCAGTTAAAAGGGTCTTCTTAGGGTGGTAGGGTGGCTGCACTCAACCTTGAGGCCTATTTATCCTAAAAATTAAACCCATATATATAAATATAAACATATATACTCTATACATAAATATATAGACATATATATATATATATATATATATATATATATATTTATATATTTTTTTCCGTGAATAGGAATAGTCCAATATTATTATATATTAAAATAATAATGATAATATTATCCCTATAACTAGTTTCTATTCTAGTTACTACTAGATAGTTAGTTATCCCCAAAGTGATTGGGGTGTCATTGTATCGCGTTCATACAAAACTTTCAGATTTTACCATTAAACATAGAGGCAAACATTTTGCAATTACCCCAATGGTAAAGAATCATTTTAAACAAAAATAATGCCAGATTATGATTCGGATTATTGGCAGAATCTTGTGGATGGTTTCTTGGCACATACTCATCCTATACAGATTTCATCAAATACAATTGTTTTTCTACCTGCGAACAGGTGGAAAAACCAATTATAGCAAAAACATAACACGATAGGCAGAGGTAAATATCAAAATGTTGCCTTCCAATACATAAAAGTTATGGATTGAAACATAATTCACATTATATAAATTCAAGCTCAGAGGAAAACATAGATCCTAACAGAGATGCATACATCATGTATACATCCACAAAATACGCTATAATAAAGTCAGTAACACTGATAAGAAGACAGGCAGGCAGGATTTGTGTCATCTGTAGTTGTCTCTGTCTCCAATGTCTTGGTTTTGAAATTCAATCAGGACCCAACAGGAATATTCAGTCAGTGTGAGTCATATAATGGAAAGCCACAGAGAACAATGTTTTTCAGGCTTTCAGGTTCATTAAACTTTTTAAAGATGTGTTATAATTCTAAAATGGAATCCAATTAAACACAAGGTCAGTTTTTATTAGTTTGAACCTCAGAGGACAGATGTGTATTTCCAAAGTAGTTGTTTTAAGAAAAACAGGACAGAAATGCAGTGACGGATCCAATTCAGCCGTTCCTCCATGTACATGAAGAGCATTCAGCCCAAAAGTGTGAGCCCCTACGGGAAACTCATTACACATAGCTGTAAGAAAAACATCTTCGCTATTCAGCAAACAGTACTTCTGTCTCAAACTACACACAGCATCCCTGTAGCACCATTTATCATGAAAATCCCCTGGAGCATCCTCCCACAAAACTCTCCACCTAAACATATCTCAGCTCTTAGCAGAGATTTATAAATCTCCACCCTACTTTCACATTCTTTGTCTGCTTTCTTCACCGGAACAACATCAGAAGAGGATCAACAATTCCCCTGTTCCTACAGCTTGTTTGAATTTTTTTAGAAATAATCGCTGAAGAAAACCTGAGTATGGAAGTGGGAAAAGGCAGGAATAGCGTATTCGGATCATTTTGTTTGTTTTATAGTTCATTTTGGCAGATTCTTTCTTACTATCTTTTTAATAATGTTTCATGATTCTTCATACGTATTCTGGGAAATCAAAACCAGATGATAAAGACATTAAATCTGAGCCTATGCCGCCGTCCCCGACATCAAGGGTATATCCCAAAAAAGTCTCACATTCTCGGAATTGTACAAGCAATTTGACTGATTAAACTCCTGAAATGAAATGTGAAGTTATGGCCAAAAAAAAAATTCCCTAGTAAGTAAAACATTAACTATTAATAGTTAATGGTATTAACTATTAACTATTATTAGTTAAATATGATATATGCGATAAAGATCTCCTCGAGTCGATTCATATTCACCAAATGTGGACTAAATCAGAATAACATTTGGAGATAAATCTCTCCCTGGTGTCGTAAAAATACGATCGATATTTCCCAAAATCAGTCCAGTATTTCTCCGCACTAAGGTCCATTTGGGTATATAATTTGAAAATGATCCTTGAAAAACTTTTTGAGTAATTGCATTAACACGAAGGATTTACGGCAGTTGCGGACGCAATGATAATTCCATAATATCCCAAACTTTTCCTGAATACAAATTCTTTAAAGGTATCAAAACTCTCAATCCACAAGTAGCAGTAGTGTTTAAATGGGCCCACAGATTAGTACTGAGTAAAGTGTGGCCATTTATTTTTCATTTTTTGCTACAAGGGACATTTTCCCAATCTCCTCATTGATATGTATTGAAATGTGACACTTTTTATGTAGGCACAGTACAAATGAATGTTTTCATTGATAACCACTGTGTTAGATTAACACTAGCATTGACTGTAGTTTTAATATTTGTGACTAAACAACCCTTTGCTAGCTTTGCCTATAGCATTCATATCTTTTCAGAGTAAGGGTGTTCCCAAACCAAACATTAAGCAGGCAGGTTATTAGCATGTTATTCCCATGTTTGGGTGTTTTTTCTCCAGGTACTCTGTGTTCCTCCCACAGTCGAAACAGGTAATGGTGGAATTGGTGACTCGTCCTTGCCTGTAAATGTGAATGACTGTGTGATTTTTTTTTCGTCTATTTGTTCGTCTTGCTCTCTCTTCTTTCTTGCGTCGATTCTGCCCAGCTTCCTTCCACAGTCTAACAACGTGCAATATTGCTGAATTCGTGACACTAAATTGCCTGTAGATGTGGATGAAAGCAAAAATGGTTGTGTATCTCCAAGTGCTGGCCCTCTGATGAACTGGCAACTTGCTCATGGTGTACCCAACCTCATAAGCCCATTGGTTGATGGGTTTGTTTGCCTACAGCTAATCCTCCATGTTAACAATGCATGGATCCTCATTTCTGCTAATCGCACCACAACACACACTCTGTCAATCAATCAAAGACTCCAGGGGAAATGAAGGAAAGGTTTGCCGACAGGTTGACGTAAAGAGAGAGAGAGATCTTTTCTTTCCTGCAATAGAAACGAGCCGATCGAAAACTTAGTTTACCATACGCCAAGCCTCCATCCTTTTGAAAGCATTGATTTTGATAGGAGAATCAATACCAGACATGAACAATGCATTCACTCTCTTTTAGGCTACTGTGTATGTACTTTTATTTTCTTCCACTAACTGCTGCCAGAATAGACAGACGTTATAGACAATTTTTTATTGATAAGTTACAAAGAAAAGGAATTCAAAAAACCTTTTGGAAAATGTTATACTGTTCTAGATGTCATCATAACTATTTATTAATGTTGACAGAAACAGAATAGGACATATTATCAAGAGGATGAAAAGTCAAAAGAGTCACAGACAGGACACATCTTGCCATAACATTTTTACCTTCTTCTATTTCCTCTCTAATTCCTAGTGTATGTCGTTCATTTCGATCAAAAAGTAACAAAATAAAAGTACAAAATAGTTCAATTGAATATAAAACCAGGCCTATGCTCTTGTTTCCGACAGCTGTGGTATATCCCAGAAAAGTCCCCAATCCCTTTTATTGTAAAAGCAATCCCCCTGATTGAACTCCTTATATTAAATGTGAAGCTATTTTCGGAGTATTTCTGGTAAAAAATAAAAAAAAGGCTTACCGAAGTCAGCAAAGTTTGAAATATTATAATAAAACATGGGTAAAAGATGATATAAACAAGATAGATGACCTCATATGCGCCAGTAAAGTAGATCCATATGCGCCAAATTCTGACAAAATCTGATCAATGATCGAGAATTTACGGCCCAAAAGCATGTGGAGGTAAAGCACCAACTTCTGTCAGAATCATGTCTAACAACTAATCTTCCCAAAACCAATCCAGTTCTTCCTCAAACTGGATTTTTCTTTTTACCCCTAGTGAGTAAAATATGAACTTTTATAGTAAAATATGAACCTTTTATAGTAAAATATGAACTTTTATAGTATTGTAGTAAAATATGACGCAAAAAAGATAGGTCTACTTGATACTTAATATGCATTGAATTTGGACTAAATGGGACCGACAGTTAGGAAGTTATGACCGTAGACCATAGACCTTCCCCTGGGTTACCCCAGGGGGAAGTATAATGAAAGTATCCATGAAATAGCTATGATTTATCGCGCAAACATGAAAGATTGGCAGGCGGACCTGGCGGCAGACGAGGTGGCAACAATGACGATTCCATAATATCCCAGAATTTTCAGGGAAATAAATAAAAAATCAAACTAGAGCAATCACACAGAATAGGCGAGTTTAAAAACATGAGTTTTCAGGTTGGAAAAGCTGAAACTTCTGGACCCCATAAAAGATGAATGGGCAGTAGGTGTAGTGAGGAGCATGGAGAAGATGAAAGGAGAGTACGGTAAGGTATGTGGGGAAGAAGAAGGGCAGAGAGGTACAGAGGTGCAATGTTATGGAGGTATTTGACAGTGAGCCATAGAAGTTGTTGGAGAAAGGGATGGTGCTTTCTATGGAAGAGGTTCTGGTAATGATACGGGAAGCAGAGTTCTGAACCAATTTAAGGAGGAGCTTGATAGGAAGATCAGAGAGGGGGCAGTTGTAGTAATCAATGTGGAGGGTGACTAGGGCATGGACTCTGATGGCCGTGACTGGCAGAGACGGTTGATAATGCATATGTGGAAATATTCAGACTGAATTATACAATTCATGTGTGCTTCGAAAAGATAAGGTGCTGTCGAGGATTACACCCAGACTCTTGACATGGGGGGAGGCAGAAACAATTGAATTGTCCACAGTGGGGGGGAAGGTGTTTTCACTCTGGTGTTGGCCAGAGTTTTTTTTGGAGCCAACAAGGAGAACCTCAGTTTTATTGCTGTTTAGTTTGAGAAAGCTTTTGCAAACCAGGAGTTACTTTGAGTTTGATTGGTCTTTCTTGGTCTAATCCTCCTGAATTCCCTCCTCCATCCACATCAACATTACGTCTAGATTTACGCTCTTCTTCTGAGATGAGTCCGGTGTGGATAAAGACACTGCAAAACTCCCAGTGGAATCAAGGCGTTAGTTTAAAAAGTCAGGGTTGGTCTTGGGTGGACAACAGGAAACTGCTAAAAGAGTGGGGGTTGAGCATTAATCTGCAAGGCAATGCATTCAAATAGTCATGCAGAGGTACAGCCACAGTTATAACTTCCACTTCTCCTGGCTCAGAGAGGCAGAATCGCTGTTGGAAAAGCTTAAATTTTTGCAGACTACATCCACATCTCTATAATCGCTACTGTTATTCACACTTCACTTTAGATGTGGGTTTATTATAAATAGTATTTCATGGTGAAGAAATTGCTCATATTACTTTCATGTCATCCTACTTTTCTCACTTTTGTGTTACACTCCCAACATCTGAGATTAAACCATCGTGGGGTTATGCAATTTAGGTGTGCAGTAATTTGAAAAGTGAAAAGTGCATTATGGTCAAAAATAACAAGATAAAGGAAAATATGAATAAATTACGAGAAGAGTAAAGTGACCATTAATTCGGAGCAGAGCCTTCAGCCTGGGCTGAACATAGACACTGAAGTGGAAGCGTGTGGAAGCGTGTGGGGCAAGCAGTTATTGGCATGCTTGTTATTAGTTGTTTAGTTTTCACATTCTTTACTGTTGCTCCTCCGCTCTGATTGTCACCACCTGCTTCTTGTTAATCCCTGCCTCCCAGTGTATTTAATCTGTGCTCTCGAACTGTGCCAGATCGTGTTGTTCCCTTGTTGCCTGCCTTTACCTAGTAAAGAGACTGATTCACTAGACGTGCTTGAAGTTGTGATTTTGGATCCTAACTGTGGTACCAGCTTGACATTATGATCTGGCCATAGTGGATCCAGCTGACTTGAACCCACCGCATGTTGCTCTCTGCGATCAGTGCAAGCCCAAACGGCACGAGGAACAGATGTCCGCGGTGTACAGAGGAGTGAGGGATTTAACGGACAGACATGGCAAGTTTCAAGCATCCATCGAAACCAAGGTCACTCACCCCAGTTCCTGCAGCTGGTGAGTAGCTTGGATTCCCGGTTTCTCTCATCTCCGGCTGCTGCTGCGCCTGTTCCTCAGCTGTGATTCTACTCCAGCGGTCAGATTGTACTCCAGCGTCAAGTTCTTACCGTGCCTCCAGTCTCAACCTGGCCAAGCCCAAACAGTTTGGGAGTTTCGGTAACTGCCGGGCCTTTTTGCGATACAAGCCCACTCATTTCCTACCGAATGGTCCAAAGTGACATTCATGAACTCACTACTCTCAGGATGTGTAGAAGCGTGGGCGACATCAGAGTGGGCTCGGAATTCCCAGGTGTGCCAGTCACTCCGGGTTTTTATTTACACTCTAAGTGAGATTTTAGACCACACCGCTCCCGGTCTGGAAGCTGCAAGGGCTCTGGCCGGTCAGAGACAGGGAGGTTGCCATGTTACCGAATACGCCATTGAGTTCTGTACCCTAGCAGCGGACAGTGGATGGAACTCCGGCGCTCTCCGCGACACTTTCATTTCGGGATTTTCGGACACAATCAAAGACTCGATCACCCCCTTGGATCTTCCCGCGGACTTTCGAATGCCTCAGCTATGTTTCAAGCTCTTGTGATTGATGTTCTCAGAGAGATGCTCAACTCATTCGTGTCACGATACCCTCATCTTCTCTCCGGATGAGAGGAGCCATGTTCAACATGTCCGACAAGTTCTCCAGCGCCTTCTCCACCATCAGTTGTTTGTCATGGCAGAGAAGTGCGAGTTCCATGCAACTTCCGTTTTGTTCCTTGGATTTGTGGTATCTCCTGTTGTATCAGCTTGACACTTATAGAGAATCTGAGAGATACTCAGAGATTTTTTTGGTAGATTAAGAGGCTGGCAACTACTCAGACAATAATGGATGAATCTGCATGAATCTCTCCTCAACCTTTTTTTGTTTTGAGAAACACCCTCTGCATTTAGCTGGTGGGGCTTGGACACATAATCAGTGATTGACCCATCGTCATCGGGTGTGTCTGGTCTTTGATCATCAGACAACCTCGTCTTGCCGACTCAACCGGTGATGATCAGTTTCCGGCTTGAATTCAAGCGGAACGCCATGGATCTCCCCTTTTGATCCACAACCACTATAGCGCTTTTTCTGCGGATTCAGTGATGTTCCTGGTGGCTTTAGTCTATTGGAAAGCCACCAGGAATCTTGACAGGATAGAGAAAACACAGGATAG
This sequence comes from Lophius americanus, assembly GCA_037951165.1. Classification (NCBI taxonomy): domain Eukaryota; kingdom Metazoa; phylum Chordata; class Actinopteri; order Lophiiformes; family Lophiidae; genus Lophius; species Lophius americanus. The sequence goes on along the minus strand of JBBDHG010000008.1, from coordinate 8,093,183 downwards.
TGTTGATAGATCCATACCTTGAACCTCGGTAGGAGTCCTGACTTGTCCACTGTTGTTTTCAGTTCCATCTCTGTTGTCTGGACCGCCTCCCTGTCAATCAGGGCTCCATCCAACATCTTCCCCAGGCTCTTCACAGGCTTTTTGAACACTGATGTGATTAGGACCCCAAACTGATGCTGCCGTAGTAGTCCGGAATGAGTTCTTGGATCTTCTCTGGGACTAGATATGCTGTCAAGGACGTTGTCTACAGATTATGCGAAAGGGATCCACAAGAATGGAGACGCTAAAGTGGAAGGCACAGGAGACAGGCAACTACTGAGAATTTGAGAGGTACTAAGATAATTTGATGCAGATGTAAGTAGATTTAGAGGCTGGAATTAACTCGGACATTAATGGAGGAGTCTGCATACATTTTTCCTAAACTTTGGGTACTGTTGCATTGGGCGGAGGTAGGCTGCCTGTGTGCCTGATTGCTTTTACCAGTTACTAACTGTTCAGTCAGATTATTAATGAAATGAAATGGAAACCGCCTGTTACTACAGCAACTGTTGTCTAACCTATTTTAGTCTTTTTTTCTTTCAGCTCTTTCCCTTTATTTTATGGGGTTGTCACAGCGGATCTCTTCTTCCGCATTTATGCATTTGGTATAGTTTTTTTTTTTTTTTTTTTACGTCGGATAGCCTTCCTGAACCCTCCCATTTATCCGGGCTTGGGGCCAGCACCAGATATGGCTGGGTAGGCTGGTAGCACTGATGGTCCACACTGGAATTCTGCCATGTCTTCTTTTGAGTGGGATTTGAACCCCAGTCTACTGGACCAAAGTCAGTAATGTAATGCACTGAACTCTCCAGCTGCTGCTGAACCTGACTAGTACCAGTATTATATTAATATACTAATAACGATAGTGTTAGTGGCACGCTTGAGAGTTCCTGTACTTGCTTGTGTCTTGGTCATTTCAGCTATTTAGATAGCGAATGTTGATCATGTCTTTATTTAATACTTTTTTTTATTTAAATGGAGTGTTTTTTGTTGCCCTCTTGTTGGTGATTTGTGGTATAATTTTATTCTATGTGTATAGCTTGGCTCCAGTAATTTGCTGGTGAAACAATTCTATCGCATCGGAGATTAACTTTTAAATCACAGATACATGGTAAGTAATACACTAGGCTTAAATGTGTAGTTCAGTTCAGTTCAGACTTTTATTGCCTCAAGGGGAAGGTTGATTTGCATAAGTTGTAAAAACAGACAGAAATACTACATGCAATAGGACATGGAACAAAGGAACAGCAACAACCAAGAGAAGAAGAAATGTATCTGCTTGTTAAAAGAATATGAATGTCAGCAGTGATAAAAACAATAATAGGAGAAATAGCAACAAAGTGCTGCTGACCATTCTGGCCCCTCCTGTTCCACTACATAGAATAAATGGTGACCATTTAGGGTGAGAGGTGTTCACAGACTATATACAGAGCAGACCTAACATTAACCTTACTTTCACTTTTGTCAGTAAAATCCCTGCTCTGACACCTTTGTAGCGTAAGCAGGATAAACTTTTTGTTCAACAATAGATTTCCTCTAGCTACACTTTGATCCCCATGACCCTGTTGTCAATTAATTGATTGTCCTTCCTTCTTCCTACCACCCAACATAACTTGTGATTTTGGGGATTATTTTGACTAGTAATCTAGCCATGACAATTTGATACTTCTCAAAGTTGGTCAGATTTTATGCTTCCCTATTTTACCTGCTTCCAACACATAAAATTCAAGGACAATATGTTCACTTGATGGCTGATATATCTATATATATGTAACAATTTCAAAAATGCCACAGAGAGTTAAATCTGGTTGGTTTAGTTAGTCTGAGTGGGGCGAGTGGGATAGATTATGTTTGTGCTGGCCAGCGTGGTGCCTTTCCCATTCCCCCCCTCTGCTGAGAGCACCGAATGTCCTTTTAGTGCTATGGGTGACATCACATTTTCACTGGCTGTGGTGACACCTGTATGCCATTGGTGCAACAGATTTATATTCAAAATAAATTAAAAGTTTAAAATCCTAATCAGTGTCTGTATACACATTCATCTGTGCCGTTTTTGTCTGCCAGAGCATTTTGCCGCTGAACCATCATAAAAATATTGCAAATATTACAACTATGTTGCACAGCCAGCTGATTAGATATTTGCAGAGCAGGATGACAAAAGCACAACGAGCAAACAAATGCAAGCAGCAAATCAAACTAAACCCAAAAAGTAGTGACTCGCCACAAATCCAGAAGCTTTTAATCCTGCCTGGAGTCTCAGCAGCTCGTCGAGGAGACGCAAAAGAAGAGGCAGCATCTTCCTGTGTTTATTTCCCCCTAACAAAAAGCTGCATGTGTATTCAACCCTTAGCTCCGCCATGTAAGCTTCTATTCAGACGGACGTCTGGCAACTCAAGGCAACCTTGTGTTTCCCTCCAACGCTGCAGCTGTCAATCAGGACCCCCACCCACTGACGGCCTGCTTGGGGGGAGATTGCCCTCTATTGCCTGCTGTCAGGACTGCAGGAGGATGACTGGGTGGATGGATGAGGATTTCCCCCTGAAGACTATCATACATATACATGGAGTTATTTTTCTCAGTTTTTCCATAAATTGGCCGTTTTAAGGCGTTTGCATACAAGATAATATCGAGATTTTTGAATCAAAGGTCAGCGAAGAACTGTATCAGTGAGTCAGGCGTGCAGGCCATTAATTTACCCTGATTAATGCATTTTTTGTTGCTGAATATTTTAGAAATGAGTTTCTTTAATGTTTCCAAATGTCTGTCAAATGGGTAATACATGGCATTAGTCTATATGCCAACCTGAATATGCCTGATCTTGGATGCTAAGAAGGGTCAGGCTTCAGTCACTGCCCCTGCTGTCTATTATTTGGATTATTAAAAAAAGAAAGAAAGATAGATGGGGGCCATTTTAATGAAACTGTAACATTTTTGTTCATTCTACTGTTCAGTAGTTACCATGTCAACATTTCTCTATAAGCATTTTATAGTTAGAGAAACAGCAACCCCTAGTTAAAACAAATATGTCTCCGGAGGGACTCAAGTCATGTTGGCATTCTTTTATCGAAGAAAAAATAATTAGTTGTTCATCATTTATAAAGTTAAATGAACAACCAATCAGATGAGGTTATATAGTCACTATCATATGATATCTATGTATTTATAGCTTTTAGTGAAAATAGTTTCCGTAAAATTCCCTCCATTTGAATTCCCCCTGATTGCAGGGCAAGTCCAAATCTCATCTCTCAAATGAAGACACAAACAGATCTGGCACATCACGTGTTTGATAAAAGTGGCCTGGTGATGCTTTGTGAACGTAGAACTTTCTAAATTTGTTATCAATTTGTCACTACACATCAAATAGTCAGTTTTACATTTGGATTGGGATGCATGAATTAATAACATTATGTATTAATTCACAAGACCTTATGTAGGAGTGGCTCTCGCAATTATTTCAATAATGAACCCATTCTGAATATCTTTTTCAAGCAAAGTACCCCATGATCAGTACAAAACGTTATGGTAGGAAATAATGAAATAATGGGTTTAACTGTACCACCAGTGTCACCAGTCACCACAAGCTAAAACCGACCCTGACTGCAAAAGTTTCAACTAAGATGATTCTGTTTATTTTCATAATTCATTCAATGTTTAGCCTTTTCACAGTCAACTTGACATGACTGTCCTTTTTTTCCACGATTAACAATTATGTTTTGGATTATTACACTTATATTTGCATAATTATTAATCTATTATGATGCATTATGATGCTAGCAAAAGTGTATAAATTACATTTCACACTGAGGCTGCACTCACATCAAATGTGACACTCGATCTTCAATATTCAATATTGATATATGTATAACATCAAACACGACGTCGACCCTAACCCTAACCCTAAAGTCAGAGGTAAGTCTGAAAACCTAACGCTGCTGTATCTAAGTCTTATTCATAAAGTTCATTATCTGGTCTTCTTAATCGTAAATTGTAGTACGCATTAGGATGAAGAGGCATATCCCTATTCTTCTTTCTTTCTTCCAAATTGTCCGACCTGTGGTACAATTTCTCAGGTAATAGTAAATAAATAAATTATATAAATCATGTAGAATTTCCTTATACGTCTGGTGTTATATTCTATGAGTGTTTATATCGTGGAGCAGATTGAGTTTAAGATCTGTAATGTATCTGCTGAATGAAATTATATATTGGAAGGTGATCGTTTTTTTTCTTTATTTTCTTTGGGCTGCTGAAAGGTTGTCGGATTGTGTCGTCTCTTACAGATTTAGAAAAAAATAGAAATCCATCCAATTTCTTCCGCTTATTTGGGGCCAGGTAGCAGTGGCAGAAGACTAAGAGGAGACATCCATATATTCCTTTCCGTAGCAACACTCCAACTCATCCTGGGGGATCTTGAGTGGTTCTCGGCTATATATCGTATATCGTATACCATAAATCCCTATATCGACCATATATCGTTCCTTTAGCGAATTCTATGTCGATCTCAGGGTCTCTTTCAAGTTGGCTGAAAAACCTTCAAAGGGAGGTGCCCTGGAGGCATCCTAGTTACATGCCTGATCCACCTTAACTGGCTCCATTCGACACAAAGGAGTTGCAGCTCAACTCCGAGCTCTCTCCGGATGTCCAAGCTATCTCTAACGCTGAATCCAGCCATCTCCTCTCTTCACCACAGCAGATGGATACAACCCAAGACACCAAGATACTTGAGCTTCTTTGCATGAGGTAGCAACTCACCACCAATCCGAGGGGGACAATCCATTGCTTCCCGGCGGAGAACCATGGCCTCAGATTAGGAGGTGTTGTCTTTCATACTGACCGCTCACACTCAGAGGCAAACCAATCCAGTGCATGCTGGAGGTCACGTACTGATGAAGCCAACAGGACCATATTATCTGCAATGAGCAGAAATGTAATTCTAAACTCCCCAAACTGGATAATCTCCTCACTTCGACTGCAGGTTGAGATACTGTCCTTGAATATCAATAACGGAATCAGAGTTCAACAATGGTTTGATTTTCTGCCGAGAATTCGGACACAACTCTCACTTTGTTTTTAGAGAGACCGGATGGCCCATAATAATGGCCCCAGTACCTTAAACTCCCGCAGTACCCCCCCACAGGACTCGCTGGGGGGCACGGTCATAAGCCCGTTCAAAACCATGAATTCCCATGACCCAGCCAGCAAGCCAGCAGCGGTAAAAAGCTGGTACACTATTCCACGACCAGGACGGAAACTGTATTGTTCCTCAAGGCATTTCAAGGAACCTCTTTTCCACATGCATCGAGTAAACTTTCAGGAAGGCTGAGAAGTGTGATCTCATTATAATTCAAACACACCCTCTGGTCCCCTTTTTAAAAAGCGAGACCCCGACCCTGTTCACTCCACAGGCACTATCCCTTTCTGCAGCGCAATATTTAAAAGACGTGTCAACCATGACAATCCGAAAATGTCCTAATCCTTCAGAAACTCAGGGCGAATCTCACCCAGCTTCTTAACTACCTCAGCGACCGCTGCCAGGGTAATTGATGGGCCGTCTCCTGAGTTTTCTAACTCTGCCTCCATGTATTATATTATTATAATTATTATTATTACTATAGAGAGTGTGGCTTCCATTTCCCTACAAAATCATCAGTACGGCTTAGCAGTTCTCTGGTCTGGCTGCACACAGTCTGGGCCGAGCCCTGCTTTACCTTTCCTGAGTTCTCGCAGAGTTTGCCAAAACTTCTTTGGGGCCGATCCAAAGTTATTATCCATGGCCTCCCTAAACTCCTCCCACACCCAGGTTTTCGCTTCTGCTACTGCCAAAGCTGCGATCCCTCTGATCTCTCGGCACCTGTCTGCTTTTTCAGTAGACCCCTGGATTAACCAAGTCCAAAGGGCCTCCTTTTTCAGCATAAGGTGCTTTTTCAGACTTGGTTAGCGCAGCGGTCTAGAAAAAATAGACTGTTGGAGCTATTTGTTCTACTGAGTGTCATTTATGGTTTGTTTGTTCGAGGGATAATGCAAAAACTAACAGACTAATTTCCAAAAAACTTAGTAGACTGATCTGTCATTTTCCAGGAGAGATTCCTTTAGATTTTGGAGCTGTTCCAGATAAATATAATGATTTAATTCAAAAGGAGGATTAGCCCTCCTGGGAACAAATACTATGGTGCAATATTAACAGTAAACTAAAGAAAACACTTCCAAAAAGCTTAAGCTAACACATTATCCAAAACCTGAATGAATAAACAGAAAGTCCGAGGATCGTCCTTAACTAGTAATGATATTAAAACATTTCATATGGATTATATTCATTTAAAGTACATGATTTGTGTGGGATATATGTGCACTTTCTTTACCGATAGATTCAAATAAAAACGTAAAATTATCCACTGTATTTGAGTGCCTGATTGTTGAAAGACCTGCTGAGGGAAAAGATTAAAAAGAATAATCAAACGGCTGAAGATAGGAGTCATAGTGGGAATGAGACCTTTTGGTATCCAGTTCTGTTTACCTGAACGTGAATGTGGTGAGCTGCTGGTTGCTGAATTGTGTGCAGCAGCTGTGATGTGTATTATTTTTTTAAATTATTTTTCTGTGTCAGACTCCTCTGGGAGAAGGATCTAACATCCTGTACTGTATGTTCCCGTCTCACCACAAGCACAGTTTTTTTTTACATCTCAAGATTCAAAACAAACAGTGACAACAACTTCTTCATGTTGCCAGTTCCTTTTTTATCTCTTTCTCTTGGTTTTCTGTCCCTTTTCTCCCTGCCTGTTCCACTGATGTCTTCTTTTCAACAGCACAGGAGAAGCACTCAAAGGAGCGTCATCACTGTTTTTTCTGCCCTCCCTTCCCTCTGCTTCAGCACAAAGAATGCTTTCAATATTTAATGCAGTCGAGCACAGAGAGAAGGCGGCCCAAACAAAAGGGAGAGGAGTAGCAATGATGAGCAGCTTTAAACGGGTAAGGCGTTTTACTTTGCTGAAAATATCCTGTCAGCTTTCAGCTAAAGAAAGAGTAGCATGATCGGTACGAATGTTTCCAAACACAATGCTCAGGGAAGCACATAAGCATATTATACAAATAGTTTGTTCTTTTGGCGATATAGGAAAGCCTTTTTTCCCTAAAGGCTGAACTGGTTTTATACCATCTGCACGTTTCACCCCCTGCATTCAACATTCAAACTTTTGAGCGTGCAACATGCATTGTCTGGATCCTTATGTTCATAACGCCATACTAAGTATGGCGTGAAATACCATTAGGCTTCATAGGCTTCATTATGTGTAGCAATATACCTCCTTTAGCCATCTACACACTGATAATGAAATAAATTTGTACTTCGTTTTACTAACACATCGCAAACCTGCTTGTATTTGCCTCCTTCGGGAAATGATAAAGAAGAAACTTATCAACAATGTTTCATCATCAACCATGACTAAACACACACTGCCTCATATGTGCTGTGGATGTCACAGATAATTTAAAAAATCTAGATGCCAATCAGTTAAATGGAGATCTATTGAAGTTCAATCAGAAAGTCTATCTTCTTGCACACTCGGGCTAAATTTACTGCCCTTTCCACTCTATAATCCTCACCTTTCACACAAGCTCAGCCTCGATTACCTGCTTCATGGTCTGGAGAATCCATTGCTATCAGCTGCAGTCATTCAGGTAGCCTCATCCATCCAATCACTGTGTTACACCTGCAGGTTTATAGCCCATCGCCATCAGCTGTTATCCTCAAATACTGTATGTCTTTCTTTCTCAATATCTTCTCTCTCCAGCGGGAGACACATATGATCAACCATGATTAACAAGTAGGACTGGTTTTTAGTTTCTACCAGCATGTCGCTGGTTTGCGAGCCCTCCTACTCCCAATCTTCAACCTAGTCCTTGCAGATCCATCAGCCACAGCAGAGTCATCAACCACCACCTGGGTATCCAGACTCAAAATTCCATGCCGCGGTCAGTGCGGAGACCCTTCCATCACAATCTCCCAGAGGAGTCTGAGCGAAAAAGACTTGCTAATAGACCAATTATAACACATCATGTTTTGTGATAAAACATCCATCTTTTCTTAATTCTATATCTTTTCTGACTGAAATATTATTTCAACTGTACAAATATACCATCCAAGAGATTTATGGATTTCACATCGCAAAAGGACTTCATGATCAATCATCTCATTAATTGTTAAACCATATATGTGATGTATCGGCTAGTATGTCCCAATTTTGTAGGTCTTAAATGAGCATGTTGTGAGAATGCATTTTAGTTATTTTATAGGAGAATGTCATGGAGTTTACTTGTTATTTTCATGCTGCTGTTTCTGATTGGCAAAATGTTTCTGAATGTGCACACAGGTCAGGGAATTTCACCTACTGCTTCAGGAATTGCATCTGAATGGCTAAGGTCCAGATGTGTCATGTCTGGAGACTATTGGATATATTGCATCGTGTGAAAACATGCATAAAATGAATTTCATTCGGCATGCTCTGTATTGACTTTGTATGCAGTGACGATGTACAAATCATTTGTTTCTCATTTGCTTTGATCACACCTCTACGAAACCTGTTCAAAATCTGCTGGATTATTTTTAACGTTTTTGTGGATCGCTACAAAGAGCTATTGGGGCCATTGGCTTGTATATTTATACAGATGGAGAAGCCAATGAATGTCATGACTCTGTGTTTATGTAGTATGATTACATACTACATAAACGCATTGTGAAGTTTGTGAGGTTTCGTCATTTTGCTCTGTGTTCCTGTTTTATTTTGAAATTGTTATGTATGTAGTTCAGTTAGTTTTACATTTCCTGTCATGTTTTTAGTGTGTTTATCTGTTTATTGTTTTTCATTTCTTTAGTCCTTCCTAGTGTAGTCGTTGTGTGTTTCACTTGTGTTCCTTTTCCCTCTCTGTGTCTGTCCTGTGATTCTGTCTCCTCTTGTGTGATTATTCATTATGTTCACCTGTTTCCCCTCTAGCTGTGGCTCATTGTCTCATTAAATCAGTGTATGTAGTCTGTCCTCACCCTTTCCTTCGTTGCCAGTTTGTTGTTTGATGTTCCCCCGTGTCATCACTCATCCCAGCTTTTTCCGCCGTAAAGAACCTGCCCAACCCTGTCTGAGGGAAATTTTGCCTAAATGGCTCCTTCTGCTCCAGCCTGGGTGTTTGCTAGCCACCAGCCAGATAGTCCTCTGTCAGCTGCGGCTCCTGAGCCCGCTAGCCTCCTACCCGCTAACCCTCAGCCACCATCATCACCTGAGGGAGCCAAGAGAGGTTCCTGTGGTTGGTGTCGATCTGGACTCTCTTTTTCGCAGTGAATCCTCCCACGACTTCTCTCCCAACTCCCTCTGGGACTCCTGCCATGACCTGCCACGCTCCCCAGTGCTCCAGTCCCAGATCCTGACTTCGACTCTTGCTCTGTGCTCCCCAGGGACCCGGAATCTAGCTCTGTGCTCCCCAGTCACCTGGACTCTAGCTCTGTACTTCCCAGTTCCCCAGGTCCTGACTCGGAGCCCTTCAGTGCCTCTGGTTTCTGATTGGTCTCTACACACTGTCAGCCAGAGAGTCCAGAGAGGTTTTACCCTCGTCGCCGGCCCCTAGATTCAGCTCGCCGCAAGCCCCCGGCGTGGTCTCCTCTTCGTTGCAGAAATCCGGAGATGTCTCTCCATCGCCACCTTGCCCGCTGGCCTCCTGCTCGGCTTCCTGAGGGCCCTTTCCACCATCACTGCCGGCTGCCTCGTGACCAAGTCCGGCTCCACGGCAGCTCCCTCCTCATAATTGTTTCCACGGGCACCCACGTCCTTGGGCTCCTCGTGATCGAGTTAGCGTCCACTGGCGACATCCTCCTCGTGTTTGGGTTTGCCTCCACGGATGACTTCCTCCTCAGGCTCCTCGTGATTGGGTTCGCCTTCAGGGGCGACCTCCTCCTCGGCTCCTCCTGATCGGATTCGCCTTCAGGGGCGACCTCCTCCTCGGCTCCTCCTGATCGGATTCGCCTTCAGGGGCGATATCCTCCTCGGGCTCCTCATGATCAGGTTCGCCTTGACAGTGGACCTCCTCCTGAGGCTCCTCATGATCAGTTTCACCTTCACGGGCGACCTCCTCCTCGTGCTCTTCGTGATTGGATTTGCCTTCATGGGCGACCTCCTCTTCGACCCCCATAGGGATCACTCTGGTGCTTCCTGGGTCTGGATCTTCCTTCAGTTTGTTCACCGGACATAGGTATAGGTCTGATGGACCGAGCCCGGGATCGTTGATTTTTTTTGTTTTTTTGTTATTTTGAACCTGGGTCCAAGCCTTGCCCCAACTTAAGTTCTTAATAATGAGCAGGTAGGACCAGACAGAGGTGTGATATATGGGCAACATATTTTTTTTTGTCGTTATCCTCGATGTTGCCTGGGAGACTTCCCTCTCCCCGGCCACATCCACCAACTCCTCTAGGAGGATTTCGAGGCGTTCCCACACCAGCCGAGAGATGTAATCTCTCCAGCGTGTCCTGGGTGTGCCCCGGGGTCTCATCCCAGATGGACATGCCGGAAACACCTACCCAGGGAGGCGTCCGGGGGGCATCCTGATTAGATGCCCGAACCACCTCAACTGACTCCTCTCGATGCGGAGAAGCAGCGTCTCTACTTTGAGCCACTCCCGAATGTCTGAGCTCCTCACCCTATCTCTAAGGCGAAGCCCAACCACCCTGCAGAGAAAACTAATTTCAGCTGCTTGTCTCCGCGATCTCATTCTTTCGGGCATGATCCGCAGTTCATGACCATAGGTGAGGGTCGGAACGTAGCTTTTCGGCTCAGCTCTCTCTTCACCACAACGGATCGATGAACCGTCCGCATCACTGCGGACGCCGCTCCGATCCATCCGTCCATCTCCCGCCCCCTTTTTCCCTCACTCGTGAACAAGACCCCGAGATACTTGAAGTCCTCATTTTGGGACAGAAACTCCTCCCCGACCCGAAATGAGCACTCTAACTTTTTCCGGCTGAGAACCCGGGCCTCAAACTTAGAGGTGCCGAATCTCATCCCGGCCGCTTCACACTCAGCTGCAAATTGTCCCAGTGCGAGCTGGAGGTCAGTGTTCGAATGTGCCAATAAAAATTAATAACAGAATCGGTGACAAAGGGCAGCCTTGGCGGAGTCCAACTGCAACTAGAAACAAATCTGACTTACGGCAATGCGAACTAGACTGAGATTGGACAGCCCGTAGCAGTGGACCATCCACTCCATACTCTCGGAGCACCCCGCAAAGGATGCCCTGAGGGACACGGTCGTAAGCATTCTCCAGATCCACAAAACACATGTGGACCGGTTGGGCAAACTCCCATGTCCCCTCCAGCACCCTCGAAAGGGTATAGAGCTGGTCCAGTGTTCCACGACCAGGACCAAAATCGCATTGTTCCTCCTGAATCTGAGGTTCGACTATCGACCGGACCCTCCTCTCCAGTACCCCGGTATAGACTTTCCCAGGGAGGCTGACGAGTGTGTTCCCCCGATAATTGGGACACATCCTCTGGTCCCCCTTCTTGAAAAGGGGAACCACCACCCCAGTCTGCCACTTCAGAGGTACTGCCCTCGATGTCCACGCAATGTCGCAGAGTCGTGTCAGCCATGACAGCTCTACAACATCCAGAGCTTTCAGATACTCAAGGCGGATCTCATCCACCCCCAGGGGGCTGCCACCGCGGAGTTGTTTAACAGCCTCAGCGACCTCAGCCGCAGTGATGAGCGGACCCACCTCCAAGTCATCCAGCTCTGGTTCCTCCTGGGAATACGTGTTGTTGGGATTGAGGAGATCCTCAAAGTATTCCTTCCACCGCCCAATAACTTTCTCAGTGTAGGTGTGGAACCCAAAAAAGTGTAAGATTTAAAGAAATAGCTAGTAGCTGTTAGCTTCTTACTCAAACACAATTAATAACTGATTAAATGCTGATTTTCCCACGTTCTTTTACGTTCATAAAGTTTTGATCAATACATAAGTTAAACATTTATGTAAGATAGATGTCGTTACTCCTGTTTTCTCTTAATGCCTCATTTGGAATGCTGGTATGATGGTCAAAAAAAACAAACTGCCATCGTTTTATTTAGTGTCAACAATCAAGAGAGGTATCAAGAGAAAATCTCTTCAATGCAATAGTGTTTAGACCGTTTGAAGCATGTTATAGTAGCAGCAGTACTAGTAGAATCTGCAGAAGTGCTAATAGGTTAATATTAGTAAAAATCATACTAGCAGTTGAATTATAGGTTGGATTCCAGTTGAGGGTTTCACATGTAAAACCAAAAACTGCCTTAGAAGGCTGGACCAAACAAAAAGGGATAGGAGTTATTTTTTGGAAGTTTAATTAGCATCCAAATCAACATAAATGTTGTGCCACTTTAGCAGGAACATTGAGAGCGAACCATAAAGCACCACTAAAATAAGACAGTCATTACTACTCATTGCTACTCACTTAAAATGAGCCCATCTTCAGAATCCTAAGTTGCTGAACATGTAGATTTATAATTTGTATATATAAAGTTAAAGTGCATACGTTAAAGTGAGAGAGAAAAATAGTTTTATCTGTTTCCACCCCGAATTCTTATGGCAAAGAACAAAATGGCAGCGTATTATGAGACAAACTACAGATACTTCGGTGATCTGATTAATGAGCTATCTGTTTTTCCTGCTCAAAATTGTTATTTCATTGGTTTTAACAATTTCATTATCAATAGACATCCTTTGAGCATATTAGGGGATACCATCTGCAGCTCACCTTGCACTGCAGTCAGATATGAACTATAATGTGGCTTTAAAAAAGCAGTTTCTAAAAGGACCTCAGCTGGCTTTTTTCCAGCAACAAAGAGGTACTGATAGCAGCAACTGTGAGCCATCTTCAAGTTTTAAAGCCCCCTTTTTCTCCACATGTTCTTGCTTTATGTGAATCTTGGAAAATCTGTTTGTCCATGCTTGCTTTGTGAGGATGTCACACTATTTGGCAGGTACCAGCCCCAAACGCCACTTCCTGTCAGCAGACAAGACGAGGACAAAGGGCTGCAGCGAAGCCAGACGAAGAGATGTAGTAGAGTAGAAGCGATAACCTTCCCCCTGACACCCAGCAGCAGAATAGCTCTAGTTCACCTCATCCACTATAACAACGAGTCACAGGTCATAGTCTCAACCTCTGCAAGAAAGTGACAAAATAAAGCAGACAGAAGGTGCTGGCGATGAGAGCGAGGGTATAGATACATGTTGAAGATTTGTGAAGATAAAGTAAAAAGAATAATCATCCTCAAAATATTCATGATCATTTTTTTCGATTGGTTATATTAAATAATTGGTATTCCAGGAACCCTTTGTAACTTCTGATACTGATACTCAATGTTCAGTTATCAAAAGAAATGGAATCACAATTCTTTATTTTTTTTATACGTTGGATGCATATTCAAAGAGTTTAAGATGTACCTGATGTCACTGACTTAAAGAATTCCTCATCAAATCCATTCATTATTTAATTAGGCCTACAACATCTTGCACTGTTGAACAAGCAAATTGACCTCCTTAAATTAAATGTGAAAAAAGCTCCCCCTAGTGAGTTAAAGATGAACTATTAGAGAAAATGTGATATATACAAGATAGATCTCCTTTTGTCTATTCACAGGCACCACATTTTGACAAAATTGGACCAGCAGTATAGAAATGATGGTCCAAAAATCTTGGAAATAAAGTTCCCCCTACTGTCGGTGATGAAACAGACCTTTCGCAAAATCAATTTCCTCCTTCCTCGCACTAAGGTCTATGTGTATGCATTTTGAGTTATCACATTAACACGAAGGATCTGCAGTGGCGGTGGCGACAACGGAGCATTTACGATTCAATAGTATCCCTTACTTTTTGGTGATGAAATAAGTGGGCAGACTTCCATTGCAATTGGTGGAAATGACATTGCAACACATGGAAATGTCATTTTAACAAGCTGTAATAATTACATGACTATTAATAATATTTTGATTGTAGAGAAATACCTTTGACAATAGAAATAATAGCAGTTATACATTTCCACATGAATCCAATGAATAAGGATTAGGATAGATGGTGGTGTAGTCATTTTCTTTGTATTTCTATTGATTGTGGCAAACCTTTTTGACCTTAAATCAAAAAAAGGTTCACTATATCAGTTTAGTTTTGGAAGTGACTCTTAACATGTCAATACATTGGCCAAAAAAAATAAATCCATGGAGTAGGAATGATTCTGTAGAACTGATGATTTTAACTCAACAGACTTCTATACCTGTTGTCAGACGTTTGAAAGATAATAGACTCATAAGACATCCATATTTTCTCAATTACTATAATACGGCCTGGGATTCCTACATGAATACTTCCCAATGCCAATGATGATAATCTTTTGAGTTGTAGTTTACTCCAGAAAACACATCTGCTCCAACTTTTTCACTATGTGTTCAACTTATCCGTTACAATCACCATGAACCACGGCCATGTCAAATCATGGCATAGGCATAGGCAAAAATTCTAAATTCAAATGTTCATAAAACCTTCGTAAACCTACCCCTTAACAGCATTGAGTGTGTACATGGTTCATTGAAAGTACTTTCTTACGACTATCTTGATATTTAAAAAAAAACAAAAAAAAAAACATTTAAGTAGGGTTAGTATTGTGGTCTTGTGAAAACTCGACAGGAATTTTTATGTGTAAATTTGACATCATAATCCACATGGGCCCAAAATGTATTTTTACCATGAGACATTTTGGTTAAAGAACTGAATGGATGAATCTGTGGAGAATTATAAAGGAAATATGATAAATACAAGTGAACACATTAAATGCACAGATTCCCAAAAAATATCTGACATTTCTTTTAAGATTTCAAAAGTTTGATGTGCTCTGTGATATTACAAAAAAACAGAGATCCAGCAATAGTGAAGCATACAGGGATGCAGCTGAGCACAACTGTGGTTAATAGTTTGCTTTGGCTTGAATGATCAGATCCAATTATGTCATACTGTGGCTTCACAACTCAAGCTTCTCTCGGCTTGTTCTTCCCTCTGGACCCAAATGGGTCACTGAAGACGAGCTCAAAGTGAGGGCCCAAACAAAATATTTGAAAGAATTCCCTCCACAGGGAAAGAGCCAGTCTGTATTGGGGGATAGTGCAGATAAAAAATAGATTAATTCTAGCTTTTTATCATGGTTCAATCATTCTTTTTTTTTTTTCAGCAGGACCCTGTGGGAGTAGTGCCGATGGCACTGAACAGAACTGCCTGGACAACAAAGGAGCGGTCTTTACCTTTCATCCATCCTGGCCCTGCTCTCCCGGGGTTAAGATGACCATCGATCAGCTGGGCTAATAAACACAAAGAGCTGCTGGTAAAAGAGCTCACAAAGCAGTGCAGGTCTGCCTGTCAATTACCAGTCTCGACTAAACCCCTCTCCGCTGGTGAGTCTGCCCTACACTTCGCAGTGTACCATATGAATGCATCACATGTCATGCTCTGTATCACTATCCCTAGCACAAATATGCTCACATTAGGGTTTACATAACATTAAGATGTTTATTCTTGTCCAAAAAAACATATCCGTTCAAAAGGGCAGAAATTGCTTTTTCAAAGCTAAGAGAGCGCTTTAGAAGTTTCCTCCGCCATAATTTCTACCACCCACACCTCTCGTGGGGATGACTTCTTCCATGTCCTCTAGACCCACCAGCACCCTCTCGCTTCATCATCCTCTTCCTCCTTCGTCCCTGGCTCTTTCCCAGAAATCACATGTTTGCAAATGGGCCCCCAGCTTGGTTGTTGGAGGGCTCCCTGGTGGATACGCCAATTAGCCCCGGCCCCTCGGCCTCAGAGAAGTGGAGCGAGGCCGATGGTACAGAGAGCTCCATGATGTCCCCAGAGCTCCCGTTTAACGGGTGACCGCAAAAGACGGGTCGAGGAGAGGCATAAAGAGAGGAGGGGGGGGGGGCGAAGAGCGAGGACGTTGAGGATAATAGATGACCCCTTTGTCTGTGTTTCCGCTAAGGATTTTGAATCAATTGCGGCTTTAGTTCAGTAGGGAAAAAAAGTGATGGAACGTGGAAAACGTTGAAGATATATGATCGACCAGGGCAGAATTAATGTGGATACATTGAAAATGTACTTTTCTTACTACATCTTGGCCACCTTTAACCACGTTCAACAGGTCACTTATGAAAACATCTGGAAATATTTTCACTACCAGTGTGCATGTCAATTTCCTATAAGCACTTACATTGATGGTCATTTAGGCGTATAGTTCTGGAGACTTACTTTTGTGTTGACCTTGTTATGTCGACTGCATCATAATTAAAGTCTTATGTAACATCCGTACGCCTTATGGATTTTTTGCATTTTAATGTCCCTAAGCAGATGGAACAGATCTTTTATGGGAAACTACATAGCCACCTGAGTCGACAACCAACTATGGAACTTTTTCCAAAATCATCTCAAAGAGTCAACTTTCACACAGTAGTTTTTCAAAATGATTGTAGAATGTTCAGTCTTAGTATTCCCAGGTGAGGATTAGTTCAGTGTGGAGCGTATATGTGCTCTCCCTCTTTGCATTGGTCCCGTCTGCCTTCTCCAGCTGCTCAGCTGTGGCAGCTGCACAGGTGAAATGGTGGCTCTAATACGCCCGTGAAATTCAGCATGGACGAGTGTTTGTCTCTACGCTGCGATGACCTGAACAGGATAAGCAGTTACAGAAGCTCAGTTTTTGGTCCCCACCATACTCTGAGGGAAATATCTGGCTCTTTAGCTGTTAAATACTCCATGATGTTCATGAGGTGGCCCGCCTGCTGTTTGCTGCTGAGTACACCCTGTACTGTTTCTAAACATTCCAGGTATTCCAGCTCTGGACTTAAATATTTCTGGATAGTCTATTTTTGAGCAAAAGATGCATCATCTACATTTAGAGTAGCACTTGTTGCTATAGTCTACTTCCTCAGACAGAAAGCCCACTAGCGATTTCATCGTAAGAAGGATGCAAATTATGTATTTGCAAAATCAATTATGGATGTCTGGTTTTTCAAGATGTGACTTATGATATACAAGCCATATGGAGCCTCTAAACTTCTTACAGAGAGTTGGAGGAGGTAACATGATCAGTATTGTTTGTTTGTCTGTTTCTTAGCTGGATAACTGAAAAGGGTTTGAAAGGATTTCAATTACATTTTGTGGAAATTTGAGCCCTGGGAAGGGGAACAGGTGATTCAATTTGAGGCTTTTCTGTATAACTTTATAGATATTTATTCTGGTTATGTATTGTTAGTAGTTTATCTTAAAATACCCCAGTCCTCTTTTTCTGTGGAGCTCCAAAAATGTTTTGTGTACAGTATGTTCCATCAGACTGGGGTTGAGAGGATAATGACTGGAGTGACAGAACTTTTCTTTTAAAATCAGGGAATATGCTGACAAATCTTTATTGTTTGTATCAGTAAGCCCTATCACTGTGCCTTTTCGAGGCGGGACTTCATGTCTTTCTTCTTCTTCTTTAGGCTGTTCCCTTTAGGAGTCGCCACAGTGGGCGTCCACCATTATTGTGTCTCACCATTCTGTGTAAACATCACAAGGCATACTAAAGGAGAGGGTCACTGTTATCAACCTCTGAGCAGGCAGAGTAATAGTGCCATATCTGTATCAATGTGAAAAAGAAAGTTCAGCTCCCTCAAGGGGGTTGGCCCTTATGGAAGGAGGCAGTGCCAGGAGCTTACCTTCCCCCTCTCCTCCGATGCGGATTTTTTTCCCTACTACAACCAGATCCGACAAGACAACCTGAATGTAAGTGTATTACTAAGCAGAAGAAAAGGACGTGGAGTGGGATATGACACACTATAAGAAACGTTTAATAGGAGCTAGTTGCTAGTAGCAGCTAACACAAAGAGAACTGCAAATGCTTACACATTTCAGCACTATGGACAGCGTTGACAACTCCAAACAAGAAATAGCGTTGTCCATGGTACTGAAGCTACAGCTAAGAAACTGTCGCACATGAAATTAAATTTTGCAAATTTTCTACATTACTATCTCTCTATAAGTAGACCTGCATCCTTTCCTCGACAACAAGGGTACATCCCCAAAAGTCCCCAATCCCTGCATTATAAAAGCAATCCCCCTGATTGAACTCAAAAAATTTTAACCCGCCAAACAGATGAGAACAATTGTCATGTGTGAAATGTGGAATTCTATTCACAATCATTGACTGGAGAGGCACCATTTCATTGTAGGGAAGGGTCTTTGCCCTGCATTGTTTATATATAGCGGGCTATATACTAACCCTGTAAAGGCAAACATTTTATTTACACTAGAATAAAATAAAGTGAACATGAAAAGCCATCATCCCATCACTGGCCACTGCATCTGAATTTCTATATTTCCCAGATTAAAGGTGCACATATTGGAAATTCACATGAAAGCCTGCGATGGTTCCTGTAAAAGATGTTCCCTATGGCTTCCATGGAAGCCATTACTGACCGTCCGGTCCATATGGAGCTGACCGACCCTCACTAACCCACGTGGACCTTAAACCATAAATAAAAATAGATTTTGACAGTTCAACTCAAGCTTTACAATGAACATCAGATGTTTTCTCTGTGTGATGTGCACTTTCCTGAGACAAGCCCTACTCTTCACCCACCTACATAAAGATAACGGCCGCAAGTTTGAGCTATAAATTACCTCCCAACACTGAAGAGTGTGATGATTAATCACTCTACAAATTCTACACTCATCCTTTGTGCTTGCCACTGATGATTTACAGTGCTCATGTTTGGTTTGAATCAAAAAAGTGTTTGGAGATGCCAAACTGACAAAGACCACAACACAAAGTCTGCCAACCTGTGAAAAGCTAAAATACAGACATGTTTTGATGATGATGACGGCACAGTCTCTGGCTTCTTTGACTCGCAATAATAGCCATCCGGTCAGTGACGCACTCCATAAATCAAACAGACTGCCAGTTTGTTTACCCGACAGGCTTTAGGAGAGGTCTGAAACAGCAGTATCTATCCCAGCCAGCTGTTCACTCCCCCTCTCTCCCTCTCTGCAGCCTTGGCTAATCTCGGCTTTCCAACTTTCTTTAATTCTGCATCCGCTTTGTCCTCCTCACAAAGAGTTTAGGGCAAACTTTACCTCTGTGCTCTGCTGCCGCTGCATGTTGTCTGCTATCTCAGAGCTCGAGTCGTGACTTGTGTGCTCTCGTTAATTCAGTTCCTTTTCTGCTTTTTCTGGAAGAGTCCAGAAGAAACTGTTGATTTAACAAACTGGGGATTGTGGGTAAACAGGAACCTACTTGACTTGTCTGTGTGTGTCCAGTTTAAACAGCAGAGACCTCACCAGGGCTGCACTGAGACGGAATAATTACTTATTTTCTGTTTCTGGATTCTCAGATACCGCAACGATAAGGGATTTTTTTTTAGTATCATCACATCCGCCAAAAGCTGCTTCTCCAGTCTCGTCTTCCATGGCTGACGAGAAGATGCCCAGATGATCTAACTTGAAGGACAAGAATACACCAATCACCCATAATTTTCAAACCACCTGCCCATCTGCTGTTTTTGTTCTGCCACAAAAAAAGCTTTGCATTGCATGCAGCTTTGCAACGCATGCAATGCATGTGTTCTGACACCTTTCTATCAGAACCACACAACACTGGATAGGCTTGCTCCCTACTCACATCATTTAGCCTTGAATGCCCATTTACCTGTCTCCAGTTATCCTTCTCTACACCACTTTGGTTGGTACTGACCACTGCAGACCAGGAACTCTCAACGCCCAACCCAATACCTGCAGTTCTGTAGGTGTTCTGAAGCAGTCATTGGGTCAGCACAATTTGGTCCTTGTCAATGTTACTCAGACCATTGACCATTTTTAGGCTTCCAACACATCAACTACAAAGACAAAATGCTGACTCGTGTGCCTTGTTTACTAGATATTCAATGTCTTCACTAATCAGTGGTTTTCACATGAGTTGGGTTTTGGTGAGTATTTAAATTTCTTTTTTCTTACATTGTTGTTGCAGCATTTGTAAAGAAAGTTTAAATATACCATGTTAATGGATGTCAGGTGTTGTTGGTCTAGAAATGATTTCTGAAGCTAAACAACAAAGAAATATGTTTGTAAATAATTTAAAACAATAAATATTTGTTTATTAAAATAATAATAATAATAAAGATAATAAATAAATTGACTCCAAAAGGCTCATATGTTCTCATTCGTCCCAACATTGGCCCTGTAGCGTTGTCTCCAGTCATCCTGATCGTCCATGCACGTTGCAGGCTCGCCAGTGCTTTTTACGCCTGCATCTCTTTCAAAAAAATCACAAACGATAACGTAGGATGTCCTTGCTGCCGAACTACGTGTGTTGGCTCCCACAGCACACGTAGTCACCAGTTTATTGGCCTGGAGGTCCAGTTGTTTCTGACCTGCCAGTCTCATCTTTCTGTATGCTATTATTTCAGTCACCCTTGGCAGCCCCCCATACAGTTCCTTGATGGTGACATGGGTTGATGTTTAGAACTACGTGCAGCATTCTGGTGGTGTGTGGAACTTCAGCATTCACATCTTATAGAAGAAAATGGATTTTATGGGAGCAGAGAAGAAGCTGAGATTCGTATGTTGGGTAAAGCTGGTCTTCCACACACTGGTCATAATGTTTAAAGCCTTCCACGCAAGAGCTCTACTGACTTTAATGTCTTCCTCTGAAGAACTGATCCATGACCCAAGGTATTTAAAGTCATTGACCTCCCTCAGTGCAGCATCTCCTTGTTTTCCTTAGAGGTGGACGGTCTGGGAGATTGTTTTCTGTTTTCTGATAACCTCAGTTTTCTTGGCTTAAACCTGAGACCAACTTTGGCACATTCTGTCTTTCATCCCAATCGCCCAGGACTGTTAGGACTACAGCAGGGAATTGCCTGGATCGCCTTGGAGTTCATGTTTTCCGTCCACTGAGGGCAATGTCCAAGGCTATGATGAGGTGGTGGGGGGGGCAAGGGTGTCTTGCAATACCCCTGCCTTGATCTCAAACTCCTCGCTAATGCTGTCTGGGGTTACAACCCTTGCTCTTGTGCCTGTGTACATGGTTTATTTATCCTGAAGAAGGTTGGAAGGACCGCTATAGGCCTTGACTATCTTCATCATTACACCCCTGTGTATCAGGTCAAATACCTTTTTGAAATCTATAAAAGCACAGGACTGCTGTCAGTTTGCTCTTTTCCACCTCCGCGATGATTTATCTCAAAGCCAGAATCTGGGTTACAAACATCTCTTTTACTTACAATTTTAAGTGTCAGACTGATGCCACGATAGTTGTCAAGTTTTGAACAAGCACGTGATTGTTGGAGACAGATTACATACTGTAAATAAATCTCTTGAATTATGTCGTCAAGATCACAGTTCTTAAACTCTTCTGGGACAGCGCTGTCCAGCCCAGCCCCTCTTTTCTTTCTGTAAAACAGATTTCACCCTGGTAGGCTCCTTGTCTGTAAAGGGGCCATCATTAATGTTGGGGTTTGTAAGGACTGCAGGTATCTCCTTCTCGGAAGCATCCACTGGCAGGTGTGTGCCTAGGAGATTCCTGAAGTGGGTGAACCAAAAGGTCACTCTTTCCCTTCATTCCTGGTTTTCGATGACTCACAATACTGACGCTCGCCCGAGGCTGCCTGCAATGCCCCTTTGATCTTATCATAAATATTGAAGAAGGGCTGTTTGGCCTCATTCAATATGTCACGATTTTCTCTGATCTGGTGGTGATAACATTTTTGCCGTGCCTACTATGCTTTTCTACGCATAACCACAACCTCTGGATGCCCGGACACATATGTAGAATTACACATATCCTGCTTGCCTCCTTGTTTGCACTGACAACCCGCTAGTACATTGAGCTGAGATCCTCATCCAGTAGCTAAATATTATTTAAATCTCAACTTTGTATCTGGTTCAGAGATCAGGACTTGTTGAGAAAGTCTTACAGTCCAACATGTTGGGCTTGGGGACCCCTAGGCTCAGTTGTACCTTAATGGATACAACTGAATGGTCGAAGGCCACAGAGTCAAAGGTGGTACACGCTTCAGCATTCAGCATAGAGTTCCTCCATTTACGCTTTACCAGTATGTAGTCTAGCTGCCTTAGCAGGCCTGCTAATATGACAATCAAGAATATCTTCCGCATTTTTTTTAAATACAGACGATATTCACTTGCAAAACCGAACCCCCCTCGAAGAGGTTTCACTTGGAGACATAATCAGTTAAGTGGAAAGCGTAATAGAGTAAAAATCTGATTAATGTGAGCAACACAGCAAACTACTACTGAGTAGCGCATTTTCTTCTAACACCATCAAACCTTGCAGTAGATTGGGGCATGTCTACACTAATGCAACCCACTGGGGCAAGACTCTCAGGATGCGAGGTAAAGTTCTGGAAGGTTATTATTGAACAGACAGGCAACAATATTTGATCACCAGGTCATTGAGAACAAGTTGGACAATTCATTGTACAGAGAGGGCAACACCACAAAAAACAACAAACACAGGAAAGTCTAATAGGATGGGTACAAACCACAAGGGAGGATGGAGGAAAATGGAGAACCCTAGGATTGACAGTGTGTCAGTGAGTCAGTATGGTGGGGAAATCAGGGAAGTTTGGCTGATGGCAAGACCAGGGGCAGGTGAGTAATTGGGAGCAGGTGGATGTAATCAAGGATGAGGAGAAATGGAGTGCTATTGCCTAAATGATAGGAGGTGTTAGAATGTGAAAAAGAAAACAAGAAATAGTGTTTGCACAAAGGATGGCAAATTATAAATACCATTTTTCTTCCTTTTATGATAGAAGAAAAGGTTTCAAGTTAAACAACAAGCCAAAAAGTAGATTTTCATGAAGACTGATGCCTGGCAAACTGAAGCTTATCTCAACTGTTATGTTTCCACTGTGTACAGGTGGCAACACACTTTTTTACTGAAGTTCTATTTTTCCAGCCCTGTGCTGATAAACCTAATCAAGAGCATGGTTACTTAAAAATGGCTCATACTTTAGAATGATGGAATATGGACCATGACAAAATTTACTACATTTTGTTGCACATCCAGGATGATTTTTCCTTTCTTTAACGTTGCAAGGAGGTTTCAACAATTCCTTCAAAATCTTATAGAAACATTTCCTTAAAATTGCATTGAGAGGTGGAGCAAAGTCTTTTTTTTTTGCTCAGATAGGATTTATTTTCATCTGTTGGTGCAAAATGTTCAAATTCATAAGGCCAAAGGAAAATCACTACGGTGGCCTTTAATCTGAGAAGTCAACCGAAGTTAGGCTTCCCATGTTTTTCTCAGACACTGTTGTCATAATAAAAACACTTCTATAATTGTTCTGTGTTGGTGTTGTTAACGACTCCAACACATCCTTGATTATTTTACAGTGACTGAAAAAGTGCCCTCTAACTGAACGTGTGAATGTCATGTGAAAGCCATATGTGCAATCGAATCAGATTTGTGCCTTTTAAACTAAGCAAAACCTCCTGAATATCAATCAAATATAAGAATTTGAGAGATAATAAAAAATGTCATCTCAAAAGTAAAAAATTGCTCTCCCAGTGATTTTGTTTGCAGTTGTGACACAAACCTCTTGCGTGGGTGTCTCTCTTTTATCAAGGGTGCATCATCATTGGCTAATGAGTTTTTGACGGACAAATCTCAATGCCCCGAATGTTATTTGTACCAAGCACAACATCCCAAACAGTTCTACTTGCTGGCATCACAGGCAAGATATATGATGAATACTTACATTTCATGAATCTTAGTTGAAGGTGAATGCACTGAGAAACTTTAAAAAAGAGAATATATTATCAGATATGTAAACTACCTACTGTGCTTTAACCAATAGCTCTTAATGATCAAGAAGCATTATAAAAACAAACATATTTAAGATATTCTGCTTTAACTGTCTGACTTCCTCCCTCTGTCCCCTCCGGCCAAAACAAACATATTATGTTCTTATTGCTAGAAGCAAAGAAGAATTCCATAGCCCTCTCATTCATCACTTTTAGATCAGTATTGATCAGCTGGCAGAACAGCAGCAGTGGGGAGATTTACGTCGGCCTTTTACCATTACGATAGAGGTGTTTGACCCATCCAGCGGCTAAAAGCCCCTGCTTGCTGGAGCTCTACCAGCAGCAGAGATGATGACCAATGAGATATGCTGATGCATCAATCCTATGGAACATCGGCTTCATCTTTTCTTCCTCCTGTGGCTCATTGAAGAAGCTCCTGCTGACTCCGCTGGATTTTGGGGGATATTGAATGGGTGGAAAGAAAAACACACAAAGCACCTTTTACAGCTCACGTATGCTCCGTAGTTAGCGTTGTGTATTCTGTGAGATTCTTAAGGACCTCTATGAGTCACTCTGGACCTGCACTGAGATTTTGTTGTGGCTGTCACATTATATAACATTGATTACCGTTAGCAAAGTGGACAGCTGCCATATAATGAGAAGCAAAATTTAGGTTCAGATAGGTGAGATAATCATAGAGAGACAAATCTTTATCCTATGGATACTATAGGCATTTTCTTTGCTTTCTGATTGCTTCTTAAATTCACAATTTTATTGAATAGAAAATAATACCCAAGTGGTGTATATCAGAATTCATTGCACAGTCTAGGCTTTCTGTGAGCTGAGGTTCTATGTGTCCTAAAACAACATGCAAAAACACTGTTTTTAATAAAATACTGAAAATTCTGATTTCAAAATACTTCAAAACTCTTTTCAAAATTTAGTTGACTTGAATCTCGTCAGATTCTTTCACGGCTCTAAATGCCTCCTGACTGCTGATCCGATTTAATCCCAAATTTTTTGCATGAAATCTGAAATAAATGAAGCTCTGAAATCCGAGTTTTCTTGTGTTTTGATAAAAGAAAGATTTATAAAGTAGGAGAAACCAGTCAAGAAGCTGTGAGAACATAGTTATTTCACCAGAGAATGGTTCAAAAGTCTGATTTGGGTTATAAGGTTAGGCAGTTACAGTTATGATATCATGAAAAGGAAAGTAATGTTGAAAATAGACTAGGGTCAAAAGTTTGAGATGAGCTAGCTGAAGGTTTACGGTTATCACCTAAATTAGAATAAGCAATGGTACATATGATTGTGTCAGACTATAATATCAGTATGAGTGTCATGATAAACTGACATTTCAAAATGTATATTCTATTCTAGCAGTTAATTTTTTAATCACTGGCTGCACTAAATCACTATTTTCGAGACATAACTCAAACTGTTTCATCAAATTTTATACCAAAATAGAAATTTGTATAAGGAAGAACTGGTTTCATTTTGGGAAATATTGGTTACATATTTCTGAAACTAGGGGGAGCTTTATCTTCAAAGGTTTTCAGACATAACTTCTTAACAATTGGCCCGATTTTGTCCAAATGTGGGGGATATGAATCGAGTGTCGAGTGTCAAGAGTTCTATCTGGTATATATCATATTTTAGGATACTGTAGGGACATAACTGTTATTTTTTATATATCATATTTTAGGATACTGTAGGGACATAACTTCCTAACTGTTGGCCTGATTTACTCCAATTTTGGTCAACATGAATTGACTTCAGTAGATTGTATCTTGTACACATTTTTACTCTCATAGTACATATTTTACTCACTAAGGAAAACTTTTTTTTTTTAGGAAATACCCTTTGGACATTAACATTAAATCTTTGGAGTTAAAGTCAGGAGGATTGCTTATACATTGCAGATTTGGGGGACTTTTCAGGGGTATAATTTTATAGGCCTAGTTCATCTAAGAAATCTATGCTTTACTGTTTCACAAATAGCTTAATATTTTCTCAGATAATGGTGGTCCAGTTAGGTCTTTTGTACGAGAGTAGGACCATTTTCTTGCGAAAAGTATTCGGAAATACTTTGTGGGATGTAGCAGCCCCCATCCTATAATCCACCATGAGAATCTACCATTTTCGGAAGAAATATGTGTTTTTAAAACAAATTGTATGTTAAAATTGTATGTGTTAATATATTATGATTTTATGTAATTTTTAGAGGTAAGGGGCCTCAGACCCAACCCTTCATCGGGGGAGGAGTTTGAATTTCTGCACCTCTTGCAATACTCCTATATCAGATCATACAATTTAGATTATTAATCATGCTAATCATGAAGTATTGTTGTATAATGATTTAATCAACTGTCTGCTCATGAATGTTTCTTCATCAACTCTGTCTCTGAGTCCTCCATCCTGACTCGGCTGACCTTCCTCCAGTTGTTTTTCCACCTGTCGTTTCTTTGTTCTTAGAGATGATGTTGGAGCTTTTTGTAATGATTCACCTCCGACAGCAAAGCTCCTCTCAGGAGCTCGCCGAACTGGAGCGATCGACAGCTCTTCTGACTCTTAAGGGGTTGTGTGAAGAGTCTGCTGGCTGCTTGTTGGAACTCTCAGCATCCTGGACAAGATGAGAGTGGGCGGACTGTGTTCACTGCGTGACGCTACAACCTGCATTTCAAGTCTTCAGTCAGTTTGTGATTTCTGTGTCTCAAATCGTAAAACGATGGCACCAAGAATGAAATGACACTTGCAGAGAAGGAGTGTGACTCATGCAGGTCTTTCCGTTCAACTTCTTAGAAATGTTCTTTCCTGCACAGACAAAGGTTTGCATTCAAATATCTTGGTAAGGTGTGAAAGGAGAAAAATATTCATGAAACATACAACTGATCTCCACTAGAATACAATATGATTACCCAACTGTCTGGAAAAGCTTTGGAGGTAACATTCCCCCTAGGGTTATCAATTTACAACCAACTGTTCCCATAATGAATGCAGTTCTTCCGCAGAGTAAAGTTTATGTAGGTGTGAATTTGAAAATGATCCATGAAAAAAATGTTCTGAATTATATCTGGAAAAAAAGTGTTTCTCATTAAAATAAGCTCCCTCTAGTGAGTAAAATATGAACTCATAGAGTATGTTTTATATTAACAAGATAGCTCTCCTCTGGTCGATTCATATAAATCAAATTTGGACTGAATTGAACCAACAGGAAAGGTAGTTATGTCAGAAAAACGGTGTTTTTCTTTAAGAGCTCCCCTAGATAGAAAAATATGAACTAATAGAGTAAATCCAAATGCATACAAGATAGATCATCATGAGTTGATTCATATGCATCTGATTGGACAAGATCAGACCAGGGGATGAGAAATTGTGGCTTTAGAACTATTCAGAAAAAGCTCCCCCTAGTGATGGAAATATATAACGTCCCTCTCCCGATGTCATTCCATTCCAGCAGTCGTGGCATCATATCTCGGCTATTAACATTGTGAGTATGATGTTATCGTATATAGGTAGGAATCAAATGGATAGATGACTTTGATATCACTCGTTTTCTGCAGCAGTGATTTGAGTATCATTGTGGCCCAGCAGGATGAATGACTGTTCTCTGCTGAATCTGACAAAGTTCCTGAACCATGAGAACTTGTTAGAGCACATTCTGAGTCATATATGTGTGTGTGTGTGTGTGTGTGTGTGTGTGTGTGTGTGTGTGTGTGTGTGTGTGTGTGTGTGTGTGTGTGTGTGTGTGTGTGTGTGTCAACCTAGTTAACTATCAGGTATGTTTTGAGTTGTGTCTGTCCTTAACAGAATGCTCTGTTCTGTTTGTCTGTCGCCCACACTCGGTTTGCTCTGTTCAGCAGGTTGCCTGCTCGCTAATCAGGTTGAGAAGCTTCCTGCCGGGAAAATAAGAACCGACTCTGCCCCGGGAAAACAATGCAGCCATCATCCTGCCATTACAGCGATGGCCACAGTCCTAATTTATCTCCCAGTGTGGAAGTTGGCTTTTCCCTCCTATTGGAGGCGAATTTCTTAGCCCTTAATACTCTCCCGTGCCTCGCACAAACAAATGAGGACAGCAAATCTTTGCTGCCAAGTAGATTTACTTTTATCTGCGGTATCACCTCACTCCCCGACCACTCATAAGATTAGATGGAGCAAGCTGCAATATTGGATCTATTTTTTCATCTCTGACGATGCTGCCTTTCCTCTGTCTTTTTTTTAATTCTCCCTAGACTCAGCTTCTATCTCCTCCTCACCTCATGCTCCTCCTGTATAACAGGATAAAGCAATAAACAAGGAAGGCTATCATTGACGTTTTTCGTTTAGATTTAATCATTTTTTTCTCTTAAACAAATGGTAGTTACAAACTTCCTGTGATGTTCAAAGATGCAGTTGAAAGAGGTTGGTATTTGGGTTGTCATATCTGGACCCACCGGAACAAGGAACCTTGTTATACCACAATGGGGCTTTCAAGTTGATCTTGTCATGACTGCCCTCACACAAATATCAAATTCTTCATTTTGAAAATCCAACCAAACAGTCCCCAACGACAAATGTCATCTCAAAATGTGGATCTCTTTGGCTGTTACATGAGAAAGGACCCACAAAGGACGAATATACATTAGAAAATGGGCATTTCTTCTTATCAAAATATCCTTTACATTAGTTATAAAAGTTCCCCTTTTGTGGAACAAAACTTTGTGACCATTGTAAGTTTTGTTCACATACCATGGTAATTAGATGGTAATAGTGGGGTAATAGTATGGTAATAAAGAGGTAGTAATAATATAATACCATATAATTACCATACCATGTAATTACCAAAATCTTAGTAATAAGATGGTAATTACAGCATGGTAATACGATTGTAATAGTAGTGTAATAGTGTGGAATTAAAAAGGCAATGCCATAGTAAAAATAAACATAAAAATGTTATTACCAAGCTACTAAATAGCAGCTTGGTAATAACAAGGGGTATATGGATATTTCATTGGAATTTATGTAACAGTGTAATAACCGCCTGAAACCTAAGATCAATAATGAGGAAAAGAAATTTAAGATGGAAATCAGGTAAAACCATCAACTGTAATAGTACAGTAATAGTTTAATTAAATTTTAAGGATAAAATAGTTGTATCAATATTTTATATGTATATATATTTTATGTATATTACAGGTAGATTTTTTCACAGTATTATAGGTTACTATTAGTGTTCTACCTTCCAAATTAGATTAAAATATGGTAATTACCATATTTTAATGCTGAAATCCATCCAACACTTATTTTTCAAACATTCCAAGGTAATATTGTACATTGTGTGGCTAACCTTGTGACTTCTTACCGGGAAACACTTAAGTAGTTTCCGTGTTATAACCATGAATCAGTTCTGCAAAATGCAAAACTACATGTTTGTTTTTAATTTCATGGTAATATTATATTATACCAACCATCCAGAGGTGCAAATATTACCTGGAAACACGTGCAGTAGTTTCTGTGCAATAACCATGAATCAGTGCTGCAAAATGCAAAACCACCTTTTTCTATTTAATCTAAACATGAAGCACACAGATTACAGGAGATCGCTAGCAGTAGGCGGCGGTAGCGGGACTCAAACGCTGATTTGTACTTCAACAAGAAAGACAATGGAGGAAGAAGACTTGGGGAACAGCACTATCCATCATTCCATTTTCTTGTTACCGCTTGCAGCTTTCCTGCCTGTTGTAACTGTAAACAAATTGGAATGGTAATGTTAAGTGAGACGTGTTTATGTGTTATCACATGACTAAATCGTATAATTTTTATTTCACCCAGCTTTTAGTGAAGTAGTTGGAGATAAAAAGTACCGAGCAGTCATCACTTACTCACTAGCTAATGTTAACTTATGTCACATAGAAACTGAAGTTAAATAACGTTGGCATGCGATAATATTGTTCCATTTTGTAATAATTACTACATGAATTCAACATTTGCAGGGTAAAAATGTATATGTCTTTTATCCAATAACAATATCTAATAACATAATAGTTATCCGAAAAAATTGTATTTTTACATTTAACTGTTTAACTGACTATGAATAGGGGATTGATGGTGAACAAACTTGAGCTGAACCCTACTTTTGGAAAATAAGTTGATGAATCATGGCTTATGTAATTATTTAGTGTTAAATTCAAGTTTTATAAATTGTTAGTTAGTACAATATTCTGAAAATAAAATGCTTGCCCCGAGTTGTATTCACAGACACACATTTGTTGAAATAAGAAATGCATGGCCACTTAGTATTAATTTTTGTTTTTGTTTTTGTTTTTGGAAGACACATTGCAGTTTGGAAGAAAAGGTAAGATGAATTAACTGTTAAGTTTTTATTAGTCTATTGATAAATGCCCACTGGGCTCAGAATACAGATTTGTGTAGACAAGGTGTCAACTAAAGCACATGATATTAGTGAAATAACAAACTTGTATCCTTGTGGATACACAGGATCTTAAAGTGTGAGTGGAAGTGCTAGAATATAGCTAAAGTGCAAAGACAGTTTAAAGGGGAGTTTCATACATCTCTTGTAGTAAATTAGAGGTCCAAAACAAGTGCCCTGCTAAGCAAATCCACAAATTTGATCATGGACACACCAAAACATCTTCTACTCTGCCTCTGATTGGATTGACACGACAGGGCATGTCATTGCTTAAGTATGATTTGTTAACAAATAACAATCTATATCATCCTCCCTATTAGGCTAAAAATGAAATCATCAGTTTCATTCCTCAGAACCTTTATGCAATATATCATTGAAGTCAGTCAAAACTTTTTGTCCACACACAAAGGGTACTTATCACAAAACCAATTCCATCTCTCAGTGGGGTAGTAAGACGGGGGTAGCTAAATAAAGATAGTGAGAATGAACATTTTGAGACAGGGAAATGCCAAAAGCCATAAAAAATATTTGCGATAAATGAAGGAAATTATCAAGGCAAGGAACTCTCATATGCTCAAAATACACCCCGCCATTCTCTTACTTTGAGAAACAGACGAATAACCTCTTAAAGATTACATGTTGTGCTCCTAAATGTCAAACCAGTGTGATGGATGACTCAGGTCGTCACAGCTCAAAATACTCAATCAAAAAAACGTATCCTTCTAGGTCAAGTAAATAAATTTCAAGCTATGACACACTGTGAGAATTGACAGGCTTCCACCTTGCTGTTCTGTGGAGGACAGGCAGGTTGTGGGTGTGTCTGTTGCCTGGAAATGAAGCCAATTCAGAGGTCAATAATCTGTTTATGTTTCCTTTGTCCCGTTTCTGTCCATCAGATAGATTTAAAGCTGCTTTTCCTGAGGCCTTAACATGGAAGCCATGGGGTGAAGCCCAATCTAATTCTACACTCCAGCAATATTCAACAAAGCAATATAACCTAGCTGCGATCATATCACATCCAAAGGGAAAGAGCAATATTTTCCCATCATTCATCTGTTCTTTCTCTCTTCCAATCCACCACTAATGCTCTCCCAAAGCTTCCCACTATTATTGGACTGAATGAAAGGACTTCAGTCAAGTGCTGACGCTTCACCACGAGGCCGGAGATGGCTCATCTAAAAGTGTCCTGTGGGGCAGAATAGTTCCTCAGCACCATCTGCCATATAATTTGATTAATTAGCCGTTGGTAGCAGTGTTGCCCCTCGCAGTGGGACTGAGCGTCGGCACTTGTCCATCCCTCTATCTCTCAGTCTGCCACGCACAATATCTTGGATGCGGCTGATCAGATTTTGATGAAACTTCGGAGAGAGATATTTGTCACAGCTTCAACTCCCAGCTGTACCAATAATAAATATTATACTCAATAATTATCTCAGCCAAAATTATCTCATAAGTGGTCATCTACTCAACTAGAACCACTAGCCGAAATTTTGTGGTTGAAGCACTGCCTGTAATTAGAACAAGTATTTACACCAGTAAGAAGTTGGACACTATCGTCCCGGACAGCAGGGGTATATCCCCCAAAAGCCCCAGTCCCAAATAAGCAATTCCCCTGATTGATCTCCTGAAATTAAATGTCACGTTATGTCCAAAAAACGTTTTTTTTTTCATGAAAAAACTCCCCCAAGCAACTAAAATATGAACGATCAGAATAAAACTTAATGTATACAAGGTAGGTCTCATAAAGTCGTCAACTTTTGAGATTATAGCCCAAAAACCTTTAGAGTTAAAGCTCCCCATACTGTCGGAGATATACAACAGACCTTTTCAGACATAAATCCAGTCCTTCCGCGTACTATGGTTCATAAAGTTTTTAAATTTGAAAAATGATCGATGATCATTGCGTTAAAACAAAGGACCAGTCGTGGATGCAGAACCAGCTGATGCGGCAGCAGCAATGACAATTCCCTAACATTCACAACTTTTCAGGGAAATAATATTAAATGACCTCATACTTTAAAGGGTTATTTAACCCTTTCAAGGATGCAGAGGGTCCAAAGCCTATCATTTGTCACAGAGACAAATTATCTCTCACTCTCACATTCACCTATGGGCAATTTAGAGTCACTAATTCACCTATTGTGCATCTATTCTGACTCAGCACAGAAAGGCTGGACAGAGGTGGATTTGAACTCTGAATATTCTTGCTGTGAGTCAACTATGCTTCCCATTGTACCACCATGGTGCCCACCTGAGAAGTTTATTTTTGATTTTAATGATCTTAATTATGCTCCTGAAACAAAGTGATAATATGAAGACAGCCCAGTGGAAGACCAATGAACTCTATAACTTTAACTCCCTATTCCAGGCAAAGTGTCACAACTTATTTGGTGCCAATTATTGGGGTCTTCGAATAGCTCTTAGTCTGATCCCTCGCCTGAGAGAACTTTGCCTCGGGAGGACTAGCCAGACTTAGTATCTGGGTGTGTGATCCTCTGGAGTGATGGGAAAATTTACCCGGAGATGGACAAACGGTTTTGTACAGCATCAGCATTAATGACCGAGTTGGTCCGTTGTGATGACGAGAAAGTTGAGCTGTAAGGCAAGGCTATCAATGTATCTACTTTCCAACCGTACCCTATGGTAATGAGCTCTGGGATGTAACCAAAAGAATGAGGTAAAGGATAAAAGTGTCTGAAATGAGCTTCCTTCTTAGGGTGGCTCAGCTTTAGAGATACGGTGCAGAGCTCAGATATCCAGTGGGAGCTCAGAGCAGAAACCCTGTTCCTCTGTGCTGAAAGGAGATTAGGATGCCTCAAGGATGGCTACCTTTAGACGTTTTTCAGGAACATCTAACTGGGAAGTAGATCCTGGAGTTGACCCAGAACTCGCTGGCTAGATTACATATCTCAACTGGCCTGGGAACACCTCAGAATCACCCAGGATGAGCTAGAGATTGTTGCTGGGGAGAGGGACATCTGGAAGGCCTGCTGCCACCGCCACCTGACCCCAGAAAGTTGAAAGAAAATGGTTGGACAAATGGATGGACTACTATGTCTGTGTTTGATAGTGATATTGTCTAGACAAGTGATTAGGCTTCATCTGCTGGCGTTCCTTCTGCCAGCGGTGTATTAGGTGATCAAGGTTTTTTATTCTGACGCTCATATACCCATTTTAGTCACGTTCAGCAGTGGACATGTGCATTCTGACTGGTTTGTGGATATAAAACCCTTGACAACTTTCTATCAGAACCATTAAGTATTCCTTAAAGATATTTATAAATATGGATAGTTAGATAGATTATTTATTGAATGCGGGTGGTTAAAACGTAGCAACGGCAGCAAAGACAATGTAGAATAAATGAAACTGGAACTATCCCTTTATCCTGATATGTCTAAATATTTAATGAGTGGTTTTTTGTAACATGACCAAACCCTTCAAACATTTTTTACAAATATACAATAGTTATTTTTCAAATGTTGCATAATTGATTGTCTAATCCCCCCCCAAAAAAGAAAAACCAAAAATCAAACAAGACAAACTAACATGTATTGCTTTAACAAGCCCCGACACATCCACTCATGATGAGATTTTCTGACAGACTAAAGAAAATAGTAGTCCCTGCACTATTTGTGGAGGACGGCATGTGTTTCATCACTATGTGTGTTTGGAGCCTCTTAACTGGAACGGTGTATCCCTGCAGGAGAAAAAGCATTGTCAGATCTCAGCGCCGACATCAGAGATTTACCTGCTCACCAACATCAGGTTCATCACTCGGGTCCACCGTAAGCGCTCTTCACATCCTGTCCAGAACATGATTTCAGTTGATTGTGACATTCGTGTCTTGTTAATGTCTTTTATAATGGCGGGCGAAGACTCATTCCAACTCAGTTCCCAAAAGAGAGCCCTCTCCATGGCTGTGAAAATCAACACATTTTTCATTAACAGGATCACCGTCCAACAATGTAAATAAAGACAAGTGTGTGTGTGTGTGTGTGTGTGTCTGTGTGTGAGTGTGTGTGTCTGTGTGTGTGTGTGTGTGTGTGTGTGTGTGTGTGTTTTTTTACCCTGGCTGCCAATGAATTTAATCACTAACCGTTCCTTTTTTTCTCTTGCGACGCCAGGACAAGGAAGCCAATCAGCCTACTCCAATATGTGCATCATCTCTGTGCCAGAGCTGAATGAGAGTCTCAACAAGGGAAGGATAAGCGGAGGCATGTTCTGGCAGCCTGCAGGATGAGGCTTTTTTTTTCCCTGCTTCAAATAATTCACCATCTTCTACCAGAGGACTTTAAACACAGGACAACATTGACATGTTTGACCTTTTTAATGAATAAAATACCTTCAGAAATACTTTGAATAGTAAATAAATTACAATTTCTGTATTTTGTTGATGCTCTTCCCTGAAAAGGTTGAGACTGAATTTTGAATATAGATTGTCGTCAGTGAATCTTTTCAATTTACTTTCTACAAACACGCTTTGATGTTTTATTTTTTCATTACATTATTTAGACGTTATATGATTCCTATGGAAATGTTCATTATGTTAAACTTTTCATTCTTTTTCTTTTGACCGTCACTTTAGGGATCGCCACACTGTTTATAGCTTCCTGTACGCGCATCTACCGCTGTCAAACAAACCAACTGCATGTCCTCACACCACATCCAGAAACCTCCTCTCCGGTCTTCCCCAATTATTCCCGCTTGGCTGTGTCACCTCAAAGGTTCTTCTACGAGTTCCATCTATATCCACTATCCCTCCTTTTCATGAGCCCAAACCATTTCAATCTATATTTTCTTTGCCTCCAAAACGTCCAACCTGGGCTGTCCCTCTTATGGGCTCGTTTCTAATCCTCTCAATCCTCGTTACATCCAAAGCAGATGTTAACATCTTCATCTCTGTTACTCCAGCTCTGCTTCCTGTCCTTTGGTCAGTGTCACAATCTCTAAACCATCCAGCAGAGATGCTCTCACTACCATCTTGTGAACCTTTCCCTTCACTCTTGCTGCCTCTCCTATGTCTAAGATAACTCCCGACAACCTTCTCCACCCACTCCAACCTGCCTACTCTTACCTCTTCACCTGTTGTGCAAAACCCCTGTTGTTCCATGTAACTAAAACTTCTGTCTTTTTCACTTTGACTTCTTACATCTGAAATTTCCACCTGCCTCCCTTTGTATGCACACACATATTCCGTCTTGCTTCGACTGACTTTCATTCCTCTTCTTATCAGAGCATACCTCCAACTCTTTTGTTTTTTTCCATATGCACACCTCACTGCTGTCATACTGCTCTCGTTTAACTAACATACTTCTGTCACTCCAGATTTCCTAATGCAATACCACAATTCTTCTTTCTACACTATGGCATACATTTTTTTCCAAATCCACAAAGACACAATGCAACCCCTTTCTAACTTTCTCTGTACTTCTGTTGTGCTCTTTCGTGGCGTGGGACCATACTGCAGGAAGAAAGGAAGAAAAGCACACAAATCCCAGCAAACACTGTTATGACTCAGTGTCATAACAGTGACGTTGTGAACGCAGCATCTGCCAGACAATGCTGATCACTCTCCTGTATATCCTTGTATACTGGGACCACAGCCTGATAGTGTCTGATGGGACAAGTCATCTTGGACGAATCCTCCCGTCCACTCAATAATGTGCGGGTCAACCTGAGGAGAGCCTTCAGTGAGAAACTCATCCCTGATGACAGCGCAACAGGAGGTCATTCCTGCCTATGGCCCTCAAAGTCTATAAATATTTTTTTGATTTTTTTTTTTTTCCTCTGTGTTGCTATTTTGTTATTGTATTTTTACTCATGTCTTCCCCCTTTATATTTAGTGTGAGTAGCTGCAATACTGCTATTTCCCTGCAAGGAACCATGAAGCATATCTGATTCAGATTTTTAAATCATCACATAAAAGTACTATATTTCTGTTGTATGTATCTACACAACAGACATAGTGTGTATTTGTAGCCACCATATGCTTACTGTTAGATCTCCCTGCTGAGATAATGGGTCCTGGTGACCCGGAATATTTTAGAACTATTTCCTTATTGGGATGATTAATTTGATGATGTTGAGGATGCAGGTGGAGGAATACCCCTACTGGGTGCCATTGTACTTCAAACAATGTCCTGATTGTAACTCTAGAGCAGCCATTGCCAAAATTCTTCTGCAGCCCACCCAAACATTTATCACTCCCCTGAACAACCAAACTATTATGTAATACTTCCTTTTTTATTTTCTATTTCATAAATGGCACAATTCATGTGGGTCCATGGCAATGCAACACAAATGAAAAATCCATCCATAATACATTTGACATGTTACAATTTTTTTGATGCAACAACAAAAAATGTCATGCAATCAGGGAATTTCTAAACTCTATTTGCAGACAAAAAAAATACTAAGAAAGTATAATTGAAGGTTGAATCAGTCCAAAACCTGCATAGATTTATATCCCCGAAAAGTCGGGGATATTATGGAATCATCATCACTGCCGCCGTCGCAAATCCGTCACATCAACGAGATAACTCAAAAACCTTTTCATGGGTTACATTCAACTTTCATTTCTACATAGACTTTACTGTGAAGGAACTGGTTTCATTTTGAGAGAGGTAGGTTATATATTTCCAACGCTCGAGGGAGCTTTATCTCCAAATGATTTTGGACCATTATATACAACCGTTAGTCTGATTCAGTCTAAATTTGATTCATATGAGAACTTCAGGAGATATTTATTGCGTATAACATGTATTATCCTAATAGTGAATTTTTTACTGGCTAGGGGGAGTATTTTATGAGAAACTGTTCTTCAGACTTAACTTCACGTTTAATTTGAGGAGTCCAATCAGGGTGATAGCTTGAACAACGCAGGGGGTTGGGGATATACCCTGCGTGTGTTAACTAGGCCTACACTACACCTCATCCGTGACATTGTGCTGCACTCTAAAACATTTATGACAACCCATCATAGAGAAGCTCATTACTGCATAGTATATAAAAAGCAAACACTGTAAAATGGGGGCAGGTCAAATCAATGCAGGAGAGAACTGGTGACATTGGCTCAGGATTTAGAGAATCGGAATTAGAACAGATGTCGTGTGTTGGATTAAATTTGGTGACTCACATGAAGTACCTTTATTGATGCTGGCCATGCTAAGGTAATCAATGTCAATTAAGGAAATGTCAAGAGAACTTAAAAAAACTTTACAATTCATTCGCTGTCATTAAGGTCGGTAGTTGTGAGGATGTCTCATTCTGCTACAACATGTAGGACTGTCAGACTTCACTGCTCCCACTCCGCTGCCAGCTGGGATAAAAATACATGTGAGACAGAAAATGAGAGGAATTATTACCGGACAGCTTGAAATCCAGCAATCCAAACTGAGTGCTGATCTGAAGGGCAAACTGTAATTAATAGATGAAATGCCGCAGTCAAATTGGCCGTGGAAAAGCCTCTTAGGGCAGATTATGAGGGGTTTCAAATGAAAAACAGAATCTCGTTTGTCTCTCGTGACCAAGAAAATGTGCTTCTTTAAATGTCTCTTAAAAGCCGAACAAGTGCAAGCACATCATCTGAATGTGTCTGAGGCAGAAATCATTTTAACAGCAGCGCCAATGCCTTCTCATTCTGAGGTAAGTTCACCCCTCCTACGTGCACGCCTCGGCCTCCAAACCCAGGACTTTTCTCCCACTCAGATATATTTTAGAACATGATGAATCTCTGACTAATGAGGACAGCAAATGTGCTGTCCTCAAAACACTTTCATTGACTGATTGAATTTGTACATACATAAACTAAAGTCTGTCAACTTTACTGTCATTAATCGGATTGCTGTCATCTGGTCATATACCCATATTTTCTTTTTCTTTTACTACTTTATTTTATTTAGCTGTACAAATGAGGATTGACAGAGATTCATATAATACTTTCACAAATTAACCAAATTGAAATCTTCCCTTTGTTTCAATCAGTCGACAGTCCAAGAAAAAGAAAAGTAGATTAACACTACAACCATAAAGTGCAAATTTTTACACCCCTATTGTCTTTCTATTGTGCATACAATATGCTATCTTTCCAAAAATAGTTTTACTTATCACATCCACCAACAGGGTTATGTTTTCACCTTTGACTTTATATGCAAACTGTACTGGTGTCCACGAAACTCCAGTGTGGGGATGGGTCCTGGGCCAAAATCTATCCTTTTAAAGCTTGGTGTAGATTCAGACAAAGTGGCGGACTTTGTTTTTCTAACTTTCTTTATCAATAGAAATGACAGTGTTTCTCAACAGTTTGTTTTAATTTCTTATTGACTAAAGCATGGATCTTAATAAAAAATAAATAAAACATTTTTATATCCCTGAAACTGGAGATATTGTGGAATCCACCACATAAGCAGATCTTTCATGTTAACTTCATAACTCATAACTTTTTCCGAGGATAATTTTCATAATTTTTTATGCAAAGAGACCTTGGTGCGAGGAATAACTAAATTGATGAGGGGAACAATCAGTGTTATATAATCAGCACTACGGGGAATTTATCTATAAAAGTTTTGTGGCCATAATTTCATAACCGTTGGTCTGATTTCGTCACAATTTGGTGCATATAAAGGACCTCTATCTTGCATAGTTCATAATTAGCTCACGTGAAAAACACAGGGGAACTTTTTCACAAAAAAACCCTGTTTTATTGGACATAACTTCACATTTAATTTGAGAAATTCAATCAGGTAAATTGCTTGTCCAACGCAGGGGAATAGAGGCTTTTGGGGATAGACCCTTTCTATCTGGGACAACAGCATAGGCCTAGTTATTTTGTTGACATCTATGCATGAGTGCAATTTGATACTGATCTAATAAAACTATTGCTCCATGAGATTTTATGATTTGACCAGTGCAACTCGTGTGTTTAAACAGTCCGTTGCGGTGAAAGAGAGCTGATCTCTCAGTTTATCTTACATTGAAGCCCACAGCTTTGGTCATGAGCTCTGGGTAGTGACTGAAAGATTACATCATAGATATAAGCAGCGGACACGAGTTTCCTTCGTAGGGGGCTGAGCTCAGCCTTAAGAGACAAAGTTTGGAGCCCGGACATCTGAGGGACAGTTCAGAGTAGTGCTGTTGCTCCTCCATATCAAATCCCATCGCGATCATTTGGACATTCGATTAGGATTTCTCCAGGGCACCCCTTCTACTTTAGGGGCTTTTCAAGCATGTCCCACTGGCAGGTTACTTGGGTTCCGACCAGTACATGCTTGAGGGATAATATATCTCATCTCACCTGTGAGAACACCTCATAATTACCTAAGATGAGCTGGAGAGGGAGAATCAGAGTCTGGTGTACCCTGCTTGCCCTGCTTACATCAAATCCAAGCCCTGGATTTGCAGGAAGATTATTCGAAGGATCGATATTACAAACTTACTGAACTTAAATTATGGAGAAAAAAAAGTGATGTGATTTGGAATAAGGCTTGATTGAATTAAAGGTGATTGTTGGGTCTTGGTAGACAAGAGTACTTTTCTTCTGGTAAGAATTGAAAATCAAGGGGTTGGAGCAACAGCTATTGTTTGGACATCTTCTCATGGTAGAATGATCAACAACTTCTACAGCGCTCCAGGACATGAGACCTGAGTGGGAGGGACTCTGACTACATTATGGATTTTCTTGAAACACTGTTGGAAGGTGGGGCATCTGACTAGGAACTTATTTAGTTTTGTGTATGATCTGGATAAGTAGACAGATCCAAGATTTCTCTTCACTTTCTTCAACATTACGTGACAGGACTTTTTTCTCTATTTCTAATTCTATTTATTTAACACATGAACTACCAGACAGGTTTTGATTAAACTAGGTGGAACAATGAGTCAATTCTATCTGATTAAGTTCTGGTGTGGATCCAGACAGAGAGAAGTGTTCATTGCAAGAAAGCCTTTTTTTTCTTCTCTAACCCCCATGTTTTAATCCATAAATAATGATATATATATATATATATAAATATTTTGGTCTTGACACTATGAGTAGGTACAACTCATTTCTGCCTCACCAGCGTGGCCAGATTGGAGTAGTATTATCATACCAGAGACTCAGAATTATTGTATTTGGAGAAATTGTCTTACGCGTCAAATTTGCCGTGTCGTGATTCTGGTGAGAGCTCAGTGTGGCATCCTACCACTACTGTACTGTATATCACAGATTTACTTTTTCATAGCAGTTGGACAACATTGCCGCTGATGAAAAAGCCTCTCTGTGGCTGGAGTGCAATCGGAAATCTGCCCCAATGAAAAACTGTTAACAGACATCGTCCTCTTTGAGGCGTCAGACTGATACCTATGTATTATATATATATATATGTATTTCTATACATATATATATATATATATATATATATATATATATATATATATATATATATATATATATATATATATATATATATATGTATTTCTATACATATATATATATATATATATATATGTATTTCTATACATACATATATATATATATATATATGTATTTATATATATATATATATATATATATATGTATATATATATATATATATATATATGTATATATATATATATATATATATATATATAATATCATCCAACTGATACCTATATTTTTTGTTTCCGTCTCTAACACATTAAAAGATGCACAATCTGAAACTAATATCAACTTAAAGTCCCACATTGTTACATTAAATATGGCTTTATCCCTGCCATTTACACTCTTTGTCTACTTTGTCCTTTTCAACTGTTCTCTGCAATCACTGCATTTTTCTATTCTGCTTTGGAGACAGGGATTTTTTAGACTAAAACGGTGATCTCATCCACAATCTGTATGTCACCATAACGACAAAAGGCTTTGTTGTTGCGGCCATTGACAGGTTGTAGCCAGCCAGAGAGAAGTGTTCAGGAATTCAGGTCAAATATAGGTCATAGGTCAATATCAAGGTCATTTTCTTCTCACTTCTCCTCGCTGCACCACTTCGCCTCTCTAAAACCCGACTCCTGAGTCTCATTGTCCGCACTCATTGTTAAATAATGAGTTGTACAACTTTGTGCGTCACTTCGCCATCACAGTATTTTGAATGGCTGTAAAAACCTCAACTGATAGGAGACGGAAACACAGCCGCTGAAAAGCCGCTAGCTCAATTAAATTACGATGAGATAACATAGGTATAAATGTAAGACTGATGAATGGGCCAAATTATGGTAAATTACGGTATTATTGGCATTATTATGGAGGGTGAAATTATCATCCAAATACGATAATTATCATATGTCTGGCAACACCTTGCCTCACCCTCTAGGGTTCACAGAAACTGAGGAACTTACAAAATGATATATAAAATTGTAATCGTAATAAATATTTCCAACATATCGTCTTTACTTCTTTTATATCCATGTTTGACTCTACTTTTATGAAAGAGATTTGAGCATCCATTTGAGCATCCTACAGCTTGCGATGAACCACGTACGATCTTCCACGTTAACTGAAGCAGAAGCGAAGTCCAAAGACTCCAAAAATAGTTTTAATTTACAAAAGATATTAATTAACATTTCAAAAATATGAATGAACAGAGGGTAATGTACGTTACCTTCATATACTATTTTAATGTTTCTGTGATGTTGTTCTGGATCTCATTATAGTTTCTCACCAGTATGAATTCCTTGACTTTACCACGTTTGAAGCAGTAGAGCTGATAAATAAAGTAGACCAGAGAAAATGTGGAATAAAGCGGGTGGTTGTTGTTTGTCTGAATGGGCGTCCTCAGAGGCTGCAGGCTAGAGCAGCAAAAGATAAGTTTTGTAAGTGTGACGTGCTCCAACACTGAATAATTCTTCTCAGTTAGTGTCTTTGTCATTCTGACAACATGCTTTGAACTCGTCTTTCTCCAGGTTGCATCAGCGAGATGTGAAGCAGATAAATGAATAATTTTTGTTAGAATTGTCAAAAGCTGTCACAGTCACCATCTGATGGGAGCTGACACCACTGTGTGTGCGTGTGTGTGTGTGTGTGTGTGTGTTTTTTTTGTGTGTGTGCATGCGGGCGTTCCCTGGTGCCTGCTTGAGGACTGGATCAAATTTTAATCAGCAGAGTAAGGACATTTTCACAAAGTTAAGACATTTTGGTTAGAATTTAATTCTGGTTAATTGTAGAGATTTAATGTGATTTTAATGTTTGGTTATGCCAGATAGATTGGCACTCAGAACAGCAGAACAATCATACATTTCTTAGATACACCAGACATAAATCCTCACCAAAAATTCTAAGATTTAATCACCTGAAAATGTTTCTAAGACTGCCTTAATTGGTTACTTTACAGCATCTAAATAAAGATTATACCTTGCATTAATCTACAATCATACTTGATTCAACTGAAATGTATTATTGTCTGCATCTGCCCCATACACACGGAAAGACCAACAAAATAAGATTTTAAGGAGGACTATATGTTTAATTGCATAATGTGTAGCATGTAAGGCTAAATTAGCAAGCTGGTAAGAGGTTGCACAGCAAAAATAAAAAGATATACTGCCAGATATACCATATTATTCTTTTAAAATCCCTGATTCATCAATTGTGCATCAGACTTAAACAATGGAAATCTTCTTTAGGCATCCACACCCATATTTAATGATATATGCTCTATTGTTCAAAATCTGTCATGTAGCTTGTGTTTTATAGATGGAAATGGTGAACAAGGTCTTTCCTTTTAATCGTACAG
Source organism: Lophius americanus (assembly GCA_037951165.1). NCBI lineage: Eukaryota > Metazoa > Chordata > Actinopteri > Lophiiformes > Lophiidae > Lophius > Lophius americanus. The sequence goes on along the minus strand of JBBDHG010000008.1, from coordinate 8,050,148 downwards.
AATCAACTTTACAATTGGATGAGCTCTACACAACCCCATCTCTAATCCTCCGACTTACTTTCATAAAATCTGTTATTTAGATTTGCATATTCATGCTAACAAACAGACATAAAAAATAAAAGTTTGCTTGTTTGTGTGATAGCTTTGGGTTCTAAAGGAGTCAGCGTTTTTTCTTCATTCCAGCCTACTGTAGAAACATTGCAGAGTAAAATAGCAGACAAGTGGAGGATGACATGCTCCCTCTATAGATATAAAAGACTAATTTCAAGGTTGTGAAAATGATTTATCCAAACTTAAGTTACAGTTCTGAAACCATCCTGTACCATGGCCTGTACCAAAAACCCAAACATAGACTGAAATGGGCAAGAAATGAAAATAACAACTCTATGTCACTCCCTAGCTAAAACACAAGTTTTGCACTATTTTACCAGGCTGTAATGATCTGTGATTATGCTGTCTACTGTGACTATAAAGGTTTATCCCTGTAAACCCCTAACCCCCTGCATTGTGCAACCATTACCCCTGATTGAACATCTCATATTAAATTTGACGTAACATCTGAAAGACAGCGACCAGAAAAGGTCTCTTAATATCGATGGATTGAAAAGTATTTAAGTTAATTAAGTTTACGATAAGATCTGCTCGCCACAGCTTAAATTTGGTGATTGGCTTCATAGAGTTGGATTACTAACCTGATCTACTTCAAAACTTCATCGGTGGAATAAAGTGTCAGTGTTTCATACAGTTTTGAAGGGCATCTGAACAGAACACTACACAAAGGTTGACTGAATAACACAGATTTAGTGCTCCTCCTCCGGAGAGCATTCAGTCAAAAGAAAGATCGAAAAAAAAGAGCTTAGGCTTTCACAGAAATAAAAAATAATCTAATCCTTTAAGCATGGTGAAATATTGTGGCATGATGAAGAAAAGAAATAAAACAGAGAATATATGTAATTTTCTGCTGAATGATGAAAACCGCCAGCAGAACAACATTGCCTCAGGCCACAACAATCAACGGAAAAATAAGAACAGAAGCTCTCTAAATGAAAGTGAGATGAGAGTGAGAACAGCAATGAAAAAGGAACGGAGCGACAAATAGGACAAGGGAGATAACAGGGAGAAAAATTAACAGGAGAGTGATGTAAAGTGAAGTCTGGAGGCCGACACCTGTCACTGCCATTTAAACCTTTTACCAAACCTTATCAGGAAGAGTCAGAAAATTAGACATCCAGAGATTCCCTGCTTTGTCCCTGTCAGACCGCCATGACCAGCCCACCATCAAGGCGACAGCGACGGCCCGCAATGAATAAAACATCACTGCTGCTGCAAAGGAGCAGCAACAAATGGAAAGGGTGTATGTCGATGTTTTGAGTCAGTAAGTGTTTAGGGAAGGAATATGGATGCGATACATTAATAGTAATATTTACATAAATGAGGTGATTTGTCTGCAGCCCACAGAAAAAAAACATTTTATACTTTAGTTGTAGATGTTGTGTATATGAGTTAAATCTTTTCTTCCAAATTTAACCAAAAGACTTGGTGGCATGGTGGCACACAAACAGGGTAGTTGACTCACATGCAGCAAGAAGGTTCCAAATGCCGCACTGGATTTGAATCCGTGTTTGTGTGACAGATCCTTCATGTTAAGGCTATAACACAAAAAGGATTTCGTAGATCATTTTTGAGTTGTATAACCACATAGATCTTGCAAACAAAAAAGAACTGGATTGATCATGTTCAGTTACATATATCTGACATTAAGGGAGCTTTATCATCAACATTTTTCAAGCAATAATTTATCAACTTTCTGATTTTGTCAAAATTTAGTGCATTGGAATCGATTTGAACAGATATTTGTTGTATTCATTTTTTTTTTACAAGATTTAAATTTGACTCATTAGGGAGATATTTTGTGCAAAAAACAAATAAAGTGATGTAGTAAGTAATCTTTTGAGGAGTTTAATAAGGGGGATTGCTTGTACACAGGAAATTGGGAGCTTTGGGTGAATATAATCTTGCTTTTGGGGTTGACAGCGTAGGCCTAATTAGAGAAAAAATAGAATTTAACAAAAAGATTTAAAAGTCCAAATAACTCAAAAACTTTGGTTTTGGGGGAAACTATTCACTATCATCCTCAGTTAATATGGTTGCATTTGCTCATGTGCAGTCCAATGACCTTGTTAATGGGATAGGGGTTTGGGAAATTGTGGAGACAGAAGTTCCAGGTTGCACACAAAACACAATTATGAATAATTAGGAGGTCACCCACACCCCCTTGCATCATGCATCTTACTTCCAAGCAGATTTTACTATTTTGTGCACAAAAGCGAGTTGGGGATACACAAATGAACTTGGACATTTCACATTGAGCTCAGGTGAGGTCAAATTGTTTAAACATGCCACTAGATTGTTGACTGTCCTAGGGGTGACAAATCTGCATGCAGGGTAAAGTCATCGACCCCAAGCTCATCTTACTCTTATTGGGTAGTTTAATACTTCAACAAAGCAGACTGAAATGAATATGTACGTTGAGATATGGCTCCAGCTTTGCTTCCTTGTAGGACAATTTTTTCAGGATGATTACTGGACATATGATTTAAGCAGGATGTTGTATCCTAGTGTATGGTAGCCCTGACAGCATGAATACAAATTGGCTTTAATTTCCCTGGGGTAGTGAGACCTCCGTCCTAAGACCCACTGTCATCAGGAAACAAACCCTCATCATCACTCAGAGGATTAAACAGCGGATCCAGACTCAATATCGCTTATTTATTCCGAGATCTCTGTGTATACCAGAAGGTGGACGAAATGGAAATATCTCTCTGTTTTCTTTTGGTGCTTTGACCCGTTTCATTTGTATGCAAAGAAATCTTAATAACACAACAGGGATATGAAAAGGTTTTGCCAGCAAATTGATCAGTATGACAGGAGGCAGCTGCTGTTTGTCAGCCAGAAAATAATGGTCCACTCTAATGAGTAATAACCACATGTATCAGAAGGTCGGAAAAACATTGGCCATGCTGCAGAAAATATAAACTGATGAGGCATTACGTGTTAGATTGAAACATTTTAATTTAACTCTCTTTTTTCACAACAAAGCAGATGCCTGAATAAATCAAACAAGCATTTGTGTGGAACATGTAATGACCCTTTCAAAGGAGGAGTCAGATTTTAGTGTCTGCATGTTGATAAAAAGAAGAGCACAGGTAAGTGTGTTAATGTCGCTGTGTCAAATGATGTTGATTTATTCTGTAAAGCAGACTTGGACACGTCTGATGTAAAGTGAAATGTAGCGCCGCCCAATGACATGTTTTGCCATTGTAATAAACAATGATAACGTGAGTTGTCTGACTGAAATATATTAACTGTTTGATGAGTGTTCACAACTGCTTGGAGGAAATGCAGACGAAAATCTACCTGTGTAACCATGGGAGTGTTGTTCTTACAATGACGTTTTGTCAGGATCCATGTTGGTGCTGAGTTCGATATAAGAAACCATGATAACAGGTCAGCTTGGTAGCAGGCTAAAAATATGGCATTCTAGATATCCCTCTCCCAAGCAACATTCTCCAGCTCCTGGCTACTCTCCCAGCCCCATACCTTATATCCAAGGCTGGGCCCAGCCACCCAATAAAGGGAGCTCTTTTCAGCCTTTTATATCCTTGACCTCATTCTTTCCCTCACTAAGCACAGCTTATGACCATAGGTGAGGGTGGGAAGGTATATGGACGGGTTAATCGAGAGCTTTGCCTTGTGACATTCTTTGTACACCACCATCGACTGACACAACTGCAATACTGCTGATAATGATAATAATAATAATACATTTTATTTCTGGGCGCCTTTCGGGACACTCAAGGTTACCTTAAAGATACACCAATAAAAAAGACAATAAATATCAAGACATTAGCAAAAGGATATGCAATAAAAGCTAAAAATAAATACAAGATCAAGAACAGCGATCACACAGAATAAGCAAGTCTGAAAAGATGCGATCTTAGTGGGAGAGAGTTCCAGTCAAGGGTCTTCACTGCTAAAAGCTCTGCACCCCATAGGTGATAAACGGGCAGGAGATGAAGGCAGGAGTGAGTAGGAGGAGGAGCGAAGAGTACGGGAGGGCGTATAGGAAAGGAGGAGGGCAGTGAGGTAAGGAGATGCAAGGTTATGGTGAGACTTGTTGTGAAGGAAGATCTTAGAGTCAATGCGGCTTTTGACAAGTAGTCAGTGAAGCTGCTGCAGGAGGGGGGTGATGTGTTCCATGGAAGGAGTTCTGGTAATGATGCGGGCAGCGGAAATTCTGGACTTAATGGAGTTTATGAAGAGCTTGAGTGGAAGATCAGACAGGAGCGAGTTGCGTTAGTCAATATGAGAGATGACCAGGGTGGCGACGAGGAAGGGGGTGGTATTGGGTGTGAGTAACGGACGGAGACGGTTGACTAGGTAGTAGTAGTTTGCGTAGGTGGAAATATGCAGACCGAGTGATATTATTGATGTGAGCTTCGTGTCATCGAAGGGTTAGGCATGACACCTGGGCTCTTGACTTGGGGGGAGGGATGAACAGTGCAGTTTTCAATATTCTGTGAAAAGCTGTCAGATTTGGCCAGACTGGTACAGCACCAAACCACTTGTCCATCTCATGATACATTTTTCCATCACACGAGACACTAAGATCAAGCCAGTGGCCCACCAAAGTATGAAGGGGACAATACACCGTTAACAGTTACAGAACCATAACCTCCGATTCGGAGGTGCTATCTTTCATACCAGCTGCTTCACACTTCTGGGGCCACAGCTAGGAAGGGAGCGTGTAGCCTTCTTCCATGGGGCTCGGCCTAGCTCAGCTTGAAGAGGCTATATGCAGGAACTGCCACTCTGGGGGTTGGGGTCAGCTCCAAAGCATTAGGGGAGCAGGTGACAGAAGATACCTGTATGTGCACACTCATCATTTCAAATCAATCATCAATATCTTTTCCTTATTTTAATCCACAAGTTATTCATCCTTATATCCATATATTCTATACTATACCATGCTCATCAGATTCTTGTGAAGCAGTTTTGCTTCCTGTGCTACGAGCTGAGGTGGAACCCCATACCCTTGGCGTTGGGTGAACCACCGGCAAATACTGCCTGCTCTGTGAGATTAATGGAGCTTGAGCCGCTTTGTCTGATCTGGATTTAGGGGCAGAAAACAAATAGACGATGTAGCAACTGGTTCCCTCCAGAGTTTCCCTCCGGATAGGGTCCTATTTGTTTGTTAAAGGTACCACTGTGTCACAGAGTTGTTGTTACCATGTTTGTCTGTTTACCCTGATTACTCATGTCAGCAGTGTAAATGGCCAGAAAGGAGCACTGTTTTAAGCTGTTTTTTTTTACAAAAACAACACTAACATTACACACTGCCATCAACAGTTATAAATGCACTGAAATTTGAGTCTTACTATCGACAACGCTGTTTTGTTAAACTAAATATCCACAACTAAATCATATTCCATCCAAACCATCACAACCCCTGGTTGTGTGTAGTTTTAAGCTTACTTTAACACTGGTTTTGTTTGACATCCTAACGGTTTAAGGTAGGCCCCCACAAGAGAATTTGATGCTTGTAATGTAACAAGTAGCCAATGCTGCGTTAATGGGCTCATTGTCACGTAATAAACAACCTCCAATATTGTCTTGGCCAGCACAGACACACAGACAATAGAGCCATTATTTTTTATTTATTTTTATACTGGGTTATCTTGAAAGCATTTTCTCAAAGTCGGTCAACTTTTGCATTAAATCCAACCTCATCCATGTGGCAGCTTATATTGGAACAAAGCAAATTTGTGTACAAGAGGATGGTGAGATAAAGCTCCACCTCTTTGTTTACAAACATACAATTCACCTGAACGCCCCAGGCTCGAGGTTTTTAAAATTTTGAATATAGCTTCCTTTATTTAAAAAAAAAAAGTGCACTGCACTTAGGTCATAGTCCACATCCTTTTTTTTTTCTTTCGAAATTATCACTTACACCTCATGGTCATGAGAAGATTTGATGTATTATTATTATTATTATTATTTGCTTCTTTTTCATGGAATGGTTCAGATTCCATATGCATTAAATAATTCAAATCAATTCAGGATTAAGTGAAAAGGTTATTCTATCTTTAGGACATTATACAAGTCTTAATATCTGCTACTATTAGCGAACAAAATATTTATCTTGCTCGGTTCCCAGTGGGTTTCTATTCCAGGGATGAACTAGAAGATCCTTGCTTAAAGTGCATACATTTTGCAGTGCATTGCTTTTATTGGCTTAAACATCCAGCGGCAAAAGTGTTTAGCATGAAGCAGCTGCAGCAGTGATTGAGTTAGTAGGTCAGTCAATGATGGTTTTAATAATCCTTGAGATCTATAAAAAGGCCTGCACAAACCCCTCCCTTCCCTCAGGTTTGTGCAGGCAGCAACCTGAGGGAAGGGAGGGGCGTAAAAGCACAAACTGAATTTTCAATCAGTAGTAAAATTACTTGAGCATAAAAACATTAGTATGTTGACATTTGCTGGATCGACTTATTGATCAGCGGATCGCATCTGCCGATTAAGCATTTTACAGCTTCACCCTGGAGCAGAGATAGAGAAAATGTAAAGTGAACATCAGCAAACATCAGAGTCAGTTTGACCGGACATTACAGATCTGTTTAAGTGTTTATTTCATACAAGGCCCGAGGCAGTGCGTTTGTAATGTTTATCCGTTTCTATATTATATATATCATACCTTATTCTCTCAAGTACAAACTCAATAAAACTGACCCTCAGGCGGTCTAATAATGGTTTCATACATTTCTTCCATGCATGATGCAAGTACTAATGGGATCCCGTGAAACCACTAGTTAGTCCTTTCTTCTTTTACGTTTTTGTTGCAGGACATTCCTTCAGTGTGAAACTAGATAGACGTGGTATTTCTAGAAACAGGGAGACATCCACTTGACAGAAATAGACATTTTTGAATCGGTGATGTCAAAAATCATCTCACCTCCCAGAAGCAGACCGTTCACTTTTAGCTGTTTATTGTGAATGAGAGTCAAAAGGTTACTGCTGAACTCAACTTTATAATATTAGAGCTGTAGCACAAGACAAAACATGTTTGTTCCTCTATGCTGTGTTTTTAGGATCAATGTAACTATACCCTCTGTATGATGTGAGTTTTACTGGACATCTGCACCCAAGGGAGCATACAAAACAAAAAGTACTGTTCAAAACAGCAGTGGGTGTCACCTCAGTAATTTTGTTATCTGTGAGTCACACAACCTGGGGATCACCTGGGCAGGACTTATGGGCAGAAATTGGTTTTGAACTCATTGAGTTCATTTAAATTTGCCCTTTAAAACCATGAAAGCATCAATTGTAAGAAGGAACTCTATTTTTTCTGAAAGACACAAAATCTTGTTTCCAATGCTTTCACAAGAAACTTTGCGAGTTTTATTTCTGACCAGACGTCATTCGTTTCAACAGTTTTCTGGCCCCAAAATCTGGGTTGAATACTGTATACCATTTCTATATTATGCTTGAAACTTGCGGGATCTGTTGCTTAAAATCTGTGGGTGGAAATGCCATAGCTAACGAATGTCTTGGGCAATGTATTTTTTCTCAGAGATTTTCTCAACTGTATTTGTTATACCTCCCACCAACTCACAAATTCCATGAAGGAGGAAGTAACAATAAAGAACATAGAAAGTTGGAGGTCCTCTTTTTTCACAGTGAACCACCTCGCCGCCTAAAGTGAACGGCGGTGATGTAATGAAGCCTCAGTGATGGTAAACAAGCATCATCGGAAGACAGGAGGAGACAAAGCCCCATTCTGCCATAGGTCCACGGTGAGATTGTGGTGGCAGCTGCTAAAGGGCAAGATGCTCACTTTACTACAGCAGCCAAGTGTATGATTGTGTTTCTCAGGGGTGTTCATTATGAAGTGTACACAGCGAGGGAAGAAGATTACACTCAGAAAGAATAAATAAGCAGGTTTGGATGTTTTTTAAATTGAAGGGGAGTGATTTTAACCGCAGTTTAAACTGTTCTATTATCAACTAGAGATCACTCAGATAGCGCAGACCTTCACCAAGAGTGGCATTGAGTTACTGCACCCCAAAGCAATTGATTTGTTTCACCATTTGTCCATCATAATTTGGGTCTTTGTCAAATTGTACAAATTACCTTGGTATAATGCCGAAAGAAAACAATGTTACACTAGTGTCAGTATTTCTCAGGCTCTAGCTCAATTACTTCTTTAGGTACAAAACTTTGACACCTGTTATTAAAGCTGTTATTAGTGTTGCTAAGTTTTTTTCAGTGGCGCTATGCATTTTAAATACGGCGACTTCAAAACAATACTGGTCTTCATCGGAGAGTGATTTATTAATCGCAACTTTTATGGCCGAAATGTCCCTTCTTGGTCATATTATTCTTCTGGGCGCTTGTTGGCGGTCGGCAACTTGCTTACCAAAGCATTATCGCTACCTTATGAACGGGAATGTAGATCGTCTGCGCATGTGTGAAAGCGTTTCCGATTAGGTGAGTCGATTCATGTGAACACCGGGCCGGAAAAGATCACAAGTCATGTAAACAGGCAACCGATCGTAAAGGAGAAAAGTGTCCCATGTAAATCCATCTACTTAGTCATGATCTGCTCAAGGTTTCTGCCCCTTCAAAATTCATTTTTTTTCTTCTTTCCTATTTAGTCTAGACCTTCTCTTTTTAGAAAGCGCTTACAGATATTTGTTGTGAATTGATGCTACATGAATGAAATTATTAAAAGATTCAAACTCAATTCAATTCAAACTTTTACTTCAATGATCAATAACAGTGATCAAGCAAAACAAAAAAGCAAAACAAAATTACCCCCCCCCCCCCCGCCAACCCACCCCCCATAGATCTCTGTACAATAACATAAGGTAATGTGTTTTCAAATAACCAGAGGAGAAATGAAGATAATAATAATATATGAAAAAGGTTAAAAACATTGTACGAGTAAACTCGTAGAGTAGTTGTGATACCATCAGTCTACATAAATTCTTGGATCTTAATTACGGAACAGCAAAATAATACTTTCTTTAGCTCTATGGCTCCTATAAAATGAAAGCTCCATACCAGATCCGTCGAGATAAATATTAAGCCATTGAGATTTTGAGAGAGGATGAGGAGGCTTCTACCATAATGCCAGTATTTTTTTTGCCAGTGTAAAGCCAGCAAGCAAAATTTAAAATATTTAACAGAGATAAGTCATTCAGGAGCTAAACAATCGGGGTGCATGGAACATGTCCAAAACATTTGCATAAAGGAAATGTGTTTGAGTTTTGATGTAGGACAGGTTATGATACAAATTCAGAGTTGTATAGTTTTTTCCTTTGGTTGTATTTCACATGAGTTGCGTCTTGTGTAATTGCCTCAAATTGATGTAGGCTACAGCGTGTAATGGGTGGTCTCTGCTGTTCAACCTGTGTGGCAACATGGGAGTTGGTATCTGTGGTTAGTCTGCAAGGTAGTGGGACATTGTCACAATGTGTAAATCAATTTAAAAAGCAGCTGGTAGCCGATAATGACTAACACAATCAAAAGGAAAATGTCTTCATAGTTGGAAGAGAGTCTAATTCCTGGGTGTAGAGTGCAACCTTTTGATCCAGGTGAAAAAGAGAGTAAATTATAATAGTTTCCATGCAATTTTGTTGTTCACAAAGTGCTGATTTTAAAGGTAGGCAATAATCACAAGTGATTACGAACTGCTTTTTGAATGCTGCCAGTGGTTGATCTAAAAGCACACACTGAAGTGCAGTTATACTGCTGTTGTTTAATTCAGTCTTAACATAGGCTGGGTAGAAAAAGGTTTTCTACATTAGTTGAGTAATGTACATTTGAATTTAAATTATTGTTTATTTAAGTTTTATAATACTTTAAACTTATAACCAGACATAGTCTAGGGTTAATATAGACCCAATATGAACCTATACTATATTAAAATCTAAGCATCTTCTTTTAGATCGTAGAATCGTCTACTTTTCACTCTCAATGTCTGTGAATCACGTGAGCATGTACAGTACATTTCTGGAATTGTTAATTTATATGTGGAAAAAAGCCAAATCAGTTGTAACAATGTCCAGGTCATGTAAGACAATACCGTTTTATATACTAGATTTAAGTTTTTAGGTGAGCATGTATAAAAATGAATAATTCTCTTGGGAAATTCAAAGGGATTCCATATTTGTCTAACTTACTAGAGGAGATGTGACATATTTTATCTATTAAAAATAAAAAATTTGCAAAAACTTGTTTACACATATGAAGTTTAATTAATATGTGATGACTCAAATATATTGTGATTGCCTGTAAAGCCTGTAAACTTTTGAAAATGTCCAGCGGTGACATTTTATTTAACATTTAATTCCACATGTGTATATGCGGAATTTACATATTAAGTAGCAGATTTAATGTCATTTCAGCTCACATGTTTTGTTTCCTTGTATCCTTCACACATAAATGTTTTATATGTGATTCATAAGTAAAAATATCAATTTCACATGTTGATTTGTAAAACGCAATATACAAGATAGATCTATTCAAGTTCATTCATCACCAGCTTTGGACTAAATTGGACAAATGGCTTAGAAATTCCAAAAACCTTTTGAGATAAAGCTTGCCTAAATGTGGTATGAAGTATACAACTCATCTTTGAAGTGTACAACTGATCTTTCCCAAATCACTTCAGGTTTTCGTCGCATTAAGGCCTATGTGGTTATACAATTTTAAATTGTATAACCACACATAACTTCAATTTCATTTTGAGTTATACCACCCATAACTTCATTTTAATTTTAAGTTATGTCCGAAAAAGCAGTGTTCGTCGTAAAAAACCTTCCCTTAGTGAGTAAAATATGAACTCTTTGGTTAAAGTATTATATATATACTATATAGATCTTATAAGAACCAAATCTTTTGACTGAATCAGACCAACGGTTGAAAATTTATCGTCCGAAGACTTTTGGAGAGAAAGCTCCCCTTGGTGTCTCAAATAGACAACTTACCTTTCCCAACCACTCCAGTACTCGCACTAAGGTCATACAAAATTAAAAAATGATCCATGAAATAGTTTTTGAGTTAACGCGGTAACATAGAGGGTCTGGGCAGATTCAGTGATGATGACTCAATAATATCTCAGATTTTGGGAGTATAGAAAGACAAAAAATTCCCGTTGAGACTTAATTTTGATGTGTCTTCATTCATTCAAATGTAAATTTACATGTAAAATGGATTTTTTTAACTAGCAAATTTTTTTTTTACAGATTTTGCTTTTTATAAAATTTGTAGTTTTGCTCAAATAAAAAAAAAATTAATGGAGGATTGTACTTGAAAAAAAGTGTTTCTTCACTGTTATGTAAGTAAAATCTGTGAGTTATTGTTACGTCTTTTTGGTGTTGCGTCATTAATCTTAGTTTGACATGTGGCAAATTTATTAAACTTTGGGGGGCGCTAATGAGAAGGCCATGAGCTAGGTTGTGTATTCATTCAGCTCCTCCATCCTCGCTAGGTTTAAATAGTAAATTCTAATATATTTACCCCAACTAGCAGTGGAAAATAACCCATAAAGCTCTGAGTGCTGGATAGAAACAGGAGACACACTCAAAAGATGCAAGATACGCTTTCGGGAATGAAGGCGACACTTTGCTGAATGAGCTAGCAAGCGCTAGCTCAGCTAACTCAAGAGATAAGCCCACAGAAACAATGATGGATGAACCATAATCGTCCATCCTAGAGACCAGTCGGCAAATGGAAGACCCCTCGTTGGGGTAAAAACTGTTATTACTTCTGTATCCCGAACAAAATATAAAAAACTAAAGTGAGTGAATTTGCAAGCCGATCAAGAAGTCGTGTATCAAGATTACAAACTGCCTGAGAAGATTGAGAAGGGCTCTCCAACTGCATTTGTATCAGCCCTGCTGCTCAAACTCCTGGGAGCTGGAAACTTTTCCCGAGGGATCAAGGCCGTGCATTATGATTGCCCTGCTAACCACGACCCAGGGAAGGAACAGATAGCTCTTAACAAGCACCCATTGAATTACCAAGGACAGCGCGGTATCATCTTCCCAGATCTCGCAGCGGACATGATTGAGAACTGCAAAGAATTTTACAGAATCAGCCAGAAACTAAGAGAGGTCGGAATGTGACACAGATTTATGTTCCCTGCCTGTATTTTTCACATATGAAGGTGCCACTAAAATATCTGATTCAGCGATGGAAGCAAGCAGGTACGTCAGCGTACACAGAAATTGGAACTCGAACCATGGATTAATCATACCAACGCCAGGATGCAAGCTGCCTTCATGCATTAATCCGACAGTACCAGTACAGTTTGTTATGGACAATTTACGGACGAATGGAATGGTAAAGTATAAGACTGCAAATTGTACAGTCAATATTTTACTTCTCAGAGTTGGATTAATGTTATATTTGAACAGCTCTATTGCTCGACACTTGGTACGCTGTTGCTAGTACTGGCTTATATTGATTTCCATTCTCTGTCCCAAATTGACTCTCTTGGGCCATGTGTGACCCATAGATTGTGCTGAAAGGTTCTGGTGTTCATGGTTTATCAGCCTCATCTACTCAAGGTTCGCTTTAACATATATATATATAACTAACCGTCCAAATAACCGAAACCAAAGCATTTTGATAATTATCCTTCTACGTATGTGAGGATGGAGTGGAGCTGTTGGTGATTAGTTTCTCGTTTTCTCTTCCAGCAGCTGACTAGATTTCTGTGTGGATCCACTGCCCGGCAGGCAGGGTCTTTATATGTAATTTAATTTTTGAGAGGGGAATCGAGGAGGGGATTAGTTTATTGTTTTTTTAGTTTGAATATTTTGTGCTTGCGTTGTACTGATAAGACTTCGTTAGTTCATAATGGCTTCCTGCAATTTGTGAGGGACGGGTGTCATAGGTGGTCCTAACAGTTTAATTGAGAATAAAATCATCAATATAACGTCCTGGAATGTTAGAGGATTGAACATCCCAGCTAAGAGAGCCAAAGTAATTTCCCATCTGCAAGGGCGTCACACAGATATGTTCCTAGACGAAACACACATCAAACACACAGATGCTCTGAAATTGAGACGCAATTGGATTGGACAAACGTTTTAGTCAACCTTTCTCTGCTAGAGCTTGTGATGTGGCCAGAGTAAATAAATGGTGTTCCTTTTGAACACTTATCCAACACATCTGATCCAGGAGACTACAATTGTTAGATTTTAGATACATTTATGGGCCGAGCCCCCTCACATCCCCTCAAACCACTGGACTCTACAAATGCGCCTAACAATCTAATGAAATCAATGAACCTTGTTGATATCTGAAGAATTCATAAAACCACTGAAAAAGAGTATTCTTTCCTTTCACAAGTCCACCGCACCTATGCAGAAATTGATTACTTTTTAATCAACTCCAAATTAGCACCAGCCACCTCCTCATTAAAATACCACATTTTAATTTCGGATCAAAGTACTGTTTGTATCGGCATAGACGTTGCATGAAAGAGGGCCCACTACAATTGGCGGTTCGATCCTAACCTGCTTAATGATGAAATATTTACTGAAAAATACTCAGTTTCTATTAAAGAGTATGTGGCTTTCAGTGACACCGGGGATGTTTCGGATTCAACCATTTAAAGTAGTGATAAGAGGGTTTGTGACATCATATGAAGTGATGCAGAAAAAGCAAAGAGAAAATAGGTTATCTGAAGTAGACCGGCAAATTGCTTTACTTGAAAGACAGTATGGAGGAGCTCCATCTTCATCTAAGCTCAGAGATATTGTAAAACTAAAACCTGAATACAACAGCATTATTTCTAAGCAAGTCAGCACTCTACCTCTGAAAATAAAGCTTTAACAAGTTTGAATTAGGAGAGAAGCAAAGACCCCCGCTCTCACGTCAGTTGAGAAATGCAAAATCCAGTAGGACAATTCAGAGGATTAAACATCCTTCAAACTCCATAGTCACAGACACAGTTAAAATATATGAATGCTCAAAACATTTTTATAAAGAGCTATAAAGTTATCAAAATCTTAGGAAAGAAGAAGACATCCTTCAATTTTTGAAACCCCTCCCACTTCCTAATCTAGAATGCTGGAGGTCCTCACAGTAATAAAGGAATTCCCAATCGGCAAGGCAGTAGGCGCTGATGGCCTTGGTATAGAGTTTATTAGGCCTATGCCCAATACCTGGCCCCTTTATTCCTGAGAGTGTTTGAAGAGCCAATTAAGTACCAAAATTACCAGAGTCGCTATACACAGCAAATATTTCCTTAATTTAGAAAATGATTAGGAAGAGACTGACCTGTCATCATATTGACTCATAGCCGTTCTTGGTTGTGAATTAAAAGTGTTCACTAAAATCCTAGCCAATAGACTGAATAAGCACAAATCCACCATATTACACCCATGCCAAGTGGGTTCCATTCCCAGGAGATGTTCCGTCTTTAATGTTCGTATGTTACTGAATATTGTATATATTAAACCGACCCAGTCAAAACCTGTTGTCTTTGCACTTGATGCACATAAAGCATTCTATCAGGTAGAGTGGAAATACATGCTGTTTTCAATAGAAGAGCTTGGCCTGGGCAGGAATTTTAATTCACAGGTTGAGAAGCTCTATGCCTACCCGACCTCATCAATTCTTACCAACTCAGAGAGAGCTCTCCCTTTCAACCTCCATCGTGATCTCCGACAGGGCTGGCCTCTTGGCCCCTTGCTATTTCCCTTTTGCATTGAAGCCCTGGCTATTAGCCCCAGAAACAGCGTAAAAGTTAACCCAATACATTTTGGAAAAGTGGATCATTACGTCCCACTGTATGACGATGATATCATTTTGTTTCCGTCGCATCTGAAAAAACTGTCCCACCATTTCTGGAACAAATCAAAAAAGATTGGAAGGATATCACTGTATACTATAAAGTGGCGGAAGCGGGAATTTATGCCCATAGGTTAGGATCTTGTCGCTGTGTTTATTTCAAAGCATATCCATTTTTCTACAGAAAGCCCTTTTTTAAATCACTTTATTCTCTTATGACGCCTTTTATCTAGGGGTACAAAGAACATTGTGTGAATAAGAAACATTTTGCGAGCCCTTAATTACTGGCAAGACACATATCCTGAAGAAGCTAAGGATACAAACCATCATGGGTGGCGATAGAACAGGACATTAGTGGCACTTCTAATAATAATAATAATAATACATTTAATTTACAACGCACTTTACATTTGGATCAAATCTCCCTTCTCTTCCAGTGTTACTCCATGCAGCTAAAAAACCTTCCACACCACTAAAAGGGTTTTGCTTTTTAGTAAAATATTCATTAAGGTTATGGTACCAAAATAAGAAAATATTTAAAGATATCAAAAACTTGTGTTTTGGCTCCCATTAGTCATAACCATGCATTTGTACCCTCACAACTCAATGCTGTTCTTCTAGGCTGGAAGAGACCTTATTACAGGCCTTGTTACAATCAGTGACCCGTAAACTGATAATATATTTTCCTCATGTGCTTGGCTTAGGGACTTTCTTACAACAGCCATACCATTTCTTTAGGTACCTACACATTAAAAACTATGTCACTGGAACTATTTCAAATTTTGAAACTTATAACTCTCTCAATGAATTCCAGTCCCTACTGACGAGCAAACCGGACACCATAAGCTGGTCTCCAAGTTTGTGTTATGGATTGGTGTGTTCCATCAACACAGCGTCGGAGAGAGTCCTTGGAGTGTGAAATATGAGTAGAACTCTTAGAAGATATACGGGCCAAATGTCTTAAAAGCATGCGCTTCTGCTCACTTAACTCAAGTCATCAGTTAATTCAGTATAAGGTGAGAGATAGGCTACATTATTTAGGAGATAAACTACATTCCTTCTACCCATCCTCATCACCACTTCCTATTAAATGCAAAAAGTCTGAAGGAACACTGTCGCACATGTTTTGGTTCTGTACCACACTACATAAATTCTGGTAAGAAATTTTTACCGTTAGTCAGATGTCTATTTACATGAACTTCTTCCCAACCCAGAAACTGCCATTTTCGGATGGTCATAATTAGAAACTCTAAATTGTTGGAAAACTCTCTCAATCCAGTATGGCATGGTAATCGCAAAGAAAATTATCCTTAGGCTGTGGAACAAAGACATGTCCCCTTGCTTTGAAACCCAGCTCTTTGAGTTCTCTAGTACTCTGCAGCTGGAGAGGATCTGATACGAGATGATGGGGAAAACGAGGAGCCTCAAGTAGAAATGTCAGCCTTTCCTTGACTATATCACAGTACTGGTTTTTAAATGCTTGTCTGAATATGCACCTAAGAAAACTATAATTACGTTAGCAGATTGCCTTAAAAACTTGAATAAGAGAGAGTGCTCGTATCGCTTGTTCCTGTTATTTTTATTTTTTATTTTGTTTTCTGTTTTTTTCTATAATGGTGGATAATATTTGATTACCACCTCAAAGGTCTGTATTATTTATCTGAAAAACTTCTAAATAAAGATAATTAAAAGAAAAATCTAATTGCATTATTTTGTGAACCCCAGACCTCTGAGTATTTACGTTTGGAGGAAATGTGAACTTTGAATCTTTTATTGATATTCTTCTGACAAACATGGTGGACTTTGCATTTCAAACAGTTAATTCGTTCACTGCTTAAATTATTCATGGTCATGTTCCACAGCCTGTGGTTATCTTTAATGTTTAAACTGGTACAAATAATGTTAGTAAAGTATTGTTGTTTTTCTGAAAACACATCCTCATGCAGAAAATCTAAATCTTTCAATCATCTCCCTATGCTACATTAACATCTAATAGGAAAAATGAGACTCATGGACCCCAGACAATGGTTTGCCAAGCTTAACTTTATTGAACAACAAACAAGAATTCGTAAAAAACACCTCCTACGGGTCCCTCCCTCTGAGAAATCTTGAGAATTTTTAAGCGGGAGGTCATCCTGGGGGTAATCTACAGCTTGCTGGAGGAGTTACATATGGCAGCTAGCCTGAGAGGACTTCCTTGAATTCCCTGGTATTACTGCTTCACCCACAACTCAATACCAGATTCGGGGTAGAAGTTGGATGGCTAGAAGTATATCATGATCCACTCCGATTCCTAAGTTAAACTAGACCTATGCTGTCGTCCCCATCAGCGAGGGAAGTCCCCCGAAATTTCCACAGGATTTTTTTGGGGATAAAATCCGATCAATGGTTGAGCCATTATGGCCCAAAATACTTTTGGAGTTGAAGCTCCCCCTAATGTTAGAAATAAACAACTGACTTTTCCTGAAATGAATCCTGTTGTTTCTCGTACTAAAGTCTATGCATAAAGTTTTAAAATGATCCAAGACGTAGTTTTTTAGGTTTGTACGGGAAAAAGTGTTTTCTGTAAAAAGCTCCTCCTAGTGAGTAAGATATTAACTACTAAATTAGAATATAACATTTACATGATATATCTACTTCAGTTGATTCACATGCAACAGATTTGGCCGATGATTAAGTAGTTATGTCCAAATAATAGTGGAGTTTTTTGTAAAGTGTTCCCCCATTGTCAGTTAAATATGAACTATTAAAGTTAAACACAATTCATACAAGATAGGCATCGTCAAATCGTTTCATATGCATCAAATTTAGAATAAATATGACAGACGGTTGAGAAATTATGGCCCAGAACTTTGGGAGAGAACACTCCCCCTAGTGTCAATATACAATCGACCTTTCCCAAAATCAACCCAAATCTTCTTCCTATAGAAGAATATATGAATACAAAATGAAGGCGATCCATGAAAACATTTTTTTGAGTTATCGTGTTAACATGAAGGATCTGCTGCGGATACAGCGGCGGCAGCAGTGAGTGGTGAGGATTCCATAATATCTCAGACTATTTCGGGGATATAATGATCTTTGACTTAGGAGTCCATTACTATCGGCCTCAAACAAAACAGATAAGACTTAAAATCTTTACTATATGGGATTGATTGACAATGTTTCTAATACAATTTATTGAAATCTACATATCTCACATGGTGCTGAAGGTAGTCCAAAACCGATTCACAGTCTGTGCCGGACGTGTTGGAACTACTCAGAAGTCCCGGGGAACCTGAAGAATCTGCCGCCAATGTTCAGACAATGTCATTCATACACAATATTTGAAAGATGGTTGAAACTTAAAGTGGGTTTACTTGGACCTAATAAGAATGAAAATGACCCATAAGCCCATTCATTCAGAATAAGAACACCCAAACCGAATTTTATTCAGTTGCACACGGCTATTATAAACCTTTTCATAAACCAATCCAAAAAAAAGAACCACATAAGGTAAACAGTGGAATGGATTACTCCATGCTTGTGGTTGGACTACCAACTTCCCTTTTAATGAAGCAATACAATAACTGGAGGAAGACCACTGGTGAATGCTTGCCACCCACGGGATGGATTTGGGTCATCAGGATGAGTCTGTGATGAGGAGTTTCTGCTTTCAACGTTACGTTGACTTTGCATTTCTGGTAGGTTTAACAAACTACTTGGCCTCGCTAATAATTAAATGTTGAGTAACGTAATGATGAGCCTTAGTAACCCGATAAAGAACCACTGAGTTAGAAAATAAGACTTTCTTGTGGTCGCCCTGTGGTCTTTAATTGCTTCCATTAAGCTTGCATTATTTTCAAGATGTTTTTCATGAAAAGCATCACAATAATGACAAAAAACTGTCCGGATCACACAATAGAATCCCATCTTCTTTTAAAACTTTCAATTTGAATTATTTCAATCTAAATAAAGAAAAGCCATTGAGAACATAGAGGGCAAACTGAGAGAAATATTCAATCTTAAGAGGAGTTCTGAGATGAAATTACCAGAAAATGTCATGTCATCTCTGCCCTAATAGTCTCGGCCCATGGCTTAGGTGGCGATGATCCTATCGACCTCTGCTGCTGTTTTTTGCTCTCATCAGTACTATCCCTCATTTAATAACCCGCCTGCGTGTTATGAATCGCCTGAGCACTCATCAAGGTCTGCAGGCCAGCAGGGAGTTGAGAGCAGCACAATCACCCTTTCTGTTTCTTTGTCCACATGTGGTATATCAATTCCAACCCCCACCCCCACCCCCCGCTGGGACTATATCAGAGCATAAATGAATCATGCATAACAAGCAATAGCGCTTTGGTTGAGGTCACCATCAGCAAGTTTGATTGTGCTTACACCAGATTAACAGGACTAATCAGTTAACTTCACCTTGTTTGTTGAGTGCAGGCAGCGTCAGCCAAGGAGCCATCTGTGGAGCTCTTACTGGATCTTTAGTTGTGTTTGTTAAACTGACAGGCATCCACCATTCACACCACGGAGACAGATGATACATCACTCTGATTGGATGAGGAGGGTACTTTATCTCCATTTAGTGACAAATCTCTAATGAAACATCCTCATTAGCATTTTAAATCAGGAAGCTGTCGGTTTTCTCCCCTGAGATCAGTTTGTGAATCAGATGACATCGTAAACTTTACTCTACTGTCATTATTCGGACCGAATCTTCAGTGATGCACAAACAAAAACTATAAGTTTCCTTTAAAAAAAAAGAAAAAAGCTCCCCTAGTGAGTAAACATTAGCCATTAGGGTAAAATATTATGTTTACCAGATAGATCTTCAAATGTATTCATATGCACTAAATTTGGACTAAATTCGACCAAAACATAGGAAGTTATGTCTGAAATATAGCGTTTTGGGAAAGAAAAAAAAGATTTCCTCCAAATGAGTGAATTATGAACTATAAGAATAAAATATGATATAAAAAAGATAAATCTCAAATCTATGATATGCACCAAATAAGGACTAAATTGGGCCAACATTGGAAAAATTGTGGCTCGAAAACCTTTGGAGATTGAGCTTCCCCTAGTGTCAGAAATATACAACCGATCATTTCAAAATTCTTCGTCATACTAAGGTCGGTGGGAGCATATGTGAAAATTAATTAATTTATTCATTATCTACCGCTTATCCTGTTCAGGGTCAAGGCTAGGCTGGAGCCAATCCCGGTTGGCATCGGGCGAGAGGCAGGGTTCACCCCAGACGAGTCGCCAGTTCATCGCAGGGCCGACACATAGAGACATACAACCACTCACACTTACACTCGCTCCTATGGGCAATTTTGTGGAAGCCGGAGTTCCTGGAGAGAACCCACGCAGACACAGGCAGAACTTGCAAACTAAAATAGTTTTTGACTTATTGCTTTATAAGGAGAATATGCGGTGTGGGACGCAGCGGCCGTGATGACAATTCCACAATATCCCAGACTATTCGGGGATATAATTAGAAGGGAACTGCATACCTCTGCCAATGCCAAACAGCACTTTTTGATACAAAATTTAATGGTTCCCTTTTTGGCATAAGCCCTCCCTTTCATAAAAATAAATCAAACAAGTTATTCAATGGATTTTTGTGTGATCCTGCTGACAGACAGACAAAATCAAGAGACGCCAAGATGCCTCTCGGCAGAGATAGAACCTTCACTTACTGTTAACAGAAGAGGTACGACTCTAGGAACAATCCAATATACTTTGGTTATGATCTGGATCCCCATCTTCATTTTCTAAAGAATCTGAAATGTACTCTGATCACTAATAACATTATGATAACTGGCAAGTGATGTCAGAATTACATTGATTATGTTGTTACATCAAGTAGC
Organism: Lophius americanus; assembly: GCA_037951165.1. Lineage (NCBI taxonomy): Eukaryota > Metazoa > Chordata > Actinopteri > Lophiiformes > Lophiidae > Lophius > Lophius americanus. The sequence goes on along the minus strand of JBBDHG010000008.1, from coordinate 8,029,422 downwards.
AAGTTACCATTTTACCCTTTAAGTTGATTTCTGAGACTGAAGAAAAACTGCCAAACGTAACAGGTCTCAGAAACTTTGACAATAACTAAATAAGAAAGGTAGATGAATGTATTGTAGAGTAAAGTAGTTTTAGGTAGAATTCTGTCAAGCATAGCATCCTGTTAGTTTAGGCAGAATTCTGAATAGTATAGTATATTCCGTTAGTTTAGCAGTAGACATAAAATGGAGTCAGATAGGTCACAAAGTGCTGAACAAAGAAAAGTGCTGCATTCCATGGGCAAACGTCCGGCTGAAGTCCAGTGGAGTGAAGCAGAGGTGCCAGGCAGGGACAGGCCCGTTGAACATCAAGAAGGAGGGCGGCTCACTGCGGACAAAGAATAAAACTGTATGGACAACGGAGATCGTGGTCACTTGGTAGAAAATCGGCAGGCTGCTAACCTAATCCATAGGTCAGTCAGGTTGGAAACTAGGTGATCTCAAACTCCGGAGTTTGATGCTTATTTGATGCTTGAAACACAGTGAAGATTCCTTTTAAGTTGAAATAAACCTGTTTGATTTTTAGAGAGTTGACGTCATCCTTCTAGTTAGGATCAGATTTTCTGAGGGACTGGATCTTTGGGCCTGGACAGGACACTTCAGCCTCGAAGATTTGAACACAACAAAATTGGTGACCCCGACGTGATCCTTTGCGAGGCCTTGATGATTGTCGATTGGACGGACTTGTGAATCCCGCACATCCACGGCACCAACGAAAGAGGTAAGCAGAACCTTTTCCATAAAATCTGCATAATTATATAGTAAATTAGGTGGATGTGTTGGATTCGGTGTTGGCCCAATTGATGACACTGAGGCCCGAAGGTACGTCATAAGTTGTCCATATAATTGGTTAAAAATAATGCTAAAATTAGGTGTTTCAAGCATTGTGTTTTAATGCTATGTGTTGTAAATAAGTCTTTGTAATACCCATTGCAACGCCAGGAGTCTGGGACCCTAAGGCAGACGTAAGTGGAGGATAGAATACCCATTGTGTCGCTAGGAGTCAGGGACCATAGGGCAGACACAGATGGAGGAAAAGGCCTAGAGAAGGGGCTTGGGAGGGGCTTTTCTGATCGATGTTGTACAGGATTGAGAATTGACCGGCGCTAGTTACCCCTTAAGTCGACATTGTGCTGGACGACAGGCCGTTGTGTGGTTAGAGTCCCACAAGACAGGTCTTGATCAGATTCCCAGATGTTTTGTGTTCTATGTGGTTTGTCATAAAAGTATAAGGTGAGATCTCGAGTAGGTAATTTGTAATAATCACTGTAGAAGATAAGATAAGTCTTTATTAGTCCCACAACGGGGAAATTGCAGTGTTATAGCAGCAAAGATCACACAGATCAACATAACAGAATAAAAATGCAAATATAAATATGAATATTGATCTATACTAGGGTATTACAATATAATATAAAAGAAGTATTACAATATACGGGTATATTGAGTTGCAACTGTAACAATTCATTGAACCTGGCTGTGTATAGAGTGTTTGAGAAATGCTGTTGGATAGCGGAGATGAAAACACAGTGTTGACGGTTAGGCTAGACTTGCAAACCTGGGATAAGTGGTGGTTGGGAGGAGCATACGTGCCGCTGCCAGTCCCTAGGCCTGATTATATTGATGCTTTGTGCAGAATTAGGACGTGGTTATAACTGGACTTTGGGAGACACAAACATGGGCGGATCAGAGTCCCCCCAGTTTGACGAAATTCTGCTAGAGGTGAGAAAAGAGACAGAGGAAAGCACGTTCACAACCATTGTCCCATTACTCTGTTCCTGTTAGAACGATTGACTGGCTGCAAATAAGAGTAGAACCAAAGAATCTGTTCTGTGAGTTGTGAGATACTCAGCAAGACAGAACCCTCACAGACGAGGTGTGGTCATGGCGGTGCCCACGCTGAAAGAGGCTTACCGCAGGGCAGTAGAGTTCATGACAGGAAAGGTGCAATATGGTGAAGAAAAGGTTGAAGAGAAAAGAATGAAAAAATACATGAATTGGTGGCAAAAAGAAGGCCTATGGCCGAAGGAAGAGGCGCCAAGCATCAAACAAAGGAAGAAGTTGCATATTGATGCTTGGATTGAGTATTGTGAATCACATAAGGTGTGGGACAAACCAGAGAAAGAAAGAAGAAAGGCTGACGAGGAGGCATCTGCTCTATCCGAGCTTCTATGCACTACTGAAAGAAAATGCGGAAGTGTCACCTCCCCCATATCTGATGGCAGCTCCGCCTCTAACAACAGAGAAGAAACAAGAGGCAACAGCGCCACTGAAGGCCATACATGGAAGCGGTGTTATGGCTCCCCTAGTTGAAGTGGGAAAAGGATAAAGGATAAGGCAAGTCATACTGGACCTAGATTGAGAGAAAATCTAGTGGACAGGAATCAAAATGCGAAGAGGAGTGGAGTACAGTATCATCACAACTGGACAGAAGTGGACCAACAATTGCGATTCCAGGCTTATCATGGTCAAAGAGTAATGTGAGTGATGACGAGAACGGATGTAGAACTCAAGAAAGTGGAGAAAGGAGGAAACAGCAAGAGTAACTGCAGTGAAACGTCACAGCACTGACAGTGATGACGAGAAAGAGAAGGCCAAGAACATAAGTCGGAAGAAAAGAGGAAAAGCACCTGTAGGAAAAATGGAAAGCACAGAGTGCATCATTGAAGGAACCATTATCCCCAAACCAGTGGTTACAACAGCAGAAGATGCATGGATTACTGTGAATAGAGTCAGAGATGAAGTCTCATTGCTCAAGATATCAGTACAGAGCCCAGGTACACGTGAGTCAGAACCAGGACCAAGCACGAAGAACGAAAAACAATTCCAAGGGCCCCTTCTCACGAAGGGACGGTGTGAAGACTATGAACCATGGAGTCACAGGCACATGACAGCACTGAAGGATTCACTACCAAGCCTGGAAAAAGGAGCAGCTGCATGGATAAGAGCGTTCGAAGCACAAACAGCAGCTGGCAAACTGGCTTTCGGGGACGTAAGAGCCATTGTAAGGATGAGCGTGGGAACAGAGGGACTTCACCGGCTGGAGAATCAATCGTGGACTCATAGGACCGGAGACACGGATCCATTTGACCCATACAGAAGGAAAGTGTGGGAAGCTATGCGCTCCTTGTGGCCAAAGGCCTGAAACGGCGCAGTGCTAACAGGGCTACACCAAAAGCCAGAAGAGGAACTCCATCAGTACCTCACTAGAGCAGCAGATGATTGGATAACAGGCACGGGAAAAACACACAACACAGACGACACCACAGAACTGCTCTATAGAGAAGCCATAAAGCGAGGATTGCCAGATCCATTCCGACAGGCTCTGGAAGATGTGGTGGGACTAGAAGACATGGAGGAAAATGATTGGAGAAGACATCTTGAACATCACACCAAAAAGTAAAGAAAAAAGCAGGAGGAAGAGAAGGGATAAAAGGAAGCCCTAGTGGACAAAATGTTGAAGCTACAATTGGCTACAGCAGTTATAGCCACCAAAGAACGCAAGGTAAAGAAGCAAATGGTGCAGGAAACAAATGGACCAGCAGGAAATCAACAACAACAACAGCAACAAGGACCCCACCCACCAGGGATAATGTACGCCCTGCCGCCAACTCAATATCGACAGTTCAGAGGAGCATACCAGGGAAGGTAAAACAGTGGAAGAGAAAACGCAGGATGTTTCCTCTGAGGGATGAGCGGCCACTGGGCCAGAGACTGCAGGACAGGAGGATTTCAGCGACCGAACCAGATACAAAGAGGAGGAGGTGGAACTGGGAGAGATCAATGGCAACGTCAGCAACCACAACAAGTACAGTATCAACCTCAGCCACAACAAAAGCAGATACAACCTATATGCCCCAAAATGTCCCATAAACTTCAGGGGAAGAGACCTGCTCATCAAACTTGGAGCAGAAATAAGATGCACACTAGATGGCCCACTAATCTCCTTTAGAGGATACCTATCAGGTCTGCTGAACCAAGGACAAAGGATCCTGATGATGAAAGGAGATGAAGATCCCCAATAAGATGTAACTAAAGTCTACTGGGCAAGGATCACAGCAACTGAACCAATTGCACCACAGCATCTCAGACACATACCAAAAGTGGAAACCATGAATCAATCAACAAGGGAGTTATGAACCACCCAAGGACCCTCTTCATTGTACCTTCAACTACACAATTGAGACAGTAGAAAATTATGAGGAAGCATGGGAAGGAGAAAGAGATGGATTGAAATAATCTATGCAAATAGGGGACATTTACATGGGAAAAGAGGGAGTGCCAGCTGTGGCAGAGCTGGGAGGAACACAACAACACTGGTAGAATCTATGGAAAACTGCTGCACCACATGTAAAATTATAAAATAGCAAAGAACATTAAAGCAAGGCAGATGGGGCTTATGATTAAAGAAGCCTTGAAGATAAAAGAATGGAACCAAACAGAGTCTGCAAACCTACACCAAAGCGAGGATGGACGATGCTATTGTATCAGTCATCTCAGCCACGAAAACACAGTTAATGAAAGACAAGAATTGGAGAGGAAATATGCCCTGAAAACACAAGATCACCTTTCAGTGGAGGACATACTGAAGGCCTTGCCAGAAAACCTGAGGGCAAAAGGAGTTTACGATGTAGGAGTAACTCCCCATCATTGTGTGACAGTGGAAAATAAATCTGGGGAAGAAACAGTATGGCAACCTCAATATCGATTGAAGCCAGTAGCAGTGGAAGGAATTCTACCCACAATAGATGGACTACTGAAAGCAGGAGTGCTACGACCTAAAGACTCTGCGTGGAACACACCTATCCTTCCAGTACCAAAAGCAGGAGGGAGCAAGTTGAGACTGGTGCATGACTTAAGAAAGATAAACAAAGTCACAAGAACAGATCTCACACCAGTCCCAAATCCATATATGGTGTTACACAACATAGGGCCTGAACATCAGGGGTTCACTGTATTGGATCTGGCCAATGCTATCTTTTGTTTGCCATTAAACATAGACAGCCAAGACGTGTTTGAAATCTCATTTGAAGGACAAAGATACACCTACCAGAGGATGCCTCAAGGATTCAAAAACACCCCATCTGTTCTCAACGCTCTGTTGAAACAGGACCTCTCGGAAGTAGAGGTCCCAGAAGGAACTTCGATTCTCCAATATGTAGATGTTCTGTTAATAGCAGCGCAGACAGCTGAAGACTGCCTGAAACTAACAGAGAGAACTCAGGACGGTTGCAGGGAAAGGATACAAAATCAAAAAAATAAGGTACAAGCAGTAAGAAGGACTGTGCAGTTTCTTGGCCGTAACATCTCAGGCGACAAAAGACAGATATCCAGCAACCAATCCGACGCCATTCTTGCACACTTGAAGCCTGTCAGAGTGAGGGAAATGCTGGCCTTCCTGGGCCTGACGGGCAATAGTAGGCAGTTTGTGCCTGAGTACGTAGAACTGGTTGCTCCATTGAGAAGAATGATTGCCAAGGCGGGCCATAGGAGCCTTAAGGCACTCCTGGAATGGACCCCGGAAGGAGAGAAGGCCTTCATAGATACCAAACAGGCATTAGTGCATGCCCATCATCTTGGAGCACCTGACTTCACCCAGGCATTTCATCTAGATCTTACTGTGAGAGCTGGTGTCGTAGACGCGGCTTTGTACCAACACAGACGAACAGGACGAACGGTGCTAGCTTATCATAGCTCAAGATTGGATAATGTGGAGCGTGGTCAGCCTGGATGTATGCGATATGTGGCAGGGCTGGCTAGGGCTTTGAGAAAAACAGCACACATAGTCACGTGTCATCCGCTCACGGTACACATTGAACATGGCATCGTCTCATTTTTAGGAGCTACGGCATCACACTTAGTGCTGTAAGAGAGCTAAAAACAATGGACCTCGTCACTCAACCGCACATTACATACACATCTGGAAGGGTAAGAATGACTGATGGACAGGTTCACATTGGGAGCCAAATTATTGTGTTTTTCTGTCACAACAAGCTATACAATTAGAGAAGACCTTAGTGGAGAGCCAGACCCAGAAGCAGAACTGCAGCTCTTCTGTGATGGGTGCTGCTACAACGGAGAAAGAGGAAATGTTGCATCATATACAGTGGTGGAACAGAGAGGCAATGGTGAGTTTGTCACGGTTGCGAGGGCAGATCCCTCAGCCTGCCTCAGCAAAATTGGCAGAGTTATAGGCACTGACAAGAGCCTTGGAAATTGCAGGAGAAAAAACAGTGTGTGTCTACACTGATTCAGCGTATGCACATGGTGCTGCTCATTTGGATGGAGTACAAATGCAGAGACGAGGGTTCATGACCACTGGTGGACAAGAATTGAAGCACAGACAGCACATTGAACAACTGTTAACGGCTATGATGAAACCTGGCAGGGTAAGCACAGTTAAGTGTAAGGGACATTTCAAGAATTCCTCAATGGAAGCGAAAGGGAATGAGGCAGCTGACAAAACAGCTAAAGGGGCAGGAGGATATGAACAAGTGAAAAGAATGGACAGGATGTTGATGCTTAGAGATCAGGCTATGCGGGCTTGTAAAGTCAGTGATTTGGTTAGCATTCAGGACAGAGCAGGAGGCTATGAAAAGGCAGTGTGGCTAGAAAAGAGAGCGACACAGAGCGATGGATTATGGAGAGCACATGATGGCCAAGTGGTGGCGCCATCTGATCTCCTAGGGGTGTTTATTAGGGAAGCTCATGGACTAACCCATGAGTTCAGAAAAAGGACAAGAGAAAAGGAGTCACAACAGTGGTGGCACCCCCACATTGCTGACATGGTGGATAACTATGTTTCAGTGTGTGCTGTATGTAACCACTTTAACAACAAGGTGGTGCTGAGGAAGCCCCTGGGGAAATTCCCCATACCCTTGCTTCCCTTCCAAGAGATTTGTATAGATTACACATATATGGGTCAGGAGAATGTGGTAAGAGGATACGGATATCTCCTTGTGGTTGTTGACAGACCAAAATGGGTGGAGGCTATCCCATCCAGAAGGGAGGATGCAGCGTCTGTCTGTAAGTGGTTGAAGGCAGAGTTTATTCCCCGGTTTGGGTTTCCCAGAGTGATCTTTTCTGATAATGGTGCACACTTTGCGAAAAAAACATTTGGCAGAAGTAGAAAAAGAGCTAGGGATAACACACAGATTTGGTTAAGTTTACCATCCAGCCTCTTAGGGGCCTGGCGGAAAGAGCGAATGGTACACTGAAAAGAAAAATAGCAAAAGCATGTCACGACACGAACCTGACCTGGGTTGATTCGCTACCCTTGGCACCGATGTCAATTAGAGACGCAGAGCATAGGTACACGCATCCAACTTCCCATGAGATCCTCACGGGGAAGCCAAAGGCAGGTCCAAATTTGTTCGCATCAAAGGGACCTATCTTAGAAGTTTGAGTCAAATGTCTGAATATGTAAAAGAACTAACTCAGACTGCTAAAGCTTTCTTCCCAGGTGACCAACTCAGAGACAGCGGACGACGAGGGAAAACAGACCCCTATTTTGGTTCTTGGTGATTGGGTTTGGATCAAGGTCCACAAACGAATGTGGAGTGAAAGAAGGTGGACAGGGCCCTATGAGGTGATATTGACCAAATCTTATGCTGAAAAGGTTAGAGGCAAAAAAGGAGCCCCCTGGCACCACCTCTCCCACTGTGCACCAGCTGATCCACCACAGAGGACAATAAGTGACGTAAAGCAGGATCTGAGAAGAGTAACTGAGATATAGGGACAAAAGATGCAGGCAGTCGGTTGGATGTGGGCTTCTGTCCTGCTCTGGACCACACTGACTGGAGAGGGAGTAAAAGGGGCAATAGGTTCCAGTATTAGTGGGAAAGATACTAGGCCGGTCTCATTAATTATTCTATGCACAACGGGGGAAACGTGTGTGGCTAAATTTGATTTCTGTGACATAGTGGAGTGCGGTGCAAAAGACCAATGCCATTGGGAATGGAGCACTGAGTACCTCTACGTAACTACTGTAGTGTGTGGGACGTTCACCAATGGGTGGGGAAAAGAAATAAATCAGTCGGGGTGCGGATGTGAGGAATGGGGTTGGGTTGTTACCTAAACAAGTGTCAGTGACTGGGGATATGATCCACAGATTAGCATCTCACCCGACCTGAAAATAAGGTTGACGTTAATAAAAGTGGGGGCCCGCAGCAAATGTAAGCAACAGGAATGTAACCAGCTAATCCTCACATTTAAAGCGCCAACATCAAAAGACAATTTTAGCACTTTGAGATTTGATCCAAATGTAAAGTGCATTATAAATTAAATGTATTATCATTATTATTATTATTACAATGGCGTGTGTGTATTAGCAGCTTATGTGCCCGGAACTGACCCCACTGGGCTGATTAGCATCTCGGTAAGCACCAAAGCTGGAGATAATTCGGCAGACCCTAGCAAAGTCGCTGCAGAGGCAGTGAAGTTGGACGTGGCCACAGTTAGGGATACATATGTGTTATAAACAGGATACACAGACACAAACACCTGGCTTGAGTGGATGGTATATTCTGCAAAACAATTGTATATGTCAAATTGTGTTACATGTGCAGCGGCAAGACCAGCGCTGGCTACGGTACTACATCCATTCAACCCAGAAAATGACCAAAAGACAGACTAAGGTCTTGCATGTCTGATGAGTTTATTAGGAGGTAGGAGAAGAATCACCTACCAATTGCACCACCCTGAACTTGTTATATCCCCCAGCGTTCGAGTCTAGACCCCCTCCTGATGAGACAACACAAGTGTAATTGCCTGCATAAGGGGTAAAAGGAGTAGAAGTAAATTTCGGTAACATAGCTGGTTGTGCTCTGTCTTATACTCTAGCCCAATTTAACACCTCAACTAACCTAAAACAGATGAAGGTAGCGCAAGCTGCCACATGGTGGTATTGTTGTAGAAAGACTATTTACCTCATCCTTCCAGTTGACTGGACAGGAGTTTGTGCACCTGTGATGCTGGTGATGCCCTGTGTTGCACTTCCGTACTCCTCAGAGGAGCTGAAGGAAAAAGGAGAGAAGAGGAAGCTACACAGGTCAAAAGGTAGCATGACCACGATACCCACCTCTTTTGATAGGTCAGTATACATAGATGCTAGTGGGGTTCCCCGAGGCGTTCCAGATGAGTACAAGGCAAGAAGCCCAGCAGGAGCAGGATTTGAGTCGCTCCTGTTGTTTATCACTGTCAACAAAAATGTGGATTGGATTAATTACATCTATTATAACCAGCAGAGATTTGTCAATTAAACCCGAGATGCTATTAAAGGATTAGCAGAACAATTAGATAAGACTAGCTTAATGACATATCAGAACATATTGGCTCACATATGTTGTTAGCAGAGAAGGGAGTTTGTAAGATGTTTGGAACTATGTGTTGTACTTTCATCCCTACCAATACAGCCCCAGACTTGTCAGTCTCCAAAGCTCTGGCAGGACTGACAGCGCTCAGTGAGGAGGCTGAGAATAGTGGAGTGGACAACCCGTTCGGCGACATATTGAGCGGATGGTTCGGAATGTGGAAGGGTTTGGTCGTGAGTATCATGCTGTCTCTCACTATTGGTGCATCCATATTGGTTCTGTGTGGCTGTTGTTTTATTCCCTGTATTAGAACCCTGGCGAATCGACTGATAGTGACAGCACTGTCTAAGGAACTAAATGCAACTATGATGGTGGCCATGAATGAGATGTACAGGCCATTGTTACAGGAGAAGCGTGATACTGTCAACCAATTCGGAAGGGTGATGATGGAAATGGATGAGGAGTACGATGACACAGTGTGAGACTTGGTATGACTGTGACATGGCAGGAAGGGTGAATAAAGGCTTTTGCGGTGGATTCCCCCATGTAAGCCCTGTCCTGACCATGGTGATCTGAGAATGGTGGCTGTGTGCGAATTGCAATGTCCTGAGGTGGCAACATGATGTGAGGGTTTGAATCTCCAGGACACAACGGATGCCTTGTATTTCTTGAAGGACAGCGTTGCCAAAGGTTGTAGTTCATGCATTCATTAGTTGTGTTCTGTTTCATTTTTTACTAATATTCTTACTATATATAGTGAGAAAAGAGGGATTTGTAGAGTAAAGTAGTTGTAGGTAGAATTCTGAATAGCATAGCATCCTGTTAGTTTAGGTAGAATTCTGAATAGTATAGTATATTCTTTTAGTTTAGCAGTAGACATAAGATGGAGTCAGATAGGTCACAAAGTGCTGAACAAAGAGAAGAAGGTCCTAAAACACCCTCACCCTTGGAGCAGATCAGCATGCAGATAACAGGATAAAATGGGAGTGAAACAGAGATGCCAGGCAGGGAAAGGCCTGTTGAACATCAAGAAGGAGGAAATACAAATATGAATATTGAACTATACAAAGGTACTACACTATAATATATAAGTATTACAGTATACTGGACATATAACACTATGCTGTCCGCTATATATGCTGCAAGTGTATATCCCCGAAAAGTCCCTAACTCACCTGTGTTGCGGAAGCAATCCCCCTTATTGAACTTAAATTAAAAGTGGAGTTATATCCTCAGTATTTTTCACATAAAAATGTGTTTTCTTTGTAAAAAGTTGCCCCTATTATATAAAATATGAACCATGGCGATAAAGGTATCATAATATCCCCACCTGTTTGGGGATATAATAGTATTTCTTCGTTGTTGAGTGTTATTATGACATCAGCTGCCCCTGCACCAATTCGTCGGCAACAGAAACAACCAATTATTCTTCGTTCAAGATGTTCTTGGCTCTTTATAACTTCAATAAGGCCCCACTTATAGTCCAGGTTGATACAGTGACATACTGTAGTTTTTGCAACCGCACATCTGCTTGTTCTGTGTTCACTCAAACACTATATAGTTATTTTCCAATTTTAGACCTCAGTGTAAGGATTGATTAGATAGATTTTGGTAAAAGCCAGCTGGACATTTCAGACTGTAGAGAGAGCTTTATCTCTTAAATATTACCGGCCACAGTTTCTCAACCGTTGTTCGGATTTAGTCCAAATTTGATTTGTATGAATTGACTAGAGATGTATTTTACTCCAATAGTTCCTATTTTAATGAGTAGGGGTATTTTTTTTTTCTACAATAAATAGTTTTCCGAACTTATCTTCACATTTTATTTGAGGAGTTCAATCAATGGTTTGCTTTTACAACAAATAGGATTGTTTAGAGATAATATTTTGCTGTTGGTAATGACAGTTTATGCTTCAGGTGGATGGAAAACACCACTATAATTGCAGGAGCCCTTTAAATACGAGGGAAAAAAATAATAATGTTGGGCCGGACCATATACTTTTAAGACAAACATGGTCCAGGTACACAGATGAATGTATTTTGTAGTCACAAAATCTGAGTGCCTTATATGAAAATGAGAGCTTGTGGGAGAGTATCCGTGACATTTGCACTGTTTATCTGTAGCTTGGGAATGCCGTGTACCTGGAACCATTATTAAAATCATATTTTGAGTTTATAATTCAGAGAGGGCTCACTTTTTAAATAAAGGTCAAATAGCAGTGCTTTTAAGCTCATGTACATTATCACACTGAGAACTTGCCAAAAAGCCATTTTCCATTTCACTGTCAGTTTAATCCACGTTGCCCATTAAGACTGCTGTGCAAACTGATTTTTTCCACTTCATTTATTTACAACCAACCACATTTCGTCACACATTTTCGAGTCTCTTAATTTTTTCAAGTTAATATCCATTATCAAGTTTGTATTCGACATGTTGCTTCATTTTAAGTTCCAATTAGCGCTGTACCTGACACTGTTTGAGTTAATGGCACATTGTTCATTAAAAGAGTGGCTAATGGTGCTTAACCGGTACTAAATATCTTATAAACATGACATGTGTAGAGAAGCTGACAGCAGAGTGGAAGAAATCAGATGATCAAGGACGTCGAACGAGAACGCAGCACTCTGAAATTGGATCACAACCTTTAAAAGTATGCAAAATTTGCAAAACTGTCAAGTATGTAAAGCCTTGAGGTAAGCATGGTTAAGATGTACTGTCCTGTCATTAAGGTAGTGGTGGTGGGGGTGGGGTTAGAGGTGTAGAGCTTTATTTAGCAGGTGCATTTTATTACCCATCATCAAATCCCCCTCCGAGCAGGAACAGCTTACGTTGCAGAAATACGAGGAGACCCAAATAAGCTCAATCAACAGAACCGATAATATTTCATATTCTGGCGTATGTGTGTTTTCACAGACAGGAGCCCATTTTTCAGCCCCCTCACTTATCGCCTATGGCGACCGCTGCATAGTCACCAGGTCCCCACTGAGGAGACAGTACGGTGCCTTTGGAAAACCAGGGCGTCTCTTCTGTCCCTGTGTCCGAACAACCGGCTGGCGCCAAGGTCCGGCGGGCTCTCTACGATTCCCATGCCTGGGTGGGGGGAAAAAAAAGAAGCTTTTTCTTTTTTGTCCTTCATCCTTCTGTTATCCTTTACTCTTCTTCTGCCGCTCACCATATAATATGACCAATATGAGAGGATAGAGGCGATTGTGGGAATAGAGATGGGATTAAGAATAGGAATTAATAGATAGATAGATAGATAGATAGATAGATAGCCTTTATTAGTCCCACAATGGGGAAATTGCAATGTTGCAATGTTACAGCAGCAGATAATAATATAATAATAATAATAATTATTATCCCAGATTGAAGTTGCAGAGTGTGGTACATTTCCATTTTGATTTTGCCTCTATGAACTTCCGCCAGCGCCGCACTTCCATCTACAGTAAATATCGCTCTCCATGTCCATCGGAAAACATCCATCGTGGGTCCCGACGCAACTTTAACTTCAAAGACAGAAAAACCGATACGATCATTTTGGTTCTTCACTCCACGACAGTGTGGGGACCAGTGTCCTTGGTTACACAGCCAGGTATGCTGGTGTCAAGCCTGCTACAAACAATCTCGCTCACCAACAGAGAACCTCTAAACTATGATCTATTTAAAAATTGTAAGTTATATTTCTTTTGTTTGACTGAGACCTGCCAGAAACCTAAAGACTTTTCACAACTTAACCATACTACTACAATACTACTTGGTTTGCATGTCTGCCTCGTGTTTCCGACTGCGCGGGGGGTCTCGCAATACTTTAGAATGAGAAGTCTGTGACAGTACCTCGGCATCTTTTTTTCGAAAGCATTGCCCTGCAGAGGAATGGGCCAACCCCAACAATTTTAGCAGCTGTAAATCATCCACCCAAGATCAATACTGCCTTTTTAAATGTTTTTTCTGCATTTTTTGCCTTACTATCCTCTATTTCAGCTTACTTAATTCTCAGCAATTTTAATGTGAATAAGAACAATACTAAAAAAACACTCAAGGGACTGTGCATCCTGCCTAGACAGTTTTGAACTACAATAATTCATTAACTTTCCTACTCACACCAAAGCTCATGTTCTTGATCTCATCTGCTACCCTGGTGTAACTCCACTTCAGTGCACTGCTGCTGATCTGTCCATTTCTCACCATAGGCCGGTGTCCTTCAATGCCAACTTATCAATCTCCAAAACTAAACCACATCATTCCATCTCCTACAGTAATCTCAAGACACTAATATCGAGACAATATCAAGACGGGGGTAATGTGTTCTATAGAAGGGTTCGTTATCCAGCAGCTTCACCTGCTCCCTGTCAAACACTCCATCGACTATAAGATTCTCATTCTTACCTTCAAGTCTATCCTTAACCATGGAAATACTTACCTGTCTGCCCTCCTATGCACCCTCCCGTACCCTTCGCTCTTCCTCATCCGTGCTCTTCAACACCTCCTGCCCGTTTATCATGTTTGAGGGTCCAGAGCATTAAGCCATGCAGTCCCTCGTCTCTTGAACTCTCTCCCACAAACCATTTAGCAAACTTACTCTCTTCGCACCTTTAAATCCCACCAAAATAAGCGATTCTTATATAATTTTTCAATCGCCTTTTCTTTGTGGTCACTGTTTTGACCTTTTATTTATTTTTAGCATCAAATTGCATAACGTTTGTTTGTTGTTCATAAATAAAATGTATTATTATTATTTTATTTTTTTTCTTATCATTATTACTGAATGGAGTGAGAGAAGGAATTAAGCAGCCTGGAAAGGAGATTACAATGTTAGAAAGCACAAATGAAGGTAAAAGCTGGATGAGAAGAATAGTGGAGGTTAGAGAGAGAAGTTAGTAAATGAAAGGTGGCAGTAAGAAACAAATTAAAGAAAACTAATAGTAAATAATTCAATGGTTCAAGAAGGAAAAGAGGAAGCAGGACATTGAGGACCAGAGGAGTTAAGGGTATTGCAGAAAAGAGGGTAAGGAATGACAGGTGTGGGTAACCAAGGAAAGAAGGAACCAGGGAATGAAAACAATACAAGAAAGGAGGTAGGAGGCTTAAACAATTGAAAAGATGGAAGTTTTGAGAAGGAAACAGGGATGCCGGGAAGGAAAGGATGGAGAGGTAAGGGAAAGGGAAGACACATACACAAAGCTTATCTGAATGAATCAGAGGGGATACAGAGTGAGAAGAAGAAAAGGATGTAGTTAAGGAAATGTAGGGGGAAAAGTATGGAAAAAGGAGAGTGAGAGGAAAGTAAAGGAGAAAAAGGAAGCATGAGAAGGCACAAGTTAGTTTTGTGAAGGATAGGTATATTTAGGAAAGGAGAAAAGGAAGGAAAATAGTGGGTAACAGAGAAATAGAAAAGGAAAAAAGGAAATGAGCCATTGATGAAGGTAGTGAGGTTAGTGAGGAAGATGAATTCCAAAAATCTGCTGATGGCCAGCACAGTGGGGTAAGAATAATTTATTATCACATACAGTCACGCAAAGTACAACATAGTGAAATTAATTTTGGATTTGAACATCCTTGAGGGAGCAGTGGGCAGCCCCTTTGAGTTGCCTGGAGACTTAGGGTTTCAGGGTCTTGCTCAAGACTGCTGCCCCTATGAGTCTAATGAATGAACAATAGAATTCAGAAGAGCGGCGAGAGCAGTGTATCACTGCACTGTATCTAGCTCTAATTTATACATAAACAGCAGGAATATTTTTTGCCTGGGCATCTGTCACCAACAACAGAAAATATGTATTTGTGATACAACTCATGGTATTCAAATACAAATGGATACGCTGGTGAATCCATCCATTCATAACATTTTTCATTTGGAGATCGACCATCGGCTGTTTTGCAGCTGATGGTGATCAACATACAATCTTCAGTGCTGTTTTCCTCTCTCTCCTCAGGTTGAGTTCTTTTCCTGTGCTATTCGCGCTGCGAATGCAACACAGCACCTAGGATCCAATCTGACTGCATGCAAACAAGTTGCATGACAACAAATTGGATGTTCACCTATCTATGACAAATATGAAACTGACTAAAATCCAATTTGATAAAGATCCATCCAGACTGATCCAGAGAAGCCAAACATTTGACCTACCAGTTCTGAGTTTGGTAGCAGGAGAAAGATGAGATGCCAAAAATTGACATCTACAAAATTTTTAGCTTGATGAAAATCTGGACTTAAATAGAGCATCACCTATGATTCTACTCTTCATCTCATCCCCTCATTGTTTGCAGTACTTGGAACCCATTTGAGAGCTAGTGGATTGACCTCATGAGGAAAGACTGTGAGATGACATTTATTTTCACTTTACTTTTGTTCCTCAGATCAACTTCCCTGTTTATTCTTTTTTGTTTGTTAAAAAATTCTGTGATTGGATTGTGTTTTTGCAAAGCTACTAGAGGCAAAGGAATTTTCATTTGTATCCTCACACAAAAGCAGCCATTGTTGGTAGTCTAATGGGAATGTTAAGTACAAGTAGGCAATGCTGTCTTTTATCTCAGGTATTTACAACCCTCTATCAAACTGCAGGAATATGGAAGCTGAGGGGAAAAAGTTTATTTTTATTTTTTTTATCCCTGCCTGGATGTACCGGCTTTCATCTCCGTCAGTGCTCTTTAAGCGAATGGCCTCGTGTTTGTGGAGGAAAAATGGGATCAAAGTTAGTGATTAGAGTGAGTAGGTATTTGCAGAGGTTTAGGGGATAGAGAAAAAGAACATTAAAAGAAGTAGAAATATATCATCTAAAAAAAGTTGTTGGCTCTGTGTTCACTGCAGGAGCCCTGGCCTCCAGCAGCTCCTGCTCATCACTATGCAGAATAATCCTCACTGTATTCACAGAAACAGCATTGTTGCTTTAAAAAACCATTGTGTTGTGTTATTCCGCTCTTTCAGAATCTATAAAGGCCTTCAGCGGTGGTGCTATTCTCCCTGTTTCCTCACAGCCTCTCTGTGTTTTATCTGACATCCATCAATGCACCAGGAATCAGGCTTTAGTTTTTCCACTTGTCTCAAGTCATACAAGCCTCAAGGTCTTGTACCTCCTTACCTCCTGCTTTTGGGCTGGTCTTATGTAAAATACGATACAGTAGCTTACCACAGTGGGTCAAGTCCAACTCCTCTAGATAACGTGGAACTACCTGTAAAACCTGTAGGGAGTTTAAACTGAATGTCAGCGGGGAGTCGCAAGCTTTAATGGAGGCCAGTATGGGTCGACAGGGCGGATAAACAAGTAGAAGGTCAAAGATGTGCGTTTGAGGTTCGCTTACAGAAGCTAGAGAGGAAAAAGGGTAAGAAGCACCCGTGTCGAAGAAGAGCGCTCTGCCGGCCACCCCCCCCACCTCCACACCCTGATGCTAATCCTCTGAAAGCTGTTTTCTAGCGAGGATTAGTGCTGGCGAGAACAAGGCTTAGAGCTCTCCTCCGAGTCGAGATGAGAAATCGAATACAGGTGCTTGTCGGGGGGCTGAGCCCCAATGGCTCTTCTGTGTGTGATATCATACAGGGAGGATAACTCTCCCTGCACCAGCTGGTTTTACATCCTTCAGGGTGATATTGTTGGAATTCAGGCCAGTGCTGACTCGTCCAGACTGGAAGAAAGAAACCTCTGAAGTTCCTCTAACCCAGAAATCACAAACACAAGCTCAGGGTTTTTAAGGTTGAAGCCAGGGTTTATAATCAGTGCAAATAAAAAAACTTGAAAAATATGGAATTTTCTTAAATTAATCAGTGAATTATTTGCACAGTTGAATCAAACTAATAATATAGGACCCAACCAACAGAGATTTTACATTAATGCATAAATAGTATCCAATTATAGAATGTGGGATAGTTGCTCATTGAACGATGGCATTCTTAAAATAGGTCATGTATTTTTTTATGCTATTTTCAGCTTTATTCATGATCCTGTGTTTTAGTCTGGCTGCTTCCTGTTGTATTTTGACAAAGACTCTTCGCCTGTGTTATGTTGTACATTAACTATCAGGGGTTTTTCAAGCTGGACCCTCTCACTCCATCACTATTTGAGCCCTGTTTGTAGTCACACCCATCTGTAAATAAAGCAGCTTTTACATATATTTAAAAAAAAGGTCTCATTGTTTCCTGCGCACGTTCACATTGACATCAGGTATAGGAGAAATTGATTTGATCCAAGACAGGGAGTTAGGGACAACTAAAGCAATTGAATAGGTTAGAGTGGGTCTGTAGGGTGACAAATATAAGGATTATCTGGAAAGAAAATAGGTACCAAATAAGGTTCAATACTGGATTTCCGCACAAACCTGATGATTGGAGAAGGATGGCAAGAATAATTACCTACAGCTGAATATGGAGAAGACAAAGGAGATGGTAACGCATTTCAGTAAGAACATGACTCCACCATTTCCAGTCTTTATCAGTGGGAGTGAAATGGAGATCTTCAAATCTTACAGATACCTTGGTGTGCAGAAGGACAACGAGCTGGAAGAGTCCACCAACACCATGGCCATCTAAAAAGAAGGGTCTGAGGCAGCTGTACTTTCTGATAAGGCTCAGGTCCTTCTGCTACGGGATGCTCCACATCTTTATCAGTCATCTTTATCAGTGGCGGGCACCCTTATCTATGCTCTAGTCAGGTCATTCAGCAAAGTGAAGGACTCAAAGAGTCTAAACAAAATCATAAGGAAGACTGAGTCTATGGTTTGTTCTACGCTGGGTTCTGTTGAAGAGATGGATGGGGATGTCATTTACAATGGACGACTCAAACCCCCTCCACTTTAACATTACCGAGTAGTCTGGGATATGATGGAATCAACATTGCTGTTGCATCCGTCCGCCACAGCCGCAGATCCTTTATGTTAACGCGATAACTCCAGAACCTATCTTGTAGGTTCTTGTAGGTCCAGGACCTATCTTGTATATAACACATTCAGCTCTAGTAGTTCATATTTTACTCACTAGGGAGCTTTTTTATGAAAAAACACTGTTTCTCCATACATTCCTCAAAATCTTCCACGAATAAATTCCAAACTTCACTCCCTCATAGACTTTAGTGTGAAGAAGAACTGGATGGATTTCCGGAAAGGTTAGTGGTATATTTCTGACACTAAGAGGAGCTTTATCTCCAAATGTTTCCGGGCTAAAATTTATCGACCATTGGTCCCATTAGTCCAAATGAATTGACTCGAGGAGATCTATCTTTTAAATATCAACTACAATCTAAAAGTTAATATTTTACTCACTAGTGGGAGCTTTATTTTTACAAAAAACAATTTTGGACGTAACTTCTTAACCATTGACTAAATTTGGTGCGTATGAATTGACTCGATGATTTCTATGTTGTATATGGCCTCTTTAACTGGAAAAGTTCATATTTTACTCAGAAGGGGGGGGCTTTTCTTTGAAAAATACTGTTTTTCAGAAATAATACTTCCAAAACGTGATCTGATTTAGTCCAAATGTGGTGAATATGAAGTTACTCGAGGAAATCTATCTTGTATAAATCTTATTTTACTCTCATAGTTCCAATTTTATTAACTAGGGGGATCTTCTTTTTTCAATTAAAAATATTGTGGACAAACTTTTAATTTGACGAGCACAATCATGGGAAATAGTTGTACAATGAAGGGGATTGGGGAATTTTCGGGCTTATACACTTGTGTCGGGGACGACATATGTATATATATATGTATATATATATATATAAATATATACATATGTTTATGTCAGATGACTATACACATCTGCATGCTCATTATGAGCTCTAATGATCATCCCCTTCTTTTAGCATGCACCTGAAAGCACATTAGTCACCAATGCATGCATCTTACAACTGTATTTTCTTTCTTGTTTGTTGTACACACTTCCGTATTTGCACCACATACCTTCTGCTATGACACCCTAATTTCCCCACGGGGATTATTTAAACTTTCCTACTGTCTGTATGTCTATCTATCAGGAGGTACATCTCTTGTAGCATTGGCCCAGCATTAGATCTGCTGGATAGGTTGCTTGAAACATGACAGATAGTGGTACTGAAGAAAAGCAACTCCAACAGTCTCCACCCGTCAATAAATAGAAAGGTACATAAGTATGAAATTAATTTTGTTGGATGATAATAGAGTTAGACTAATTACAGTCAGTCTTTTGGTGAATCTCCTCAGTTGTTTAATGTCAGCTCGTGGGGAAGCAGCGGTATCTCATGAGTGTGTCCTGCCTTCCAAATCTGATGCAGCAGAACAAACACAGCATGTTGTACATTATATAAAGTAAGCTTGTCCTTGTTCGGGGGATTATATTCTGTCAGGAGCTTCTGTTGATTTTTTTTCACATTGCCAGCTGGTGCTGTGTTTGTGTATGTGCGTGTGTGTGTGTTTGTTCTCCCACGGGGTCGGAGGCTCGGCACTTGTAATGCATGGTTGTGCTCACCTGTTCGACATGGGAGACGCATCACCTCCATCGCTGAGGCCGTAAGACGAATGATGAGGAGAAACAGCAGCATCGGCGCTCCTGGAGGTGACCCAGCTCCCACCCGGCAGCAGGGAGGGCGGCTTGGGGAAGGTCGCTGCTTCAAGGTGCCTTTGAGCAAGGCATTGAAGCCACAACAGCTGCCAGTGAACAGCAGGGGACTGTGACCCACTTACAAAACTCATACTTGAACTGTGAAGTGTGCATTACATAATACAAGTGAAAATTTACAAGTCATGGATAATTTTTTCAAAATAATGGACCTCATTCATTAATATCTTCATAAGATTTTTCTTCAATTTATTCTTAAGAAGAATCTTATGAGAGAACCTACGTCTGATTCATGAGCCCTTCTTAACTTGCCAAATTGTTCATACCTGTGTTCCTAAATTGATAAATGCCATTTGGAGCGTAAGCTTTAAGCATGTGGGTGTGATCTTAATTAGAATATATAAATGCCCCGCCAATGCCCATAAAAGGACATCAGACTACAGGTTTCATGAACAACACACACAACTGCCACAGATATTGCGGAGAAGAACAACGAAAGAGAGAAAGTATGAAAACAGAGTACTGGACTCCAAATGAAAAAAAGAAATCGACCATTCGGAAGTTGAGATGTTGCTGCAGGAAGTTGACAGCAAACAGGCTGTCTGTATTACTGATGTCAGCAGCGGAAATAAAATAGCAAGAAAATCTGATGTTAATGCAGTGAAAGCTGTATTTGGGGGGGGGGGGGGGCGATCGCACGAGGACCAAAAATGGACCCTAGACCTGGACAAGCGCATCAGGGATTGTAATTTTACATCCTTTATTATACAACAGTATCATTGGAGTTTAAACAATTAATTGTTTTTCTCAAACATATGTAGTGTGGAATCTGTCAAATGCTCACAAGAGTGTTCTCAGATTCCTTTAACAAAAAAAACTAATCCAAAATAAGAAAACATTAGTGAATGCCAGAATCTTCATAAATAATGCGTGGATGGGGTTTCACAACAAATTTGACGTTAAGCAAGCCACAGTAAAGTTTGGCATTCCCTGTTCCACTTGCCTCCAACAAGGACAGTCAAGACACATGCTCCACCAAAATGATGATCAACCAGGATTCTTGCAATAGTAATGGCTATTTATCCAGTTTTACAAAAAAGGGCACCGTTGCTATCACAAAGTTTTGTGTCTATCTCCAACAAAAACAGTCAAAAACGTTTTATAATTTCGTGAATCCACCTCATTACCTCAATCCACTCCAAATGGACTCTTCTTTGTTACAAGCCCAATCTTTAAACCAAGTTCAATTCATTCATTCATTACATTATCCTCTCAAAGATCACCAAGGGGCTGGAGCCTCTCCCAGCGAACTCCTGTTTTTTGGTCTAGGCTTCACAGATATAAAACATTTGGGCATTAAGTTGACCAAAACATTGAACAGTTGAGCATCTGGAAAATGTAAATTTAAGAAGGTATCTATACCAGGGGCACTGAGAACAATTGTTTAAGCTGTTAAAGAAGGGACAACCGTTCTGATTCTTCCCAAAACTATGAACATTTAATACATTATCCGTGAGAAGATACTCTCCACTATCACCATCCAAAACCCGCTGTTTGACGATGTATTGTGTTACACTGAAGTTAAGAGGGCTGAATCACTTTTCATTCTTAAGTTTTCCATCAGCGAGCAAAGCCAAACAAAAGGCCACAACCCATCATCCCTCATCAATACCTAATAACCTTTCTTTGAGGAAGACAGCAAGCCTCGTTCTGTGATAATAAACAATCCTCCCAATCGATGGCACCCTGTTTCATGAAAGAGCAGCAGCACATTGCGTACTCCTGCAGTTTCTTTACACTGCAATTAGCTATGGCTTGGTGACTACGCCCCTAGCTGTGACCTGCCAATCACAGCCTCCCGCTGGATCCCTGTCTTCCATGGCGGATTCATCATGTCCAGCCTTCAACCACTGATTACCGAGAGGTGGGCGGTGCTCCCCGTTAGCATCCTTATTGACAAGCAGCAGGGCTGCTAATTAAACAGCTCAGTGACACCTGAATATTTGTTGCACAACCCAACAAACAGGTTTCAGAACCTGCTGTTTGGATCCGTGGACTCCATAATGACAACTGAAAGAACCTCTGTTCCTGATGAGTTACCACCTCAATTCAGCAAATGATTCCAATTTGTCTTATAATGAGCGACCAGCAGGATATTTCAATCGTGGCGGGTGGTTCAGCCAGTTATTTTCCATTTGTGATCAAAGGCCATTGGAGGTTATCACCAATGTTTTTATTTCTGTTTGTTCATATTTCTTTAAAATGCGTCAAGACGTTGTTAATTAATTCCCACTAATATTTGCATGAAAATGTTGCCAGATGTAGGTTTCGGCATATTTTAGAGACTATTAGATTGTGTTACCCAACGTGTGTAACAGTATTTAATTCACACTGTCAGTTTTGGTTTGATGGCCATAAACAAATTTAAATCGGAGAATGGTGTTTTTTTTTTTAATTCATCCAAACATCATCTGTGCACAAAATGATGACAGTTGGGATATTATTAAAAATAAATGAAATAAACTTGCGGCACACTTCTCTCAGTGTGCTGAGCAGAGATGCGGAAGTAGAAGGCGCATGAGTATGAAAATGGACGAGAGGGAGAGATAGAGAGTTTATTGGAGTTTGTGGTAGATTTAAAGGCTGACAACAAATCTAATTCTTTAATAAATCTGTATGAAATTTTCATGAATAAAGCAATCTCATTGATTCTGATCACAATCATGTCTAATTGGGTACTGTGGTGCCTTGGCTGAAGTGTGCACTCTGTGAGCACTTTTTTAAATTAATATTTTGCCAATACCATGAAAAACTGATAACCAGGATCCACTGGCACAGATGCATTTAAAGTAAACGATCAACATTATATTTTTTTTCCTTTTAATTTCAATTGTTACTGATGGGATGTTTGTGAAATAAATAAGAATTTATGTCGGACTTTTCTTCAGTTAAACCAAGATAATATTGAACTAATTATTTTGGGGACAGAGAAGAACACTCAAAAGTTCTCTCCATTCGTTTAGTTAAAAACACAAACATGCCCAGAAATCTCCATATATCATGAATTGAAGGACTGATGCAGGATTCATAAGAACCTATCTTTAGGGCCATCCTCAGTCCACTGGACTACTACTATGGTGTGTTTACAGCTTTCTCCAAAAGGTCAATCGGATAGCTGCGGCTGATTCAGAACATTGCTACACGAGTCCTCACTGAGACCAGAAAAGTGGATCACATCAGTCCAATTCACAAATCATGGCACTGGCTGTCCTCCAGAATTTGTTTGAAAACCCTGCTGTTGGTTTAAAAATCATTGAGTTTAGGACACAGATACATTTCTGGTTGGCGCTCCATCTTGAACCATCCAGATGCCTGAGTAGGTCAGGAACAGTACTGCATTCTTTTTTCCGGAGTAAAAAGCGTTGGTCCCAACATACCAACAAACATCTCTGGTACAAACACCAAAAAAAAGTGAATGTCAGCTATATCATGATATTCACATGCTAGTGGCAGTCTGTTGTTGCAACTCCCGATATCGTTGTGTCGTATTGTTTTTTCTTTTACTGTGCTTTTCACTTTCTAATCGATGTGTATGTGTACAGGAGGTGAAAAAGATCGGAAAGCATGCAGTTCAAACCCCAGCAAGTCTACATGTCATAGAGTCCTTGATCAAGACCCTGAACCCAATATGCCCCCCCGGCATTCTAAAATGGGAAGCCCACTGCTCCTCAGGAGTTCCTCAAATGCAGAGATATAAATTCAGTATCTGGTTTTATGTATGGCTTTACGTGATCAATAAAGTATCAGATATTAATTATGATCATTGCAACAGGCCACCTGGTCTCTATCCAACCAAAGTGAGAGTTGTGTCCGTATGCTCGGAAGAAAGTCAGACATGTTTCCAATGAATGTTGGACTCCGCCAAGTTTGTCCCTTGTCTCCGATCCTGTTCTTGATATTCAAGGACAGGATTTAGATTTAGTGAACTTAGAATTGTGTCTTTGCTGTTTTGCTGGCTTTATCTGTTCGTGACCTCCAGCATGCACTGGATTGTTTTGTAGATGAGTGTGAAGCGGCCTGTATGAGAATCAGCCCCCGCAAATCTGAGGCCATGGTTCTCTGACGGGAAACAGTGGACTCTTCTTTGGGTTGGGGGTAATTGCTGCTTCATGTAAAGGAGTTTAAGTATCTTTGTATCTTTGTACTCTCATGATGGGGAAAATGGACCGGTTAATGAACAGGTGATGCGACGTGAAATTAGTAGATTTATCCGTTTGTTGTAGTCAAAGTGCTGAGTCGAAAGGAAAAGCTCTCAATTTACCAGTCCATACTTTTTCCAACCTTCACCTATGGTCATAAGCTCTGGGATGAGATTGAGGTCAAGGATACAAGCGGCTGAAATGCGCTTCCTTCGTGGGGTGGCTCGACTCAGTTTTTGACATAGGATGAAGAGGTCGGACATCTGGACAGAACTTGAAGTAGAGCGGTTGCTTCTTTGCGTGGAAAGGAGCCAGTTGAGTTGGTTTCGGCATCTGTTTAGAGTGTTGCTGGGGAGCAGGATGTCTGAAAATCCCTTCTTAGCCTGCTGGCACTGCGACCCGACCCAGGATAAGTGGAGGAAAATAGATAATTTTGAATTCATTACAGTGGCCTTGAACTGTCCCTCTAGTATTTTTTATTACCCTTTATTTTTCATATTTGGAACCTTTTCTTTGGAATCTATAAATGCTTTTATGTGGGTTTTGATGTTTGTATATGCTGTTATAAAGCTGGATAAACCTACTTTATGAAATTTGCTATACAAACAAACCAGTCTTGTCTTCTATTTACAATAAACAAATTAACAAAATTCATAAAATTTCCTTGTCTCACAACCTGAAGGTGAGAGGTCCAACCCCAGCCCTTGCAATCAAGACCCTGAACCTCAATCTGCTGGATCGAGGGATGGATCAAATATAGGGAAATAATTTCACTATGTTTTACTCTGTATAATTGTGTGTGTGATAAACTAGATCTATGCTGTCGTCGACAGCGAGAGTATATGCCTGAAACGTCCCCAATCCCCTTCTTTGCACAAGCAATCCCTCTGATTGAAACCTTCAAAGTTAAATGTGAAGTTATAGCCACACTATTTAAGTAAAAGAAAAAAAAGCTCAATGAATTGAGTAAATTATGAATTATTGGATTAAAATATGGTTGAAATATGATATATACATGATAGATCTACTTCAATTGATTGAAATTTGGACTAAATCGGACCAATGGTCACGTCTTGGAGATTAAAATCCCCTAATGTCAGAATTATACAACCGACTTTTCCCAAACTTAAAGCATTTCTTCTTCGTACTCAGGTTTCATGGGGTTATGCAATTTGGAAGAAGAAGAAATCATTAATTGATCACATACAGCTATACACAGTAAAAAATAGTGAAATTATATCTCTGCATTTGACCCATCACTGTGGAAGCAGTGATCCACAAAAATGTATTTTGCATAAATAAAACTCCCCTTATTGAGTAAAATTTCCAGATTTGGACCGAATCGGATGTTTGTGAAATAAAGGCCTGAAAATCTGACAATGATTATTCCATAATATCACCGGCATCTGGAAAACATTGAACAGTTCTAGAGAAAACTTCCGGACTCTTTCATCTCAAATGAAAATTACCAAAAGAATAAGCTTTGTGAATCTAATAACTTTTATCCTATATATGATAAAACTTCACATTTTTTGTAACTTTTATCATACGGATGATGAAACTGCAAAATGTACTGCTTTTATACTTGGTTGTAATTTCAGGAATGTTTTCTGCTTTTTTTTTAGTTATCCTCCCCAAACTTCAGAGATATATTTGTATCCCCTTCCTCACTTCATTCACATTGGGTATAAAAAAATCAATAGGGCCAGTTACAGTGGAAAAAAAATTAACAATATGAACAGCTGAATCCAGAACCTTAATCCAGATCTCAGTTCATGTGTCCGTGAATCATGTATGCATTAAAGGTAAAAAGATCTGATTATACAGATTTTAACTGAAGTTTTGTTGGTATATTCTCTCTGAGCTCTAATTTCACCTGTCTCAACCAGAGGATTTACTATTCATGGTTCCTTCTTAGTTAGCCTGTGCCTGTCTAACGCATGTTTCAACTTTCTGTGTGAGGACTCTTTCCACTTTGCAGGATTTGTGATGTGTACCAACTTCCTTCGGATTGTATTACGAACATTTAAATATTAACCCTAACTTTCAAGTGTATTCTTATAGTAAATTGTTGTCATGCTCATCCATAGAGTTTCATCCCCCAACATGACAGATGTTCACGTCTTCCATCCCTGTCTTCACGTAGCAACCGGAATCATGGTAAAAGTTTTGCAATGCCAACGGCTGATATATTATCACATGCACTAGTTATGCTATGCTCTCTGCTCTTCATCAGGCATGTAAAAATAGAAAGATGTTAAATGACAAAAGATGACAAATCAGCAATCCTGTTATTGTTCATATTACAACAGGATGCTCTGACATCAGCCCACAGAACGTAATGAGTTCTAGGAGGCTGATTGGTGGATTCTTGTCAGAAGACCTGAAAATTCCTACAAATGCTATTTTTCTGCTAAGCATTCCGGACCCATGACTTACAAAATCAGTGGAAATCTGATTGGTGTTTTTTTTTTTTAACTGTGGAAAATGTCTAAAATACCATATGTTTTTAAAATAGGGAGCTATGTTAAAAATGATAAAAACTAGAAAAACCTCCACCAAGGCACAACAATACCATGGTGAAGGTAAAATTCATGCAGATTCCTCCATTAATTTATGCGTGATTGCCAGCCTCTAAATCTACTGACAACTCCAATAAACGCTTTGAGTATCTCTCAAATACTCTGTAGCAAGTTGTCTCCTGCGACTTCCACATCATCGTCTCTGTTCAGCACACTGAGCCCCAAGCCCCAACCTCAAGGAATCAAAAAAACTGCCATGTCCCTACTTCAGAGCTTATTATTTTATTTTATATTAAAGGCTGCAAATCAAATAATGTCAGCAAAATGTTATCACCTTTAAGATATGGTAAAAACTACCTTTGGATACAATTTTGAGCAAATTTGTCTGGTAGTTTTTCCATAATCTTGCTCACAAACAAACAAATAAACAAACGGACAAATTTTTTCTCCGACCGCTAGTTTTGCGAAAATCCAACCATTAAAAGTAATTGTATATTGCTACTGAAAAACAAACCAGTCAACAAACAATACAGGTAAAATCATCTTATAGACAGCGGTTGACTGTATTACTTCTCAGGGATAATGAATAAACTTGCGGAAGAATTCAGATAGTTCAATTAAAATCGGTCATTGAAGTTGTGTGATATCTTACATGAAGATAAAAAAATAATGAACAGAGGCTAACTTTAGAAGTTACTTTTATTTTCCTACCAAAGACAGGAGACATGAGGATTCATCCTCTGAGGGACATCAATATTCATGATGGAAATTCAGTTAGTAGTGTGGCATGTACAGAACTGTCGGTTGAAGAAATTCAATCGATGATAATTGTAAGAAAAGTTTAATCAAATATATAAGTGAAATAAAAAATTGTTTATCCTCTCAGGGTCAAAAAAGGGTGATGGAATCATTAAAATCTAAACCCTCATAGAACAGTTCAAAAAATGTAATTGAAATCTGCCATTTATTATTACATTTATTATTAGATATTTTGTGTACAAGTAAAAATACTGATCAGTTTTTCCATCACCAATAGCAAGAGTTGAGTCACTAAAAGCATTAGGATTCATCCTCTGAGGAGTATACATATTTGAGAAAATTTACAAATAAATCCTTTAAATAGATGTAGAATAGAACTGTTGATTGAAGGAATCTGTCAACCTGATGACATGCTGGAGGAAAATTCAGGGCTCAACATATTCATTACAGTCTATCCAGTAGGGAACATGAATATCCTCTGCAAATGTTGTTTGAATGTGGAAATAGATTGGAGCAATGACGTTCCCAGGTTTTATTCCGTACAGAGTGATGATCTTTTAAAGGCCTTTGTGTATATTGCTGCTGGAAATGTGTGAAACATTCTTGAAAACAATTCTTCTGACTTATTTTTCTATTCTGTTGCACAAAACGTCCAACAAAGATCCATGTCGAGAAAATCAGGGGTAGAAAAGAATGCAGACGCGCTGCTTAGCAGCAGCACCATCGCAGGGAGGAATGTACATCATTTCTTCCTCGCTTCATTTCAAGTACCTGAAGGTCTAGAGGCGAGTTAGAAGAGGGAAAAAAAGAAAAGGAGAGAAGAATGTCTGTGACTGTCAGCCAGCGCTGGTCGTTTATCCTGCACACCAGTGGTCACAGAGTCGTGAATAAAAGAGGCAGAAAAAAAAAAAGATGAAACCGATCCCATTTCATCTCAGCGGGAACATGACAGAGGAATAAAAGCAATACTAAAGTTCAATGGGCCCTGCAGATTTCCTTCCATAAGCAATTTGTCACAAGCAGCGAGGTTCATCCACGGGAAGGAGCCTGTTCTGGGCTCCACCACTGCTGCTGCCACTGAATCAGTTACAATGCTTTATTGTTGGACCAACATTGGTCGGTGTGAGTGCCTGCTTCCTTTGTCATATTCAGGGACCAAAGTCATACTTTAAAGAGCAACACGCTTAATCTTGTTATGAAGGAAAAAGCATTGTTGAACTGACCTTTGAGATTTAAGAGTGTTGTACTTCACTGCAATAACGGTTGTACATTATTACTGTATTGCAAAAGGTGTGCACAAGGAACACCGAGAGTTTATGGTATGATTTTTATACTTTTCTGGTCTTTAAGAAGTTTGCAGTGACCCACTGGGGCGTCATAAGGGAGTGACCTGATCTCATGCGTTGTCTTTAGCAAAAGGGAAATTGTTAACCCCCTCGATTTGTAACAAGCCATTCAGGCACGATGGAGATGTCGTGATTTTGTAATTAGTTTCGTTTTCATGTTGTTTAGTGATTGCTTCTCCACTCTGATTGTCAAAACCTGCCTCTTGTTAAAACCCTGCCTCGGTGTATTTAAGTGTGCTCCCCTTTCCACCTGTGCAAAATCGTGCTGTACAAAACCTTGTTTTTTGCCTGCCCCTTTGGTTATAGTTTGCCTGCCGTTACATAGTAAAGAGTTTATTCACCAGACGTTGTGGAAGTCGTGCTTTTGGATCCTAATTGTGGTGCCAGCTTGACAGGAGAGAGTTAATGGAAGTAATTGCAAAGTGTAGGAAACATCAAACTTGAAATACATGGTGTTAAAAATACTTTAAAGCTGGGTTTCAGCAACTTTCTCAAGGACTCTTCAACATTCTGCCGAGACACGCAGACTGTTGGGTCTTGGCAGAACTATTGCCTTACTGAAAATACACGTTGAAGCCCATTTATGCTGAACTTTACAAATGGATACAAATGGTATCTGCGATAATTTTGGCTGTATTTCTCTGCTCTATCGTCTGAAAGCTTATGGAAAAGGACCAAACAGAGCAGTACCCCCCGGATATTGCCAGGCGGCACTGTAGCCATTATTCGTCCCCTTGATGCATGTGTTTTAAAGGCCATTTAACTTTAACTTGGTTACTGTTACATCTATGTAACTCTGTACATCATAACAACATTCTTTACCGTTGTCATTTGTGTTGCTATCAAAACCTTAGACTCTGCCACATTGTTCATGTATCAATACCAACATAAAGGAAGAGCAGAAGTTTATGGGCGTTAATAAATACAACTTTGAAAGAGGGGAATTTATTTTCAGATGTAGAGAGATAATACATAAACCTTCAGTGATCCATCCACCTGACAGCAGTGATTAAATTACAAGATAAATGCACATTTGTTTTTTAGCCTGCTCTCAATAAAGTCCAATCTAAAACATGAGGATGACACACACACACACAGACACAGACAGACACACACACTCACACACACAGCCCAACATCTTATAAGCAGGCCTCAATTGTTGTCTATATTTAATGACTTTTGTTCTTTTATTGCTCTATAAAACACACTTATTTAATTGAAAGTGCTAAATCAGTTTGACCTCTGATGAATAAGGCGGTTTAAAAGCCAGGATGGCAACGTCTGAGTTTCTGACAATTAGGGGAACGATAAAATAAAGATTACATTACTCCAGATTGGCACTGAGTACTAAATCAGCCGGCGGTGAAGATCCGTAATGTTCAGGTGACAATTCAATAATGACACAGAAAATAAGAGGAGCTGTC
The DNA here is from genome assembly GCA_037951165.1 of Lophius americanus. Taxonomy (NCBI): domain Eukaryota; kingdom Metazoa; phylum Chordata; class Actinopteri; order Lophiiformes; family Lophiidae; genus Lophius; species Lophius americanus. Next base: position 7,999,302 of record JBBDHG010000008.1, on the reverse strand, counting down.
TCATCAGAAGCAGCAGCAGCTTTCTATTCAACTATATTATTGATAACAGTAGATAATGTGATTAGGTCATCAGTTGAGGTAAAGGTTATGTGTTAAACGGTGTAAAATTATTTGATGCTCTGATAACTGATAATATCCAAATGTATAATATCAAAATTTACAGCAGGGACAACCTCATCTCAGCTTGCAGTGACTTGAGTCTGTAATCCTCCTACAGCCTTTCTGAACTGCCTCCTTAATAAAATGTTTTGTTTTTACTTGGATTTTTATTTATATGTATGCTGTTCTTCACTAAATTATTATAATTCTTCGCCTTACTCTAAGCTTAATTAGTACCATTATCATCCGTTTTTATCAATCTCTTCCCTCCTTCAGTTTTGGTTTTTTTTTCTCCAGCTCTTTTTTCACAGATCAAGAAATAGCACCACAACAAAGACCCTTCTCTTCAAAGACTTTTTTACACTGTATAAACAATAGTGCCATAACACTGGCCCACTATTTGATGTTGAATTGAAAAACCCAAGTTACCTAATAAAAACAGGAGTGATGAATACTTAGACATTTTACATAAATGTTTAGCAGAACAATGTAACTAATTAATAACATCACTTACCTTCCTTGTCATATTGAAGTTGATCGAGTCTTCTGAGCGTACAGTGAGGAGCTCGTAGATATCATACTCTCCCCAATTTCAATACAATTTAGGTTCTACTTTCAGTTTAGCCTCTGACTGCTTTTCAACCACGTTTAAAATTGTGGGTCGCACACATAACACATCGCCAAACCCCTATTCTGTTAGCTCAAAAAAAAGATAACTTAAATATTGAAATTCAGTATTGTTTTTAATTAATAATCACTTTCTAATCTAATTCAATAAATTCAATGTATTATGTTCTTTGTACTATAATCATGAAAATATAGCTATCTAATAAAGTCACATTGACTCAGCATGATAGAAAAAATCCTGCATTAAATATAAACCCCTGCATGAAAAATTTAAGAGAAATGTTAGAAGTGATACATAAATCAACATTTTAATGCTGATACTAACCCCACTTCTTGCCGAAAGACAGAACTACCATCTCCATCCCTTTCTTCAGAACATAATTTTGGAAAAGTGAGGTAAAATAGGCTGCAAAATTTTCACTTTTAAGAAAGTTAATTGTTTCTGTAATTATATAGCACTTTTCTAGTCTGCTCGACCACTGAAAACGCTTTTACAACACGAGTCAGCATTCACCCATTTAAACAAATATTCACCCACTCACACATGCTCATCAGGAGCAGAAACGAGTCACGCCATCATGCAAACACCAGTGTTGTTTGTTTGTCTATTTGTGTGTTTGTAATCAGGATAACGTAAAAATATTTTTGAAAGGATTTCAACGAGTATTTCTTCTTCTTTTTTTGAAAATGTGAGAACAGTTAATTCGGTTTGAGGCTCATCCCAAAGATAGCATGTATCCATGTTTTTGTTTTAAGTGATGATGACCTTTCTCATGTAGTTGAATTTCTTTCAATCCGGGGCTTTGTGAAAAGCATGAATCATGCCAGGCCAATCAGAGGCAGCGTAGGGCAGGTCATAGGATTGTCATAGTACGATTCATAAATATGCTTGTAGTTGGTACAATTGCTAGCAAAATCTTAACATCCTGAAAAGCTTTCCTAGAGAGGGAAACGCGGGTGTAGAGAAAGGCTTAGATTCTGCTTTCAGCGTAGGCAGATATCCCTGGAGATGTCACTGGAGCAGCACGTCACTGCAGCGGGCAGTGGACATGCGTACACGCTCAATTAAACTTCAGTCAGGGACACCTTGTATGGTTGAGCCTGAGTAAGGTGGTGAGTTTCCGGCATGTTTGCCTTGGAGTTATGTTACCCAGGCAGGCTCCAGGGACATGTGATGAGGTTGTAGATCCCCAGTTTGAGCGACCATATTTGTCTGGAGTCTCAGGCTCCACGGGCAGTTTCCAGGAGGGAGTGGTAATGTGGAGCACTGATTGCGCATCATGGGACGTGGAGGGCTCAAGATGAGCTGAACACCCTTTCTTTAGGAGGCTTGTCCAAATCAGGACCATATAGACCCATTTTTGAAAGCTGTGTCCTCTACAGTGACACTGTGTCATATTTCTGCTGCAGACTGACCGGTTGGCAATTGTACGCCCCAATTGGAGGACGCCGGCCGACATACAAATGGCTCAGCTGGGAGGATAAGGTTACGACCGTGAGCATTGGGTTTCACTGGTCACCAGGGTCCTTCCCGGAACTTAAAGGCTGGTTGAAGCTCCTTTTTGTGTCCAAGAAAATATGACTTCTTGGGACTTTAAATTTCATACAGTTCTAGTGGAAGATGTGGTTCTGGTTATGTCCTAAAGTGTTGGGTCGATTAAGGGATTCTACTTATCACCAAGGAAGTCCATGGCTACAGTACTGGGTAAGGGAGAAAGTCCCTTTTGTGGTTCAGGAAAATGTTTCTTCCAGGCAAATCATTTTTGCTTGCTACCATGTGTTATCTGATAGTGCATATTCAGAAGCTATTAAGTCATCAATATGTCCCCGAAAAGTCGGGGATATTATGAAATCTTCATCGCCGCCACGTCCGCCATAGATCCTTTGTGTTAACAGGATAATTCAAAAACCATTTCATGGATCATCTTCAAATTTTATAGCCACATTAACCCACGTATGAGGAAAAACTGGATTGATTTTGGGAAAGGTCTGTTTTATATTCTGATACAAACGGAAGCTCTACCTCCGAAAGTTGTCGGCCACAATTTCTCAAACATTGGTCCGATATAGTCCAAATTTGGTGGATATGAATTTAAGTATATATGATACTTTACCCATATAATAATTTAACATTTAATTTGATACGTTCACTCAGATGGATTGCTTGTACAAATGAGGGGATTGGGGACTTTTTGGGGATATACCGTGGCTGTCGGGGTCAACACCGTAGGTCTAGTTTTATCTTTATCTTCGGCTGTTTAGGAGGATGTTAAGGCAATGTTTCCTCCGAAGCCACAGAAAGGTCACTTGACTTTCCATCATGATTGGGGGTTGGATAGATAATGAATGATAATGATAGTTAACTACTGGATCAACATTAATCGGAGCAGTACCAATTCTAATATTAGATCAGAGACCCACTTCATGAGAAAGCAGCAGATGAATATCAGGAAGGTTCTGGTGTATTGACGGTCTCTCTACCGTGTCCTCACTCTATCCTCTCCATCTCACTCCTCCTATCTGGAGACCAAGTGCTGATTAACTCACCATGAGGTTGAAGGCCTGAGCACTACTGAGACCTCCAAATTAAAGACCTCTCCACGTCTTCCTGTGCAATCAGCAGCTCCTTCCTGCTCCTCACAAGTGATTCCGAGTTTTTTTCTCAGCACTTACAGGAAACGAGTCATTTTTTTTTTTTTAAATCAAGGTTTTTGTCTGAGCGGTGAGCAAGTGTAGGGGACGAGGTTATCTAAATTCACAGGAAAGTTGTGCGGCCTGCTGAGGATACTTGAGTGACTCTCTTAAAGAGCAAGGTCATCACAAAGTTTCTTGTCGCTGATTCTGTTTCAATCGCTCATCTGGGAAATACAGGAGAATCATTTAACTTTTAGTTATTTTACCGCCAATAGTGTTCTTATGAGTACTTTCATTTCAATCCGCGAGTCTCTTATTTTGAGGGGAAAACATATGGATTAAAAAATAAAAGCTATGTCCATTGTCATGCCAGCTGTATTTAAAATATATATCAACTTCTGTAAAAAAAAAAAAGAAGAAAAAATTAGCATCAAAATTGACATGTACCCTCAAAAAAAAAAAAAGAGGTAGACAGGAGTAAGTTAGGATTTCCAACTTACTCTTGGTTTTCGCTTGAATATAATAATGTGCACTGTCCTGATTGGTATCATATGTATCTTGTTTTCCTTAATAAACCCCTAAGGCTCGGTGTCGTGTGTCAAGATTATCGGAATGTCTCCTGTTCACTTAGATATCTGATCAACCTGCAGTGACATATACAGGCCATTGTAAAACGGCCTGTTGCAATTGGTCCATAATTTCACACATGATAGTAGCTTTATTAATGATTGAGATTCGTTAATGACAATTCAAATGATTAAATACGAAAGTCAAGAAAATATTTGGGCTGTCTGTTATTTGGGAGGGCCAGCCGTAAAAGTGGGTGGACCCAGGCCCATTGGCACCACTCATAACTCTGCTTCTTTTTAAAGTTCTTATTTGTTATGTAACTGAAATGTGTTTAGAGCATTTTTTATTTTTTTTCTGTTCCTAGTTATTTCTCATTCTTTGCTCAGGATCTTCCTTCCTTTTAACTCTCCTTCTACTGTATGTCAATGCTGTTGACTTGTTTTTGACACTTATCTGTAAGTGTGGTTATATTGTGATTAAATCCCTGAACTGCAGCATCTCTATCTATATTTGAGTCCTTTACTCTGAACTTATAAATGTGTTAACTAAAGCATACTAGCATATTCAAAGAGGCAAAAATACCTTGTAATTTTGCATGAGGAACAAAAGCAAGGAATTATTTTGGTTTATTTTGATTTGTGTCATGCATTTACTATATTCAAGCTTGTGCACCATCCTCACATGGTTTGCACACTTCCACGTCCAGCTTAGTGACTACAGTGAAGTTTTCAGCGAAAACAAGGGTGTAAAGAATGGCTTTTCAAAGATAATTGGGCTCTTGAAGCTCTGGAGAAAATCCATGAATACAATGTGGAACTATCCGTTTATTATTTTAAGGCACCTTTATCTTGATTGACAAGTGTGTCCACCAAGACAATGCAGCGCTCCGAGTCGATGAGTTCTCTGACATCAGCAGTTGCTTTATCTCAGTTTCAGCTTTCATCCTGAGCTTCAGGTCGCAGGGAGGTTTGTTCCATTTATTGACCTCTAACCTCATTGTTGCTGCTGTGGTAGATGTTGAACCACCTTGCAGAGCCACAAAAGTTATATTTTCTGGTGATTCACCTGCCAAGCGTACACACATGCATGTATGAGGCCTGCAGTGTAAAATTAAAGTCTCTGTCTGCCTCTATGTTTGTTCTATTAAATTATACATTGGCATGCATTAATCTTTAATATAAGGTCATTCAAGTCAAAACTGGACTGTACACAGAGATGTTGCGTTTAAAAGCGAATGTTTTGTTTTTCTTCCACATTGAGTGATGGATTTGTTTCCAAGCTTATTCCCAGTGGACCCTCCTTATTACACTCATGTATTTTAAAGTGGCAATTCACCAAAACAACTTCAACAAAAAACTCATTGATTGTTTGTTTTTTTCTTTTTTAAATTTGACTGGATATTCTGCATCATCCTTAATGTAGTCAAGTGGCAGCACTCAAGGTCCATCCATCCAACCATTTCTTCTCCACCACATTTCCAAGGTTGCATTGCCTGGGAGAAGCGCATGGCAGACATTTATCTTTTAAGCACCAACTGCCAGTTCAGCCTGGAGTATCCCCCAGTTTTCAAGGTGTAAACGAGATATGGAATACCTCTATATAGTCCCAAAAACCTCCAAATTGAAGCGCCCAGGAGACATCCTAACCAGATGTTGTACCGCTTCACCCGAGACGAATTTCGGGTGATACAATTACCTGGACTGGTTGGGAAATGCCTAATCCACCGAGATAGTCACATGACACTGTGAAGCTAAATTGAAAACATGTCAACATTTAGATTATTAAATCCAGGTGTGTGACATCTGGAAATAACAGGTTTTCTTTTTTGGCTTTCTAACATATCTGTGTCTTGCACAATACATGAAACAATACATTGCTTCTTTAGGTCATTTCTGGAAGAGAACGGTGAATATTTGTGGGTTCACATTACTTGCAACAGTGACAAGTAGCCATAAATCATCGCATGTATCACCGGTCTCATTATTTCAGTCTCTACCCAAAGCTCATGGCCAGAGATAAGTTTCGTAATTTACATTAACGGGTAAATCTTGATTTGATTTGATTTCCAACTCAGCTCTCTCTAAACCACGATAGTCCTATACAATGCTCGTATCACTGCTCATGCCGCACCAAACTGCCTAACCTTCTCACGCTCCATTTTCCCATAACTAGTGAACAATGCTTCGAGTTCAAATTGAGGTATCAACTCACCCCAACCCAGAGGGAGTCATCCACTGATTTCCGGCAGAGAAACTATAGCCTAAGATTTGAATTTGGTGACTGTCATACCTTCAAACTCAGCTGCAAACCACTGCATTGTAGCTGGTGACCATCAATTGTTGAAGCCAACGGTAGCCTACCACATTATCTTCAAAGTGCATTGATCCAAAGACAACATCGGATGTCTGGACTTTAAATTATACTCCATGCTGGTAGAAGCAACTTGTAAACCAATCATCAACCTGAATTATCAGATGGCAGGTTATCATTCGTAGTAACACAGTTCTGATTACTTACTCAAAACTGTACTCAGTTTTGAGTAAGTAACCTTGCATATGTTCTGTAAAGAAAGCTGCACAATCTTGAAATAGTTTTGCCCTCATGGCACTTAATTTTCTTATACGAATGTCCAGAAGTTTTTAGTTTTTGGAACTGTCGGCCCTGTTTATACGATTAACTGATACATTTTAAAGTCCATGGCTCAAGTTCATTTAAGGCAGTTCTTGACTGACGTCTGCTTCCATCACTTTTGAATTGTCTATGTCCCATGAAGACTCTTTTGGCTGTACATAAGCAGTATTATTAATTTACCTGAGGGAGAGGATGGCTAAACAGATCGCCTCAGATCTTGGCTGTGTGGCCATGTTTCATTATCAGACTGTAGAATGGCGGAAACATGCTTTAACCTCACTGCCTACAGTTTTTTTCTTAAATCCATATCCTCAACTGGATTAGCGGGCTGGCAAGCGAGAGCCATTGAGTTTACCTGACATCTGACTTTTGCCGAGAGCTTCCTGAGTCATATTCCTTTTTTTTCCTTTTCTTTTTTTGCCAGCATCCCGCTTGACTCACTCTGCCTCCTCTTGATAGTTTGCAGTGTGCTAGCAAGCTGTAAGGAAGAGGCAGACTCTGAAGGTGGAATGTCTTTGATTATATGATCTAATCCTCACAGTTACATGCCTGACGGCCAGACAGGCGTGGGCAGCAGGTAATGGGGGTGGTCGTTGTTGTTGCTCTCAAACATCCTTCTGACACAGGTAGGCGATTCATCCCCGGCTGGATGAGCTCCAGACCAGAGTGGCGAGCGTGATTCACATCAATCCAAATTTACCTTTTTTATTGCCCCCACAAACCTTTTTCTTTTCAAGCACCTCTTCTCTGGAATCTGTTTGGCACTAAACACCGAATGTGTGAGCCGGTTTAATCCCCTGCTATCCAAAGACCTTTTATTTTTGTAAAAGTGGATTTCAAGCCGAGCCTCTTATGTGTGTGTGTGTGTGTGTGTGTGTGTGTGTGTGTGTGTGTGTGTGTGTAAATCCCTTTTATTTCTTAAGATGTCCCCGGCCCACGTCACTGAGGATTCAGTCCAGTCTTTGTTTACAATACAGACACTGTTGAATTTTTCTGCTGTTCCAATTTTTCAATTTTGTGTCCTCTGGTGGATCGCTACTTCAATTCACTTGCCAGAATATGAGCATCTTATTCCCCTCCCCCCGTCTGTACTGTGGTGACGTGGATAAACACTTGTTATCTTTTATATGACTACAATGTTCATTCCTCCCGCTGGGGCTCACTAAACAGAGGCTTATCTGTAACTCTGACACCACAATCCATCTCTGAGATGGACAGATGCAGTGCATTAAACTGATGCAGAGGATGGAGCTCTCTCAGGCCTCACCCACACGTTTAAATAAGCGTCTGTTTCAATTATTTTGCATTGGGAATCCGATTTGTCTTACTGTCACGTTGAATTGGGAGGAGTATATTGGGAGATTGAATTGATCGGAGTATATTGGATGGCTCAATGAATGACAGGGATTCGGCTGGTTAAAGAACTGATGTTCTGCCTCCATCGCATGGACATATTCTATAAAACAAGGTTTTATTTTTACCGTTTAGGTTTAAAGATGAACAATTTATATCATATCACATCACATATCACATCAATAAACAAATTATCAGAGTTCATGACTCCTTTAAAGCAATTTTTTACCTTTGATTCATAGATTCAGAGTTAATTTGAGACATTTCCCAGACTAACTCTTAGCAAGGAATTCAAAATGGTCACGTAAGACCTTCAATGGAAATTTTTGTTTGTATTTAAGATAAACAATGGAGAAGTAAAGCTACTTACATATTTTTACACTGCACACCCAGAAATAATTGGTAAATAATGGAATCTTATTGCAAGAAACACTTTTCCTTCTCAAAATGAAAAGTCAAATTTTTTAATTTATGACACAATGGCCACTGTGCTAATTCGGGAACCTGACTCAAAACTACGTGATAAGTATGTCCGTGTTTGGCAACCTAACTGCATAGTGAACAAGCGAGCTACCTAAGAAATTATTTAAAGTCGGTTAGCATGAATAATCGTAAATCTTTTTCCTGGGCTTAAGTTAATTCAAATCACTATTTCTAGGTTTGACTTCCACCGCAGCCTGTTAACCTTTGAAAATCACTTTAGTCCTCATGGAATTAGCTTAACAAAGTGGGGGGAATTAACTAGATGATTTGGAATCCGTGTATACATGTATAAATGTATGATACCTTTTTTAATTCCTTTGAGTGACTGCCATGATGCATTTATCAATGATGTTTTTTTGAAAAAATCTAATTTTGTGTGTGTATGCTTGTGCGTTTCCGAACTGCACTCAGGGGTATCATGTCAGCAATCCTGTCTTGCAATCCTTTCGTGCAAAATATGATTTCACTGTCGGGCCCAAACCTTGTATCTACAAAATGGTTATGTTTCAGGAAATCGAAAAAACGCAAAGCTGGCCAAACCAAACACCAACCTAATGCAATTTTCCTGTTTTCTATTCTGCTCGCATGTCTTAAGGGAAAAAAACATTAATTATATGGGCTGGGTCTTCAGAAAGGAAACCCAATCATTTACAATCCATTAACGACAGCTTCTTTGTGTTTTTTCCAGCCGCCAGATAGCGATGAGATCACTTCCATATGTGGTGTTAAACGTTATTGAATGGTGAGAGAGAGCCCCTTAATAAAATCAACCACAAACATTGGGTGGCTATTCAGCAATTTAATTTGCTGAGAGGGATCCCGGCTCCTTGGGGTGATGTGCACCATCAGTCTGTTTGTCTTTGATAGGACCTGAAGAGGGTGATCTATGCCTGGGCAGGGTGAAGCCAGAGTAAAACTTGAACAAGTTTTTTCATGCAGGATGAAAGACTAATAGACACATTTACTAGCTGGTTCCCTCCAGATTGATTCTCTCAGTCTCACAGTATTAACTGACAAAGCTTAAGATTGCAGGCATTGGAGCAGAAATTATTGCAATTTTGGTTAAACGTTGTAAAGGTGAGAAGCCAGGGTTGGTGGCTTGTTGCAGGACTTAGACTGATCAATTCACCATTCAATGCAGCATTACTTTACTTTGGGAATTGGGAAAGTAACATTTCCTAATGTCTTATTGTTAATTAAGGACCAAATCAATTGAAACATAGACACATTCCACATTCAAACTGCTTTGTAAGAAAAAAAAATTTCAGACAAAAAGCAACCAAATACCGTAGGACATAATAAACCCCTTTTACAAAAGTCAGTACCATTTCAAATTATCTTAATATTGATGTCTGTGATGCCGGTTGGTTAGAAGTACTCTTGGATTGTAAACACATTGTCCCGTTCACCATTGTCAAACACACCATGCTTAATCAACAGGATTAAGGGGGTGTATTAAATGCTTTGAGCGAAGGAATAAACAGGCTTCCCTCTTCCTGAAGGTCTAACGAACAGGCAACATTTTCTCCGATATTATCCAGTCATACAAAGTCAAGTTTTCAAGTTTTAAGAAGACTAGAGCAGCTTCCAGTAAAACCATCATGCACGGTGGATCATCCTGGCTCAGAACCTGTCTGCCGTCATGTGTTCCCCTTACAGGATGCATTTAACACTTATTGAGCAGACTACTGGGAATAGAGCGGTAAGTTCTTTTAAAAATGTTTTTTTTAAATCACATTATTATATTTGTATATATATATATATATATATATATATAATATCAGATACATTTAAAAAGTAAATGTGTTAAAGAAATGCAAAAGTGTTGTTTAAATTTCGTCTAAAATATTAAGAAAATTACAAACAGTTTTTGAATTCCTAATGATTTTATGTTTTTGTATTACATTTTGTTTCAATGGTCTACCTGTGCACTGCTGGCTGCCTGATTTGATCTGTTTTTTTTTTTTTTAGCTCCTTACATCCCAGGTAAGGGGTCCAAAAATGATTAGCAATATTGAAAAAAGATACATTTTTAAAAATGACCCACAGGGAAAAATCCCCTAAATTACATATTTTCAACTAGAAATTTGAAGTTTTTTCCTAGATTGAACGCAACATTAGAAAAGGAAATGTTGCTTTTATTTATATTTCCATGTAAGCTGTACAAAAAATTGTCTTCGGGCCAAATGACCCGACGGTCAAATTGACTTGAAGTCACAGTCAGTTACACACCACAAAAATGTATGAATTTTTTTGTTCTGTCTAAGATCAATCAGTAGCAGATATGAACATGACAAGACATGTGGTCTTCCCCGCAGTGTGCACTGCCTGTGACCAAACTAAAGAAGGACTGTAAAACACAAACTGTGTGCTGCTGGTGTAATAATATATCTATATGCAAGTGCACATATATACATACATATATACATATATACATACATATATACATACATATATACACATATACATATATATATATATGCACTTGCATAGTGCCGTACATGTGCTAATTATTTGAGTGAGTTATGTTGTTTGCTTCACATGTTCACAATTATGTTCTATATATTTTATAACATATTTCACTGGCAAAAAAAAAGGAACTGACTTATTGGGATGGATAAGAATGCATTCCAAACTATTTGTTGCCCATTTTTATACTATCATAGGATGTAGAAAAAATGAAGTATTCACACAATTTTTGGTGAATGACAAATTGTTTCTTCAGGCAAAATAGATTTGGTGTTTGAAATTAGAGTAAAATGCTTTATTTTGGGGGTTTAGTGAAAGTGGGTCATTTTGACCGGGAAGACACGGGGGTGTATACAGAATATGAGGACATTGAGAGGGTTAAGATATTTCACCTTACTAAAATTGAAATTTTTGCAGTGGACATAACTAAACATGTCATCGTCTCCTCCTCTGCTACCGCTCAAATCATCAGAGCAACCTCTGTCAAACACAAGACAGCAGCGATCCAGCCTCCCACGTCCTCCTCACACACTCAACAGGAGCATATTAACCATCTGCAAATACACCAGCTAGCCCTCCTGGTCCACACATCACTGTCACCATCGACTATTCTGCCCAGGTTGGCGGCTTTCGAACTCACACACTGTCACGCCTTCATGAGGCCGGCAGAGCTAATGACCAAGATAGCTGGGTTTTAAAAAAGAGAAAAAGGTGCCAGAAGATGATTCATCTACTCTCCGTCAAGGATGACCAGCGGCTGATTTATGATTCAGCACAGAGCTGTGAGAGCTTAGAGTCATTTCTTATTTTAATTCCTCACCGCAGGTGATGGCGGGAATGATGGCAGCCAATTATCTTTAGTGTCTCTCTCTGCTCTCTGTCAGCAGCTGAGAGTCCAAAGCCGGCCTGTGGACAGATGACTGCACCTGCCTCCTCCATTACATCAGAATTGTATTTACGTGGTATTCACGTTAAAAACATGTCAACAGTGTTGAGGGGTAGTTTAACTAGTAGTCTGTCCAAACTGTACTTAAACTAATTTAACTTTTACCAGAGTGAGTAGTTGGATAGTCTGGAGTCTGCTACATCTCCATTCTTAAATTATATTTAACAAGGTATTTGAATACGTTTGTCCTGTGGAATAAGATAATTTGATCAGAATGCTGAATAGTAAAAAACTTTTTTTAAATCGATGAATTGTTTTCTTTGCTCGGAATGATTTTACCAAACCCGTAGGTTCATAAGAAAAATAATGGAACACATGAATAAAATAGTAGACAAATGTAGATTAAATGTTTAAAATAACATTTGTATTGGTGTTTGTTTGTTGTTGTTTTTTGAGAGAGGTAGTGCCCTCTATTGGTTTCACCATTTATGACATCATCTTTGAGGATCGTTTCAGAAGGAAAAACTAGAAGACCACGATGTTTCGGGTAGGTGCGATGAGAGATAACTGTATGTGGGTGCAGATCTGAATGAATACTATTTTATTTTTTAACAGTGTCAATAAATTCCAGATGCAATTTTTCTTAATCAATTAACATAATATATTTTTTATAGGAATATTATTCATTTATTTCCTTCTTGCATAACTTAATACACAACATGTAATATAAACCTCCACCCACGCATGCTCAGAGAGCACCAGCACATATACCTGATCCTGATCCTGATACCTGCTCTTCAAGCTCTATCACTGGATACAAACTCCTCAAGTAGTTTTGGTCTTATATCGTAAGACCAAACAGATCACTTAACCTCTATCAGGACACTAATTTATTATTTTACGCTATATTGTTTTCTTGTCGTACCTTTTTATTATTATAACAACTGATTTAACAATATTTTTATTAGAATGTATGATGTTTTCTTGTTGTCTTTCTACTTTGTAAAGAACTTTGGTTAACCCTGGTTGTTTTATGTAAGCTATAGAAATAAAGCTTTAATTGACTTGACAATCTTTTTAATTATAAAGTCACAGAGTAAGATTTACAGGGAATATAATTTGCTGGATATATGCCTGACCAAGATTACAGACCATTATACGACATACTGACAACTATAACTTCCTCTTTCTTATGTCCTGGTCATATCAAAAAAATAATAATATGTTCTTATTTTGTTATATTCTGTAGGTCCCTCTATTATGCAAAGATGTCACTCGTTCTTTTCTATCATGCTTTTTCATCTCCGTAAATTGCACGTAAATTGAGGTGAATTTTATTGAGAGAGTCATTGAGGGAGGAAAGAGGGATGGGGGAGAATTAGAAGGTGGGGTGAAGTGTGTGTATATGTGTGTGTGTGTTCAAACTCTCTTGACCTCCCACCTTTATTTAAGTGCTGAAAAGAGGCAATTTGCCTTCATTCCTCCTGCGTTCTCCCGCCGCCACTTCGTCTGAAGTAATCTGCCATTTCAGACCTATTTTTTACCTGATTGCTTTGTCAGATACGAAGTGACACCAAGGTCGCGCGCTCAGACTGGAATGTAGATACAAAACAAACACTGTACACCCACAGCTTGGAAATGAGGAGTTGACTGAAGAAAGAGGAATAAGAAGGAAAACCTTTCTGACTTTCTTAACGTCGCAGAGCTGATAAAATGTCAGGAGCTTCCAAGGACGTGGAGGCGGGTAGACGACCTTCAAAAACGCTCATCCAAACATGCAGATGGAGCAGGGAGGAGACGCTGGTTTTCATATTCAAGAGTTGGGTTGCAGCTAATCTGTTATTGATTGTTTTTTTAATGCGTTTAATTAATGTTAAGAACGGACCACAGGTGGCCAAAAATCTGTTAACTCTTATATAGGTGACCAAATTGGCCAGATTATTTTAATGCAACTACACCAAGATATAACTTAATTTAGCTTTTTCCTGAGGCAATCGTTTTCCTGCCATTCAGATTCATAAAAGGAACAGTTTGTACATTTCAATCCATGCTTATGGCCATGTCCTACTATTGTCGGAATATGTGATGTGTGGAACGCTCATATTCAATAGGCTTGACCATCAGAATATCACATGAATTTATCGCCTAAAATGAATTTTTTTAATTACACAAATTGACAATTTTTCATTTCTGTCGCTATAGCCACATCTATTTTTGGCATTGCACTGACTTTATATATTATGTTGCATGAAAATTGTGTTTTAAGTTTGGTGTATACAGCATTAGAGACAGGATAAGAAGCTTGGACATCTGGACCGACGTCAAAGTAGAGCCCTGGCCTTTTTGCATCGAAAGGAGCCAGTTGGAAGTTTTCTGTGTGGCTCAGACTAAGAGTAGTCCCTGGCGTGAACGCAGAAGTGACTGGTGGACGGATTATATGTCTTATCTAGACTGGGAATGCCTTAGGATCAACCAGACAAAGCTTGGCAGAGGGATGTTTGGAAGCCTGCTGGCATCGCAACCAAACCCCGGATAAGAGGAAGAATATGGACGATGGATGTTCTTTGTAAGACAAAGATAAAATAATGAATGAGACATCCATATAGTTTTGGACATGTTGTAATCATATATTGATTAAGATATTCAAATATATTCTACAACATGGAGAACAGCATTATGTTCCATTAAATTCTCCTTTTTTTATTGAAGCAGCTGAATTTCCGAACTTAAGCGAGTGAAGAGCACAATTAGATCTCGTTGAGACACACAATTAATTGTTTCCACTGTGTTTCTAAAGTCGAGCATGTTAATTAGAGGGAGCACGGCTTGTCTTAAGGATTAACAACAAGCTCTACTCTTCATTTCTGAGTCTGCCGCATCGCACACCTACACTGATGGATTATGGGTAAGCATTTTTTTTTGTAGGTTGCATTTTGTGATGAGACGTTTGATCCGGCAAAAGTGTCAAGTCAGGCAGAAAAGCAGACTTAACGAGAAGCCTGGGGTATAAAAATTCTGGTTTACTGTTGTTTCCCTGCAAACGTTGGGCTTCCTTTCATCAGCATATTTTAACAGACATACATAAAGAACAAAAAGAAGACAAATTGGGGTTTGAGGAGTACCAGAGACAGCAGCGAGCGTGGCGAAGCTCGGGGCTTAACTGCTCTGTTTCTGTAGCAGGAAGGTTTCTCACAAAGCGGCGGCGGCTCTCCACTTCCTCACAGAATAATTGGATAGAAAATGAAGCGGAGCCGTTCGGTGGATGTTGCTTTCGTATTCAGCGCTCACTGTAAATACACACCCTCATATACGGTGTATTAATGTCACAGCTGTAGTTATTCAAAAGCAGTTAGTTGGTTCCAGCAGCCCAGACCCCGCTGTCTGGGGTCATTACTACAGGAAGGATGTGTGTGGGAATCAATGGCAGTCTGATTGTGAGACAGGCGGGACATGGCGGCTAATTAAGGTCTTGCTGAGCCATTTCTAACCCTGATCAGCCACAGAGTAAGACTCATACTGTACACTACCACTTCTTTGACTGTTATAGGAACAGTTCCCCTAAAATTAAAAAAAAATATTTATTTCACTTCAACAAAAGATAACCAACTGCTTTAGAAGTAAATTCATTGTTTGATAGAATCATCAAAACTTGATATCAAGAAGAAGGGTTCCTACGCTATAATAAAGCCAGGAAGTTTAACCCTGCTTTTATCTCTTGTTTTCTGATCAGCACATTGAAGTGAGTGGAAGATACCATACGGAGAAAGAGTGGCTGAAGAGGAGTTTCGCTCTCTTGGATGGACAGTCACCCTCATATTCAGAAATTCCTAAGAGAGGCCAGCAACACTCACTACTAGAATGTCTGACACATGGAGAAGGGTGAATCACACATGTTTGTGTATTACTGTGTTTGAGCCGGAAAATGTATCTAATTTCAATATTGTCAATCATTTTTGCTTTCCTCAGTTCCATAACCATATTAAATCAATAGACATTTCATTTTACATTCTATTTCACTTAATTTCCCTTGGACCCCTTTACAGGGATGTTAGGAACTTGGAAAAAACCAAAAAAACAACCCAGATCAGGCAGCCAGAGTTGCAGAGGCAGACCACCGACCAAATGTTACACACTTACATAAAAGTCGTTCGGTATTCAAAAACTGCTTATGATTATCTGAATATATATGACCAAATCAAAAAAAAAATGTGTTTTTCATTAACACATTAACTTTCGAAAAGTATCTTAACTAGATATTTCTATAATGGAATCTATAATGTCTTTGGATCAAATTTTTTTGTACATCATAAAACATTTCTTCAGCAAAGAGTAACAAACTACTGTTCATACATGAATCACATACTATGTATGCATCCATTTATCCCACCCACTGACAGGTACCATGGCAACCAGATAATCAATGTCATTAAGACCACATAACAGTGGTTGTAACGTTATGTCTGATGGGTGAATGTCCAATATTTACACCGGTAATATATGTATAAAAGTTACACACACAACATTTTAACTATGGGACATTCCTTTCCACTATAGCTATGTAATATTTCGAAGTATCATCTTTCTCCCAGACTATGCCTGGCAGTCATGCACTTCAGTGAGAATACTGGCCGTCACCAGGCAACAACTTCTGCTGGTGAGCAACAGCTCAGGGGGAATTTTCCTAAAACCAAAATTCTTCAGTAAGCTTAACATTCTTCAATGGAATAATATCACACGTTGAAATAGTGTGAAAAAAAACATACAATAAAGGAAAACCAAGGGGCACTTAAAATACAATTCTGACATTTAAGTACAGTGAAAGGAATAAATATTAGTAAAATGCATATCAATTAGATACGCATAAATAAATGATATAACTATTATTGAAATAAACTTACAGACAGAAAAAGTGCAATAAAAGCCTTAGGATTTTTTTTTTTTTTGTAAAACAAAATACTTTCTTAACAAAGCCGTTTTTAATGTGGAATCGAGTGGTGATTTTAGACATTGTACATTCTTTTAATCCTACCCAGTCAGATGAGGGCCCAAGAACTACACTTTTTGTGATTACATTTTATTAGCATTTTAAAATGCTTTTAAATTCCAAGAGAACATGTGTATACATACTTTCAGCCATCCAGTGGTTAGATTAAGCAGCCTTAACAAGACACTTTACATGTAAAACGTATAAATTAAAGGACAGTAAGCTAAATTGATTAGCCAAACGCAGCAATGTGATGAAATTATCAAGATCATGCATCCCAGCCTGGCCTAAAGATTAAGTTGACAGGGTTTCACACCATCATACATAAATAGTGTGGAGCTTCAAATCTACTTCCAAAAATAAGAAATGGCAACCCATATCAAGAAATGCACTGATATACACTCCGTAACAATCAACTCACTCATGCACTCACAGTGCAAGATCTCTATAACAACAAAAGAAAGCTATCAGAATACCCAAACAGGGAATCATGAAATGAAGACAGAAAGGGAAAAATGGGACCAGACAGATAAAAATAGATAGCTACATGATAGAATTAAGAGGCGAGAAAAAGACGGAGGGAGTATTAGGTCATGAACCCTTTAATTTCTCTATTATTTGTGCCAACAGTCTAATAGTTCCTTCCTATACCCCATAAATACGTGCTGTGGACAATTCTATCAAACAATCCATAAAAGTGAGAAACTTTTGCCGACGTCTTGGTTGCATCCATCTTCATAGCAGCAGTGTCGCCGGCCAAAAAAAAACGTTTGTGAGCTCTTTGCAGTTTGAACTGAGAGATATCATTCAAAATGAGGACAAATTGGGACAAAGAGATTTGTGTATGGAACAAGAAGAATAAAGTGTCTTTCAACATTGTCCAGAAGTTTTGCTACCCCAGATCATGTGATAGAAGGCACTGACTGTCTATATATGGCATAGTGTACAGTTTGGGACTTCTTTGAGTTTCATACCGTGAAGTTTACGGGGGGGTCATGTATGTCCTCTGAATAGAATTTTGAGGAATTTGCTGATGGTCAGGGTTTTTGATGATTGTGTAATTGCATTCCAAACTGGAACAGTCAAAATCAGGGGAAAGTTCAGGAACATCTGTCCAACATCGAGCAGTGCATGTTGTTAGAGTGGATTCTCCAATGTCTTCATGGATGTTCTCAGCTGTAGGTAAAAATGAAACGGAGAATGTTGTACATTAAATCTAACGAAAATGTCCTCAAATCGGCGTAGGCCTCTGTCCCTGAACATGTTGCCAAAGAATGTATCACTTTGTCACACCACTGTCAGTTGGGTCAGATAAAATGGGACAGAAGCGGAGTTTATATTTACTTAGAGAGATATTAGAAAACAAAACTTCCTCCAGCTTGAATGGAAACACTATATTCCCTCCCAGCGCTCGCCTGGTTCTGTTGTACCAGTTGATCAGTGGGCGCATTGTAAAGGCCCAGTAGTACAAATTAAAGTTGTGAAATGAGAGACCCCAAGCACGTCTATCCTGTTGCATTGTGGATAATTTAAGACGAGGGCGCTTGCTGTTACGGATGAATTTAGTGACTGTACTCTGTGACAGAAACAAGAAGGGGGAGGCAAAGGCAGCATTGAGCTCACAAGATCTATTCATGGAAGTACGTTTGTCTTTATAATACATATACGTGATCTTTGGAAACGATGACCATTTTCTAGATAAAGCGAAATCTTAGACAGGGTATTTTCAAAATTGATTATAACAACAAATTCTAATTCTGCACAATTTCCAACACCCAGGTATTTACATTGATTAACCACCGGTATAGGAAGGGTCAGAGTTAGGCTCCTCATAACTTCATTCAGGAGCAACAATGCTGACTTTCACCCGTTTATTCTGTATCCGGTAATTTCCCCTATATTCTTAAAAATGGATAAAACAATATCCATTTATGTGGGTTGCCTACAGAAATAAGAATGTCGTCTGCGTATAACTAAATATAATGTTCAGGAACATGAATGGCGTCTTACATGATTAGGTGACACGCCATTTGCTGAATGAACCATCTGAGCCAGAGGTTCTTGAGGTAGAACGAAGAGAAAGGGGCTCAAAGGGTAGCTTTTTCTGGAACCCCTAGCAATGTTACACAGGGAGGAACAAGTCCTACCCATCAGCACCATTATTGCTGGGTTAGCATACCGCAGCCTTAACATACGTAGAAGGCAGATCCAAAACCCATAACTTGGGCTAGCACTGAGGTACTGCCACTCCAGTCTGCCAAAACCCTTCATGGCTTCTAGTGACAGAACTACCGCAGGAAGAGGTGAGGAGGAGTTACTGTGTACTATGCGTAACAGCCTTTGGACATTGTTTGATGCCCGCCTAGACTTCATGAAACCAGTTTGATCTCAGTGAGTTTAGCAGACAAAGGCTGGAGCCTGCATTCAAGTAGTTTAGTATAGATTTTGATGTCGGTATTCAGGAAGGACAGGGGCCTATAATTGGCACATTCGGTTGGGTATTTGTTTTTCTTGAGTAGAAGTGTTATGATCACTATAAGGACATCTCTGGTGAAATATCCCTTGTCCAAAGGGGGCTTGATCATGTCAAAAAGCAAAGGGCCCAGTCAGCGCCAGAACATTGTGTAGCCATCCAGTGGAATCCCATCTAGGCCTAGATCTACCAATATCCAAGCCAGCAAGCCTGAGCTTGTTTAAAGTAATAGGTGTTCCCAGCCCCAGAGAGTTATCCTGAGACAGTGTTGACAGTTGGATGTTGGTGAGTGAGTTGTTGCATGGAACTTTATCATGGCAGACCCCCGAGCCATATATTTCTGCGTAGATATCCCCGATGATCGCATTCACTTGCAGGGGCTCTATTACAACGTCACCACCATTTGTTTTAACAGATATTATCTGTGAATTAGCTCTCAGCCTCAGTGGGAGTAAGTGGCTAGGTCTGGCACCTTTGAAATAATATGTTTGGCATGTTTTATGTATAGAACATTCAAAACGTTGTTTAGGATTGGCATTTATATCCTTCCTCACAAAGTCATATTCAAGTACAACATCGTCATCAAAGTCCAGCTGTAGAAAGCGGTCCTGTGCTGTAAATTTAGGCCCTAATTTGTGTAATCTAGATGATCGGGCCTTCCTTGTTGTTGTAGCGTAGCGTGTAGTATTGTTTCTAATAGAACCGTTTGTGGCATCCGAGAGTAACCTTGGATCATCAACTGATCCTTTGTTAATTGAAATGAAGTCTTTAAATTGCTCAGGAAACTGAGTTTTAAATGTTTTATCACAAAGTAGCATTGTATTAAATCGGCGCTTAAGGTCTCGTGAAGGCATGGAGTAAATTGAGACCTAGGAGATCCCTGCTTTATGATTGGAAAGAGAGGTAGGCAATAAATGGATATTTGTAACATTATGGAATATCCCTCCGGAGGCAAAGATAAAATCTATTCGTGAAAAGGTCTTGAGTCTTGACTATAGGTGGCTGAAATCTCTGGTAATTGGGTTTCACATGCGGCAAAGGTCCACCACACCAATGCTATCTGCCCACAAGCACAAAGCTTACAAAGATTGTTTTTTATCTGTATTGGACACTTTCCCAGATCTGTTCAGGTTGTGGCTCATTACAGCATTAAAGTCAGCACCTTTGATAAATTTAAAGCCCAACAGTTTGAGCAATACTTAAGTAGGTAGAGCAGTTGCCCCCAATCAGGAAACCAGGGTTGGAGCCAAGCCCCCATTGCAACAGGCAGTGGGTCCTTAAGCAAGACCACAAAACCTCACCTCTTCGTCAATTCACAGGGGCCACCCAATGCTCCCTCAGTACAATGTTGTGAAATTTTTTTCCGGTTTTAACGCATCCTATGTGTTTGTACTGTGTAACATGTCTCTATCAAGTTAATAATAATTATAATCTTCCTTGAGTTATCACAAGTGCAAAATCTTTTTTCTCTGTTTGAATTTTTGCAATGGCTATTCTTCCATTATTGTCTGTCCAGGTGTCCAGCAGTTTAAAGAGCAGATTAAGACGGCAAATGATAGCCACTCCCCTGCATTTATTTATTTAAGGCTGAGCAATGAACAAGCACTATAAAATACCTGTTATTTAAGCAACTCACGTCACCTTTGACCATGTTGGTCTCCTGCAACATAACTATTTGGACGTCTTGTTTACGAAGAATGTTGATCAGGGCAACACACTTCACAGGATTGTTTAAAGCCCGTACATTGAGGCTAATGAACTTCAAACAAACACCATAAGTCATTTATGATACGAAAAGATTCAGCATAAGATGGACTGAGGTGTAGAAATAAGGCATAAAGGAAAGCCAGCGGCAGGCAGATGAACGAGAGAGACCACAAAAATGCTGTTTCACCTGGTCCTACAAAGATTCCATACAACTTTGAACAATAAATGCGAAAACTGAACAAGGAGAAGATAAAGGGCCCCCATGTCTATAACTCCTATGAGAAAAAACAGACAAAAAAATATTGCTAGATTCCACTAACAGTTAAAACAGGAGAGGATGACCTTCATGTCGGAGATTACTTTTGGATCGTACTGCTGACATTATAATGGTGACATCACTGGAGCGATTAATCTTTGCAATGACAGGACGAAGACGATCATCTGTAGGCACACCAGGTGCACGGTAAGCACGATCAATAGCGATGTTAGGGATTGGAAGCTCCAGCACTTTAGGGATAAATTCTTCATAGAACTGTAAGGGGTTGCCTCCCCCAACTGTCTCCCCCTCAGGTTCAAGATCGTAATGTTTTCCTGCCCAGAATGTCCCTTCAAGTCCGTAACCTTTTTCTTTAAGTTCTGTGTTTAATTTTATCCACAGCGGCTAGTTTATCCGTTAGCGGAGTCAAGTCGCCTTCCAGAGCGGAGACGCGCATTTCAAATTTGGACAACCGTGCCAAGAGCAAATCGATAGCCCCCCCAATTTCATGTAGAGGGTCATTCTGTCTTGTTTTTGAAGTTTTGGGGATTTATTATGGGGGACTAGGGAGTCGTCTGGAACTACTTTGTGTGGGCTTGAAGAGGTGAAGAATAGGCAATGAATAAATTGTGGGGGGGAGAAGAAAAAGGCAACTGGTCACTTCAACGCCATTACCAGAAGCCAGGGCCCACAAATTTAAAGTGTCACACTTCAGACATTTTGCTGTTGTTTGGCGTTACTCTAGATTCTGATGACATCTGTGAATCTAGTTTAATTAAGTCAACCGTCCCAACTCCAGCTTATACAGTAGCTACCAATGTTTCTGACTGAGCTGATAGTTTTATCTGTGCCTTTGTCTCTGCATGACTACCAAGGTAATTTTTCTAAAGAAAAGCTACTAGCCAATTTTAACAATACATTTACCTCAACTTTTGATTCTATAGCACTTGTAAAAACCTGGAAAAACAGTACTGATGTCGGGAAAGATTGGCTTAACTAGATTCACGCAGTCCACGACAGCAATGGTATTTACCCATTTAAGCTGTTTCATATATCCAACAGACCTTTCCCAAAATCAATGCAGTGTTGCGCTTTTCATAAAAAAGCTCCAACTTCAGAGTAAAATATGAACTGTTGGAGTAAAAAGAGATTTACCGTATACAAGATTTCTGACAACTCCAACAAAATCTCCTAAGAATCTCTCACATACTGCTGACTGCCAAGTAAGCTGATTGCCTCCTGTGCCTTCCACTTCAGCATCTCTGTTCACATCATTGAGCCCCCAGCTCAACCCCAAAGGGAACATCAAATAAATCAAAGTAACTGTTGAAACTGAGCCCCATCTATCCCAAAGAAAGATCAAGAGACTTGAAGTAGCAAAGGGGCATAGCCACATTTTGATGTCAGTACTCCGAAAGGCTTGTTGTTTGTTTTTTCTGTTTTTTTAATGCTCCTTAACAATTAATCTTACCAAAATTTCATCAACTCAAGAATATGCCAAAATCTACATCTGGATAAAATTACATGAAATTCTGTCCAGTGCTTTTTCAGTAAAGTTTCCTGCTAAATAACACACAAACAAACCAACAAACGCAAAGAAAAGCACAGGAGTGAAAACCTGACATCCTACCTCCTAGGTGGAGGTTTTAATGGACATTACAACAAAAACACAAAAACAGCAAACAACAATTATATTTATTTTATTTTTAAATACGAAACACCAAAATTATTATATAATCACGATACAAAATTATCATTTCTGTAGAATATGTCTAGACTCTCGGTAAAATTTCGTGCAAATCCATCCATTTGATTTTTTCTGTAATCCTGGTCACAAACACACAAACGAACACACAGGGGGGAAAAAACAAAACCTCCTTCCCTGGCGGAGGTAATTAATCCCCTTGTTGTGGTATTTCTGTAGGTGCGGACCATGTCCCTGCTTGTTATGGAGTATTGTTTTCGAATGGGGTGGAACACCATTCCTACTTCTAGTAGGAAAAGTGGATCAATGACAAATTTTACGTCCAAATTCCCTGAAATAGCTCAACATGAATTGACTAATCAGAACAGTGAGTGGACCTCCAATCAACATCAACTGTGTGTAGCCAGATCTGGGGCCAGAAAATGATACACAGCAATTTGTCACTTGAAGCACCACTGGAAGAATACGAGTGTGAGCAAAAGACTATGGATGATATTGTTAGAACAATCAAATCGTCAGCATCCCAAGAAGTTGCTGAGTGTGTACAAAAAATGTAACTTAAAGCAAGAGAGAAAACTGCCACTGTCTGCCTTCCTAAGAATTTTTTGGAGCAAATTTAAAATGAGAACTTCTGAGGCAGTTTGCATGGGACTCAGCATATACTCTGGACCTTCCTGAACCTGAGAGAATCTCTATTAGTTTCCACATTAACATCACGAGAACCAGCACACATTTGACTACATAGTCATATCAAAACAATAAACAATAAAAATGTAGAAAGTCAGCACAATTTAAAGTGAAGCTTTTTAGACAACCTTACAGTTCCCATCCACTTTAACAATAATGTCACCCAGAAACCCAACATTTCTGCAATACGCACAGATGATTAAGTCTGAAACAGATCAAACATGATCTTAAACTGAAGCTGGAATTCCATGAAGGCCATTCTTGGTGACTAGACTAACTCGGTGCTCCTGCTGATGCAGAGCCGCGTGTGAAAAATGGCGTGACAGGTGTACTTAATGGAACAGAGTTTTCATAACTGTTATTAGGTCCACCTGCGTTTCCTGCTGTGAGTCAAAATATCTGCTGTGCAAGAAGTCCATTGACCCTTTTCACACAGAGTATTTTATCTTGTCAAACAGCTGGAACTATTAATATTTTTTCTTCTATAAATACTGGAACAAAGCCATCATAGATGCCATTACTACCACCCCACGTTCTCTACAGGCTTAACGTAACAGGATAAAAATTGTAATGACATCATCGGTTGTATTGTACATCCAATGTGTTCTTTTCACTTAAAATGTCGGCTCGTTTATAAGCCGACATGATGTTAGAAATATGCTGTAAGCATTAATTATAGTGATTGTGTAGAATGATTGGATCTGATTGATGAGTCTCATTAGTAGCTTTGGGCCAATAGATGGATTGAAGTTTATGTTGGTACTCTGATGGATGACTGAAACAACTGACAGCTGTCAGCCTTTTTTTAAGACAGGATTTCTGAAGGTTTTAAAGTATTTATGCTAGCTCTTTCAACCTAGATGTCTTATTTTTTTCCCAGAGTCCAAAAAATAAAGGTAAAATATAAATACTGCTACTGAAAATAAAAACAAAAACAAAGATCGTCTGCTCAAAAATTCACCACTTCACAACTATTTTAAAATATCTTGTGAATCTGTGGCCTGGTGGTTTTGTTAGGTCAGTTTCTTTTGAGGATGCCTTTAAAAGAGGATTTTTTTTTTTGGTCAATATTACCATCTACCTTAGCCAATAAATATATACATGTCAAGTATCAAAAACTTCTGAGTCATTTTAACATTTAAACATTTTTTTACCAAACTTGCTGAAGGATACGAAGCGTCTTTGTAGTGCATTATTTAATCATGTTTACGACACATAACCACAAAAACATGATCTTATCATGACTTGCAGAGTAAAAACCGGTGTGTGTAACATGTGTGAGTTAAAACGTTTTCTCCAGCTTCTTGTCTTTAGGACAAGTAATAGTGCTATCATGCTTGGGTGCCAACTGTGTCAATGATGATGCAACAAAGTTTGAAGTAAATGCCTTCTGCAGTTTTTAGTTGGATATTTAAAAATTCAGGGCTGTCTGCGACAATGGACATTAGTCTTTGTGTATAATCAACTACCTCTCCTCAAGGAGGTCAACAAAGTCATGATGGTAAGTCTGGAAGCTTGAGAGCCATCTGCCTCTGCTTACAGTATGCGGAAGAGATACATATGTTCAAATCTCATTTGCAAATTTGAATACAGATTTGTTTTTTTCACTTTCACACACAGAATTATGCGCAGATGAATTTAGGCACTAATGTCCAGTCAAATTAATAACTGACTACCGAGCTGTACCAACCACATGGAACACACCTGAGTGCAATTCATTTGTTGAGTGAGCCAAATGTACTCCTCAATCTTATAATGCAAACTGTTTCTTCTGCTGTCAAATAAAAAAGAATCCGGACCGACAAGGCAAGCAGCTGCAAATTGAAAGTCTATGAGCAACATCTCCTGGCAAAGTAACATTTGATTGTGCCTTTCATGATCAGTAAGAATCACAATCTTGGAATAGGATGCTGAATCTTCACATCATGGTTCTGGATTTTCCCACAATTAAAATAGATGAGACTTGAGCTTACTGACTGACATCAATATGATAAGTAAAATAGGCAGGAGAGTCTGTTCTTTAATCATTTTGAATGTTCACAAACGAGAGCATGTGCTGCTCTTTCTCTGCCTTCTAGACGCACTCGTTCCAGATTGGCTCTGACAGGGGCTTCATCAAATCAGGTGAACGTCATGTTTACTGTTGCATGGATGTCGTATTTTACCTGTTTACTTTTCCTCATTTGCAGTTTGACAGGAGCCACTTGTGTCTGCAGCAACCTGTCACATCTGGTCATGTCGGGACTGAACGGCAGCTTAGGAACATGAGGAAATGAAAAAACAACAACTAACGCTTAGGCTAAACACTGTTATTGATGGTGTTATCAACACAAACAAGGTTTTGTTATCTACTGTGTCTGATCGTTGGTAGGTTTGTTTGTCAACAGGATAAATTGAGAAGTTGCACCAAATTTAAAGAAAAGGGACACATCCATAAGTGTTCTGTGTATTTTACTATTTCAGTTAATATTCTATTCATAATTTTTCTTACGGAATACAACTAAGTGCAGGGGTCCAGACTGGGATTTGAAGTAATAGAAATAGTAATAGAAAGAGATTTTTCTCCAGGGCTCAAAATAAAACAATGAAATCTTGGCCTATGCTGTCATCTGTACAAGAATGAACTCCTAAAATTATATGTGAATTTTATCCCAAATATTTTCTGTAAAGCAAACCCAAAACAAAACAATTTTTCCAAGTAAAATATTATATATAAACCTCCTTGAGTGGATTCCTGTGCATCAAATGTGGTGTAAACTAGGCCAATTAACGGAAAGTCAGAAATTCTTTTGTAAAAAAAAAAAAGGAAAAAAAGAGGAATAAGAAGCTCCCACTAGAGAGTAAGATTGATTTGATTCATATACATATAGCAAATTTTGTCTAACTTGGAAAAAGGATTAGGAAGTTATATCCAAAAAAAACAGTGATTTTAAAAAGCTCTCTATAATTAGTAAAATATGAGCTATTGCAGTAAAACACAATATATACAAGAATCTCTCCTCTAGTTGATCCGTGTGCACGAGGCATTGCGCTCGGCAAACTATTGACAGCTCTTGCCAGTCCAAGTGAGCGATCTGTTGTGGATGGAGGTACTTTTATATCTGTCTATGGGTGGTCAGGATTACTTTCATAATCAAGAGGGAGAAAATCTCTGTTTTGAAAAACCTGCAGGTACATGTGGACTTAGTTTGAATTCCAAAAATCACTTAGTATGGGCCACTTAAAAATGCCTTATCTCTCTTTGCCTGAACATACCACAGTCTAGGATCGTCATTGTATGCATTCTTTTAATTGTTGAATAAATTAACGTGACAACCACTAGCAGAAGTAAACTAGGCTGGGAATAGCATTCAAATGACAGCAGTTATTTATGTATAATTACTTCTTTTTCTTTGAGCACGGTGCATGTTCAGTATGTGAGAGACAACATAATGAAAGCACAGGCTGTGCCTCAGCTGCCAGTGTAATCCACTAAATGTATGAAAATAGAAACGCTTCTTTTGTTTGACACTGTGTGCTGCCTCAGCATATACACCTTCTGACACCATTTGGAAGAGGTGCACCCTGGGATATTCTCTCACAGGGACAAAATCCATCTCGATCCATCTCCCTTCTGGCACAGCGAGAGGAAGTTTGATTGATTTATCAGGCCAGTGTCTCCCCAGCCTCCCTTTAATGAGACAGTAATAGCCCACGGTCGGCGGGCACTCCAGAGACGAATGTGAAGGAGAGTGGCTGAGAACAGAAATGTGGACAGAATATGTAACCTGAGGTACAATCAATCCAACACACACACAAACACCCACAGAAGGATAGCGAGTGAAAGAAAAAGAGAGAGAGGTCTGAAAGAAGACAAAAGAGAGAGAGTGGAGTCTGAGGTAGACATTGTGACAGATGCTGCAAATAAAAAAAGTGAAGAAACCAGTGTAGAAGAAACAGATGAAAACTACTGCATAGAGTTACTACTAAAACTATTAAAAACAACTATTTGAATCATTAAATCGACACTGGAGTTTTGTTGTCGTGTACTTCCACTCAAAATAAGGTTTTCCCAGTTTGTTTTAACTCCTTTTTTATTGAAGAAAAAAAACTGACATGCCTAAATTCAGATGAGGCCTATGCTGTCATCAACAACAGCAAGGGTGTGTTCGTGATAATCCGCAATCCCGTGGATTGGGCAAGAAATCCCCATAAATTAACTCCTCAAACTAAAAGGTTAAGTTAAGTCAAAAGTATTGAAGAAAGGTTGCCCTAAAATATGTACTGTCACAGTAAATAGCACATCCAATGTCAATCGAAAGCTTCAAATTATCACAAATCTGTGCCGGATAATACAAATGAAAATTTTGCATTGATTGATTCATGCAACATATATGGACCAAAATTCCACTAGTGTCAGAGAAATACAACCAACCTAAAATCAGATGATGTAGTATCCTAATGTCTGTGTCTAGAAGACTTATTCACCCATACACAACAGACAGCAGAGCAAAACCGTGCATTTTGCTGATGAGACATGTTTTCTGATTAAACATGTTCGTTGAAACTTTGATTGTTCAAAGATGAATGGCTTTGGGATGCTGGATCGCTGGGCTCTGTAATAAGGTAACCAGACACCAAATCTTGGCACCAGGACATGACCGACTTAACATCAACAGAAAATGGAAGTTTGGCTCACTCTGGACACCTTAGTAGGTGAGCATGCCTATACAAGATCCATTCATTGGGATCCCTCCAAAATCCATTAATCCATCCATTTTCTTCTGCTTATCTGGGGTCGAGTA
The DNA here is from genome assembly GCA_037951165.1 of Lophius americanus. Lineage (NCBI taxonomy): Eukaryota > Metazoa > Chordata > Actinopteri > Lophiiformes > Lophiidae > Lophius > Lophius americanus. The sequence goes on along the minus strand of JBBDHG010000008.1, from coordinate 7,970,954 downwards.
GCAACGGCAGCAGAATTTAAAGGGATTTTTGACATCCCTCTCTCCAGCAACACTCAACAGCTCTTCCTGCGGCATCCCGAGGCGTTACCAGGACAGATGAAATATAAATTTCCTCCATTCCAGCGACTTCTGGGTCTGGCTGGTCTGGATGTCCGAGTTCCGAACCGTATTCTCTACGGCTAAGCCCACCCATCCTAAGAAGAAAGCTCATTTCAGCCGCTTGTATTCTCAACCTCATTCTTTTGGTCACTACCCACAGCTCAGGAGTCAAGGTGAGGATTGAAACGTAGATAGACCGGTAAATTGAGAACCGGTAAGGTGAAGAACTCAGCTCATTCTTCCCCACAACAGACCGATGCACCTAATCATTGCTGATGACGGACCTAAACCCCTGTCCATCTCCCGGCACATTTTCCTACCGCACAAGAAGTAGACACCAAAACACTTTAACTCCTTTGCTTAAGGCAGCAAGTCACTCCCAAGAGGAGGGGGACAGTCTGAAATCAAAATAGCAAAAATGAACTAAACATAACTCAACAAATGTTAAAAAATTCATTGAATCGCCAGCACCTCGTGTTTGTTCGTTTTTCTCCCACTGAGCGGCTGTCAAGGACCCTACAGCCTGTAAACATATTATTACAGAAAGCTATGGCTTTTATTCAGAGCTTTATTCAATGATAAAGGTCAGATCATGCCTTTAATGATTTGTCCAAGAAAGTGTTGAAGGGCTTGAAAGACCTTACAGATCCTTCTGTGTTGCCAAAGCAGCATAACATTTATGCAAAACTAGCCACTGTAGAGCAGAAATTGGAGCAGAAAGACCTCCGTGTGCAATGCTGGAGCGTATGATTTCATCTGAAGATGAAAATTAGACTTTCCCCGGCAAATGTACAAGAGAGATTTTTACTTGTCGGTCTTGGCAAACAGCTTGATACGTTGCCAGATGCAATTTCAGACTCCTCGGATTTAAAAGCATGACTGAGGTGAACAATGACTATGAAAAAAGACTATGTTTGCCCACACACAGATTCATTTTTGGCAATAGTGGATGTTTTAAAGGTATTCCATCAAGCGAGAAAGAAGGAGAAAGTTCTTCCAAAAAATTTTGCATTAGTGAGTTTGCGATGTCTTTTTAAATTCCATGAGATTCTCCAGTCTCTGAGTAATTTCTTAGCTGTAATACTAGAGCAAACATTAAAGTGATGTGAGTGGGCATTGGAAGTGTGTGCACTAGAAAAACAAACCTATTGCATGACTTATTGAATAAATGTAATGAAAATGGTCACATTAATCTTCTCTCATGACGACTCATTGTGAATAAATTTAATAACATGATTAATTATATTCCCAAAAAGTCGGGGATATTATGTAACCTTCACTGCCGCCGCCTCGCATGCTGACGTGGATCCTTTGTGTTAACATGATAACTCAAATGCTGTTACATGGATCATTTTCAAATTTTATACCCACATATACCTTAGTCGGTGAAAGAACTGGATTGATTTTGGAAAACATCGGCTTTATGTTTACAACACTACGGGTAGCTTTATCCGCCAAAGTTTGGAGATCTAGCTTATATATTTATAATATATTTGTCATGCCTTGTAATTAGTTTTGTTGTCATATGGTTTCCTGATTGCTTCTCCGCCCTTGATTGTTAAAACCTGCGTCCTGTTAAGACTCTGCGTCAGTGTATTTAAGCTGTGCTCCCCTTCCCACCTGTGCCAGATCGTGTTGTTCCATTGTGCCAACCTATCCAGCGTAATTCCTAGTGTTCCATGGTTCTGATCTCTGCTTGTAAGAAACCTTGTATTTTTGCCTGCTCCCTCGGTTATTGTTTGCCTGCCCTTATGAGTAAAGACTTTATTCACCAGACGTTGTATTAGTCGTGCTTGTGGATCCTAATTGTGGTGCCAGCTTGACAATATTACTCTAGTAATTCATATTCTACTCAGTAGGGGGAGCTTTTTTACAAGGAACACTTTTGCGCATAACTTCCTAACCCTTGGTTCAGTTTAGTCCAATTTGGTGCGTATGAATTGACTCCCATAGATCTATCTTGCGTATGTTATTTCTTACTGTCGTAGTGCATATTTTACTCATAAGGGAAGCTTTTTTATGAAAACTGGAATTCACCTTTAATTTGAAGAGTTCAATCAAAGGAACTGATTGTACAACAAGGGCATTGTGAGCTTTTCGGGGAGAAGAAAAAGCTAAGTGCACATGCATTGCTCTTATGTATGAACTCAAAATAATTCAATTTAATCATATTGAGTTGATATGATTTATAAAAAGACTGGATTAAATGTCAATTTTTACAATCAATCATTTGCGTAACAATATTTTGTATAACAATAAAATATCTAAAAAAGCTAAGTGAATATTCTTGGCTTTTTTTCCCCTCTTTCTAGTGTTTTGTGCTGACTGGCGCAACCTATTAAACATTAATTCTGTGTCACATGATGGTAGACACTGTACTGAGAAATTCTAGCTTTGGATGTGATTTATTTTTAAGGTGTGAGGAAAAGTTAATTATCTGTCCTGACTTTTAGAATGTATGCACATTTTTGGTTTATTTGGTTCATAAGAAACACTAGGTGGGTTTAAATGGACAGCCTAATTCCGATTAGATTCGGAAAAGACGTCTAATCAGAAAGAAAATGCTGCTTGTAAACAACCCTTTCAGAATGGAAAGAACATTTCCGAATTAGACATCATTCCCTTGCAAGGAGGTAGTCTAAATCCTTTCAGAAAGCCTTTCCAATAATCAGTCGCTGCATGTAAACGCTGAATCGGAAAGCTTTCTGTTTGAGCTGTATCTGCGCATGGCCAGCTGAAAGTTTTTTTCAGCGCCGCAACGCATTTTAAATACGGCGACTTCAAAACAGTACCGGTCTGCATCGGAGAGTTACTTATTCATTGCAACTTTGAAATATTGGACGGTTTTAATGAGCGAGAAGTCAGTTCCGCGCACGCCCTCTTTGGCATATTCTTCTTCAGGGCACTCACCAAAGCATTATCGCCACCTTATGAACAGGAGTGTGGATCATCTGCGCATATCTGAATGCGTTTCCGATTAGTTGAGTTGATGCATGTAAACACCGGGTCAGAAAAGATCACAAGTCATGTAGACAGGCAACCGACATTGCATTCAGAATGGTTTAAATCAGAAAGGAGAAAAATGTTCCATTTACACCCACCTACTGTGGAATACGGAAGCCTTTAGCTTTTGTCTTTGCATTCTCTTGAGATGATTAATATTTATTGAATTAATGGATCATAAGGCATTGGATGTTGCTAAATCCTGTGTAAAAGTGGTTTTGGTTCTCTGGATAAAAGGTCACTTGAGGTTCTTAATAATCACCTGGGTATGTCAGTAGCAAAATTCCTGACACTCGGTTGACGCCGAACTATCCTCCTCTTGTCTTACATTTGACACAAACTGTCCAAAATTGCCAACTTTAGCAGAAGCTAACTGTTAGCAGGGAACTAAAATAACCTGAGCGAGAGGAGAGAGCAGCAGACAGACAGAGGCAGCAGGTAAAGTAGGTGTCTGCTGATTGCCTGCAGCAGTCGGTCACTGCAGCCTTTAATTAAAGTCACTCTCCTGGCCTCTTAAGCAACAACTTGCAATTTCCACAGACAATAGCAGTGCAGCAAGGAGGCCAGGTGACCTGTAGTTGTCTGATGGTGAGGGGACGGGGAGACGGCAGTGGCAGCCTCCCTGGCAACCTGTTATTTTCATGGGAATTAATGACATAGTGGTGACCACATCATTTCCCTGACACTTTTTGCAATAGTAGGAAGGTGAGTCGCTGACCTTTTTGTTGATCTCCCCCATTCCCGCGATTCCGCTCCAGTTTGAAAATGTGAAATGTTAGAGCGGCAGAGCAACAAACAGCCTCGGGTACCAACATGCAAAGTGTAAGAAAAGTTGCCATTTCATGTCACACAATGTCGTGTCGTCAGAAATCTCTGGCTTTTTTGGAAAAGGTCAGGATATGTGTTCAAATCTACATCCAGTAGCAATTTTTTTAGACGTATTCATGTTTAATTTACTTTCAAAAGGAACAGTTTAAAAAAGTCCCTGTGCCATTCTATCCCTTTTTGTTAACACGACAACCAAAAAACTACTTCATGGATAATTTTTTAATTTTACACCCACATCCTTCTTCATGCGAGGAAGAACTGGAATTAGTTTGGGAAAGACCAGTTGAATACTTCGAACACTAGGGATAGCTTTATCTCGAAAAGGTTTTGGGCCATAATCTCTAAACCATTTGTCCAACATGGTCCAAATGTAGTGCGTATGAATCGACACGAATAGAGCTAAAGAGGAAGCTTCTTTTTTTCTCTTTTTTGGCAAGAAATACTGAAACTAATAACTGAAAAACTATATCAATCGGGGAAGACAAGACAATCAATGGTAAATGGTGTTTATTTAACAATCAGATCTTGAAAGATGGATAATTTATATTACAATGTGCGACATGATGAATATAAAGTCTTCGGCACTCAGGCTCGGCGGGGTTCTGATCGCACTGAGTGATCTAATCTGAGCGGCATCAAAATATATAGATCCCCCAAAGAGAAGTGTAAATGAGCCAGAGATTGACCAGATCATTTTCAGAGCTGAGATAATCTGCTGGGAGAGTAGAGAGATAGTGAGCAACAACGATATCAGAAGAATCTGAAGTAAGATGAAGCTGTAATGTCAACCTGTGACGCCTGGGCCTCTTCTCATAATCGCCAGTGTTGCAGCATACCTATGAGTGCTGCTGCCGCCTGTGACGCATGATGACCTGTGCTGCTGCACGCTTGTAACACACGATGACCTGTGCTGCTGCATGCTTTTGAAGCATGATAAATTGTGCTGAGCCATGCTTCTGATGCATGATAACCTGCGCTGCTGTATGCCTATGGGGCATGAAACCTCTTTTCATAAACACCTTTGTTACTGCTTATTTATGAGACTTAAACCTGTAATTCATAAACACCTTTGCTGCTGCATGCTTGTAACGCATGATGACCTGTTCTGCTTCATGCTTATGACACATGATAACCTTTGGTGCTGCATGCCTGTGAGGCTTGAAGCTCCTTTCAAAAAGACCTTTGCTGCTGGATTTTTTAAATTTTTTAAATTTTAATTTTAATTTTTAACTTTAGCCGAAGTAGTATGTTGGGATAGATACAGCAGATACCTTTTTAGCTGACACTAACCACCAGTGATATGCAGATACTTACTGAGCTTACCAAGCATTTGTGGGTTTTTTTGTGGGATATTTGAGAGTCTAGAGTAGATGAGGTATTGGGGCGCACGAGAACCAATGACCCAGATGCTGAAGAGAAGTTGCTGCGGCAGTTGCGCGGCTTCAGAGGTTGCTGCACCTATCCTGAATGACTGGACCGAGTGATTTTTTGGAGACACCTCATAACTCTTGAGAGTCGAGGCTAAATGGTGGCTAAACCAATGTTTCGTCATAGGTTTTGCATCTTGTAGGGTAAACAGTGGGGCGTTCGGATCTGGAAGGGGCCTGATTCTTAGGTAATGAAGCATGGATTTGTAGGGGCAGAACTCAGTGTCTATGCGGGCTATGCATATTAAGCAGGCTCCTCCGGATTTACAGTGTTTAATAAACCGCCTGTAAAAACACGGGTGAAAGGTTAAATCTGAGTAGGTAACATCTTTGATCAAAAAAAATTGAAGGGTAAGTAAATTCACTTCTTAAAAAAACATTAAAAGCTAACTGGAAAGAGCACTCTAAAAGTGCGTTGATGTAAGGAGAAAAACACCCTTTGCTTAGACATAACAGCATTCTACGGAAGATGGAGAGACTGAAAGGCAGTCTTCCATCAGGAGTGGAGGGACTTGATTTTCCGAGACCTTTAAGTAAGAGTTTAATAGACGGGTTTGAAAACAGGCTCGGAAAAGAGGGATCAAAACATCTACCATTGAACTAAATACCCGCAACTAGGCCTTTAATGCACTGAGGCTTAAATTGGTGGACATCCATGCAAAAAGAAATGAAAGCAGACACTGCTCTGATGGAGACTGGTATTAGTTGCAGGAACATGGATGAGCAGAATAAAGCAAAAGATTTCCATACGAAAACATAAAGTTTGAGGGTAGAGGCCGCTAAACTCTTCCTCATATAAAATGTTGCAGATTCCAAATAGGGCTGCGCTGGGTGATGATTTGGTGCAAGGTTATTTATTCTAGAGGAGGCACTGGGGTGTGCAAGGGGTTGGCTTCTGGGCTTTCTGATCTTCTCAGAAAGAGCGGAGGAGTGATCAGGCGCGGAAAGGGGGTGCGCCCAATTGCCGGCGAACCACCGTCCGAGAAAATATCCGCGGAAGCGTATTGAAGGCGCAGCATCTGTGAAAAACTTCAGCGACTCGGAGGAATGCACTATGTTGTCATAGAAAAACAAAGTAGGATTCCACTCGGCGAGAAGTCGGGACCAGAAACTTATGTCGGAACGGCCGCCTTCATCTAAGGATATTTTGTCATGGAAATTTGGCACTGATGCGATTTTATCCAGGAGTCTGGAAATAAATGAACGTCCTTGGGAATTGCACGCATGGCGAAGTTAAGATGGCCGAGGAGGTAGAGCACAAGGATTGAGAAATGTAGCGGATGCGCTAGAGTTTCTCGACTGGCAATGCTTTCATTTCAACCGTATCCATAAGAATACCCAGGAACGCGAGCTGATTGCCGGACCGGATGTCTTTTCTTGTGAAAGGGGAACCCCAAGGTGAACAAACAGACGCTTCAGTTTAGTTAAGGATGAGCCCGAGCTGTCTTGTGGGGGATCAATCAGCAGGAAATCGTCGAGGAGATGGAAGAGGGATTGGACTCTATTAAGGAGAATCCAGCACAGAGCCTCAGCTATCAGGTTGAAGATGGCGGGGGTGCATTTGAATCCGAAAGTGAGGCGAACTGTAAAATAGAATTGGATTCCCATTTTATGCCGAAGACGTGCCATTGAGAGGGATGTATGGGGACGATTTTGAAAGCGTCGGTGATGTCGGCTTTGGAGAGCCAGGCGCCTACTCCAGCTGAGTTGTTTAATTTGATTGCGTTATCAACCGTGGAGTACTGGAGAGTAAACGGCTCGGAAGGGATAAGGCTATTGATACTAGGCATCGGACCAGAACTTGGGTCCGATGCCTAGTTCTTGTCAGAGTATTTGCGTGTCGCTAAACATACAGGACTTGTACGAAATATAGTGAAAGGGGGTGAACTGAATGGACCAATTATATATCTTTTAACCAGCTCTTTTTTGTGGAGCGTGGAGAGTGCAGCGGACTCCTTGACGGCTGACTGCAGATTAATACAAACAAATGAGGAAGCCAGCGTGGATGTGACCCCTATCCTAAACCCCTGCGACAACCCCGTAATTACATGATCAATGAAGACACAGTTAGGATGAGCACACAGTTCATATGCAGGCAGGCTGTTAAGTTTAATGGAGTGGATGAGTGATCTCTCAATATGTTAGACCACCAGAATGAGACTGGCGATATCATCGTGGGCACACGGACCTTGGATGTGCGTCTTTGCAGCCACTGCAGATGTGGAGATACGTACAAAGGTGGTAAGTGCAGACGTTTTCATTGAGATTGTTGCAAATGGTCCGGGAGTTGTTTCTAATCACCTTTCAGTCACGGGAATCGGTTTTCTGATAGACTGACTGAGAGGTTGGCTGTGGTCCGATTGGCTGCTGAAAAGGGACCCGAGGGCAGAGAGGAGCGGAGTGTCCCAAGTTTCCGCAGGTATAGAATAAAATAGCTTGATAGCCGCCAACTAAGAGGATTAATAGTTCTGTGTCCAAAGTCGCCCAATTCAGCCTTATATTAGATTGAGCTATGTATAGTGCTGCTTTTCTGGCAAACGCTTTATTGTATTGGTAGAGGATGCGCTTTCCATATTTAATGTGGAGGTTGGCGATGAGGGCTATATATGACTCCAGATCCTAACTGCGCTCGTGATACACAATGCGGATAATTTCTTTATAAATGCCGAAGGCCACGACGAATTCACCAAATGTCATATCCTTTGAAAGTCTGGGGTCGGCAGAAAACTATCTTACTCTCACATCGGGGAGAGGGGAGAATAAGACTGACCAGATTAACTTTTTTTCCCAAAAGAATGTTGGACCGCAAGCGAGGTGAGAGGTTTGCATTCTATGACACATAGGCCCTACCTGACAGCGGCAATGGGAAAGCCGAAGCGAGGGTGTACTGGGTTGGAGTTGACGCCCTTATGGCGGATGAGGACGGCAGAAGCGCAGCAGATCGGTGGTGATTGTTGTGAACGGCGTTTGACTGTGCAGTGCTTTCCAGTGAATGGAGACGTGAGTCGATGGCCCATAGGGTTTCGATGATGGTATGTAGAGGAGAAGTAGGAATTGAAGCGGGTGGCGGCGGTGGAGAGTGCTTTGGCACGAGATTGTCTGGAGCAGTGTTGGAGCGTTTTGCCGTTGTGATGTGACTTCCTTGTATGTTTGCAGGCTGGATGAGGAGAGCTTGATATCACTGCTTGAACAGGAGATTCGGCTGGTAGGAAGTTTCTCAAGAGCTTGAAGTTGTGATGACTCCAGAGATGGAGATGTTGTAATGCCCTGAAATTTCAGTCTCTGGATGACCTTGGTGTCTGTTTCATGTCGACAAGCTGCAATCCGACCGCTGTGCCTGGTTACCGGCATGTGGACGCCAAGTCTAGTGGAATGTTCTTTGAATGCTAATTCTCAATCTGACATGATTTCATATGCGGATCGGCAGCAAGAGAGCTGAGGAGGGAAGAGACCCATATATAGAACTGGGAGCAGCTTGGTGATTGGCAGACATGAGGAGAGAGGTCATAGCCATTGGGTGCAAGTGAGCAGCTGATGAGAGGGGAGTAAACAGGCCCATTGATAAGGGGTGTGACAGAATGAGAGAATGTGGCTGCATGACAGCTAGGAGAGAAGGGAGTGATCGCTGTGGTGAGCTTTATTGTCTTCCTGACTGAACCTTTGCTAGATCTCCATATAATGGATAATTTTTCCAATCGTGTACCCACTTGGACCTCAGTGTGAGAAAGAATTGAACTGATTTGGGGAAAGTCAGTTATAAAATAACTCCAAATGTTTTCGGTATATAATTTCAAAATTGTGATTTAGTCCAAATTTAGTTGGTTTAATTGTTGGGAGATCTATTTTGTACATATCATTTTGCATTCTAATACATAATATTTTACTCACCAGGGTGAGCTTTTTATAATGAAAAATACTTTTTATCGGACGTAACTTCACATTTGATTTCAGGAGATCAATTTCTAGACTTCATATATAATCCATATAACTATCAAATGATAGTTAGGAAGTGGTTGAATGCTAATTTTAGCTGTTGTGTAATTGTAGCGGTGGACCCTATGCCACTGAATGAAGTATGTCCCATTGTCCTAATTAAATTTGACTTCCAAGTGCAAAATGGCAGCTTTCAGCTCAAATTTGACCAATTTGAGAAGAGTTTTGAAATTGGCTTCCAATTTCAAAACTCTTCATCCAGCCACGACCCCATATCTATAGAGGTTTTTTATTTTATTTTAGTTTGGCTTCAAATATGCAGATGTAATATTACATTTAAAGAAAAAGTTATGTGAGTATTCCCCTTGCCATGAGGTTTAAGCTTATGTTACTGTTGCTTTAATAGATTGTTGACAGTACCACTGAAACCCACCGAACTTGGGAGGGCTCATGGATGAAAAAAAAGTTAGAAGCTAGCTGAAAAGCACTTTTTTGCAAATCATGCACTATACGGTATTCTGAGGTGAAGCTCTGGTCAGGCCAGCAAGGAGAAATGAAACACGGCAGGATGGCGTGAACACACTCGTAAATTTGTTTACACATGCATGGTATTAATTAACAGGTACAGTTCAGTCTTAATATTAAATTGGAACATTTTAGTAACACGTTTTTGCATATTACTTTTATGTACACATGTAGTCACCTTTTGTTTTCTCCCATTTTTGAGGATTTTTTTTTCACGTCACAAATCATCTAAGATTATTGTGTTCAAATCTCAGTAGCTAAAAGTATATCATTGTTTGCCTTTAGAGCAGATATGTTGCATCATGTTGAAGAGAAGCTTACAGCACATTGCAGGACATGAGCGACGCGATGAGCTGCAGCCTGCAGTTGCTGGCTTTGTGCATCCAGGGACCTCATTAGTCCGAGTGGGCTGCTACATGGTCTCCTTTGAGGGCGTACAGGCAGCCATGGGGACCGACCTTTTATCCACTCAAGGTTCAATGCAAAAAGGCCAGAGCAGCGAACTGGAACCCCAAATAGGGTGGTTGCTTTGCCTTGGGAAATCAGGGTGATGGAGGGTGACACATTGGCATGCTCTGACACTTTTTTGGAGTTCAGAAGGTTACTTAAGGTAGATACTCGCCAGCGGCTGCACCTCAGACTTCAAAGTTTAGTTTGTTGGTAGAGAAAAGTTTCATCAGAGATGAAATCTTTCATCTTCACACTTGAATTGTTGAGCTGATAACTTACAATGGTATATTACCTGCTTTGAATTACATTCATTCCCTCAGAGCTTTCCCTAATCTTAACCTCAAAAAAACAACAGAAACCATTTCAGTCTCGGATGACTGCAACTAATTCTTTCTTCAAAAGTTTATAGAGAGTGTATATTCGCCTAAGGTCTTTTTACAATACCTTTACACTTATTCAATTTGCATTAAATAGGATCCGTGTGTGCTAAAAAATCCTGCCTGAAAGTTTTGCCATAAGTTGGAGATTTAGAAGAAATTTTAAGAAGTATTTGTGGAAAAAAAATGGTCTGTTAGTAAATTTGGACCTGTGGTTCCTGGTCACATGTTAATGTCCACGAACCTTTGGATCGGAGAACGGTCACATGTTAATGTCCACATACCACTTTTTTTTGTTTCTGGCTAGATGGTCTGGCCTATTGTTCATGTTTACATGAGATCATATTCAGTGGAATGGAGTTGTTTATGGGCTTAGGATAGTGAGATGGTGGAGGCCGTGAGTAAAACAGGTCTTAAGACCACAGAGAATGAAGAAAAATTTAAGGTAAAGTAAACAAATAAAAAACCAGGAAGTAATCCATCACATGTAATATTTGTGTGTGCGTGTGTTTGTGTGTGTGCCTTAGGACTGTTTAAATGCACACCAGTATCCTGGTTATGATACTTATGCTTATGTTGATCATGTTTGTGACATGGCATTTACATTTAACAGAGAAATCTGGTCTGTAAACTTAATACATCATTATCTATAAAATTATTTTCCTAGTTGCTGATTACTGCGTGCTGGTTGTGCCTGTCATTTAACTAATAAATGAATTTGTCTTTGACCACTGACAATGAAGACACTTTGGTTTGTAGCTCATTTGTGGACATGACTTATTGACCTTACTACAATGGGAGACATGAAGGCCAAGGGAATGAATGGATAAAAATACACAGCAATGCTGGGAGAGGGTCTTCATAATGTAGATCAGTGACATCGAGTGTTGGTGAATTTGGGCTTTTTAATACCAGCTATGTGACACAGTTGAACTGCTCATGAGACCGGCGGAAACAACAGCATGAATACCATTTTGGTTAGACATACTTTTAAAGTTACATGTTACAGTTGAAATAACGCTTGGTTGCTAGCCACTTTGGGGTTTACGGTAGCACTGTCAAAAAGTTTGTATGGATGTTCTGTCACAGTATGGTGGACACACTACTGAGCCCCTTCTGCCATTAAGTATTAGTAGTGCCTGCTTAGTAATCTTCAGTTATCAGCATTAGGTTTTTAGTGAAACTCAAGCTAGAGTAAACATTCTTCTCGAAATCAGGAAGTTTTCATCCCAATCTCTGAAGTAGGGATAATATGTTTACATGTGCAAACACGGAGACTGAATATTTGATCATATCAAGGACACTAACGTGCATGTAAACCCTATTAATGTAAAAATATATTCTGATTGGTAGAATCTGGTTTAAGAGAGTTTGGGAGATGACAGTTGGATTGGCAAATATCATCTTATACATAAAATAGAACATCACTAACATACCGATTATAAAAATGTAAACCATTTGTATCTTGTGTCTTATTTTGCACCTAGATGATGCCTACTGCATAGGAGTAGGACATGCCGCAAACTGACCACAGACCACGAGCTTCAGATTATTTACATACCAGTTTTCTGAGGAAATCTCTTTAAGCAATATCTACAGAAACGCTGAACCCAGGATCGGAGAGGCAGTGTTATACATTTATGTTGTATGTGTTCATGAATTGAAAGTTCAGTGGTGGGTAACCTTTGTGGATTTATTATACAGTCAATTAGCAGGGTCTCAAGCAGCATGTTAGTGACCTCACAGTTACATGCGGATGCTAATGTGAACTCGGTGCTTTCAGTGTCCTGGACTGTTTCCATGGTAATAATCAGCTGCCTTTGTTCATTTGTACAAAATCAAGCTATTGGCGTGAACAATGACAAGATGCATGTAAACAAATTATCCTGCAAGTATGTTTACACAAAACAGGATACGAAGCAATATCGTAATTCATTGGTTTAATTAAAGTAATTTTCATTACTGTCATTTGTCTCTGATGAATGTTGACTTGGCTGACTCCCAGATTCTGCATTTCTAATTTCATTTTGAATAAGAACAAAAATTCAAAAATAGATTAGATAAAAACTGTTTCACTTTTTGTTCCACTATTTGCCCAGTATGATTTCCACAGTCCACTTGTTTATACTTTTACCTTACGAGACATTCTTACTAAGACAATAATGCAATGATTAGAAAAAGGAATTACCAGATACCTCTGAGTCGGCTGAGAGGCAGCATTGATTTTTGCAGATCACGAAACTTTGACAATAATTTAATCAGATGAAAAATATTGAAACTGAGTAAACTGCATATCTTTGACAAGGGCCAATAGTCCCTATTTGATTTCATTAAATCCAAATTAATCTTATCAATAACTTTAAGTCATAAAGATAGATAATAAAATAGATAAGATATTGTTTACTTGTTTTGATACTGAAATATCAGCAAAGCTTTTTGGTTGGAATATGGGGAGATCTATCCTGTATATTATATTTTACTCTAAAGTTTATATTTTACACACAAGGGGGAGCTTTTTTTATGGAAAACAGTTTTTCTCGGACATAATTTCCTAACAGTTTGTCCGATTTAGTTCATATTTGGTAGATATGAATTGGCTCGAGGAGATCTGTCTTGTATACATTCTGATTTAATTTAGTAGTTCATATACTACTCACAAGGAGGAAGTCTTTAATGTAAAACTGTTCATTTGGTCAAACCCTACTTCTATAAAAAGCCAAAGCACAACAAAATCCATTCTTTTTTGACATATCTGCTAACAGATGGGCAAACAAACATACGTTGGCAAAAAATAACTTATTTGATGGAGGTAAAGATTAGAACACACATAAGGATATTAATCATCAGTCACATGATCTGAATGATCTGCAATGTGCGCTACATTGCTGTGTGTATTATTAGAATTGACAAGCGTTTTCTTTTTTTAAATTGCATGTCGCTCTAATAAACTGGAACTGAAAGTGTCACTACCAGAAATGTTTTATTGAAACAGTTTCTTCATGCGATGCCGGTCTTGCTCTATCTGCTATACATACAGAAGTTTGGTCTTCTTCCTCTTTAACCACAGTCTTCTCTTGCCTGAGGCTCTCCCTAAGCAGTTCATCCCATGGGGCCATCATCCTGATGTATTCATGGATTCTACTTGTTTCGTCCTTATTTTGGCTCTGGCAACCACTAATAAAGTTCCTCCCTCTTTTCATTGCTCGTAGAGTTTTATTGTGCCGAAATATTGGGTGTAACTTTTGTATTGTGGAATATGTCTCGTCCTAGGGCCAACATCTTATCCATCTAGGTATCTGACGACTAGTAGGGCATACATTTTGATGTTTTGGGTACTATTTCTAACATATCACCGGTTTCTTAGCACCAGTCCTAAGAATTTATATCCCTGAAAAGCCGGGGATATTATGGAATTCATTTGGAAATGCAGTTTAGTGCATATCCATATAGAACTGTGTGCGAGGAAAAACTGGAGTTATTTTGGGAAAGGTCAGTTGTATTTTTCCAACACTATGGGGAGCTTTATCTCAAGATTTTTTCGGCCATGATTTCTCAACCATTGGTCCGATGTAGTCGAAATTTGGTGCTTATGAATTGACTCAGGGAGATCTATCTCGTTTACATCACATTTTACCCATATTTTAATCTAACAGTTCATATTTGACTAATTTCATTGAGATTTTTGAAAAAATTAAAATACTGAGGAAGTAACTTCACCTTTAATTTGAGGAGGACAATCAGGGGGAATGCTTGTACAACAAAGTGGATTGGGGACTTTTCAGGAAACTATACTCTTGCTCATGGATAAAAGCACAGATCTAGTTTGCTATGGTTGATATCTTTGCATCCTTGTCATGTATCCCTTTTGCTTTAGGGGGAGAACAATGCAATACAGTGCGATATGCAGGTACATGTTGTCAATTCAGAGATGTTGAAGTGTTGTGTCAGTGGTTTAACATTATTGAAACGCAAATCAATCAATCATAATCTTTACTTATATTGCATCTTTTACCTCTCAAAGCGCTTTACATGTGCCAGCATTCACTCAAACATTCATACAGAGGTGCAGAGCTTAACATAGATGATATATGTATACACCAGTGGAAAAAGCATCAGAAACACTTTTGGACTCATTATATTGCCCAACGACACTTCAGTAGATAGATTGAAGGTGCAGGGGATACAACCACCAGCCTTCTGATAAATGAACAATCACTGTACTCTTATCGACGTCCTTCAGAAGAGTTTGAGATTTTTCCAGCCCCAAGACCTCTTATCATTCACTATACCACATAAAACTGCGCGATTAGGGGATTCTATTAGTCTTTCCCTCCTGTATCCTCGTCGGATGACTCATTAACACGTACAACTTTCTGCAGGCCTCCTGCAGTTTCCTCTGGCTTTGCACTGTTCACCACCACCACATCCGGTCCTATAACATACATTCACACTCCACTTTCCTGACAGAGGGGGTGATCCCACTTTAGCTGAACTGTATTAGAGTATTAGAAAAAATTAAAAATACATTTAGAGTATTAGAATTGTAATTTTTTTACATAACATATTTTGTGTCTTTTTCATTTTTTAAGCCAAAGTTTATTTTTCATTGAATGTTAATATAGTCACAGTCGTTGTTAAATGATTTTTTAAATTTTACTCACCCTCACCTTCAGACCAGATCTCGTAAATGTTCATCATAGTTTTTCTTAATTAAATTTAATTACTAATTACGTAAAGCGTAAGCTGTCATCTCCGAAAGCAAGGGTATATATAAGTGTTATCTATATGGGTAAAATATTGTATATACGAGATCTCTTGAAATTGCTTCTTATGCACCAAATTTGGACTAAATCGGATCAACTGTGGGCAAAATTATGGCCTAAATGTTTTGGAGATAAAGTTGCCCCTGGTTTCCCGAATATACAACCGACCTTTCCCATATTAAATGTCTTCCTCAAACTAAGGTTGATGGGAGAATAAGATGTAAAATTGATTCATCAAAAAGTTTTTGAGTTACCGTGCAGCCACGACGACAGCGATAACGATTCCATAGTATCCCCAACTTCTACTCAATTAGATTATGGTTAACTGTACTAAAACAAAGTAAACTGAGGCTCCTGTAATGTTACAGAACTGTCATTTGTACACCGAGGGTAAGGTACAGCATTAAGAGGGACCCAGCAGCTAATTTTTTTCCCCTGGAGCCCCTAACAGGTTATTCCATCCATGTCAGAATTATTGCAAACTACATGTGATTTTTGGGAAAAATTAGACAAAATGTGCAAAATTGGCAGTCCAGTAATTAAGAATTCAATCAATCAATCAATCAATCTTTATTAATATAGCGCCAACTCACAACAGCAGTTGTCTCAAGGTGCTTTCCAGAAAGAGCAGATCTAGACCAAACTCTTTATATAATTATCTACAGAGACCCAACAATTCCTCCTTGAGCACTTGGGCACAGTGGCGAGAAAAAAACTGCCTTTTAACGGGCAGAAACCTCGAGCAGATCCAAGACTCAGGGTGGACGGCCTACTGCCAAGACCGGTCGGGTTTGGAAAGAGAGAGAAAGAGAGAGAGAGAGAGAGAGAGAGCAAGAGAAAGAGGAGGGGCTGGAGTTCTCCCGGCTTGATTTTTTTTCTTTTTCATTTTGTCAAACTGAGTCCCTCCTAGCTTAAAATGTGCAAAGTCAGCACAGATAGTGTTTCCTGACTTGTTCATCTTATAGAAAAACTATCCAGTAGAGGACCTACATTTTGATAGAAACCAGCATATTGTAAGGTAAAATGTCTAGTTTCATCGAAAGGAACAAGAAGCTTCTAAATCTGGCGGCAGAAAGTGGGAGTACTGCTAACTGTAGAGTAACAAAAAAGGGACATGAAATACTCAGAGCATATTGTCATCTGATAGTTGTCGAGTGGCATGAAGCCCGCTAGTGCGAAAACAGAGGGCAGGGGGAAGCAGCGACGTAGCCGCTCTTGCCTGTTAACAACCGGCGACAGCTAGAACTGCTTCTAATGGCCTCGCCAAAACTTTTCATTTTATAATTGGCAGGCAGCCGTAGTGAGATTGACAAATGAGTGTCAGCCATCAGCGATTCCTGGAGCCAGCGATGCCAAAGATGGAGATCTGGAATCAAAATAATTAAAATAAATAAGGTGCCAAGTGATGGCAGTGGTCTCTCCAACATGGCATGTGTGAGCTGCCAGCCAAAGGGAGGGGAGGGATGGTTAGAGTGTCAGTTTTCACCTCCTCTCTAGGACCTCATATTGCAAAACCGTTATTAGAATGAAGAATCTGCCAGCTAGTTGTGTGTGTCTGGTTGAAAACAATGCGCTGCTGATCAGTAGGAGTTTACACCCGAGGGTGAGCTAATTTTCACTTCCCCTGGCTCCAGTCTGATCTTACACAGAAATTGTAATGAAGCTGTTGGAAATAGAAACGAGCAGATGCAGTCTGTGTAAATTCAGGGGAGGAAGGCAGCGACCATGTTGCTCATTAGACCGGAGTTAACATCGTATATCAGACTGTGTGTGGATCTGCTGCATCTGTGCTACATTTACACACACATCTACCTCCTGTTTGTCGCATCACACTAGAACATATGTGTGCAGGGTAAATCCCCTATAGGACAATAAAAATTATTGTTATCAACCCTACTAACAAAAGTTATGTATATATTAAGCAGGGACGAGAAAGCTCCATTTGTATGAAAATGAAGTATAGCTGTAAAAGATTTAATATTTTCCCATGAACCTCAAGAGTGCTGCCTCATATTTTTAATCATTTTGAAATCTCATACTTTTAAAATATTCAGCATTTATCAAGAAAAATGCTCTCTTCAAACATACTGACAAAGTTTTTTAAAAATCACACGTTCTCACAATATATGAACAAATCGGTATGCCTTCAAACTTTCAGTTAGAAACTCAGTTCAAAAATGATGTGATAAAAAACTTTGAGCCTTTGAGGTTTAAGTGAGATCTTGATCAGGGAAAACGAGGCCTACGCTGTGGTCCAAGGGTATATTCTCAAAGAGTCCCAAATCCCCCTGATTGACCCGCTTAAATTAAATGTGAAGTTATGTCTGAAACATAATGCTTTTTCTTGAGAAAGCCCCCCCCCAGTGAATAAAATATAAACTTCTAGAGTTACATATGATATAAAAGATAGATCTCCTTCAGTCGATTCATATTCACCAGAATCGGACCTTATTTTTTTCGTAAAAAAAAAAGAAAAAAAGATCCCCCTAGTGAATAAATGATAAACTATCATAGTAAAATATAATATACCGTACATAGAAGTTGGATCGCCGTGAGTCCATTCTTATAAGATATAACTTTAATGTCCGTTCAAATGGAAATTTGATTTGAAAAAACAAGCTCCAACAATCTTCGGATATGTAATACAATAAAACGGTATGAAGCAGGAAATGAAATTAAACGTTGCATAAGGGAACCTCTGTAACAGGGAACAGCCCTGTACGAAGGCCCATTTACTGTTCAAGCAGATTGCGAGTGCAGTCCATGTGTTTGGATATGCATGTGTGGGGTATGAGAAATGATTGATCGATCACCTCCTTGCAGTAATATGAGTGTCTTGGGTGGCTCCGAAGAGGATCTCTTATGTATTGAATGGTGTCTAGGATGAAAGTTGTTCACACCACTTTATAGACTCTATCCAGGTAAAATTCCTGCTTGTCCTCCTCCTTCATCAGTGCCACCGGTGCAGTTTCATCGAACAATTTGATGAAGTGATGGTTGGGTGCACAGTCATTGGTATAAAGGATGAACAGCAGGGGAGAGCTGACACAACCCTGTGGAGCGTGGCAGCAGTTAGTGACCAGTGGGGAGTAGGTGTTATTGACCCTAACCACCTGTTGTCCATAGATGAGGGAGGAGCAGCACCAGTGAATGATATATGTATTAATATCCAGATTATGCAGTTTGGAGAGCAATGTGTCCTGCTGAATTTTATTGAACAATAAAATCTGGCATATTTTTATTTTTTGAGCATCAGATGTTTCGAGATGAGGTGCATGAACATCTTCAGTGCTGCACTCATGCGTGCAGTTCTTTTCCAATAAATCAATTGGTCAAGCATGTTTTATAAACAAAACAAAAAACCTGATTTACAAAACTACTTCATGAGGAAATTTTGCATTTCATGGAAAATTGTACATTAAAATTAGATAAGCTCAACCTTTTGGTTAAGCATGTTTTTAGAAAAGAACTATTTGACCATTGTTTGACTTTTTTTGATGTATAAAGTTACAGAATACTGTTTGATAAATCCACAACCGTTTTAAATTGACAAAAAAATCATGCTTATCAAATAAGACGTTGTCAGAAGCCATGGTTAATGCATTCTCCTAAGTGGCCTCCTTTGACATGTGGTGTCCCCCAGGGATCCATTGTTGGCCTCTTAATGTTTAGCTTATTCATGCTGTCCCTGGGTCTTATTATAAACAGGTTCAGTCATTTGATGTTTCAATAAGTCAGTGACTCTAAATTTAATCAACCAAAAAGTTGAGCAGAACATTAAAGGGTTACTGTCGCTGGTTGAAAGTTATTGCACCCGTTAGGAATGATTTCTAAGGAAGGGGGATCATTTGTGAAGTTTGCCAGGCTAGGGGACAGTGTGTGGCTAATGACTGCTGGAAATACACTGAGGCTAGCTCCGTGCTATAGGTTTTTTGGATAGAGGCACTGATATTATCAGGGATAGTAGACTTGCATCGTTTACATCGTCGCCCTGGTTTTGAGGGAATTATCAGCATCGAAAGCCTCCTCCAGGTGTCTTCTGTGTGCATCCTTTGCCTTCTTCAGTTTTCCCCTCAGTTGCTTACCTTATTTGCAGCTCCCTTGTGTCCTTATTTTTTAAAAGTTCATTATTTTTTTAATGGTTCTGTTATTTGGATACACTTTAAGCTTTTTGTGGGAATGTGGAACTGTTTGCAGAAATGTATGTAATCTGTATCACTGTGCTGCATCCAAAGTGTCCTACCTTAGAATCCCAGTCTTTGCAATCAAAGCAAGCTCTTAGTTCATCTTTGCTGTGAGTCCACTGTCAAACCAATCTGCTCTCAGGTTTACTGCTTTCCAACTTAGTTGTGTTGGTTGGAAAAAGATACACCATCTTGTGATTAGAGCTGGATATCGGTGGTCTGCTCCTGGACTGATAATCATCTCTGAAATAAAAATAACATTTTTCCAGTATATTATCCTTCCTTGTCCCACATTGAACTACCTGCTGAAAACCTCGCAGAGTTTTCTCCACACTAGAGTTGTTACAGTAGCAGGGGCTTTCACCATGTTGCAGGTCGTGCACACATTCTGCTATTGAAGTAGTGGGATTCGATGCTCGGAGGGACATAAACAACAAATAACAGAATGCATCTGAATTCTCGAGAGAGATTAAAAGGTATTAACCTGATGGATTGGAGTTCCAAGTCAGTTACATGTTATATTTTTGATTGTTTATTGGCGACACCATCGTTAATTTATGTAAAGCTCCCATGGGATTGTAGCCAGCGTGCCGGGTGTAGCTCTGTCGGCAAGTCCCACTGTGTTGTAGGTGAGCAGAGGTCGACTCTCAAAGTACCAAACCTCAATGTCGGTAGACACATGCAGTGAATTCACCAAAAAAAAAAAGTCCAATAAAAAGATGTATAACCACCACGTTTGGTCCAAACTTAGACACCTGCAAATCCTGTTGTTATCCAGGTAAGGGACAAACAATATTGAAGGCCACAAAGAAACGAAGAAACAAAAACATGCACAATTGTTTGGAGCAAGCATAGCAGACGCCAGAAGAGCAGCGCTCTATAAAAGTATGAGACCAACTAGATAATGCTCCAAATTTGGACTAAATCAGACCAACAGTTGAGAAATTATGGGCCGACAACTTTTGAAGATAAAGCCTCTCTAAGTGTCAGAAATGTAAAACCGTTTTTTTCTAAAAATCTCTTCAGCTCTTCCTCATACTAAGGTCTATGTTCAATTAAAATTGGACAAGGATCCATGAAATAGTGTTTGAGCTATTTCAACAAAAGTGTTTTGTGCTTCATAAAAAGCTCCCCCTAGTGAGTAAAATATGAACTATTAGAGTAAAACACGTTTTATACAAGATTTAATTCATATTTACCAAATTTATAGCAAATGGAAACAACAGTTGAGAAATTATGGATGGAAAACCTTCAGAGATAAAGCTCCCGCAGTGCCAGAACTATAAAATTGACATATCCCACAATCAATCCAATTCTTCCCCACATTAAGGTCTTTGTAGGTATAAAAAGCTATTTTTGACACAATCGAAGCAATGGTGAAGAGATTATCAACTACTACAGTGAATCACAAAGTTAATAAGTTAGATCTCCTTGACTAGATTCATAAGCACCACATTTGTACTAAATCTGACCAACGGTTGAGAAATTATGGCCTGAAAATTTTGGGAATAAATCTCCCCCTAGGGTCTGAAACTTTGAAACAAACTTTACCAAATCCACTCGCACTAAAGCTTATGAGGGTACAATATTTGAAAATGATAAATGAAATAGGTTTTGAGTTATCGCAAAATCAGATGTTGTCATCCACCGCCGATTACAATTTTATAATATACCTGACTTCTCGCTGGATATAATTATTTTTACACCGCAGCTAGATTTGCTGAATGATGGTTCACCTTGAGTCTGCAGGTAACTAGCTTATTCTAGTGCTTGTATTTACTTTTAAAGTAGCTAAGCAAGATGTGTCCCTATATTTCCGGTTTTGCTAAGCTAGACTAAAGACATGCTATATTGGCACTGCATATGCAGGTGAGGCAGTTGTCGTTCTTCTGATCTGAATGAGGAGGAGAGATGAAAAAAGAAGATGCCAGTGACGTAATCCCAATAATGTTTTGATTTATTTTTCTCAAAATGAATAAGCAGCAGCATTGTGGATCTCTGCGAGCAGCTTCCGCGAGGATTCCTTTTGCGAAGGTGTGCTAAACAAACCTAGAAATGAAATATAGGATAATGTCCATCTTCTAACCTCATGCTATTTTCTGCTCTAGGAATACTCTCAGAGAAACACTCTTACGTTTTTAGTTTGTGATTACATATCACCAAGGACAATCTAGCAATGATATTTAACGCCCATATAACTTCTGCATACACTGCTAACACACACATACGCAAACACACTTCTTTTGTCTCCTTTCTATTCTCGGCTCATTTCTCACCCCCCTCTCTTTTTCTATTTAGTTTCGTTCTCATTTTCTGTCCTTTACTGTGCTCCTATCTAATGGAGCCCGACCACGATGTGATGCTACGTGAGATGGCAGCAGAGCAGACAGTCTAAAACCACTTTGTCATCGCTAAAAGCCACCTGTGCATTTCCAACATACTTATTAGCACTATTTTGCATCTAGTCTGATCACCAGCACCACGTTTTTTCTGTCACTAGCCGACAACCCTCCCACTGACACCTAGCTTTGTTCTAAAATGTCAAATTGGCATTCAGCCTTTGAAATGCTGACGCTGATTACAGTGTGAGGAGCTTGGACAAACAGCTCAGGAGGCGAAGCGGAAACCTGAAAAAGAGAAGTCACTTTAACCCCTCATCCTGTCACTCTGAACCATTATTATCAATCCAGAGGTTGCCAGATCTGAATTAAACCTCCGCTTGACAGGTTTTGATCTATCCAGGAGCCTGAAACAAATTTCTGAATTTCCAGAATCTTTGGTATAAATCATCAGATTTTAGAGATGGATCCTGAAGGAAGCCACCTCTGGTTGAATATACTTTTTTTTTTTATTATATGTATACTATATAATAGTATATTAGATTACTACTATACTACTAAACTAATATTGATATCATTGTGATACCAAATTCCAAGGGTAGGTTTTCATGGTCCATGTTCATGCTTTGTATCGGACCTTTAAGGTGTAGAAAAAGCTTAGCCATGAGATAAAGCTCTTCATTTTAGAGTCAATCAATGTACCACTCCTTACCTGTGGTCAAGTGCTTTAAGTAATGACCAAGAGAAAGAGATCAAGTTGCAAACGACCAAAATGAGGTATCGTCTTTGGTTGGTGTCAGAGTAGGAGCTTAGGTGGGGAGCTTAGAAATAGACGTATGGAGATTGGTGTAGATCTACTACACTTTTGTATTAAATAGAGCCAATTACTGTATGATATGGGCATCTGGTAAGGACGCATCCAGTGTGCCTCCCTTTGGTTGTTTTCTGATCACATCCAAATAGAAAGAGATCCAGAGGTAGAACCAGAACTTGCTGTATTACATATATCTTCTAGCCTGAGAACAGGTGAGGATGCCCAAAAAGGAGCTGGAATTAATTGCAGGGGATAGGGACTGTTACATCCCAAAAATCAAATAGCCCTATGGAGCTAACAAAACTCCAAATTTGACCCAAAACAACCACAGAAAGACAGCAGTAAAAACCAAATGCATTGGATTTATTATCAAAAACAATCAATTAACAAATTAACGAAATGTTGCCAAAATACACTTAATTAACAACAGTCTAGAAATCCCAGGCTGAGTGGCATCACAACCAGCAGTCCCACAACAGGAACAGGAATTTTGAAACCCTTCTTGGGAACAGGTGAACCTCATGAGCAACCATGATCCTGAACAACTGAGCGGAGGCTAAAAAGGAAGGACAGGAAACACAGGCAAAGCATACAGCCTGTGTTGAATACACTATTTAACTTACTATACTATTATCTGAACCTGGATATTTGAAGGAAATGGATGGTGGATGAACTTTTTATACATATCTAGGAAAACAATAAGTCAATAATGGCCATTTTCCTCTGGATCTAGCTCAGTAACCTTTACCCTTGGCTATATTTGACACCAAATAAATCTCAACAATTTCAGCTACAATTTGAATAATTGTCAACATTCTGATCAACACATTATTCAACAGATCTTGAAAAGACCTGGATCAAGATCAGACTTTGATATGTGGTAGTTCTTCTTGGGATGTCATTTTTTGTCCAAGCACAGTAGACATTATCCGTGAAGTTAGAAGCAAGAAGCTTGTAATGGCCCCTATCACAGTCTCGATCCAGATGATGATGTGAATCAATATCCAAATCTAGTAAGTCCTACCTAGCATCCCCATCAGCAAGGGTATATGCATTGTACAAGCAATCTTTCTGATTGAACCTCTCTAAGTAAATCTGAAGATATCTCCAAAGCAGTGTTTTTTCATAAAAATTAGCTCCCCCTAGTGAGTGAAATTTGAACTATTAGAGTCAAGTATGGTATAAATATAGATCTCAGCGAGTTGATTCATATGCACTGAATTTGGACTAAATCGACCCAAATGTTGAAAAATAAATACCAAAAAACTTTAGGACATAAGTTCCCCCTAGTGTCAGAAATGTACAACCAACCATCCAGGAGAATTTCAAATTTAAAGATCCCCAACTTGTCAGGGACAGAACGACTTTAATGTGGGATTGAGAGCCAGCATAAGAGAACATCTGATTTGCAGACCAGTTGGTCTTGAACTGTTGCCTTTGGTCTTACTGTCTGAAGCGGCAGGGACACTGGATACCATCTGTTGACTCAAACTCTCTTTTTAGTCAAAGACAACCCTATAAATGTGTCCTTTACGTTTTCTTTAATATATTCCTCCAGCAAAAGGGGCAAGCAAAGAGCAGAGGACTTGATGGCGCAGATGCATTATGAGTTGGCTTCTATTTTATTTCCTTAGTTTTGATTATGAATAAGGTCAAACAATAACCTTTGAGGTAGTGCACTATAAACCGCACAAGTGCTGACTGAGAGAGGAGTGTGTGTGTGTGCTGTGACATTTCCTCCATCCTGTAATTTGAAGGCGATCCACTTTAAAGAAATTGGAGGTGGAGGAACTTTGTGTGTGCCAGTGTTGTAGAAGAGTTTATCATCTGTTGACCTTCTCAGCCTCAAAACCCACAAACTAGAAGAAAGAAAGGCGCAGATAAACTGTGCTCTTTACAAAGGGCCTCAACCCTGTATAAATGTTGTCATTATCCTCATTTATTGGTTATTCTCTTCTTACCATTAGGACTACAGCTAAGGAGTTATAAAGATTGAGGGGGTATTCAGAGACAGAATATCTTAATAGCCAAATATAGCTGGAGAATTTCTGGTTTGGGATTAAAATAAATCATCAGTAGAAATAATTATCTTTAGAAAGCACCTTGTCTTTCGATAGAAAACAAGAAGAGGACAAAACTCTCCAAAGCTTAACCACCATCCTTGATTAAATCAAAACCCAAAAGGCTTGGATTCTCAAAAGTCGAAGGAATATGGGTCCTCGTAACCTATGTTTGACAACATTTGACATATTCCACAGGAGATGACGTAATAGATAAAGCATAAAATATTGATTTTTACATTATCTTCATTCATCTTCAGTCTACACTCACCGTAGATTAAGAAGTGACAGTCAAGCAATACGCTGTATGTTGTTTAAGCATGTGTGTGCATCAGAGTAAGATTGGTAAAGAAAATCTAAATTCCAGGCAGGTATTATTAAGAACTTTCTTTGGGGCAAGGCTTGGACCCAGGAGCTGACACAAGCAAGCGGGGCAGAGCAGGTGCAGTTAAAATATTTAATGTTAACAAAAAAATAAGGCACGGGGGGAAAGCAGGGAAGCAAACAAGAATAACGAAAACACCAGGAAATACTTCGTTCGAAAAATCCCTGGGAGAAGGCTGGGACGAATGATGACACAGGGGAACATCAAACAACGAACTGACCACGAAGGAAAAGTGAGGACAGACTATTTACACTGATTTAACGAGACAAGGAGACACAGCTGGAAGGGGAAACACAGGTGAACATAATGAACAATCACACAAGAGGAAAACAGAATCACAGGACAGATACAGAGAGGGAAAAGGCACAGAGACCAAAATGACAGAACTTCACAATAAAATAATACTACATAAAATAATACTACATAAACACAAAGTCATGACAGGTATGTGGTAGAAACAAGCCCTTCCTGGGACAACACCGCTTTCAATTTTAAGTAAAAGTAAAGCGCTTTAATGTCATTCCCTGTGTTCAATATGTGGCATTAGAAAAAGCCCATTATTGTGGGTTCCATTCCAAGACATGAAATGTTGACCATACCATGAAACAATCATCTCTTTTTTTTCTGAGATTCAATATGTGCTGATGTGGACCAGAGGCTCTAACACAGATGTGTACCAACAAGAAAATCTCCATGGTTCAAATGGACCTAAAAAAAACAATTTAGCAATAATGTAAACCAATTATGATACAAACTCATGTTTAGAGCTGCTAAAAATAATGTGTTGAAACACCTCCTATCAATAGATTTATATTTGAATGGCCAAGGCCACCATAGCGAAGCGTAGGTCTTCACTATGACGCTGTCTCATACCTTTTTGAAAAAAAATCTTAATCCGGTTTTAAAATTACATTTATGATACAATATTTTAGAATATCTTACACTGGATAAGAGATTTTTAGCCATCGGATGCCTCGTTTTTAAATTTGTTAACATCAGACTGGGTCGAAGCCATGGCTCCAATTACCTCCCCTCCTGGCTGTGAGAGATGTCTCTGTCTAACAAAGGCGATCGCTTGGTTGGAGGATAGAATACATAGAAAAGAAAAATTCCAGAACACAATTATCTTCCGTAGTCCTTCACAGGGCTCCATCTCCTGTGCTCGACTGCTCCCTACCTGGCTGACACTGCTTCTCCGATGGACGCCCCCCAACCTCCATCTGCTACTTCGGCTGCTGTTCTAGCCGCGATCCAGCCTCTGCTGCCGATACAACCTCCACTCCTCCGGAACCACTCCATTACACTCGGAGTGCTGGGAGATGGTCAACAGCGAAAAGAGGAAAAAATGTTCTCTCCCCTCCTCCCGTGTTCATGCAACACAGGAGACCAGCCGGAGAACCTTTTCAACATCCTGATGAAAGCTTACCTCCACTCGCTGTGAGCCAGCGTTCCTTTCCATCTGTCCCATATCCAACCTCCAAACACCGGTACTGGTCTCCAGACAACTTCACTCCACGTCCGTCTTATAACGGGAATTCAGTTAGAAAATCCATCCCAATATGCCCGTCCTTATCTGTAGGCACTGGAGCACGAGCTGGAGCAGACAGGGAATAGGTCAAGTGGGACACCTCAGCAGAATTCTCAGCTTCTACATTTGGCTCCAGTTCGCTTTCAAACTATGCAACTTTGTTTTTATTGACAATTTTAATCTGTTTTGGAGTCGTTCTTCCTTCTTTGGATGGGACGGAATCTACCCAAACAGTCTGGGTAGCCGCATGATAGCGGCTAACCTACAGCATGCGAGACATACCGCTTCACATGCATGACTGTTAACAGCACACACCCCCTTACCGGAACACCCATTGCCTCTAGCAGTGATGCCCCAGAGTACTGCCCCCCCTCCCTTGTATCACTAATGCTTTCACAAGAGACTTTTTCCATTCTTACTATCATAAGTTACAGAGCCTCCCATCCACACTATGGAGCTCCTCCTCATCATCAATGCATATTCAATGCAAATATGACATTCTTGCTAAATGGCTTTTTTATCTTGCGCCGGTTAGACTTTTTTTTCTCTCAGAAATCTGGGTTCAAGATTGTGATTTCACAGCTTTCTCGGTACTTCTTGCCTAAGAATGTGAATTGTTCAGCTCCCCTCGGTCTTCCGGCAAGGGTGATGTTCTAGCATCTGTTTTTAAATCTGCCTTCCACTGTCAGCAGACTCCATATGTCACCTACTCCAGTTTTGAGCAGCAGCTCTTCGAGATGAAATCTGCTCTGACTGTGTTGTATGCTTTGGTGTATCTTACACAAAAGTTCATCAACGATTTTATTCAGGACTTTTTCTGATTTTTAGTGGGAATTATGTTAAACTATGATAATTTTTTAATTGTTATTGATTTTTAACAAACATGTGTGCTGTGAAACCAGACCTCTGGTCAGTGATTTTATTGACTCTTTTTATATCAATCAGACGTTGACTGCAAAATCAAAATATCCGACATAGCCTCCAATAATAGTCATAAGCCTAAGGTTCTTTTCAATTATTTCAACTACTTAATCAAGCCTCGTTATGCAGCTCACATTGTCCCATCATTTACACTTTGTGAAAATTTTAAAGAAAATTTTGTAGACAACATTTCTGCGGTTAGATCTCCATCTACTTCCTTTGCCACAGACCCCTCTACACCTTCTTTGTGACCGGCTCGCCCCGAGGAGTTTGACCCTGTATCACCCTCCTCACTGCCTGAGGTTGTTCAAACATTTTTGGCCTGCACATTCTCCCCTAGACGGCATCCCTTCTTCTTTATTCAAAGATGTTTTTTAACACTGTAAGTTTTTGTGTTCTTTTCTTGATAAATACTTCTCATAGTTCTGGAGATGTTCCAGCTGCTTTTAAGCATGCGGCAGTGCAGCTTCTCATCAAAACATATAATCTGGACCCTTCTGTACACTCCATTTCAAGGCCAATTTCTAAATTACGTTATTTTGTCCAAGGTCGTGGAGAAACTAGTTCTTGTCCAACTGTAAGAAGTTTTAGATGTTCTGCGAAAAGTTCTGTTCGGGGTTTAAAGCTCATCACAGCACTGAATCTGCTCTCTTAAGAGTTTTATTGATCTTCTTTTAACTGCTAACGCGCTGCAATGTTGATTCTTTTAGACCTGACCACTGCCTTTGACACAGTGGGTCATAAGATCTTTCTGAAGCTGCAGAAGTCATTAGAGGTACTGGCAATAAATGGTTCCAGTCTCATGTGTTGGACAGAAGTTTCTCTGTTCGTCTTGGTGAATTCTCCTCGTCTGGGGCCCCAATTTACTGTGGTGTACCCTAATGCTAGTTCCTAGGTCCAATCCTTGTTATTACATATGCTGCCCTTGGGTTCCATTTTTAAGAAACATGACATGTCCCTCCACTGTTATGATGATGATGTGCAGATCTACTTGCCCATAAAAAGAAACTGCAAAGATTTTGTGCAGTCCTTATTAAAATGTCTAAAAAACATCAAGTCATGGATGAACTTACATTTTCTAAACCTAAATGACAACAAAACAGAGATTGTTATGTTTGGACGTCCAGACCAGCTATCCAACTAAGACTGCTAGGTAAGACTAAACCCAATCTTATTACTACATATACACCTCACATACATATTACATTACATATCACTTCAGGTCTGGATTGTTGTAATTCTCTGTATGTCGGTGTGTACGGAATTGTTCTTGCACAGTGTGCTGCTGCCCGACTTCTACCTGGTACAAGAAAGCAAGATCATATCATACCAGTGCTGGCCTCCTAACACTGGCTCCCTGTCTGGGTCAGGATTAAAAATTGTATTTATTTTTTTAGATTTTAAATTCTAACTAAATGGGTTGAAAGCACCATATCTAGCAGACCCGTTATATTTTAAAACTCCTGCAAAGGCTCTGAGGTTATCCAGTCAATGCCCTCTGGATGTTCCTAGGGCTAATCTCAGAAAATAAGGTAACAGGACATTTTCATTGGCCGCTCAAAATAATGGAATAGCTTACCTGCTAGGATCCAAGCAACTTTAAAACTTTCCTCAAGATTCACCTGTTTTCTTTGGCTTTTAATTGAGGTTGAGTTTTTAAAATTTAATATGGTTTTTATGCAAAATTGTTTCCTTACTTTTACTTGTATTTATTTTTGTTTTAATCGGCTGTTCTTATTCTTATATATGTTGCCTGTCAGGACTTTGATCAATGAAATTCAATGTAAATAAAAACTTTACATTTCATCATACCAAGCAAATATTGACTAGTATACTGAGCTTGTTATACTGCATCTATTTATTTTCCGATATTATATTATATAATATATGGGTGATTGATAACCTATAGGTAATTAATAATCCTATAGAGATTATAGAGATATAAATATATTCTTACTCTCCTTAATCTTGTTTATTATATTTTTATGACAGATGATGTTCACTATATATTCTATTATATATTAAATGTATATGTATTTTTATGTTTATATATGTATGAATTCATGTCTATGTGTATGTATATATATATATATATATATATATATAGATATAGATATATATATATAGATATAGATATATAGATATATAGATATAAAAAAATATTTATTGATGTTTATATCGTTCTGTTAGTATTTTACTATATTATTATTATCACATATTATGTTTTATTGTATTGTATTGTATTATACTACGTACTATATTATACATATACATTATATACATTTTGTATACAGTCTTACCTATATACTGAGTACACAGATGTTTATGTGTGATGACTATGCATATCTGCATGATCATCTGGAGCTCTACTGATCGTCTCCTCCATAAACCTGCACCTTCTGTTCACTGCACAAACATGAGTCACTAATTTATGCATTTCACCACATTTTTTCTTCCTTATTTGTTTTTAAACGGTTGTATTTGCACCATGTATATACCTGCTGCTATGACACCTTAATCTCCCCACAGGGATCAATAAAGTAGTCTATTTATCTATCTTTCTATCTGTCTCTCTCTCTCTCTCTCTCTCTCTCTCTCTCTCTCTCTCTCTCTCTCTCTCTCTCTCTCTCTCTCTCTCTATGTCTGTCTATCTGTCTCTCTGTCTGTCTGTCTCTCTGTCTGACTGTATGTCTGTCTGACTGTCTATCTCTATCTGTCTATCTATCTAACTATCTACCTGCATGTCGGTCTGTATGTCTGTCCACCTATCTAAAACAGCAGTTTAAACCCATAAAGGTGCGAGAACAGTGATTATCGTCAATCCCATCCAGTGGTGCGTGTATCCTACGTTGAACATTTGCATGTTCTTCTGATTAGGTGTGCCCTCGTGCCTTCTTCTTACGTGGCCACAGTCAGGATTGCTTCTTAAAGGGTCTGTTGTCTATGCTTTCATGCTGTCCAAATGGCACCCTCTAATGGATGAAAAACACACCACACCCCGGAACTCTGCTGTGACTCTGCTAGGCTGCAAGGCTGAAGGGCTTCAATCAGTGCCGCCAGTTTTTGAACAACTTCCAAAATCCATCCCATTGATTCTGGAAAATTGAAAAACTGGAAAACTGCATTTGTTTGCCAAAGTCTCCACAAATTGAGAAAGGGGTCATCTATCTCCTGAACCTAGAAGAACAACAGTTGGTATTTAATATATATTCATATATTGTTTTGTCTATGAAATATTTTTGGATTAATGCCAGGTTCACACAACAGAACTCCAGAGTTTTGAAACTGAAGTTCTTGGGCATCATACACTACAGGGTTTCGCTAACACTTTCATTCCAGAGGGAATTGAATATACCACCTTATGTGATCTCTGGAGAAGAAACTGCAATTCTCACATCACATGACATCTGAAGCTTCTTTAACAAGTTTATAGTGCTATGCTGGCTAGCAATAGCCTCAAGTCTGGACAGAACAGAAGAGAGAGCCCCCT
Source organism: Lophius americanus (assembly GCA_037951165.1). Taxonomy (NCBI): domain Eukaryota; kingdom Metazoa; phylum Chordata; class Actinopteri; order Lophiiformes; family Lophiidae; genus Lophius; species Lophius americanus. Next base: position 7,939,828 of record JBBDHG010000008.1, on the reverse strand, counting down.
CAGTTGCTCCGGCGTCCCTCTCATTTGTTATGCGATGAAGTTCAGATAATTATTAATTTCCTGTAATCACTTATCCTATTAAGGGGTGCAGGGGGGCTGGATCCCATTACAGCTGACATTAATCGAGACGCAAGCTACACCCTGGACAATTTGCTTGTTCATCACAGCCATTCATGCTCTCATTCACACCAACAGAAGATATAAAGTCACCAATTCATGAATACTAGGCCTGAAGTTCAAACATTACTAACACGATCATCCAAACATAAACTTCTGTCAGAAGGCTATTGTGGCACCCCTGATTGTCCAAGAGGAGATCAGGACTGTAAGGACTGAAGTTTCAGACCTGTATCCTCTTGTAGTAGAAGCTTGGCCTTCAAGGATAAAGTGTTGATCTAAACTTAAAAGGAGGTTGTCAGTATCATGTTTTCAAATCTTAAGGAGATGTTTGTTACACTGGGGAGTCAATTTAGCTTTTTATTTAGGTTCTTTCTTGGATTATTATTATTATCCAACTTCTAAAGGTATTTAGAACGAATGCAGCCACCCTCGGTTTCTGGGAATATTCAGAAATGTTCTCTGGACTGATAAACTTGATCTGACTTTCCATTGGCAAAAAGGTGATAATGACAGAAATTTGAGTTTCGGGTAAATTTTTTTGCTTTAATTTCGTGCAATGGTTTACACAAAAAAACACTTTGGTTGGTTTGATTTCCATTTTTGTGTCTTTGTTTGAAGAAATGCGCTCCGTCTGTTTGCTATAATCCGGTCCAGGTTCCCTGCCTCTGGTTTTGTCTCTCACTATTATTACTTCTTCCTGCGACAGCATGGCGACAGCACAACCTTTCAAACCAGCAAAAACCGCCATATAGAAAACATCTGATTTGTAGTTCATCAATGTTCTGAGGTTCTGTCTCTTTCTATTCAATGTAGAAATGCATTTATCTCTCCTGAGGGGGAAATGGAGACGACAGGTGTCGCCATGTTGGCTCTGGTTATTTCTGATCAGCCAGCGGCGCCGCCACGGCTCCCATCTATCAGAGCAGGTCGTACACACACAGTTTATATACATACAGAAAAGACATATGTAGAGACAAAGTATGTGTCCAGTATTTGTGTTTGAACAAAAACACTCACCGTTTACGCACACGTACACACACACACACACACACACACAAGTATACATACACACCAGCTATCAGGAGTGAATTGGCTTTGGTTGCCATAGAAACAGTTCAGTTCCACAACATCCATTTGAGAGAGCCTTCAGAGAAAAAAGAAGTGTTTGTCTCATTTTTCAGATGTGTGCGAGCGTGTATGTGTGCCTCAACATAAAAAGCCTCGCACACACTCTCACATGCACACACTCACACTGAGAGCAAATGTATGTATGTGCCAGTGTGTCGTAGATCCCCCTCTGTGATCACAAAGAGCAGCTCTCATCCCTGAGAATCCCATTTCACGGCCAGGCTTAGCAATGATGGTGTGTTATTATCTGTGTATGTGTGTGTGTTGGTAGCAAAGGAGGTAGCAGTGGGGTACTGGCTTACTGCTGCTCATACAGGTTGAGATTATTTTAAATAAGATGTGAAATTTTTCAACCCACCGAGATATCCGTGTGTTAAGATTCTTGTGTATCCAGATGTTTGGTTTTTATTAAAAGGCCAGTCAGGGCTTTTGTCATTGATCCATACACTGTGAAGGATCTCTGATCCGCCTCGTCTGACGTTAAATTAAATCTGATGAAAAAAATGGAATGGGAACGTCTGCTCGAAGGAGGCGTCACAGTCAAGCAGAGCTGCTGTGCGATGTGAAAGCAAAGCTGTGACACATTATTCATGGGATTTTGGCATAAATGTCCTTATAAACCACAATTAAATTAATGAGTAGATCCTTACAACGCATTTTCGTGGAAAAAATCGACACATTTGAGTCAACATTGAGGAAGAAATTAGATTTTAGAAATCTAGTGTTAATATTACAGGTAAAATGTCATATGAGAATAAAATCATCACATTATAAGAGCAAATTCACAATATTACATGAATAAAAAGCTGACCAGTACCAGCCATATCTTTTCTTAGTTTCCCAAACTGTGTTTGCATCTTTCTTTAGAACAATGCCCATATCCCCTACAGTCAAAGTCCTTCAACTTAAAATAATGTGGTGCTGATGTGTCGGAAGACTCATTGTCACTTTGTGTGTAAGTTATAGATTTGGAAGAGGATACACGTTCCTGATTTTAATACTGGCAATACTCCTCAGCTATATATATATAACAGGCAAAAATCTTTGTTTTAAAAACCATGCAAATTCACTGCTCAGGGTCCCATACCTGCCCGGTTAAGCAGCAGCGGATTTCCTCCAGCTATGTTCAGTGGTTTCTAAGCCCCTAACAGTGAGAGAAGATTAGCAGATAGCAACAAGTAAAGCCTCCAGGTATATCTGCAAATCACCTCAATACTCAAACAGGCTTTGTTTATCTTGGAAACTGCATTTGGTCCCTGTATTTGGTCTCTTCTGGCTTCTAAATTCACTCTGGATGGCATTAATGAACGGTCAGCAACAAGTGAATCTGTAAACCACCTCAGTGCTGGATTCCCAACGTTAAATAAGCCTCAGTTTGCCTCAGTGGCTCCCAGGTCCCCATCTGGTCATGTTCTTTCACATCTAAAAGCTCAAATATGCTCCATCTGTGCAGGAACATCCACCCATGAAACCTGTTTCATCACCCACATACCTCCGTGTGTTATTTACTTTGACATCCATACATCAGCAGGAGGGTAATGAAGAGCAAGAGTTTCAACAACAAACATGGTGATGGTAGAGGAGGATGTGATAATGTCCATAGTAAGTAATAAGCAACAAAAAAATAAGCAACAATGTACACAGCAGCAGGGTAATTCAAACATTGTAACCTTCAGATATTACGTTTCTTTTATTTTTCAGGTCAATTTTTATTTCTCTGAATTGTCCGTGGACTCAGTCTTGAATTGCAATTCACTCCCAGTGGTTTCAAGTGGTATATCTATGTTTGCTCCATATCCTTAGCTCTGTATGCAAATATAAAGGAAATGTATGTAAATTATTCAGTAACTGCTGTAGCTCAGGTGGTGCGGGGACCATCTCCCAATCGGAAGATTGGAAAGTAGCCGGTTCGAGTCCCACCTAGTCTACATATCGTAGGGTCCTTGAGAAAGGCCCTGAAAGCCTAGCTCACCCGGCGCTCCAAAGAGGCTGCCCACCGCTCCTCAGGGATGGATCAAATGCAGAGAAATAATTTCACTATGGTGTACTGTTTATGCCTGTATGTGATTAATAAAGGATTTCTTCTAATGGCATTGAGCATGCTTAAATGAGCAGTGATTGGCAACAAGTAAAGCCTTCGTGTCATCATGATGACTTGTGATCTGATGTAATCTTATACAAACTGATGACCAGAGATCTAATACGAAGGTTGTTTGTATTAGATTTCTGGTCATCAGCCTCCAAAAACTAACAGCTAAAATTAAATCCTACCAGTAAACTACCTCAGTACTGGATTCCCTGTTGGGAAGCTGCCTTCAGTTTTTCTAACATGTCGTAATCACTCAACCAACCATGTTTATTGGCTTCTACGTCTGATATACAGTATTTAATCCAGTATTTAATCCAGTCTAATAAAGAAAAATGTATATTAATTTCATCCGGGACTGCAGATGAAATAGAGCCTTTTGGCTAACTCTGGTACATTTACAGAAATGTTTATTAATGTACAATGTCCCTGCCAAATAAACCAATAAAGAAAAAAAACGTAAAAAAATTACTGTACCAATCTTGTTCCCATATTTTTTCCCACTAGTTTCAGGAAAATACATTCAGATATGAGCAAAAATAAAATGAGATTTCCTTGCTTTTAGCTTTTTTACAGTGATAACCAAAGGTGTGTAGGAAATGGACCATTTTCCAAAATGTTACTCTCTGACTGAAATTTTATTGTAAAATAAGAAAATCAGATGCAGTATCTAATTTGGTACTTTGACTTCTCAGATGAACAACATTTTGTTTTACGGTACCTGATGGATGCTGTAATTCTCCATCTGGTCTGAGAGCTATTATTATAACATAGAGTGGGATAAGCTACAGTTCCTGAATCAATAGAGGTGAAAGGTTTGAGTGTGCAGACAATAGAATATGGTTGGAGTGACAACGATGATGGAAGATGAAGGAATTATGAGGAAACAGAGGAGGAGAAAGCAATATGAGGCTTTAAACTGACAAATCTGTGGAGGCGATAAGGTAGACAAAGCGAGGGAGGAAAGCATGTTTCTCTGAATCCATACAGACTGGCTGCTGCTGCAGAATACAAATCTGAACTTTTCAACGCTCCATGCAGAGATTCATTCATCGTCCCCGGCTTGACTGAGAGTTCATGTCACGGATCAGGAGCAGCAACAGCACAACACAACACTGAGCTTCACTTACTGCGCTGCTGCTTTCAGGTTACCTGCCATCATAAAAACACTGTGGGTTCAACTCAAACATTAAACCTGAGCTGTCCGAAGGTTAAAAAAATAGGCTAACCTAAAAGAATGTATAGGAGCCGACAGAGCAGGTCCTGAGTCAGCTGCTTCTTTCTAACGTTCAATTAAAATATCACTGTAAATACTAATCTATGTAGCATTTGACAGCTATTTCCATTCAACATTAAATTCATTGTAGCTTTATCATATTTTGTTAACCCTTTAATGTCCTCACCAAGATGATTTATTTATTTTGTGCATTTATTAATGTAGATTGTCAAAGACACTTCTGGCTTCTTTGAAACTCTAAATTCACCTTAACATGACTAATCCTTTGGTCAAGTCTGTTTTTAAGTCGTCAAAAAAAATTACATGTTCTTCTTTTTTATTTCAAGGGAAATAGTCGATTTAATTGAAGCGTATTAGATTTTTTTAGGTCGGATCGAGTGATTTAATTATATCGCCGAAAAAGTCGGGGATATTACCGAATCACCGCTGCCGCAGATTCTTCATATTAACGCGATAACTCAAAAACTATTTCATGGATCATTTTCAAAACTAATACCAACATAGATGAGGAAGAACTGGAGTGATTTTGAGATAGGTCAGTTGTATGTTTCCAAGACTCCAGAAATTCATCAATCCAAATATTTGACTGATCCATTTAGTCCATATAAACACTGTTTTTGGGACATAGCTCCCTCACCCTTGGTTCGATTTAGTCCAGATTAAAATTATGTCATGGATTTTTCTAATTTCATGACCACATAGACCTTAGTGGAAGGAAGAACTGGATTTGAATTTGGGGAAGTTTGGTTGTATATTTCTGACAGAAGGGGGAACTTCATCCCCAAAACTTTCCGGGCCACAATTTCTCAAAAATGTATCCATATAAGTCCAAATTTGATGCAAATGAACCGACACGGGGAGATATATCTTGCATACGTCGTGTTTAACTCTAATAGTTAATGTTTTACTCATTAGCGGGAGCTTTTTGACAAAATAAAACCTCTTTTCCGGTTATAATGTCTTATTGTTAGTCCAATTTAAACCATATTATGTGTATATGAATCGACTTGAAGATACCTGTTTTGTGTTTATATTGTATTTCACTGTTTTAGTTAATAACTTACTCACTAGGGTTGGCTTTTTCATGTTTTTCTGTCGTCACTTCCTTCTTGTTGGTCCGATTTAGACCAACTTTGGTGATTATGTATCGAATCAAGGAGATCACTACATTCTATCTCATATTTTACTCTAAAAGTAAATATTTTATTGATTAGGAGGAGCTTTCCTTGAAAAAATACTGACTTTCATTTTTGGTATACATACATACATTTACATTTAATTTGAGGGGTTCAATCAAAGTGATTGCTTGTACAATGCATGGAATTGGAGACTTATCTTGGATATACCTTTGCTATAGGGAATACCAGTATAGGTCTGGTAAAGAGCATTATTCATGTTCACTGTGGGACAGGTATGTGGTCCAGAGGACTAGTTCTGTTTAGTAAGTCCTTACATGCTTTCATAAACCAAAAAAACCTACTTTTCATTCAGACTGTCTCAATAGCCAGGGTTAATGCCTCTTCCTCTGTGGCCCCTTCGGCCTTTGGTGTTCCCCAAGACTCAATCCATGGCCCTTTATGCTTTGACACATACATCCTGCCACTTGATCATAATATAAACAGGTTCAATCAAGTAGCACACATTTTTCAATCATCTTAAGTAAAGAAACACACAAAAATACTATCTAACAAGCCGAAATAATAAAATCGACTCAAGCGGGGTGTGTGTTAGCGTGCGTGTGTGGGTGTGTGAGTGTTTTCGAAGTGAAAAGTGAACAGAGATGAAATGAAGCAGATGGATGGTGATTGCAGCCTTGACATCCACTGCCAATTAAATAGATACTTTTGGCATCGTTCAATTTCGTGTTCATACTTACTCACTTCATGTTTTTACTTGCATGATGGATGAGAAAGATGTTATTATATTCAGACCCAATAAATTGAAAATAATTGATTCCCCTGATATTTTTGAAAAAGTTCCATTCAACAATATTTTGCTTTTGTAGTCACTCAAAGCCCATCTTCCTGTCACAAGCATAATAAAACAATCTAATTTCAGTGAATATTTTACATGTTTACAGGACGATATTTAAATGATCAAAGAACATGCTCTATAGAACATGTTATAAGTCCATTTCTGCTTAGTGCAAGTAGATAAATCTTGGCACGAGATCAGGCACGAACAACTGTTACTTCTGTCAACTATTTTTAAGTTCATCCTCATTCCCTTGGTCTCATTCAAACATATTTAGTTTTTACTCATTTAAAAGTGTTCACACTTTTTTTTTTCTTAGACATCAGGTTTTTATTGATGTTTCAGTTTCCGGAAATATTGTTGCTTCGTAGCTGTTGATCCCCTTTCAGTCCAAGTTCTGTGTATTTAAATCGATTCGAAGAGATCTGTCTTGTTTATATAATATTTTAATCCAATAGCTATTATTATTATTATAATTAACTTATAATACTAGTTTTGTGCAGTGTTTTTTTTTTTTTTTACCAGAAATACTTTGGATATTACATCAAATTTAATTTGAGGAGTTCAATCAGGGAGATTGCTAGTGCACAGCTATGTGGTCCATAGCTGGGGGACCCTCCATATTCTCCAAAATCCTCTCTCCCATCAGCAAGTCCAATTGTCTGCTGCAGTAATATTAAACCCGGGCGGAGGAGGAGGAGTGCTGCTCCCCGGCCCTGTATGCGTAATAGTTGTAGTGATGCACATGGATCACGGTCTGGAGATTAATCATTCAAATGATCATTGTGATTAATGGCTGATGGGATGCATTTGGCTGCAATAATACGGAACATCATTAGTAAGAAAAATATGAAGGGTATCACCTTCAGCGATCCCCCGGCAGAAGAGACAATGTCTCCCTTGTTCTGAGTCACAGCAGCTTTACTTCATTCCTCTCCCTTCACACCGACAAGGTCAGATGTTAATTACACCCATCAGCCATAACTCTATAACTACTGAGCTGAAATAAGAATAGTGTTGATTATCTCGGTGTAATGTCACCTGTTTGTGGGTGGGATACATTGGGCAACAAGTCAACTTTCTTCATGAAGTTGATGTTGGAAGCTGGAAACTGGGCGAGCCTAAAGATTTAGTTGCTTTGACAAGGTTGATATTGTGATGGATGTATGACTGGATCAGAGCCCCTCCAGAGCAGCACACCATGTTTGGTGCACTCAGTCTGCAAAGTACTGTACCTACCAAATCGGTCAAAGGAAGGACCATTGATGCGCGTGGGAAGGCTAACCCATGTAGACCAAACCCATAGAAGAGCTCCTGTTGTGGAAATTGTTGAAAAAGGTTGGTGTGATGGTTTGTGTCCTTATATGTAGCGAGGCTGTTCCTGTCCCATAAAGGTAGGGAAAAACTTTTAAAAATTTTACTTCAAATAGATTCTATTTTGTAATTCTCTTTTAGTTGGTCTTTTGAAGCGGTCAAATAAAGAATTTTTTCAGAACTGTGCTGCTCAACTTTTAAGTGAAACCAATAATAGAGAGAATATTAGCTTTTTCTAAGCTTTTTGTCCCCAAACTCTCTTGGAATGGATTTTAAGGTTCTTTTACAAGTTACAGGGTCTCTGAAGTTTTATAATCCTTCTTATATCCTCTTATATTTTAATGCTTTGATTTAAATTCCCAAACATTATACAAACAATAAAATATTTAATTTGAGCTACTCCATTGACAATGGTGCCACGACTATTACAGATGGGATAGTTGAAAATCTATTCATTTACATTGGCTTCAAATCAATGTTATTTTATCTACATATTTTATTTATCAAAGATCTTTGTTGAAATTTTCTTTTTTTGTTTTGATGTGTGATTCTTTTTAAAATGAACTTGGAGCTACATCCCCTGTGCTCTTTAAATAATGCTGATTGTTGTGTTATTATTAACAGCATTAATATAGAAAGAGTGCTATCCTTTTGTGCATTTTCATCAAGACTTGAACAAAATTTTTCAACTTAACCATAAAAATTAAATGAACTAAAAAAAACAGAAGGACCTGCTGACAGGATCATCTTAAGGCCACACTACCAGCACAGTAAAGGGAAGTTAGCTGATCTCGGATCAGAGATAAGTGCACCAGTGCAGGCTGTGGGCTGCTGTTCTGGATTCTGCTCAACCACCCTGCTTTTTTTTCCTGAAAACTGTTATCTGCTAAGCCTCCTCCATTGGCTGACAGGGATATTATTTATACCCAGGAGGTAGAGTGCTGTGTGTTTGAGTGTGAATGCTGGCTCATGCTGAAAAATTTAAGCCCTGACCAGAAACTAAAAGGGAACTTTGATCCGGCGAAGATCAGTCCATTAAGGCGAGTTTCCTCTGATCAGTCCAGTGTATATCAATCAATCGACCGACCCGCCGGGGGAGAACAGATAGCCAGTTTTCTTTTTTTCCCCCATTAGGTTGTGTTTTTCTGTAATTCGTTTTAAGTCGCTCAGGTTGTTACGACCGGAGGCCTTTGGATACATTTCTTTTCTCCTGCCCGTATTCTGACACATCAGTCATTTTCGAGTGTCAGGTTGATTTGTTGTTTGTTTTAAATGTCATGTAGTGCTACATGGGTGGGGTTAAGTTCAAATATTTTTGATGTCAAATTTCAAGAAAACCCCTTTTTATGTGGCGTTTTATGTGGAGTTTATTTAACAATTAAATACTTCACATTTGTTTAACACCATGAGGTTTTTAAACACAGGCACTCGTTCTATGACCTATTAAACATGGTTATACACCGACTGTGTATGAAACAGCAAAAACAATGATAGTAATAGTAAGACCCAGATGAGTGCTCACTCAGAACATAATGGCAAGAATTAGAGCAGATGTACAGTCCATGACAAGTAAAGTTTATCCACAAAGAGACAGACAGAGTAAAAAGGTCAAGAATACCAACAGACTGATCAAAGAATAAGGCTGGAATGGTGGGCATGGGTAAAAAAAGAAAGAGACACCCAGTCTAAATACAGTGATGAGAAAAAAACGAGGGGAACATTTTGGACATCGGATATTATTAAATCAAATATTCGAGTTGAATTCCTTTATTGATATTCTGTAATTTTTGAGAACAAAAGGATGTAAGAGCTGTCTTTGGAGAGCAAAGTTATTTACCAGTTGAAGGCTGCAGTCTTAATCATACCAACGAGCTGCGCAACTGAAAAGGCAGCCTGATCCAACTTGCGTGGATTTCATGAAAACAACTCATACATGGCTCAGTAGTGTGTTTGGCTCCCCATGCCTGAATGCACTCCCAAAAGAGTCTGGGCATTCTACTGATGAGATGAAGGATGGTGTCCTGGAGCATCTCCTCTCAGACCTTGATCAGGGCATTAGTGGGCTCCTGGACCGTCTGTGATGCTACTTGGCGGCATTGAATGCACAATACGTGGCATCCCAGAGGATCTTGGATGCATTCAGGTCTGGGAAACATGAAGGTCAGTCAATGGAAACTGGATCTAGGAAATGCGTACAACTCATGAGAGTGTCTAATTTGTCCTTCACCAGGAGGAGCCCAGTGTCCACTGCACCAGTGTAAGGTCTGACAGGGGATTTGAGGATTTCATCACGGCCCTCAAAACAGTCAGGGAAGCATTCATTTATGCGGTGGAGGTCTTTGCGACCTTCTAAGGATTTTCCAAACCTCTGCACGACATCACGTATGGATGTGTCATTCTCTGAGGAGCTTAACTACCTGAGTAAACTGAGTAGGCTGCAGGTACTGCAGGGGTAGGGTACTAAGAAAGTACAAACGAGAGAAAAATCTGTGAAATTTTGAAGACGGAAATAATTCAATTCTTAAATGTGACCTACTGTGACTTTTAGGGTTCATCGCTATGGCATAATTGTTTTGGTCAGGTGATGCTATGTTAGGTTCCACTTGTTGAACAAAAAGTAATATTAAATCAAAGCAAAATTTTCAGAGCTGCCCAGGACTGCTGGGGAATACTGCATTACAATTTCAGCTGAGGTCAGTCCATGACATATTGGGCTATCCTGTGTTGTTGTTGTGAGTGTGCAATCGGAAATTGAAACCTGTGAGTAGTGACAGAAGTCAAGCAACAACAGAAAAGACTGAATCCAGGATATCAGTGTGGATTTGAATTTGCAGAGATCATTTTCTTCAATGTAATCCAACTGTTTCGTCTCAAGAGATCTGGTTCCTCTGACCACAGACAGTAAAAAAAATCCAGAGTTAATTTGTTGTGGCTTCAGTTCTTCCAGGCTGATACCGCTGGTTCAGAGCTTGTTTGGAGTTTAGGCTTGACTATCATGACTCCTCCGGTGCATAGGTAACATTTTCTTCATATTTGGCGAAGGGGGAAGTGTACATTGAAATGCAGCCCTTGCTTTTGGCAGGAGTTCAGGTTATTAAAGGAAATAGAGTGGACTCGTGCTCACATGTCCTGATGTTACTCCATTTCTTGGAGTTCATCCAGTAACACAGCGGAGAATGAATGTGACTTCCTGGAGGTGTTCTGAAAAAATGTGCTGGGCTTCTGTTGCTTGTGAAATTGTGAGGGTGAGGAATTATTAAGTGGGAACTTTTCTGAAAAATCCATGTTTGTTTCAGAAGGGCATATCGGGGCAGTAGTCAGATCCATCTATAAAGGACTAAATACTACAAAGCACATGGCGGTTTTTCAACGAGGGTCTGCTGTGAGGAAGCTTTTTGGTTGTTGTGGTGCTTTTAGGGAAACCAATTTTCCAAATTGTATCTCATTTAACTTGGTTTTTGCAGCTGTCCCCTAAAATGTAAGGGTAATAGGTGTCAGGAACACTTATGACTGCATTTCTTTTGGCTTCGGCTTGAAAATGCCTTGTTGGAGCACATTAGAACTATGTAATAGTGGCCCAATCAGGCCCAGCCATGCCAATAGGGTTTCAGCGATCGAGGGCAGGCTCTCACGCTTATGAGTGGGTCGCTCTTTCAGGCCACATTCATGTGTTGTCAAACTAAAGAGAAGCAGACCTCTAATTTACTATTTGATTTCTGCTCAAGATCAGATGAAAAAGATCAGATCTTCTTTTTAGTCATGTGGATAGAGTATATGTTTTTATTGTTTGTGCTTCAAAGGAAGAAATCATCATCAGGCCTCATGAACTTTTAATATGAATATAATTTAAATTCATTGTGTTTTCCATTTATCATTTTGCATACGAATAAATGTTTTCTTTCACTTGCTTTATGTGTTCAATAATTTCCTAGTGAAATTAAGCAAAGCTTCATTTGAAAAATGCTTCCATCATAGTTTCAAAAACCCTGATCCGTTCCAAACTGTGAATTTTTTAGGTTCATTGCACCTTTATTTTGCAGTTTACACCAGGGTAGTCCTTCAACGTAGTAACACTTTGCAGCTCTTCCCAGGAATCCCAACGCACGTCCAGGTTAGGTGAAATATGTAGGCCCAAGACAGCATTGACTTTTGGGTGTGGTGTGTCCACAAGGCAGACCAGATGTCCTAACCACCCTTGACTGCAAGAGAAAGCTCTTCTCTGAACTTCCTCCAGATGTCAAGGCTGACCATAGAGGTGCTTTGTTAGAAGCAAACTTCAGCCATTTGTATCTTTGATTTCAGTCACTACTCAGAGTTCATGACCATTGACGAGTGTCGGAACATACTAGAGATCCACTGGTAAATGCAGAGCTTTGACCTCCATCTCAATTCTCTCTTCATCACAAAGGTCTGATACGATTCTGATTGACCACCTGTCCATCGTTTGCTCCATTTTCATCAATGAGAAAATGCACAAATAAAAACTAAAAACAAGGCAAGGTACTTTGAATATTATTGGAAACTCCTCTGCTTCAGAAGCAAAGATGGAATTGTTAATGTAACAAGTTAGTGGAATATAAAGAAAAGCAAATATAACATTCTGTCAGACAATGTTTTATGTTCAGTTCAAGTCACTTATCTTAACAAAGATTTTCTAACTCTAATCTTTGAGGAATCTGAACTCTGTAGAAAGTTGCTTTCTAGGCGTTCCTTACATGACTGTCTTCATTATCCAAGTAACAGATGTTAAACCAGCGGCTGTGCTGAAGGTTTTGTCTGTACTGGATGGAGGATTTGTGTGTCAAATGCTATTCTTTTCCGTTTCCTCCTCCTTTACTCCTCAGGGCCAATTTCTGCAGGCAGCGGGGCACGAGAGGAATGGCTCTCCTCACAGTGAGGTGTGGCGCTGAATGTGGAGAGGATGATGACGGCTGGAGAGAGAGGAGAGACAGTGCTTCACTGTAGTGCAAAGTCAGCGCAGAGGCGCTCCACAAACCTGCTTTTGTTTGTCAGACACGAGAGATCCACATTTAGTGTCATTACTGACGGAAACAGCGTTTTTGAATATTTAGCTGTTTGTTTGTTAGAAACAGACTCATTGAGGTTGGCATAAGTACCCGATTTCCCCTAGTGTCATACCTGTACTCACCGCCCAGCACCGTGCAGCTTTATTGCCATTTATTATTTATATCTATTATATTAAAAAGTGACTGAAGAAGAAAAATAGCACAGAGAAGAAACTCCTCTGTCTCACGAGAGATATATCCATAGATACCAGCAACTTGGTTTTTCATCACAAACGTTAATAGGAACATCCCCAACACGTGCCAGCATGTACATTGACATAAGAGGTTTCATTTACTTTTCATGGTGGGTGGGGCTTCATGATTCACGGGGTTGGAGGAATGTAAGAGGTATCTTTAGAAATATTTTTCAGTCAAACCTTGCTTTGTGCAAAAGCTTTGGCTCTGTTCCCTATCCAAACGAAACACAAAAAGAGCTAGTTTTGTGTCTGATTGATATCAGCAGTGATTGCAAACATTGACATGCTGAGATCCAGTAACCAGTCAGCCACAAAGCAACCGCTCCACTGTCAGCCTTAAATGTAAACGCTGTTGACTGTTACAGATGTTGACTGTTAATAAAGTCCAATAAAGCTGCTGTTTCTTAGATTTATTTTCCATGATATAGTTTCCTGTCAGGACCAAAGAATGTTTGCCGAATGATTAAACGTGGAGGCCCGGACAATGAGAGGATCCTGCAAGCAGCAGGCAGCAAGTTTGATGCCCGCCACTGGAACGTTAAAAGGGTTGAAGGGGTCGATAGCTCGCTGTGTGACCACAGACATATGAAAGCTCCTGGATGGCTCAATGGATTATTTGGAAAAGTATGTTTGGAATTTATTGGAAGTCGATTTTGACAAACCGTGACGACTCTGAAAATGAGTGACTTCTTATCAAAGTGAAAAAGCAACATCACCAAACTCAACATTCATAACATTTTTCGACCTTTAATGGGGAGAATATCTCTTAAATTTCTCATCAAGTGTTTGGATGAGTAGAGCCTCAGGCTACAAAAACACATCAGGTGAAGAATTTCACACATTTAGCTGCTGCCATAAGGCTGAAATACCAGCATGCTTTAACATGAATAATGTTTTTGTGAACTACTGATTATAATCTCTCTGACTGATAAGAAGAAATGGAGGAGAGTTGACAGAGAGCTGCTTCTTATTTATTTAACTTTTTTCAAATCAACACGGTGCTTCAGTGCTGCATGTTGTCACGCTGGAGTGGTAATTTCTTCAGGCAGAAGCAGATTGTTGCCCACTTTTGCTCGCTCGTCTTCCCACTCTGAGCTCAGCGCTGGCGTTTTTAAAGCTGTTTACTTGTTGCTTTTGGTCGGTGCGGGCGAATACAAAAAGACGCTGTGAAATCATACAAAGAAGCCGTCTTTGAAATTCTGCGGGGAGTGCATGCTTCTCAACACGTGTGTCGGACGCAGGAAGAGACAGAAGAATCAACATGAATACAAGACTTCTTTCTTGTATTTTTTTAACTGTATTAAAATATGTAACTATTTATTTTTATCTCTTTGTCCCTCTAAAATAACTTGAATTTTAAAAAGAATAATTCATCTGAAAATCAATCTGGTATGAATGCTCTGTGTGGTTCATTTGAACAAATGTGAACAAGACCACGTGAACTTTGGTGCTCAACAAACAGGTATACTGCAGGACTGGACGAGTCAAATTCAAGAAGACCTTTTAAAGGCCATTATGAATGCAGTTTATGACCCATTTCACATCTACCATAAGCATACACAGGCCTTTGATGAGGATGAGGTCTATCTTGACCAAATCACGTAATGTTTGCTGTTTTGTCTTTTGCGCTTTCAAAATCTTGTAACATTGACTTGAACAGCTTATCAATATTGTCATTGCTGCTATATGACTGACGCTTTGTTACCTTGCGTAAAGCCTAGAGTACCTCTGATATAGTGTGGGTGGAGCTCCAAACGCTGCCTGGAGGTCTATTGGAGATGATGCCCTAGAAGCCAATGTGGAACAGTACTAGCTGACTGCAGGGTTTTGCTGGTTTTTTACAACGGCTTGGTGTTTTTCTGACTCCAAAGACATGATGCCCATAGTTGCAAGTTTCCAAGTTGACAACCAGAATCTAAATTCACTGGAACCGGCTTTCTGAAATACCACCCATAGTTCACTAGTTATGTAATGATAAATTCATTTATTTCAATAGTTAGATGTATTTGAAGGTATCAGTAGGTTAACTTTGACCTGTTGCGTCTTCAAGTGTTAATTATCCAGAACTTTAAATGGTTAGATCTCTGTTTGATCTTTTTTTTAAAAACACATTAAAGATCACTCTCCTGATTTGTTTTAAATAGCTATATGATCAGCGGCTTGGACATCAGGCTTGGCCTGTGGAGGACCATCAGCCACCAATACTCTACACTTACACTTCATGCTCAGAAGAACAAAAAAGGAAAAGGAAGCGGGACGTGTGTGATATGAAGTTGAAAGGATACAAAGTGCGATTCTCATTTTAAAAAGTACTGGATGTATGTCCTCGACACATTGTAAAAAAAAAAAAGCAATATGGATCAGAATAATGTTCGAGCTATTTTAGATAAGACCGATGCTGCCATTTTTTTTACACTTTCTCAGACACTGAGTTACTGCTGGAAAGTGTCACGAAGATAAACTGAATAGCTAGAAAAGAGTACTTAAGAGCAGAGTGAAAAAATATGGGCAAAAGCAGTGGGTGATCGAGAGGATGTGAGACGACAGAAGCCTCTTCCAACACGATGGCAATATAGTTGACTGTGGGCAGTGGGGGGGATCATCATCATTATCTTCGAGGATACCCATCTTGACAAATTTAATCTTCATTTGCCAAACATTTATTGTAGGGTTAGTCAAATCCATTAATAACCAAATGGAGAACTATCGAAAGTTCAAACAAAAGACTATCTTTTGCAATCTCGGGCCGCAACACTTCTCATACCACTCTGTTATCCTCACCTCTCTCATACGCTTAGCCTCAGTAAGTTGATTCGCTGACTGGGGCATCAAGTGATATCATCAGCACTCATTCAGGTAGACACATCCTCCACTTGCAGTGCAATGCAGGAGCACACCTGCATGTTCAATAATAATAACAATAATACATTTAATTTATAATGCACTTTACATTTGGATCAAATCTCAAAGTGCTAAATTGTTAATTGTTATTGTTAACTAAAATGTTTAGCCCATGACCAATCAGCTGATGTCTTTAAATATGACTCTCTCCATCCATCTAGTACTTTGATGCAGCTAATTTACGCGCCCTCACTCCGGTCCTCACAGACCCATCAGCCTCATCATGTCCGCCTCAGCAGAGTCATCAGCCACCACTAGCATTACGTAGATTTCAAAGGTCGGATATTCCGTGCTGCTGCTCAGGGTAGAGACCCTACCGAGGTAGCCAAAATGAACTGGGCCAGTAGTGGCCTGATCCGGCGAGCCATAAGAAATGGCCCGAGTGCGGATGCCGGATACATGCAACATCCTGTGTGAACGACACCTCGGAATCGGTCCGAGTATGCTGGCCCCATTACGGCATTGCCGAATTCGGACGGAACTGCCCCGCGGCACTGCAAGTACTGAGCCACAATTGGGCCAAACCCTGCCACAAAGTGCCCATATATATAATGTATATATAGTTTGTTTTATTTCTTTTGGTTTTCATGGACATCGCTGGGAATTTTAAATCTGTAATTACAAATCAATTTGAAAAAAATAAATAGTCGGGCTTTCCTTTACCAATACCAGCTTGTTTGTTGAACAGTACCGACACTATAATGTAATATATCCAAAAACATCTTATTTTCCAGATAAATTGAACAAAAAGGTTTCTAATGTTAAACTACACATTATTCTTTTGAGTGAAGCTGAAACACTGAAATTTTTGGGAGCAATCCCCCCCAACCTCTGCAATATCAGATTCATTCATTTAAAAATGACACTTAATTTCAGTTAGAAAAATTTATTCAAATAATAAACAGAAAACCCTGATGAAACAAACTGCTGAATATATGAATAAAGGTAGAAATGTTAAAGCTGCAGCTATTGCAACACGCTCAGCAACGCCTCTGAAGTAGCTGCTGATCTGAGAGTACCCGAATGTCAAAAAAATGCACAGAGAGAAAAGGACGTTGGGGGGGGATACACCAGAAGTAAAAGTATGTTGATAAATATAGAAAGATAAAATAAACTGTGATAAGCAAACCAGAGGAGGAGAACTTGCATGACAAGTGATTGGTGTAGGACAGACGTCAAGCTGCTGTCAGGTGTGCTTCCAGGAGCGAACCTCCTAACACCCCGCTAACATTTTATCCTTACAGGAGTACCTGCTTTTCATGCTCATGCATCGATATGGCCAGACTCTCTAATTTTACTCTGCTGTGTGTTGAGTGGGACATAAATATTGATCAATTTAAAGTGGTCAGCAGGTTGGCCACCGTGAAGGAAAGAAGGACTTGGGTACAGGAGGAGCACGGACAATAATTTGTGAGTAAAGCTTCCAGTCTGTTAATTTTGTTTATTAGGAAATAAACAACATTAACAAACTAAATTAAAGCTGATGTGTTTATTATCTCTTGGTGCGAGGAAGAACTGGAGAGATTTTGAATCTGTATAAATCTCCAACACCCTTGGAGCTTCATCTCCAAAAGTTAATGGGCCTTAAAATCTCAAGCGTTGGTTCTCTTCTGATCTATCTTGCATACATGTTTTACTTTAATTCATATTGTACTCACTAGGAAGAGTTTTTTGTTTTTTTTTGAATAACATTGTTTTACAGATATAACTCAGAAATTACATGGATCATTTTTTTAATATTTATACCACCATAGATCTTAGTGCGAGGAAGAACTGGATTTATTTTGGGAAAGGTCTGTTGCGAGCTTCACCTGCAAAGTTTTTTAGGCCCTGGTTTCTTAACCATTGATCAGACTAAGTCCAAATTTGGTGCATATACTCGAGGAGATCTATCTTGGTTGTATTTTATCCATATTTTAATTTAAGAGTTCATAATTAACCCACTTTGGGGAGCATTTTTTCGCTAAAAACATTGTGGGAATAACTTCAAATTTAATTTAAGGGATCCAATCTGGGGGATTGCTTGTAAATTAGGGGGATTGGGGACTTTTCGGGGACATGCCCTTGCTGTCGGGGACAACAGCAGAGGTCTAGTTCTGATGCTGAGTTAGATGGTACATTTCTTTGAAAAGAGTACTAACTGAGGTCCAGGAGCATATAGAACTGGTTTGTCCTTATGAAACATATGAATACAGATGAGTGAAAGAGCAGGTTCTGAACTGATTTCGGCATATTATGACCGTAAACCGCGAAGTTAAAGAAGTGGCTATTTGCACTGTGGGAGGGTGAGTACGGCACATACGCTCCTCATCGATTTGGGCGGGTCATATGTCTGAACCCCATGTCATGTCAGATGCTTTGTTTAAGCCTTTTGCATTTATCAAAACAATGAAATTATGAGCTCAGACAGATGTGACCAATACTTATCTGTTTCCGTGCCACAGACAACGCTGCTTATTTCAATTAGAGTAGCTATCGGTTGTTTTTTGTTGCAGCCTGCACCTGAGAAGAAGGAATTCTTAGTCAAAGCGGATCACTCATCACTGTGTCTAAATAATATTTCAATAGGCCTTGTATAGTTGTTACTATAGACATAGAATTACTTGCTTGAGCCACAATTTTGATGCATGGATAGCACGGGAAGTAGCAGTTATTTTAAAGTATTATGAGTAGGGCCCGTCGAGAATGATCCCTCTCTCTGTGCTGAGTGTCTAGCTCCAGGCATGGATACAATCAACTGCTACTTCATGTGAACAAAAATGCTGTTAAATGTCTTTTCATGTATCATCAATATGAAATATTTTAAACCTGGGCCCACCCAGGGTTAGCTGGCAGAGGAACATGGTGCTTTATTTACTAATGAGGAGGTTGGAGGAAGGTGAGGACTGATGCTTATATAGAAATATAATGTCTTCTCTGAGATATGTCTCCTGCTACTGAACTGCTGAGCAATCAGCCTGTGTTGTGCTTTATCCCTCAAGACAATAAAAACACAAAACCATGAATAAATAAACCTCCTCTGTCTGCATTTAGACAGACATGAACAAAGTCTCATTAATGTTTGACAGCTGAGATACTGTACAGCCTACATACTGCTCATATAGAGAATGAGTCAACAATTTCAAACACACAAACGCATACACACACACACACACACACACACACAGCGGTTGTTTCAGCAGAATATACTCCAGAGTCAGAGGCTACAGTGTGACTCCAGGATTTGACTTTGTTCCTTTGAACAAAGATAAGAAAAAAGTCTGTAAATGAAGCTTTGAGTGTGTGTGTATGTGTGTATGTGTGCATGCGAGAGTATCCATAAATATATTCACTTCTATATATATGTGTTTATTCATGTCTTCCATTTTGGGTTTTTGTTCGTTCTCTCTCATCCCCGGGTCGCTGACATCACGTATTAATGAGCACTCGGCTCTCATCATCATATCTAGTGCATATTAGTTGCTGTGCGTAAAGATGCCGTCTACCCCCAGCCGTCGGTCCGAATAGGTCGCAGAATTGGAGTAATCATCTATACATCGTGATGAACCAGCGTCTGCATAAGAGTTGGCATGAAATGTTGGTCCGTAAATAAAACAATGAAAATTTTTAAATTTTAATCTGCAACAAGAGAAATAGAGAATCACCTTTGAGATTCTGATCATTAGATATCTGTGATATTTTCTGTTGAAAAATCTTCAAAAAAGAGAACACAGAAATGTCCTGCTAGTTTGTCAATTAGTCAGGAAATTATTGGTTTGAATGTTTTTTGTTACAATAACACAGCACTATTCTGTTATGAAGCACCCAGAGCTGGAGGGAGGTTGATTGGGTTTGGCAGCAATAGATGTTACCGGAATTCAGGGTTTGATCCATGGTTAGATTCCATTGAAGTACTTTAACTGAAATGATTATACAGAAGGAAGCACGCATGCTCAAAATAGAGTGTTGTATATGAGTTTGTAGCTTTTGGATGGAAGTCTGTCAAGAATCTTCGGTTGTCCTCGTTTTGAAAACCAATGATATAATCCTTAAGACTACAGCCGTTCAGGCCTATTTAGTCTCAATAGGCTTCTTCTGTCAGCCGGAGGAGAAGTCTCATCTGTGAATGTGGTTATTACCCAAATTATCTGCTAAAATGTCGTATTTATGTCTGCTTTTGAACGATCAAACGGGGCATCAATATAAAACATGAGTTAGATATTAATATGGGATGATTATATCGGTGCTTTCAAAGCAGCGACCCTGGAGCAGCTAGCGATGCTGCTAAGCGACAGTAGACATTCTAGCCCTCTGGGCTAACTTTGGCATGCATGCTACTGCTGACAGAAGATTAGCCTCAATGTGGTCTGCAAAGGATTGATTGGCAAAGGCAGGACTTTGAGACAGTCTGTCTCTGTGTCTCCATCTCTTCCTTTCCTAATGCTGCATTCACACTGGGCGTGAGGAAACATTTTTCCAAGTCAATGCAAAGCCATGAGTGGACACAAATTTCAGCTGCTTGATGAGAAAGGCATGATGTGAATCATGTTTTTTGTGTCATTGCATAAAATTTTCCATTTTGGCAGGAACCTCTGTTGATGCTGTGACATGAAAGCCAGCGTTAAGATTCCTCAGATGACACACTCCAGTGGTAAGCAGAATGTTGATATGGAAGTGGCGGACAAGCTGATTGTAGCTGTGTGTGGAGAGAGCTGGATAAAGTTGCAAACTCAGAACAGTGGCTTTTGGTTTCCTGTGTTTCTGTGTGCAAGTAGGGGGGGAAATAGGGGAAATTATCAATGGTCCTGCAATGACATTCATGCAAGTAAGGTAAAACAAGTGGAGCCACATGAAAAGCTATGTTGTCTTTGGTCTGAAAGTTACAATGATGTTGCATTAAGAAGCAGCGCTCCTGCTGCCTAAAGCAGCAATGGCAGACGGATTTCATTAGTTAATTAGTCGTTGTAAAATCCTTGTAGTACAACTATATCATAGTAGTAGTAAGTACCTAAGTAGTAAGGGAACATGCTAGTCACTGATAGTAGATCGTTTTTCTCATACGGATTAATTCACCCTCTCGTTTCTTCTGACTGTAAGCGTTACTAGAGCCAGTCAATCTCTGTTTTGCACTGCTGGTGTAGCAAAATGGTGGTTTCCTCCCTCTGACACCTTGATAATATCCTGTTGTGTTTTTTTGTGATTGCAATATTTGACAGGTGTATAGGATGTAAGAGTAAGCGTGTGGGCTGTTTACAGTCGAGTTTGAAAAGCGGTTTGTTTTTTTTTGCTTTTAAAGGTCAGTTCACTATACAAGGAAAAAAGAGCACAGTTGAGAAGAAGGCTGGAATCTTCAAACAGTAACATGCAAAACTGGGTGAACTGAGCCTTTAAGTCAGTGCTTGTCCTGTGGTTGCTGAAGCCTGTACTCTATCTGAGGGTGAAAAGCCCTTTTGTTTAGCATCACGTCGCTCTAAAAACCACAACACCAGGGGACTTGTTTAATATTCCTCTCTGTACATCAGATATTTTCTTTTTGCATGAAATCAGATATTTGCCCCGTTAATATTCTTCAGCCTCCATTATGCACAAAGAACATTTTATACTTTGACCAAGAAAATGATGCCTGGGAGGCGTTTCACTACAGGGGCTGGAGCCACAGAGAGGGGACCGGGGCTGACAAAGAGTCACAGTGACCCCTGCAGGAGATAGGATGGGGGACTGGTGGGGAACATCAACGGGAGAGAAGCAAAACCAAGAAGAACTTTAAAGACCATCAATATAGAGAATTTCAAGAATAATATAATCCTTTCCTTAACTGAATTTCTGATGAACCATTTGCATTTTTTCTTCTTCTGAATATTAAAAATATTAGCATTTAGTGTATTTTAGAGCAGGTT
Source organism: Lophius americanus (assembly GCA_037951165.1). Lineage (NCBI taxonomy): Eukaryota > Metazoa > Chordata > Actinopteri > Lophiiformes > Lophiidae > Lophius > Lophius americanus. The sequence goes on along the minus strand of JBBDHG010000008.1, from coordinate 7,917,929 downwards.
CTTTTAATTGTGCCCACCTATGCAAAATAAGGAGGACATTTGTTATGCCCTCCAGCCACACTTAAACTAATTTCTCTTTTAAGTAATTCATAATAGACATGCTTGACCCAAACCGTTACCTCTACTCACAGAGGAGTATCTTCAAAAGCCTTTTTTTTAATAAAAAATCTAAGATTAATAATTGCCACACAGAAACAGACACACAATTTACTTTCCACAAATACTATGTGATTGTCAAAAAAAAATAAAAGTTCTACCTCCATTTATTTCCTTTGCTGTTGTAGCGGCTGTGTTTTATAACTATGTGGATAAAACACTCACAACAAACTACAGTGACTCTTGACAGTAAATATCTACAGCTTAGACAGACTCATTATGCATGTCGGTTTTATAAAAAGACGATTATACAAGTGTATTTATGTAATCATCGGATCAAATGCAGAACAGAAGATAACATGACAAAGGGTGAAGCACGTAGGCTGCAAGGAAGAACTCTGCATAAACAGCTTTGTCTCAAGTTTCTTCACTTCTCCCAAACGCTCCTCTTCACCAAAGTCTGATTATTGTTTGTTTGACAAAATTCTACTAAAGAACATGACAGTTACTTCGTCGATTGTCCTTAATGCACCCACTTTTAGCCAAAATGGTGGAAAAGATACTGTAAATAACACCTGTAGGTGCGAATGTGAGAAAGAAGGGTCCTCCTATGTGTCGGCTCTGGATGGACTGGGACCTGTCCAGGGTACACCTTGAGAAAAAGCAGTGTGTTGACTAGATCTGGTGCCTCACACTACCAGATAGAACCATTATTCAGACTAAACCAAAGGTCCAGACCAGATTTCTGGAGGGGTAAAACAGGGGGATAAAGTCCTAAGCGCATAACGCCATACACGTAAAACAGTCTCAAAAATCAACTTTCAATTTGATTTCTGGATTATTTCCTCACAATATAGAAAATAGAAGAAATGTTCAAACAAATGTTAAAGAAAGTTATGAATAAATCCCGCATCCATCCTTCTACTAAAATGTAATTAGTGCTTTCCTGCACCAACATAACCAACAGGTAAACAGACTCAAATGAAAACATAACCTCCTGGTGGAGGTAAAGAAAATGATACACATATTTCAATCCTGTCCGCATAATTACAATTACTCGACAACAGTGTCAGGCAAGAATGCGATTAATTCCACCACTGTTCTCTCTATAATCTCATTTTAGGCATCTGTAAAGGAACTTTTATTCCTCTTTCTTGTTGTTGTATTTTTTTTATGTGAGCGAATGTTTTCCTGCAGTCCAAGACAACATCTGAGAAGAGACTGAGTGAACTCAGCAACTTTTCTTGGCCTTTTTCAAGAGGTCAAAGGATTGCCAAGTCAGATGACCGGCAGCCCCTGCCGGAGCAGGTGTCGGAGCATATTGGCGTGACTATTAATTGCCCACAATCTCCTGCAAAAACACTGGAACCATATTGCCACCATATCATCTTGACAACACATCAGGTATGCAGGGGCCAGGAGTTATGACTGGAGCCTGTGGTGGTGAATTTTCATGATGATTAAAAATAGAAGGGGAAATAATTACAGCACCGCAGTCACCAAAGCCTACTCCATCTGTATGTGTGTGTTGAAGCACACTAACTGCAGCTTTGAGGCGACAGCTGCATGATTCCATTCCAGATGAACTGGGGTAGCAACACCGTTATCTCAAGTCCAATTCTTTGAGGCCTATTGTGTCTGTAAACTGAGCCTGGGCGAAGGATTAAAGTGTCGGCGAGGGTTTAGGGAGGAGGGATGGAGGGAAAAAGCTGTTGCTTCATCTCTGGTGAATAGACCCTAGTCGTGGAGAAGAGAAAATATTAGATCCTAAGGTAGAGTGAGAAACAAGGGAGAGGGACCAGCCTCGACTGACAACAGAAAAAGAAGAAAAATGAAAAAAACAGCCCTTTTATTCTGAATAGATAATGAATATAACAACCATAAGGAGTATTAACCACACCGCCTACACAGACGCCTGGGGAGAGGGGGGAGACATTCAGAAAAAGAGAGGGAATCATTACCATCCCAGCCTTCGCCACGACAACAGTTTGGCAAAAATACTGGCCAATTCTCCCAGGATGCTCGGCTCACCTCATCTGGTAGGATTTATCGTCCAGTGATGAAATGAGGAGTAACAGCCCGAATCTCCAGCTGAGAGGGTTTAGATTTCACGCCTGGTGCTGCTGGATGACAAGGACTAACAGCATCGGCAGACGTATTGGTACAAACAATATTGTGGATTCTACAATTGTTGGGATGAATATATGAGCGTGAAACCAGTATCTGATGTGATTGCCAATATTACACTGATAGACATTCACATCTCAGACAGCTCAAGGCTCATTTAGACTCCATCTACTTATTAAAAAAGGTGTCAGTTTCAGATGTTTTATCCGTCAATTCCCCCTTTCTTTCATCAGAACATAACATTGACGTTGCTAAATCCTGAAGATGGCATTGAAGAGTCGAAGATTTCGCCAATGAAAATGCCGATGGTAGTGGAGTTCATCATAATACACCTTGTAAATAAACTAGGTTTACGCTGTTGTCTCTTACAGCAATGTATTATCAATGAAAAGGCCCCAGTTCCCAATTGAACTCCTCATCTTAAATGTGAAGTTATTTCCGAAAAAGTGTTTTTCATTAGAAAGAAGAAAACGCTTTAGTGAATAAAATATGGACAATTAGAGTAAAACGTGATATAGATAAGATAGAGCTCCTCGGATCAATTCATAAGCTCCAAATTTGGACTAAATCGGACCAACGTTTATGAAGTACAAAAAACAGTTGAAAATACACAACCTTTTCCAGAAATCAATTCAGTTCTTCCTTACACTAACATCGTTGAGGGTATAACTTTCAAAATGATCCATAAAATTGTTTTTGAGTTATTGCGTTAACATGAAGGATCTGCTGCAGTGGTGGCGGTGGACACGGCAATGACGAGTCTATTATATCCCAGACTTTTCGAAATGTCTTCCTAATCATCTCATTCACATGTCTCATCACATTTGTAGCTTGAGTTATTGTTTCTCTGCCCCAATGATTTCAGTGGTAGCCTTTTGCTCTATTTTATCCATAACTGTGAGCAAGACCCTGAACTCCAATTCCTTACTGGGCATTTTGTCGGGGCTGTCCATTGCTCCTACAAAAGTGCGGAAAATGAATCTCATATATTGTTCTGTTGTCCATGTACTGTGTATAGCAAAAAGTGATAATAAAGAGTTATATTATTATCCTAAAAACTTTAACACTGAGCATGATTGACTCTTAAATGCTGCTTGTCTTCCACACTCTTGAAGCTCAAGGAAATGGAATATGAAGAAACATTTCACCAAGGAAGTTGTTACAACTTCTTAAATATCTATTAAAAAGAACTTAAAATTTTTTTGTAGGCATAAACAAGTTCAACCACCCTAGTTGTGTATCTGTATCAGAAAGAGAAGAAAAATGAAAAAAACAGACCCTTTGTGTGTGTGTATCTGAGATAACACTGACGCAGCACGATTTAACAAGTAGAATCAAAAGTTTTATTAAATATGATGGAACTAAGTGTTTCGCCTCTGAATTCTATTTTTAACGTACTTCCAGGCCTCCGTAGTAATGCCCTCTGCTAGATAACCTTCTAATTGCTGAATTGAAGAGGATCCTGAATGCAGATTGTATCTAGCTTCCATGCTTGTTAAATCATGAATATGTCGGGGACATTATTATTATTATTATTATTATCGTGATCATTCATTTGAGGTCAAAAATTATTTGATGGATTTTTCAAATTTTAAAATCATTTAAAATGTTATACCCAAGAACTTGATTATTTTTTGGAAAGGTCTGTTGTATATTTCCGACACTAGGGGGAACTTTATCTCCAAACATTTTTTGGACATAACTTCACAACCAGTGGTCCAATTTAGACCAAAATTGGTACATGTGAATCAACTTGAAGAGATCTGTCTTGTATATTTCATATTTTTCTCTAATAGTTCATATTTTTCTCTCGAGGGGTAATATTTTTACAGAAAAAACAGAGTTTTCTTGACACATGTCCTTAATTTCTGGTCTAATTTAGTCCAGTGATTATTACTCACCATTAATGAATCATCATGTCATCTTCTACTCTAACAGTTCATATCGTACATACTGGGGAAGGTTTCTCTTCACATTTAATTTGAGGAGTTCAAGCTAGAGTAGGGGATTGGTAGCATTAGGGGACATACCCTTGCTGTCAGGGATGACACACCATCCATTCAAGTGAAATTGCTTCGCTATTGGCCGCTGCTGCATTTTTACCCCGTGCACGAGACCATTTTAATGTTGCATTTTTTTTTAGATCACAGCCCCTTTGACTTTGCAGAAATCAATCACGCCACTGTGGCTCCTCCCTGTCGAAAAGAAACTTTTCCATCCGGAAATAAGCCCTCAGGCTGTTGTTACTCTGCCGGTTTGATGTTCTTTGCATCGCACAGCAACAATAACAACCTGCCTCTCTGTTGAGTCGAGCCCACAATGCCCCTCCTGCAAGTCTGACCTCCACACATTCACTCAGACGAGCAACATTTTGCTCTTGCAGCTGAAGGAAAATAAATACATTCCATGGAAGGTTTTGAAAGTTCAGTAGCATATATTTTATCAGTGTCTACTTTAGTTGAAAAAAGATGATTTACTTACTCAGAGTGGGGCATCCTTTACTGCAGGAAGAAAGGCTAAAACGAGGTAGTCGCAATGAAGATTTTATGTACGTCAAAGAGTCAACGAATTTCGCCTCTGCATTAAAACATTTATGAAATCCCAACTTTAAAAAACAACAATTGGGATTTAAAGCAGACCCACACTGGCATAAACTCCCCATCAAATGGGAATACCAGGAAACGTTGCAAGATTATCTAATGATGTATTCTAATAAATATGTAATATAATGAAGGTTTTTTGCTGCAATTAAGTTTTTTATTATAATTTACATTTTTTATATGGTTTATTTTTTTGTGGCAGCCATAAAAGTTTTGTCATCATCGCTGGAGCGGAACTGTAATCTGGACTTTCACAGCAGACGAGTGCACCGATAGCTGGCGACCTCTCTGCTGTGTGTCAATCATGTCTTCTGAGCAACTGTCGAGAAATGAGTGGCAGCGTCCTGCAGACAATAATCCTCTACCAAATAAACCCTCTGAAAAGAAATCAGTTAAGACATCATGTTTTATTCATCCTTTTGCAACATGATGCAAGCTGAAAAAAACATTCATCCGTGAGTGGCTAAAATGTATGTTGTCGTTCCCCAAAGGATTTTTTTTTGTTTTGTTTTGTTTTGTTTACAAAATTGTTCTAGTTAGATTTATTGAATCATGATTTAATCCGTTATTGAGAGCAATAGTACATTCATGTACAGTCGTTATCATTGGACAAATATGTACTGATTTTGGAATATTCTCACTAACGATACCTTGACTACCTTCAACCACCTTTGGGTCCATACCTTATTCACTGGCGAGACATTTTTACACAGGATGGTAAAAAAAACATCAAAAAAACACGCATGAGTCAGGTCAAGTTTCAACAACGGAAAATAGGTACCCATTAGCTCTGCATCTATTTGATGTGATACGAGAGTAACTCATTGAAAGGAGGAGAGCATAGATGGCTTCAGATGAAGAACAGCTTTGGTGAGTCTAATTTTAAGTATCATAAAGAGCTGTTGAATTAAGGTTGTTTTTACTCTGTCACTGTCTAGGCAAACAGAGAAGGCCTCGCTAGCCCTGATGGTCTGCCATGGACGAGGGCAACCCTACGTAATGTGAATGGGCAATTATGTCTTCAAATCATAATCTGCTTACTTCTTACTGAAAGATAATTTTGTCCAGATTTTTGTCTCCTCTGAGATCATCTGAGAAAATATTCGGTCTCACGGCATCTGTACAGGGCAAATCTATGTAAGTGAACATGGTGTGTTCAGGGACAGTGGTGAGCAAACACTCCGGGTAAAGAAGCAATTTAGAATTATTCATATCAAATTATGCCACCCAGAGGTTTAAATATCTATTTTTGATTATTTTCTATTAAATACACCAACAGCTGCTTTCCCATAACTTTTAAAAGCAAATCCGCCATTAACGTCGTCCCTGTTGAAGTACGCAGTGGTTTCAGAGAGTGTCAGTAATGACGAAAAGGTTTTCAGGCATTTTGTAGGGTCTGTTTTGCAGGAGAGGGCTCGTTCAGGCTTCTTTGAACATAGATATATCTGTAGAGGGTCCTTGAGCTGTGTTGTGCATGTTTTTGTAAACTTGTTATCAATAGAAACTATCTGAACCAGAAATTGTTGAGAGCCATTTCATCCCATATGCATAATGATAGTCTTCAAAAACTCAATGCCACTTCACCACGCCGTAAATACTTCCACTAAAAGGAACTCATAACTAATGCTGAAGCAGCAGAGTGAATATGTATGAATAGGGGAGAAAATTTGAAAATGAACAGAAGATAGAAGGTGCCTGTGATTACTATCAGAATATTTTATTTACACGTTTTAGAAGAACTTTTGAAAAGTTAAATTTGATTATGGATGATATTTTGTGAAACTCAGGTTCATTCTTTAGAAAGAAAACTCAACATTATGCAAAGGAAATTGGGATTTATCATTCATCACCATCAACCAGTAGATAACTTTTGCAATTCGTGCAGGGGAAGCTCTTCTGTGGCTTCTGACAACACACCTATGAAAGAGCCTTGGAAACCATTGACCATGGCCTGGTTCTTCAGTATTCCTTCCTTAGACCACTTTGGTAGGTACTTAACACCATAGGTTGGGAATCCCCAACAAATCCCACTGTTTTGGAGATGCTCTCACCCAGTTATCGAATCTTTGAATTTGGTTGAAGTTGCTCAGATTCCCAAGCTTGGTTATTTTCTGGCTTCCAATTCTTCAAATACAAGCAGAAAACGTTCTCTTGATTCCGCCCACAGACAGGTGCCGTTCTAATGAGATATTCAATGTTTTCCTGAATTCATGACCAAACTTCGGAGTCATGTTTCTAAGGAAAACTACAAGAAATATAAATTTGTAGAATATTCAAAAAAGGAGTTTGGTGCAGGTTTAATATAATTTGCAAGATATAGTCCGTGCATAATACTGCACATTACAATCAAGTACTTAAGTGTTGCCTTTAGAATTTAGAAAGCTTTTGTTTGGATTCTGTCCATTTCTATGGTTAATATTTTAATATAGGCTCATTTTGTGAGCGGAATTAGACTCGGATTAGGGTGTCGGGGCATATATATATTTATATATATATATATATATATATATATATATATATATATATATATATATACATACACACAGAGGAAGCACATGCTCAGTCCAACATTTTAACTGAACATTGCCATTGTCGCGATACTCCACATCTCTAACTGGACTGTTAATGTTATCTTGAACCAGCTCACGTAAAGAAAACTTCATTTAAATCTGATTAGTTCTATAGCCCTCTAGTCAAATTTGTTCACATCAGTATTACCTGTACTATGTGTTTAGCACTGACGGGGGGGACATTAACATGATATCACACTCAACTGAAAAAGTGAACATGGTGTACTTAAAGGGAGACAAATCGTTGTGTTACAACCCTCCCAAACACCAGCATCTTCATACTCTGTGTGTTAAGTCACTTAACCTTTCAATCTGTATTCCTTCCAGTCAATCATCATTCAGCAGTTCATTCCAGCCAATCTTGAACACCCGATTGCGGCACGCACTTCTACTCGGCTCCTTTTTCCCTCATTATGTGACCTATCCTCTTATATGTCTGTCGATTATTTTTGCCTGTTTTGAACAGTTCAAATTTTTTATTTCTCTCCCTTATCTTTAATTCACTTTGAGTCAGAGTTAGTCCACTTTGGCTCCACGGCAAGCAGCCTTTTTAGAACAAATGTATTTTGGGGGAAAAGGCAGAAACACGTGATGAAAGATCCTGACAGCTTTTTATTCTACAACAATGCAGGTGATTAGGGAAATAACATCAACCCTAGTGTCTCTGTATTTAAGCAATTAATATTGACTCTATATATTTTCTTTTTGGAATGATTCTCGTAAATGAGCTTCAGATAACCAAATCAACAGGACACACAGCTTGTTCAAATGTTGCTTTTCATTTACCAGTCGCTCTGCTGTAAGTTTATTTTCCTATTTGGCGTATGTGCACACAGACTCCTCATCATGTCGTCTTAATGTTCATTTTAATTGGCAGTTTGCTCCCTGGCTACAGATGAAGCGAAGAGCGTCAGGCTGAATGTTTGTTTACATCATTAAAGACACATGAAAAGATATAAAAATGGAGGCTAAACAGAGGGAGAGGCCAAAGATCACTTGCATCTCTCCTCCACTGAAATAGTTTCTCACCTAAACATACACAAAAAAAACTATAAAAAGAATAAAGAATATACATGGAAGGAAGGATTCAATTAAAAAATGAAGAATTTCCTCACTAAAAAAATGTATTGAAAAATTGGCTGATGAAATAAATCCTGTCTTCTGATCATTGGAAGAATCACAAGAATCAACTCGAGGAGTTTCATTTGTCTGTCTTAGATGAATGGCTTTATTACAGACAGATTTTTTATAACAGAGAAAATCTCGGCAAACTCAGGTGCGAGTCTCTTCCTGGAATCTTCCCATAGAAATCGAGCAAGATCATTATATGCTAACAATGTCAGCGCCAATCTACCAGCTGAGGCTGACAGTTATGTCCAAAAAACAGTGTTTGTTCATTATATAAAGCTACCCTTAATGAGTAAAGTATTAACTATTAGTGTAAAAAACCGTAGACATCACAGATCTCCTCAAATCGATTCATATGCACCAAATTTGGCCTAATTTGAACCAATTGCTGTGAAATTATTTTCTTGACTGATGAGTTATTTCCGGGTCAATTCTGCTTTGGTTCGCTGGTTTAATTCTCCCTTCTCTATTTATCCTGTTTTACTGTGAAAGCGTTGATCCTTGTTGTTTTGATTAACTCTAAACTTCCTGTTCTAGTTTTTTTGATCTATTTAACATTATAGTCCCTTTCTTATTTTTTGTGTTAAATTTCTCCTCCTCCTCCTATTTATCTGTTATCTTTGTGTGTTTCACTTGTGTTCCTTCTCCCTCTCTGTGTTTATCTGTTCCAGTACTGTTTCTATTCTCCTCTTGTGTTCATTATGTTCACCTGTGTTTCCCCTCCAGCTGTGTCTCATTGTCTCGTTAGCTCAGTGTATATAGTCTGTGCTCACCTTTCCTTCTGGGCCAGTCGTTATTGGCTTGTCGTCACATGTCCAAGCAAGTCCAAGCAAGTCCAAGCAAGTCCAAGCAAGTCCAAGCCAGTCCAAGCCATTTCTTATTGTTTACAAACGGTTGCTGAATTGGACTGATCTTGTTTTTGACCATCTACCTGTTTATGGACTTTGGATTCTGGGCTTTTATTAAATCGGCTAACTACACCTTCTCTCTCCCTACCTCTGCCATTGTGTGTCAGGGTTTTCAACTTTGCTCTCGGCTCAGTTCCTGACAGGACAAACTGGCCAGACGGACACATTAATGGACCATGAAGTTTTTTCTTGTCATATTCCCTTGTCTGCTTCTATGGGGAGTGGAAACTAACTCCTCATGAAGATGTACTACTAGCTGCCCTCCGTATTTCTCGAAGGGAGGTTTCAGCTAAGTGGTGGCACAGAAGCTCATTGCCAGAGTGGCTCAGGACTTTTTATGCTGAACCCAGAGTCTATGCCAGCATGGGCTCTGCCTCAGCCTACAAGTTAAAGGCTAGCTACCAGTTGCCGCCGTCCCACGGAGGGGTCTTTTCTTGCTTGCCAACTCCTGGTCGCCAGCCTTCTGCTCGACCTCCATAGGGTCCTCGCCGGTTTTCTGCTCGACTTCTGGAGGGTCTTGCCGCCGGGCTCGTGCTTGGCCTCCGGAGGCTCTTTACGGCCTTAGCTGCTGGACATACAAAGAGTGAACCCTTAATTATTCAGCAGCCTCCTTCAGTGGAGGAATATACAACAGACTTTTCCCAAAATCAACCTAGTTCTTCCTCATACTAAGGTCTCGAGGGTCAAAAAATGTAAATGATCTATAAAAAAAATGTGTTATCCCGTTAACACAAGGCATCCCTGCTGACTGTGGTCATGACAAGTCCAAAATATCCTTGATTTTTGTGGGCAATTTAAAGCTTTATTTCAAGTAGGGCAATGTATCATTAGATGGATGGATGGAGGAGTAGATAATTAGACGAACAGATGAGTTGAAATCATTTTTATAACTCAACAACAAAACACTGTAAGATTAAAATAATATCAGATACATGCAGCAAATATTTATTTGTCTTTATATTTTGTGTTTTTTGAAAAAACAATTTCAAAAGTAGAATTTCACTTTTTTGTACTTTTGGGTGCAAATGTGCACTGTAAAAACAATATCGACGATGAACTGAACGAAATTACATAAATTAATAACCTTTAAACTTTTTTGATTCTAACTTAAGTCATGAATACTTAATTTAATTGAGTTTTTTTTTAATTGAGTTCATCAACAATTCTCTTTTTACAGCGACCCTAAGCCAGTGGTTCTCAAACCTTTTTAAACCCCCAATGGTCCCCCTTGGCCCCAACAGAATAGGCCAAGTTTAAAATTATTATTATTTATTTATATATTTATTTATTTGAAATAACAATAAATTGATTGAGGTTTAAATCACATAATAACCACATAAAATGCAGTATAGAAAATAATATAGAAAAGTGCAGCTTTCATTATCACTTAGCATCAAATAACATCAAGAATGAATTCATATTTATTTACTTATGTCTTTCATACTTCTTCTCATCCAGTTTAAATAATTAGTGAACAATTTTGTTACAACTATATTCTTAAAATAATGTTATCTTTGAGTAACAAACAAGCCTGAGGTGGGTCACCACTGCAAAATTGTTATTAATCAGCTATATATTCTTTAAATTGATTTGTTTCACATATCCTGTCTACTATAACACTGCTAGATATGCCTTATTAATGCAGATATCATTGTAGTTAACTGAATTCAATCTTATCTTGATTACTGTTTTGCATGAACACGTTATGTAGAATACATTGTATTTATATTCAGACTGACCTCACTGATGAGAGGTCATTTTCTTTGGCCATGGTATGAGAAAGTAATTCTACATAAGGTTTTACTATTATGCCTTTTATACTTATCTCCCTTTTTGACCGCCAAATTGGCGGTCAAAAAGAGTAACCAGATTCTCTGCTCATCCTTTCATGCAAATTAGTTACTAGTACACCCGGAAGGGTATAAAAAAGGGACGACGACTTGCGTCTTCACTTTTTTACTCTTTCTCTTGCTGTACTCTTCACTTTTTTACTCTTGCTCTTACTATCCTCTTCACTCTTAAACTCTTCATTTTGCCATTTTCCTTGTTCCTCTTTCAACTCAGATTTTATAAAACCTATGTAATATGACCTCATAAATCGTATATCCCGAATGTAAGGAAATGTGAAACTTCTGTTTACACAATACTGTAATTTTGATTGAATGACAGTCTTCTCTATACTCTGATGATTCAAATATTGTTAGTATATTGACTGCAATGGAGGAATTGCCTGACATTTCTAGCCTTGAATATTGTCTTATTTACTTGTGAGCCTTTGTAGACATTAGGGAGTCCATTCCATAAACATTTTGTTAATTACATTAAAAAGAGGAAATCGAAAATAAACCCTGGAGCTGTTTCGGAAACATCATATGATCAGAAGATTTGAAGACCCAGTTAAGTAAAACAATCACTCACCATGTAAGGACTTCAGGTGAAGGAGTGAGACTTGAAACCGGGGCAAGAAATCCTCACTCTTGTCTATTCACTTTTGTGATATCTTTATAAATAGATAAATTCATAATGTTTGTTTTTGGAACAAAGCATTTTGAGACAATGCTATCTCAGCAATGTTTAATATACTGCCGACCAAAAACGGCTTAACTTTTCAAGGGGGATATTTGACAAAAGACACAACTTTTTAACACAAAGGACCAGAAAATATCAGTGTGGTGATGAGGGATGGAGCAGCTAATTGTGTCCTGGGAGACAAAGAAGTAGAAACTTCCTCTTGGTTATCTGCTTCCTTCTGAGATGACGGTTAGCTTGGAGTTTCGTCTTTGAAAGAAAAAAAAAAAAAACTTGTTCAAAGGAAATGAAGGTGTGCAGAGGCGCAAGGACGCTTATCCACCTTTCATGTAGCCAACAAAAGGAAAAAATCTCAGCTGGAGCTAATTACAACCAAGGTGTTGAAAGAGACCGAAAAGAAAGAGAAAATCCCTCTTTTTTTTCTTACCTGAGAGGAGGTGGAGAGGTCAAGTTCTCCCCTTGAAACTCAATCCTGTGGCGGGAGAGAGGGTGAGGTTGATTTGATGGGTATGGTTGTGATTAGTGGACGCTGGTCATTGTCCTCTCACTGCCAGAGAATGAAAAATGTTGAACTCACAATCAAATGAAAGCCAAGTGCCCTCAGAGCTTCTCTTCCCCTCCTCCTGAGAACAATCCGAGCGCCACATGTTCGTTCAAGCAGCACCGAAGTGGTTTAACCTTATGTGATTCTGTGACTTTGACATTTTTGAGACAAATAAAGGCAGGAAATGAATCAAAGAGAAAGCGGGAGCTTTTCCAGGCACTTTCTGACTATTATTGTACGTAAAAATGGGCAACAATCTAATGTCTTTATTTCTCTGGATGATGCCATTTTTCACAAAACATGGTAAAAACATGGTAAAATGAAGGCATGGGCCATGAATGAACCCATCAAACACCAGTGCAAATCTAGATATATCTTTTTATTGGCTGCTATATCCAAAAAGGTTGTTTTCCCATTTCTATTAGTTAGTGCAAAAAGTATAGAATGGATTTCCATTAAACTTGGTAGGAGGAAGGGTCTTAGGTCAGAATGAATCCAATTATAGTTTGGTGGGGATCCATATTAAGGGGGGATCACTTCTTTCAACATCGCGTGAGGACGTTTGGAAAACTGTTCTTTAATTTTCTCAGAAAATGACACAAAGATCTCAATGAAAAATACTTTTTAAGGGGATAGTGTGGAGTTTAGTTTGGATTCAAATAAAGATCTGGATGCACCAGAATATGTTGTTTTCATTATGTTTTGAATAAGGCCTTATGGATTGAGATATGTGCATCGCTGGTTACTTCTACAATGCCCACAGGATAACTGTTACTCAGAGCCTCAAGAGGTCTGGGGGTTGAAACAATCTGAAATTTTCTCAAACTTTAAATGGCTAAGAAGCCGGACTTCCTGGCTTGGAGCCTAGCATGTTACAAATGAATTTGCAAATCAGTACACACTTCGTGTCTGGATTTATTACTTGAATTGATATCACATTAGACACTCTCTGCAAAACTATTCAACTTAATGCTGAACTTAATCAACATTAGTCTTTATATTTACATATTTGTAAAACAGTAGAAATACACTATAAAAAATATGATATGATTGCGTTTAGTTTGACTTTATTCAAAGTTAAAGTCAGACTAATCTTAAGGTAATCATTGGATTTGAAGAGAGTATGTTTGTGAAGTTGCTCATGAAAAGAGCTCCCCCTAGTGAGTAAAATTAAAGATAGAACTCCTCAGTTTGATTCATAAACCAAAAATTTGGATTTAATCGGACCAACAGTGTGGATGGGATATGTAACCCAGGTTACCAACATCCAATAATAACTGGCCTCCAACATATACATTTGTGGGACACACTACATCCTCTTCAACTATATTTCAACCAAAAGCAATTGTTGAAAAGGCCTATTGCTAACATATGAGTGAGCACTATTTGTTGTTTCAGTGTTATTAGCTTCTGCTTGCTTGCTGTTAGCAGTGTTAGCCTAATTTCTTGGCTATCATTAGCTTCAGCTAGTTAATCCTCAACAACACTTTGATGAGGGCAAACAGATTTTATTTCATTGTGTTCTATTGGGACATTTTAGGAATTCCCTTTATCTCAAGTATTGTTTTGTTTCATTCTTTTGTTTGAAAGGTTGGTTTATTTTTATAGCCTTATTTATAAAGGTACCAACTTGACTGATTTTGATATGGAATAATATTGAGCAGCGGCGATTGATGAATGGATAGATTATAATTTTGCTTTTTTATCCTATATAGGTCAGTATTTTTTTAAGTGGTATGCTGAATTGATAATCTTCATTAATGGCAAGGGACCCAACTGAATCTTCCTGCCACAGTGTGTGTTAGGCTGAACTTTTCTTCTGATGTCTTTGCAAAAGCGTTTGGCTAGGGAAAAAAAATACATTATTACTTGCATGCCTGAATTATTTATTATGTATGTATTCATTATTATCATACACATTCTTTCAAATTGATTTCTCGTGTCCTGGGTGGTGTTTTGCTTACCTTGAGCTGCCAACCGAACAACCACTACTGTTTGTCAATTGTAATGAACCATTGATTATATTCTAAATTCAAAGCATAATTCAACTACCTACTGGTTACAGATGTCTAAAGCAGTGTTTTCTTTTTAAAAAAAAGACGAATAACATTTGGTCCGAAGAACATTTCCCCCCTTGCAATAAGGTTTAGAAGGGTATACTGTTTGAAAATTAGTTATGAGTTATTCATTGAGTTAACACAAGCAATATGCAGCAGACGTGACGATTCCATAATATCCCCGACTTTTGGGGGGATAAAGTGAACAGCACAACAATGATGCTTAGTGTATTTTGTGAAATGTTTTTTAAATTTCACAAAAGCCAAATAGCAAAAGGGAAAATTAGTTCTTAAACCTATTGAACTTTCATTCTGAAAATGAGGGCTGATGAATGTCAGCAGGGTGACCCCAGTGGCTCCACCTCTTTACATCATCCAAATCATCCAAACTATGCCTTCTCTTTTGTTGTACATTTTGATAATACCCCGAAACAGAAAAATTAGGGACTTTGCAGTGTTTAATTGAGAAGAATTTGTCAAAAACTTGTCCCCAGATATTTGTAGTATCCCAAATATTACAAGTAAGAGGTCAAGGATACCAGTGGCTGAAATGGGCTGCTGCCTAGGGCGGCTGGGCTAAGCCTCAGAGATAAGGTGAGGAACTCAGACATCTGGAGGGAGCTCTGAGTGGAGCCGCTGCTCCTGCGTGTCAAGAGGAACCCTTTAAGGTGTTTCGGGCATCTGATCAGGATTCCAGCAGAATGCCTCCCTTTGGAGGTTTTCCAAGCATGTCCAATTGGGAGGAGACACAGAAATCACTGGAGGGACTATGTATCTCATCTATCGTGGCAGCGCCTCAGGCTCCCCCACAATGAGCTGGAAAGTTTCCGGGGACAGGGATGTACTGGAAAACCCTTCGTAGCTTGCTATCAATACCACCTGACTCCAGATAAGCAGAGAAAATCAGTCAATCAATCACACAATGATTGATATAGCGTAGTGTTATTTTCATCAGCTGAGCCATTAATATCTTTCAGGCGAGCAGGTTGAGACTTGTTCTTGATGATATTTTTATAATTCATATTGTTTTGGACAGATCAATGATCAGGACAACTGCAAAGCCATATCCAACAAAAACTTGGTAGAGGGGAAGGACAAGGTCCAGGAAATCCAAACCAATGTCTATATTGCTCTTACAGGTACTTGCTAAGCACCCTGTCCTGGGGTGGGGGATGGGGAACTGAAGGTACGGCACTATAAAACTGTTAATGACAAACTAGTTACTGCTCTTTTGGACAGTGGTAGCTTCGTGTCTCTTATTAGGCAGGATCTGGTGCTAATTAGCTGTGTTGATTACAACAGACAAGAAGACGTTCTGTGTGGTCATGGGGATCAGCATCCTTATCCCACAGCTGAATTAACTGTTACCATTGATGAACAGCCTTACCTGTTGACTGTTGGTGTGTGGTGGAGAAGTTGCCTGTTGCTGCCCTCTTGGGATTAGGACTCACTGATACTCTTTGACTTTCTTCTGGAAAACCAGCCAGCATACACTGGCTATGGGGGAAAGGGAAAGTCAACGTTTCTTGTTGAGTGTTCACTCATGCCCAAGAGATATCTGGTGTTCAACCGCTCCCAGAAGTAGTCTGTGTGAGGGTGGCACAAAGGGCCCAAGAAAGTCCCATCGCCAACGGCGCTTTGAAAAGTAGTTAAGGTCAGTGGAGCCTGGAACAATGGGTTATTTGTCAAATGAAATGGGGGCAGTATCTGATAATGTTTTTGTGCTACAGAGGGAGGAGGAAAGTTTGAAAATCTTTTTGCTAAGGTAACTGTGGAGAAAAAAAGAAATTGTGTGGGTAGGGAAAGGTTTATTATGGAGAAAGAGGGGTTGTACACTGTTGATAATGGCCACAAATGCATTGAAGTCCCTGCTAGCTGTAGATAACTTGTCATGCACCTGGCGCACAACACTCCCATGATCAAGACAACTGTGCCACCACAAATCTTATCGGCGGATCAGTTCAGCCTTCTATTGTCCTTCAATGTACACAGACATTCAGAAATATTACACTTCATGCCAAACATGTCAGAAAACATGCACTATCCGCAGGTGCGACTTCTTGGCTGCAGAAAAAGCCAAGAAAGCCAACAATTTTGCCTTTTGTTTTTAGTCGTTTGCTTTTCGACTTTCGTCGATTTTTCGCTGTTCAGCTGTACTGCGTATTCTGAACTGATTGTTTATGGAGCATCACAACCCTGAGCTCCATAACGGCACTCCAACCTTTTTCTTTGTCCGAACCAGCTTTTAAGAGTAAATTTTTTAATCCCTCTGCATTCTAGGACTGTCAGCATTGCAAAGGCCAATTTCCTTTAGGAGTCCAGTGAGGACTGCGACTCTCCCTGGAAATCAGTTTGCACGCTGGAGTACTCCAGCGTGCAAACTGATTCCAGTTCCTGCTCCCATTTTTGTATCCTGCAACAAGGACGATCGGTAACAGGTCCGTCTCTTGTTCAGCCGGACGTGTGTGAGCAGCAACCTCCATACGACAGTGACGTCCTCATGTGACCTTGAGAAGTTGCCTTTCTTCCAGCGAGAGGTAACTGCCTGATCGACTGAAGCACCCGATCCATGGACATGATTGTTGACCAGCACAAGTAAGATCGTTCTATCACGCTCATTCATCTGGGGTTGATGCATAAAATCTAAGTCACATTAAATTTTATTGTGCCTTTAGCAATGATTAATCTCCAGAGAATTCAAAACCCTCAATAATTCCTCTCTATCACCATTACCTAGTTCTCAAACTCTCAACTTTTGAACCATCGGTCCACAAGCACACACACCCACATGCACACATTTTAAGCATAGCAGGTGTCCTGTCTTTCATTCTTGCAGAGAAATGAGAGTGCTTTGTAAAAGAGTTCATAACTTTCAGATGTGAGAATTTTTAGTCAATGAAATTAAGAATTGATTAATTCTAGGTTTCATATTTTCCTAAATTAACTTTGGGTGGTGCCCCTATTCAATTATTTTCGAGGTAAAACGTAGATAACCTGCTATACTGGCAAGAACTTGGACCGTTGGCTGCTGTTTATGGCTTTTTGCCTACCAGGGAGTTCCCAGGGCATCAACAGGTTTCTCACCATTTGAGTTGTTATATGGCTGGGATGTGCAGCGGCCATTGGATCTACTCCAAACGGTTTGGAAAGTGGGGCGGCAAATTAAGAGGAGATGCAGATGGGACTGGAGTCCCTTACTATAATGACTGCTCCTAGGCTGGTACATATTGCACCAGAAAAAATATCACAACCACCTCAGGTCTTCAAGGCGATTCCTTCGTTATTTTCTACGAGTCCTTGGAAGACCACCCTAGTGAATCATGTAATTTGCCTCAAAGGTGGATGACCAATTCCTCAATGTCCAATGTGGTAAAACTGGAACAGGAGATTGAGGAGATGCTGAAGTTTAGAGTGATTGAGCCTTCCAACTCAGAATGGTGCAGTCCAGTGGCCATCATCTTCAAGAAGGATGGCCCCCCTTTGCATTGATTTCAGGAAGCTCTATGCCGTCTCAGAATTTGATGCTTACCCTATGCGAAGAATCGAGGACCTACTGGACAAGATCAGAGCTGCCAAGTACATCACAACCCTTGACCTTTGCAAGGGATTCTGGTAGGTGCTACTGGAGGAGTCAATCCGACCATACACAGCATTCCAAACGCCCGCCGGCTCTTCCAGTTGACTGTAATGCCTGCCACCTTCCAGCAACTGTAGCGCTGCGTACCTGCATGATGTGGTGATCTTCAGCAACACCTGGGCGGAGCATGTTCAGTATCTGTCAATGATCCTAGGGAAGAACCAAAAGGCTGGGCTGACACTTGACTCCTCTAAGCGTGAGTGGGTACAGCGAGAGACATGGTACCTTGGTTACCAGTTAGTCATGGAGATATGCATTTGCAAATGGATAAGATGGAAGCTATCCAGAACTGCCCTCGACCACAAACCAAGAAGGAAGTACGGTCCTTCCTGGGTCTGATTGGCAGGTACAGATGGTTCGTGCCGCAGTTCGCATCTATCGCAGCACAGCTCACAACTCTGACCTGCAAGGACAAGAAAAAAAACAAGTAACTTGGTCAGATGACTGTGGAACAGCCTTCAGCAGCCTGAAAACCCAAATGTGTTCTCCCCCTGTCTTCAAGTGTCCAGTCTTCAACAGAAGATTTTTGGTACAGGTGGATGCATCAGCAGTCTGTCTTGGAGCAGTCCTGGCCCAAGGAAACCCCGAAGAAAAACACCTGGTTTTGTATCTAAGTCGCAAGCTCCTACCACGTGAGACCAGGTATTTTACGGTGGATAAAGAAGGCTTGGCCATTAAGTGGGCACTGGAGTGTCTGCGCTACTACTTGCCTGGACGAGAGTTTGACCTGGAAACTGACCTGGCTCTCCCCTGGATCAACAGTATGAAGGACCAAAACAGTCGCCTTAGCCAATGGTATCTCTCTCTGTAGCCCTTCAAGTTCACCATTCAGAACCAATCCAGCGACGCCAATGTGGTGGCAGATTACCTTTCCAGGATGCCGTATAATGCCATCCTCCAGTATACATACACATACACACATAACGCTGATGTGCCACTGATTGTGGTCAACAGCTCACATATGCACACATAGCACACACGCATACTGCCCCCGGCCACTGACTCTGGGCAACAGCGCACCAACACATACATTGTTTCACTCCCTTCCGTGTTTGCCGAGTAATTAAAACTTCTTGCCATTATTTCTCTTCCCAATCGTTTCAGCAGATGAAACACACTGAACGTTCACCCTGCTGTCTTCCAAAGATAAGTTTGACGGGCAAACAGGGGCGTAACAATTTCAACTGTTAAGTAGGCCGTTTTCGCGCACTTGCCGATTTATGTGAGCAGCGATATTATGTTTATTAATTTATTGGAGAATTATCTATGTTTGGTTGGGTGAAAGAGTGTGGTCAGAGGGGAAAACATATTATGTGAATTATACCAAAGCCTTAGCAGCTACAAATGTGTTTATTGATGAGAAATAACCCCTCCCCCATGATGCATGGGGGAGGGGTTATTAGTTTAAAGGGGGCCATCTTGGCTCTGGTAAATGCGGTCTTGATTTGGTTACAGAGAAGGTAACAACTTTTGACTGTTTAGACAGCTATTTTAATTGTATTATTCCCCCTGCCTTGAATTTTGTTGAGATATTGAAGCACTCCATCTAGTCGTGTTTCGTGATTTTCTTTGTATATAGTATTTTTACTTTTCCCTGTTTTGCAAAAATTTTTCCCCCTTTGTAAATATTTTCACAATATTTAAGAAGAACCCTGCAAAACTTTGTAAGTTGAGTATGAGTATGGGCTCCACAAAGTGCCTTCCTAGTAATCACATTGAATGATATTCAACATTGCATGAGTAATACCCAAGTTGTAATAACAAGGATTAATTATTAAAATAGCCGTGAGGGCAGCAGCTAATGGTAGTGATCAGTGCTAAGAACGGTGAGACAGCCACTGAGGTCAGTGCAAATCCTCCACCGCAGAAGAGAGACAATCCACACAGTGAGTCATTATGAGTAAAGACTGTCATGTACAATCGTTTGGGACGTTGAGAACATTTGAAAGCCTTTGCCCCCCTTGAACTGGTAGACAAACAGAGTCAGTTTGACCGTAAATAAACCTCCACCTCTTCACTTCTCCACTTCCATTGACAAGAGCCGGCGACAGATGATAGGGCTCAGCTCTCTATTATCTGAATACAGAGACTTTCTGAAAGTCACCTTCATCATTTTCTCTCCACATAGAGCTCTTTAAAATGACCTGTAAGCCCTGTTTCTACTCTAAACTTCACTGAAAAAGACATAACAGCCTTGCTTTGTTGTGCGTTAGTTCTTCCAAGTCTGTCTCGAGGGATGTTTGACTTTCAGATGAAACATTGTTTCAACACAAAAAATAGCTGCATGTGTTCCCTCTTCCACGAATTTAGTTTATTATGGTTTTACTTTTAATTCAGCATCTCTTTTTTGGAGAAGGTAAGGAATTCTTATGTCACCCTATCTGACACAACAGGTGTTGTGGTGGCTGCACGGTTCACAACAAAACAGAAGATCTCAGAATTATAACAGGATGTCGCGCCATATGTCTACTCTAATCCTGATTGTGAGGAGAGAAAAGATAAAGTACCACGCAAGAATACTCACAACCTCATCACCTAAAGTTAAAAAACTGAAATGGGTTGTTGGAGTTACAGTCATTGCAGCAAATCCAGACACAGATTATTTTTTAACCTAATTTTTGCATCCAATGCCTTGCTCAATCCCTAATGACAGTTGTCAAGGTTCTCATGTGACAGACTGTGCTTTCTTTTCCTCAGTGCAGCAAAAAAATATCTAAATTAAGTTAAATTAAACACAAGTAGAAGTTCAGTTTTTACCACCTCATCATTACCACCTTTCGCCCCGCTTTACTATCTCAGCCGAACCGATCTATCCTAGATCACAGTGACACAACTTCATCATTAACCTGTCATCTTGCTGCTGTCTTTTCAAATATCATCCTCTCTATTCATCTAGTTCTAATATGCTGTTGGTTCCTCCACCTTTCCATTTCCATCCGCTGTCCGCAGATCCATCAGCCTCATCAATCATCAGTTTCAGCGGAATCATCAGCCCCCACCACCAATCTCAGACCACAAAATGGGATATTTTTGATGCTCCTCCGAGCAGAGACCCTTCGATCAAAATCTCCCAGAAGAATCTGAGTGACAATGATTGAGTTATTATAAAATTGTATATTTTGTACTAAACATTCAACCTAACCTGATTTAAATTAGCTTTGTTTGTCTTGTTAAGCACTCAACAAATTATGAATATATTTTGTTGGTAATGGATCTACGGAAAGAGTTTATTAAATTCTGAGGCGTATGTGAGAACAGATAAAATTATTAGAAACAGGGCAGGACCCAAATCTACTGCAAGGGAGTCAAATACAACCACTTAACCAACTAGTGCATTATAAATTAAATGTATTATTATTATTATTATTGTTACATATTTTCCTTTCTATTTCAACGATACAATGAATTTTTGTGTCTCTAATTTTGAACTGTAAGGGTTTCTTGATAATGTGGGGCAGGTTTTTGTTTACTAGGTCTCATACAGTTTTTTTATCACCATATTATCATGTTAGGAGGTGGTGTATTGAGTTTTTAGAGGATGCTGAGGTTACAGAGAGGGAATACACTTTTTCATTCCCTTGCTTGAGCATTTTCTTGGAGAAATTGTTTAATATCCCATGGATCCTTGAGGTTAAGACCAAATATTCTGAGTTTACTGAAAGTGTTATTTTCTTTTATGTCCTCTTCTGGAAGATTCTGTCAAGGTGATCTTTGAGGGTAGCCTCTTACATGGCTAAACACTTTTTGTCGCTCTTGTCCCCTAGTTTAGCAATTTCGATGTTTGCCCCAGTAGTTAGTTGAAAATGGGCTCAGGTATTTGTTTGTGTAGTAGTGTGTTTGTGAGTTATTAAGTGTATCTACTACAATTACAATTATGAGATGTATTGTGGATATATATCTCAAATATGAAATTTGTACATGACACATTTATTCATTAGTGTAGATATTGACCATGCTTTGATTTTAGCAAGTCACAAAATTCAACAAGTTCAAGAGAATCCTGTGAACTGGGTTTGGCTGTGATCTACAAACTTTACTTCTCTGCCTGCTGCCACGCATTGAAAGGTTTATAATAGCACAACATGCATTTCAGCGATCCTTGAAAATAACAGAAGCATTTTCTCCCTTCTCCATGCTGCTGATAGAAGATGCTGCTGCAGGTGATGTCATGTGGCATGGTAAACTCACACTATCACACACAATTGAAGTTCCATGTTGAAAAGTTCATTGATATGCTAGATGAGGTGTGAGTCTTAAGGGACAGACTTGAATTCTGCGACAACCAATCATCACATCTGTTCCTAATTTAATTAATAACTACTCAGCCTAATTAGCAGATGACCGGCCGGAAGGCATGAACAGCTGCAGTCACCTGGGCTTTTGTGCTCCTTTACAATCCCGAAATGATCCAAACGACAAGATGAGTCTCCAGGGTGATGGCAATGGATGTGTTGCGAGGACTCTGTGCAGAGGTGCTGATCAACTGCAAATCCTCTGGGTGTGACGTGTGTTGTCTCGTAGCAGGAAAGCAGCTTCGGTGCTATCTGCGGGTGGGGAGAATATTCTCCATTGGGTTTACTGTTGAGATATTAATGACAAGTTGTGGAGCAGCCGTGGTGGCAGGGGCTTGCCGATGCTTGCCGTCCGGTCATGTGAGTAATTGGAAGTGTTTGAGAGAGCCTTCTCACATCCAGAAGTGAAGATATCATTAGGGTGTGCAGAGAAATTCATCATCAATGTAAAAAACTGTTTTTGCAAGCAGGGATTGTTCCTCTGGTATTAAACACAGAGAGGATCAACTTAAAATCCTTCAACTTTTTTGAATGCGTCATTATATCAGCATAAAGTCAGAGATATTATAGAATCGTCATCGCCATCACTGCCTTGTCCGACACTGCCGGGATCTTCTGCATCTGCAGCAGATCCTTCTTGTTAACGCCAATGCTAAAAAAACAATTTTATAATAATCTTAACTTTATTTAACATATGTTACACAGTACTTGGATACAGTACAACGTCGTGAAATTTATGGTGTCTGGGCTAAAACCCTGTTCTAACAGTTTTGGGATGACCACTCTACCCACTGAGTAACCTGCCCTTCATGGATCGTTTCCAAATTTTATACCCATGTAGACTTCAGTGCGAGGAAGAACTGGAGCAATTCAAGGAAACGTTTTAGCACTTTGAGATTTGATCCAAATGTAAAGTGCACTCTAATTAAATGTATTATTATTATTATTATAACGTCAGTTCTAAATCTTCAACACTAGCTTTATCTCCAAAAGATACTAAAGGAAATCTATCTTGTATATGTCATTGTTCACTTAAGGGGTTAATATTTTACTCATTAGTATATATATTATAATATATATATAATATAATTTTGAAATTACTTCCTAATTAATAGTCGGATTTTGGTGCGTATGAGCCAACCCGAGGAGATCTATCTTGTAAAAATATATTTTAAACTCTAGGAGTTCATATTTTAGAACTCACTAGGGGAAGCTTTTCATGAAAAACAATATTTTGCGGACTTAACTCAAAATGTAATACCCCCAATAGACCTTAGCACAAGGTTTGATTTTGGCAAAGTTGTTTGTATATGTTCGGTAGTATATAACTTTTGGTTTTGGGCCGTAATTTCTCAACCGTTGGTCCAATTTATTTGATGCATATAAGTCGAGTCAAGTAGCTGTATCTTGTGTATACCATTAGCAGTTTACTCTAATAGATCCTATTTAACTCCCTAGGGGGAGATTCTTTATATATATAAAATGGAAAGCACTGTTTTCATACAGAAACTCAAAAATTTAATCAAAAAGTATTTCATGCATAATTTTCTAATTTTAATCCCCCATTGTCCTCAGTGTCGAGAACTTGGTTGATTTTGGGAAAGATTATCTGTATATTATTCTCAGTAAGAGGAGCTTTATCTCCAAAAGTGTTGGAGCTATAATTTCTCAAGAATTGATACATTTAAGTTAAAATTGCAAACGTATATGAATCCATTCAAGGAGATCTAACATATATACATCGTGTTTTAATCTAATAAATGATATTTTACTCACTATGTGGAACTTCTTTTTACAAACTAGGCTTATGCTGTCGTCAGCAAAGGTGTTACCAAAAAGTCCCCAATCCCCTACATTATACAAGTAATCTCCCTGAGTCCTCAAATTAAATGGGAAGCCTATTTTTAGTTAAAAACAAAAAATTTAAAAAACAAACTTCCCTTAAACTTCAGTAAAATATGAATTATTACACAATAGTAGTTTACTCTAGGAGTTCTAGACTAAAATGTGAATGGAAAACCGACCTGACACCATTTTCAAAAATATTTTTACCAGGAAGAATGGACCAGATGGAGGGAAATCCCCCACAATAAATTTTAAAAATAGGAGATTCACTTGGTAAAAACCAGCTAGCATTTAGACTGACTCACTGCTGTGATAAAAAAAAAAAAGAAAAAGGATCTGATGGCAGGGAGGCCTCATCTGGCTTCCTGTTGAGCAAACAGATAAATCAAAGCGCGCTTATGACAGTGAAGTGCCAACCGTTCACCTCCTTCGTCAAGTTGTGTGATGTCGCCTGAAGTGTAAAACAGACCCTGGTGACTTGCTGTTATGGAGACGACAATGAAAGTGGCGATGGTTCTCCTGACAAGCTGCTCTTTAAAGATTCTCTATGTCCTTCTCTCCATCTCACACTCTCTCTGTTTCTTCATATGCATGTGAGCTAAGTGCACAGGTGAAATGGGAATCACTTGAAAGCAAATGGAAATTCTACAAAGCTGGCTGCTCTGGATGATCATTATGATCTCTATTCTGGTGCTGGCTCTGGTCTGCAGGATGCTGAAAGATACACAGGAACCATGAAGCACTGATGTGGTAAATCAGGGCTTTCATGTTGATTTTGGGAAAGGTCAATTGTATTTTTCTGACAAAAGGGGAAGCTTATCCTCACAATGTTTTTGGGCATTAATTTCTGGACCATTGATCCTGTATTGCCGGAACTTTTTGTGTATTAATTGACACAATGTGATACTGTATCATATTTTAATAGAATATTTCCTTTTTTAGTAACCTCTGGAGTTTTTTTTTTTTAATTGAGAATTCTGTGGACACAACTTGAAATTTAAATTTAGGAATTTGATCGGGGGGTTGCTTGTATAACAAAGGGGATTGGGGACTTTTCGGGGATGTACTCTGGCTGTCTGGATTGAAAGAATTGGTCTAGTTTTACATTTAAGTTCAAGTTTGGACAGTATTAATCCATGACCTTATTCATCTACATAATTCCACTGGCTCAGACCTTAGATAACAAAAAAAAAGCAGGCCTATGCTGTGGACCCCTAGAGCAAGGGTATATCCCCAAAAAATCCCCAATCCCCTGCAATGTATAAGCAATCCCCCTGAATGAAGCCCTCAAATTAAATGTGATGTTGTGTGTCCACAGTATTTTGCGTAAAACAATAAATAAATAAAGATCCCTCTAGCGGGTAAATTATGAACTATTACAGTAAATCACATTCATGTATGTATGTATGAATGTATGAATGTATCAAATATTCATGTATACAAGATAGAACTAATTCAGTCGTTTCAAATGCAGCAAATTTGGACTAAATCGGACCACCGAGTAGGAAGTGATGTAAAAAGTTCCCCCTACTGAGTGAAATATGCACTTTATGTCCAAATGTACAAAAACATTTAGACATAAAGCTCCCCCTAGTGTCAGAAAAATTCCACCAACCGAAGATTTATGGGCCTCATTCACCGACCGTTCTTAGAAAGAAATTAGTTTTTAAGCCGAACTTACACAGTTTTATGAAGATTCTGGCCCTCTCCAGAATTGGCCAATTCAATTCTTATTTTTAATTTAAGAATTGAGTCAACGAACATTCAAGAACAGTCTTACGAACATTTCAGTGATGCCACGATTGAGAAAACAATCGGTTAATGTGTTTTTCTTCAATCTACAATATTATATTGTATATTGTACAGGATTAAAATTACGATAATCTTTGACCATTTCTATTGACTTATAATAATAACTTTCAGGAATTTACCAAGCATTTTGGTATTTTAAAATAAATAAACGCTATACAACGGAGAGCAAATAAGTGATCGGCGTAATTAAAGAATTTAAAATAGACTTATTCAGCTTAAAATGAAAAATGGAAGGTTTCAGTGTGTATCTTTTATTTTTTCATATTTTCATTAGTTTCTTTGAGTGTGTCAGAGGTTGTGACCAGTGTCAATGCTGTCCGTGAAAGATTCTGAGATCAGAAAGCAGCGGTGCTTCAATACGTATCTTGAGCGTTGCTCTCCTGCAGGAAGGCCCTGACTGCGCTTCTGTGTTTCCCATGATTTTTAGCCTCAGATCATACATCAAAAGCACTTTTTTCCCCCTCTTTTGTGGTGCACACCCCTCCACATAGAGCATTCACTGTAACAGCATCCCATGCATCCTTCTTGTGTTATTTAATTGTGGTTAGTGACACTACTAAATAAGACAGCCTGTTTGCGATCCACATTTGCTGACTTTTTTCTTTTGAATCAAATCTTAAAACCTTCCTATTTTCTACTGCTTTTCATTAAATTTTAAACTTTTAAAATGATTCTGTCTTTCCTATACAGTACTGATAATAATAATGATAAACACCAAATTTTGTCTGAGGTCAAAACAGCTTAGATAATCTTTTATTCTAGCTTTCATTGTTTTCCGCTTATTTTATATTTCTCATCTTTATCAATGTTTTTATTACTGTTTTTATTATGTCTCTATTAATGTGTCTTTTCAATTTGTTTCAATGTTCTTGATTGTTTTTCTTAAAGCCCTTTGAATTACCCTGTTGCCTAAATGTGCGGTATAAATAAAGTTGCATTGCCTTACCTGCAACATCCATGCGCCGCGAGTTGATCATTTCCACAGTAATGTTTAAACATATACTTCCTTTAGATCTCGGATACGGTTGTGTCCATGGAAAAACAGTTTAACAGAGTAACATACCTTGGTTCCAATGTCTTCAGGAGACAACAAAACAGAACTGTCATTTTCCACTAGGTCGTCGGGTCGTAGGTCACATGGAGGAGGTGATAGACTGTGTTGTTTTCTAAGCTCATTCTGAATTTGTTGAACTGTCCAGTGTTTGTATTTGTTTTTCGATTTAGTACTAGATATGCTCTGCCAACAGTATCTCCTGGCTGTTGTGTCTGGACTCTCTCGTTCGAAGTGCTTCCACATTATTTCACATGACACTCCTCAGAGTCCCACCCATTTCATCCCTTCACTATTAAAAATTCCAACATGGGGCTGTTAAGCTCAGTCAGTAGATCAAGTGCCCTACGTACAGAGACTGTGTCCTCGGTACATGGGGGCTCCACAGGAGTCCCCCTAAATCCTTCAATGCTTGTTTCCTTCCCCATCTCTTTCTCATTGTTTCCTGTCCATCTACACCAGTCCTCTTCATTGAGGCCCATGGACCCGAAAAAAATAAGTTCTTCTGGCAAACTCATCATCATTCTTGTCCTTACCAAGAAGAAACTCTATAGCAACATTACCATACCAGATTGTATCGTTCTAGTACCCAAAACATCAATTCGTTCTTGGCATCCATGTACGTAAACTACACAATACAGGTACGTAAAAATTTAGATAATTGAGATATTATGTTATCAGTAAAAAAAAATTCCCACCTCTACCATCTCGATTGAAATATGGTTCTCATATGAAATGTAGTTAATATCTTAGCTTATTCAGTGGCCCTACATTTCAATCTATGCTGCTGTGTTTTCTACTTGTATAGATAATGAAAAAGATCATGGCTGGAGGAGTTTGGAATTGTTCAAAATAGAAAATGACCCCCAGAGAACCGAGATCTGTTTCCCACCTTATGGATAGATTTTTCTTGTTTCCCAACCCTAAGGAGCATGGACGGCCATCTGCGGCACCTAGGGAACAAAATGAAGTCAAGTTGCTCAAGGTCCCTATGACATTGGAAAAAATCTATATTGAACATTGATGTGTGTAATGTGTAATGTCTACATAGCCTTAATCTATAAAAAAAAGATTAGACTTTTTTTACAGACTCCACTTTGTTATTATATCCCCTAAAAGTCAGAGACATTATGGAATCTCATCGCTTGCACGTCCTCCACATCCGCCCCCGCAGAATCTCATGTTAACATGATAACTGAAAGATCTTTGCATTGATCATTTGATCACCAAATTTTATATTCACATAGGCCTTAGTATGAGAAAGAACTGGGTTGATTTTTGGAAAGGTTTTTCATATACTTCCAAAACTAGGGGGCATTATTTCCAAAAGTCATCATAGCATAGTTTTTCAATAGTTGTCAAAATTTGGTGTTTATAAATCAGCTGGAGGGGATCTGTTTTGCATTTATCATATTTTACTCCAATAGTTCAGATTGTACTCTCTATGGAGGTTTCTTTATGAAAAGGGAGATGCGTTACATGCTGTATTAAAAGGCTAAGGGGTAGCGTGTTTACACAACGTTTTTCGTTTTTTCAGATTTAACGTCACATTTAATTTGAGGAGTTAAATTGGGTGTTGCTTACAGTATGCAGGAGATTGGAGGCTTTTCAGGGGTGTACCCTTGGTGTAGGGGATCAAATCATAACCTTAATTATCACTGTTTTAATTTATATCTTTGTTATCGTTTAGGTTTTTTCTCCATTAATTTATTTGAAGCCTTTGTATATTTCTTTTTATTATAGTTGGATTTTTTCGAAAAAATGATTCTCACTGTTGTTAACAAACAAATTGCCTAAAAAGGATGTTAGTGGCCGGTTGAGTCATCAGATATGCTTCGCTGCCTGACAATTCCTGAACGAATGGTGACAACCACTGCCGATAAAAAACAGAGAAACTTTCTCTGGTCCACTGCTCCCAACTTCTCAGCTGTTTCTAAGTGTGGTGCCTGTCAATCACGTAGAGGAAGTGGAACGACAGGTAATGGCCTGTGGACTTTCTGGACCGGCTGTTCCACGAGTTTCATAGAGATGTTTCAGAGAGCAGCGCCCCGGTCTGGAGATAAGTCTGCTGAGGCAGCAGCAAAAAGGAGGCCAGTTGAGGAAGACTTTGCAGCCGACACCTGAATTCGCTGAGCCAGCAGGTCGAGCCTTTGAAATTAGCGTTGATAAAGTAGGCTGAGCCGCCCTCCCCCGAACACACAAAGCCCTATGTGCTAAATCACAGCGAGGAAGGCATCATCAGACTGAATGGGTCCAACGGCCTACATCTTAAGAATAAATACAGCTGTGGGGCCATAGTGCCCCCCAAAACACCCTCCAAAAATCTACCCTCTAAGAACTATGAGAGCCGAGAGAGAGGAAACCAGGCACTGCTAGAGGATCACCCATGATGCACTGAGCTGTTCCTCTCCTCTCGCTTCCTCTCTCACTCTCTCCCTTTTCCCTCTTTAAACATCCCTCTCACTATAATGCATTTTACTGTATTTTTACATGTTACTGGATAAATGATTACTAACTTGCCTTCTGCCCTGGAATCTTTGTGCTTTTTCGACCTGCATGGTCACATGGTTGGTGCATCTGTTGCTGTGGAACTGCCTGATGCCCACTAATTACAATATGGTCATGATGCTGATCAAAATTCTGATCATTATTATTGTACAGTATTGTCCCATACGCTATTGCTAAATGTTGTATTACTATTATTGCTATCATTAACCCGGGACCGACCCTGGAGAAGCGGAAGAAAGTGAATTAGCATAGCTGATATGATAGCCTTTCTGTCTTACCCAAGGCCGTGGCCATGATAGCCCACTAAGGCAGCACTGAATGCTGTTCATAAACATGCTCCGGACTACAAAGACTTTACAATTATCTCACTATCTTTTCTAATCCTTACATTTGTGTCACGAAGCGAGACCTCTGTCACCTACCTACTTTAACAGTTGGAGCAGTCAAGAAATCTATGAATGTGAACCATCAGTATGAAAATGATATTTTTTATTTTGTCATTACGAGAGATGCTTCACCTTCAACTCCGAAGCTGCTTAGGGGGCGGATCGTGGTAATGCACACTGGAAAAAAATGTCCATGAAAAAGGGCTGGCCCCTAAAAAAAGTGGCCATTTTTGAAGCAACATTCAATATGGGATGACCTTGTAGCACATTTAGTCTTTAAAGACTTTGTAAGTCTCTGTCCTCAGTGTGGAACAGTTTCATACGTCTGTCATGGAGGTCGAAGGTCAAGCATTGCAAGGGCCCTTGACACATGGCTGCCCCATTTCTATCCCAGTCGCATGTGATTCATCATGCTAATGTTTGGTTGGTTGACTTTCTGCTGAACAGGCACAACGTGATGAAAGCAAGCAAATCAGCCGTCACTGGCAGGTACTGATGAAGTAATGTAAGGCAGGATGCTCCAAACTTTATCAGAGACAAAGTATAATTGTTCACATCGGCCTGGACGTCTTTCAATCGAGAAATTGAGACTACAGATCAGCAACAGCAACAACAGATGGTATATACAGTAGGTCAACGGCTCTTCACTGTGGTTCACTTTTTGCTAAAACAGCATGGCTTCGTCAGCAATCATGCGTCTGGATGAGGATATTAAACGAGCACTGTGTGTTTACATGGTAGCAGCAGCCTCTCCAACGGGGGCTAATAAAAGCAGGAAAGGGGGGTTGTATAGTTGTAGAGGAAGGGTGGGGGGCACCCAGTGGGAGTAAACACGCCTTCGGGTGTGGGTGCACGTCGAGAGACACGACGTGACCTTTACTGTACCCGTTGATGAACGTCACCAGCTGAGCGGTTGCCCTTTTCCCACCTGTATCTGAAACCCTGCTGAAAATAATCATTTCTTTCTCTCTTCCTTTTCCTCGGCATCGACTAAACCGCTACTGAGCCATTAGTGTAATGAAAGAGAGAATAACTCAAAGCCAGTTATGCTGACTTTACATTAGGAGACATTAACCCACACTCACATTTATCAATAATCTGTTGTAGGTTTTGTTTTCTCTTCAGTCTGAGAGGGAAACACAGCGGCTACTGCAGAATCTCACCCACACGGAATTCCTCTGTCTCCTGTTCGAGTACAAAAGAATGATGGTAATACTTATGCTTTCACCAGCAATTGTCAGGTTGATCAAATATTTTTTGTCTTTGTTTTCATTGGACAGTCAGGTGACTCTCATCATCAACATGCCATAAGTAAGATGGCATGTTATGGGGAAATCAAATAATCTCCCATGAAAGAAATTAAAACGGTACATTTGCTTACAGAAATCATTGTAAAACTCACAAACTGACACACGACCGACTAATTTCACACATGGTGCTGTCAACTATGGTCATTTAATCTGGAAAAATGTTAACTGTTGTAAAACTCAAAGTAATCTAATCACCAAGTGTGACTTCAATTATTTCCTGTAATTCCAAATTTTATGTAAAAATGTTCAGATGTTGTAACAATTACTTATGCCACAATAAAATGTTTAATTTTCTATTTCAGATTTTAAGCAAAGGTTTTTCTTTTTTTCCCCATCTGTCTGCACGTAAACTTGTGGTTTGTGCCAATATTTGGTCAAAACCATTTCTTAAACTAGGCCAATGATCCTCGACAGGAAGGGTGTTTCCCCAAAAAGACCCCAATCCCCCGTGTTGTACAAGAAATCCCCTTTATTAGGTCTACACAAAGAAAATGTGATGTCAGTATTTTTTTTGTAAAGAACGTGCCCCCTTGTGACCAACAATTAGGAAGTTATCGCTGAAAAACAGGGTTATTGAAAACAAATCTCCAGTAGGGAGTAAAATATGAAGTTATAGAGTAAAGAACTCCACAAGTCCATTCATTTGCACAAAAGTTTGACTAAATTGGACAAACAGTTGAGATATTATTGGCCAAAAACTTAAGCTAAAGTGTCAGAAATATAAAACTGAGCTTTCCTAAAATCATTCAAGTTCTTCCTTGCACTAAGGTCCAAAGGGTATTAAACTTGAAAATTGTCCATGTCAATGTTAGTTTATGAGTTATCGCGACGCGGCATAATATACCCAACTGTTCAGGGATAGAAATATGTGCAGTTTGATCTTACTCATTGAAGTACCTGCCTATTACTTTTTATTTAGAACTAATACCTGTTTCCCATCCAAAAAGATGTGATGCACCAAAAAAGATGAAAAAACAGGCAGAAGCTTTGCCAAATAGTGCAGTGGTTTGTGTTCCATGCAACCTCCAGCCAGTCCAGAGCATAGAGGTGAAGTTGACCTCAAACACTGGCTATGCAGCTACATGTGGCCCCAATCCACACTGTAGATGCGGTTGTAGTATATACTAAGATCATGCTGCAAGATTTCCACAGGTGCACAGGACCTCCATCAGTGTCTGACAGAAGCCAAATAGTCCGCCCAAACCCGAAGTTGCAAGAACACCCGGGACGTTGAGCCCACAGCACCGCAAGGTCCCAGGTAAAGCGAACAGGCCCAGAGCCAAGGAAGTAAGTGCCAATGGACTGCATAGGAGATTCTTCTGAAAATCAACATGTGATAAGAATTTTTCAGTAATCCTGCTAACAGACAAACAGCCAAACCAGAGCAAGAAAAAACATAATCGTTTTGGCTCCAGTGGTAATTAAAGCATTATATAAGCATACATGACAAATATCTATAGACACGACTAGGAAGATAAAAACAACCTCAAACTGAACACAAAGTATATTTTTGTCTTTCTACTTGCGCAAATGGATAATTTGAGTTTATTCAAAACACTTACGCGACCAGATGTTTGATGTCCAGACAATCTCCATGCTGATGTTCTTTCATGCTACTCTCATGTGAATTTGCCATTCACCATTCACATCACGCCATTCATCGCCCAAGCATAAATATTTGTGTCCTTCCACTTTACATTGACATTATATGTATTTGCACCACAGGAAGTATTTGCCTAAAGATTGATGTGAACACAATATAACAGATCACAGATGCTATCGCTGCCTCCTGCCTATATCAAGATCTCATCGACTGTTGCTATTATGAAATTGTTGAACTTTACAACAATTTGATGGCCTTCTTTTCGGATTTATCAACGTAAAGGACGTATGTAGGCATTAATGGATGTATCGTTTGAAAACTTTGAAGGTTGAATGAAAACATCTGGACCAGCTAGAACTTCAGCTCCTGGAGTCTCTAGAGACTCTGAGCAAACCTTTACGGTATCTGTAGTTTCACTAGCCTCTAGCAACTCTGCTTTTCAAACCCACCTTCATCTGACTCGTTACGAAAAATTCCTGCTGGCATCTTCCCACCTCTGAATCAAACCAGATGCTCAATCTGCCTGAGCACAAACGCACACCTCCTCCCTGTTGAAACCCAGCTGCCATGCATCAGTGACGGGCGGTTCAACCACGGCAACCGCAATGAAGGACAACATCGTTAAGTTTGATATCAGTGGTGGCAAAGCAAACAGCCTGTCTATTGTCATCAGGGTGATGCATTGGCACTTGCTGCAAAGTGGACGTTTTAATTGTATCCAAACAGGCTCACACACACGGAGATGCAAACAAATACAAGGTGTGTGTGTGTGTGTATGTGTGTGTGTGTGTGTGTGTGTGTGTGTGTGTGTGTGTGTGTGTGTGTGTGTGTGTGTGTGTGTGTGTGTGTGTGTGTGTCTGATGCTGCAGTTTGATGGTTTGCAGAACAAACCTGTGTATTGTGAAAATTTAGAAATGAATAAAGTACGTAAAGAAGTTCTCTAAAAGTCTTTAAGAGTCCAAGTAAATCTTAAATCAAAAGAAATCAAGTTTCAAGTAAACAGACTCTAATATTGAAACTTGATAATGATTGGTGTTTCTATTGGATGTATTATGTTCTTATGTTAAGGAAAAACAGAAATTAAAATTCCCCCCTTCCAACAAACCTCATCATGTTCTTTTAACCCTTTGTATCCTGAGACCATGCCGGCGTGATCCCTAACCCTAACACAGTATGCTAATACAGAATGTCAAAAGTAAGAAATAAGTGAGAGATCGTAGAAGTTATGATACCCTTCACTGGCATAATGAACATCAGGCCAGTATATGACGGCTTGAGTTTGTTCCCAAGCAATATTAAAAATAGATGCAAGGAACAAGTTGAATTCACATTTTTTGGAATAGTTTGAATGTCGCCTGAAATGTGACTTTGAGTTCACCAAAGTATTATTGTTGCATCCAAGATGACTATCTATACAAAATTAATATCAAAGTGGGAATTTAGAAATTTCTTCTTTAAAAGAAATGCCCATATGATCAATCCAAAAAACAATATGGTAAGTAGTACCAATCACAAAGACCTAATATTACTAGATTGGGGTTAATCAATTATTGGGAAAAACTGTAATACTGGCTACTACTATCTTAAGACAAACACACAACACACACAACATAAGATAGAAGAAACCAGTTTGGAGTCGGAGATGGTTCAAGAAGATTTGGTCAACACGGGCAGTCCAGAGAAGTTTTCTAGAAAAATTTGTATAATGACGAGGTGCTGAGGTTTTTGGAAATTTGACATAAAGACAGAGGACTCAATGTTTAACTGATGGTGAGTTTTTTATTTTGTCTTGCTCAATCGATCCTTAAAACTTCCTGATTTTTCTTTTTATCACGCATAAGCTTTGTGATAGAAGAACTTTTTCTGCATTGTCTACTGCCTTGTTCCGCGGATGAAAGGTCACAAGAATGTGAAAATCTCATTTTAAGTCAGCGGATCCTGCATATAAATATTATTTATTTGTTTCTTAAGACGGATTCCAAAAACAAATATCCTATTTTACAGTAAAAGAGATGTTTACTAGCAACATACATGACAGTTTCACAAAGGCTTTATTTAAGGGACTGACCAGATGATGTTGTCTATTAAGTTCAGCAGCATTAATGCCAGCAGTGCGTTGACTTTGGCCGCCGTAATCTTTCGTCTCGTATGTGAGCCAAACCGAAGTAACATAGTTACGTCACATATACAGACCTGTCCAAATTCTACGCCTAAATGTTTCAGTCCCTTGGGCACTGACGCCCCTAATTGCATATTTCTTCAACGTCACACAAGAGTGCACCTAGATGGAGACCTTAGGGCGTAGTGCAGAATTTTGGGACAAGACATCTATCATTCTCAGCTTTCAAACATGCTCAGTCTCAGATACCCACGTCACTGTCTGGGACGCTCATTGAAATCAGCTGTGCCACATCGATCCAATCACAATATCCCACTTCGAGGTTTTCATCAGCTGCTGGACAAATATTGTGGGTTCACTTTTAATTTCTCCTTGCTATATGGGAATTGTTTGATCAAAGAAGTATTAAATCTAAATGTTGAGTCTGAACAGTAGGTACTTTTAGCGAAAATCAGTGTCCTCATGTGGGGACAATGGGTCCATTATACTGCGGAACACACAAAAAAGCCCAATGCAAGTTACACAAAATGTTACAAATGCGCTAACAAAAAGTGCAAAATATTTAAAGTGGCTACACATATGTCCTACAAATGATCCAAATATTTTAAGTTTTTTTTTTTTTTAGTGACCCTAAGTCTAGCCAGTGAAAAGGGTGTGAAAGACTAAGATTAACAAATTTTCTTCATTATTCTGCCTTTAGTGTCATCTCAAAAGCCTCACCCCCTGACAACTTTTGTGAAATACTGCAATATGTTTGCGTTGTGTTTGTAGACACAGGAGCACACCACAGTTCTAAGCTAAGCAGAATGATGTATAAAGTCCATGGAGGTAAAAAAGTAAAATCCTCATTTGAGACCACCGGGTCTCAGGAGGTTATAATGCCTTATAATGAATCAAAATAACCAGAACAATGTAAATGCTTCGTTTATTTCAATTTCGCTAAATTATTACTAACTGTATATAATGTAAATAGAGCCTTATTTCCTCAGTATATATATGGTAAGTGGTTTTTATGTTTGTCATAGCCACAGTATTCATCACAGAGTGCTGAAATATTATAACATTATTTGTTTTCCTAAACCTTAGTGTAGCTAAAATTTGGTTTGATAAAATAAGAAAAACATTTTGCCAGACAGCAATTAGAAAATACAAAACAGTAATTTATATTTAAGTGTATTTGACCTAAACCGTGAACAGTGAGTAAAATGTTTCAGCAATTTGTTTGTTTGGATAATACTCTTTTTTTCCCTCAGCATTGTTTTCATCTGCATATCCGACTGAAACAACAGCAGACATCCATCAGTGCAATAGTCACAGTCAATGATCCATTATTATACTGAATAAAACAGAAGCACAGCATAAAAATAAGCATAATATCAGTGGTGTTTGTGAAGATTGCATGGCCTTATGTAAAAATGGTACTATTATTTTCCCTTTGTCAAAAATAAAAGGATAAATATGTCCATTTTCCCAAATTTAGTCCCATTTCATGTCGTGCTTTTCATTTCACGCTCTGCTTCAACCTATTTATCGACGAGACAGAGGAGGGAGGCAGGAGGCCATTACAGACAAGAGCTAACCCTGTGTGTCTGTGTCTGTGTGTGTGCGTGTGTTTGTGTGTGTGCGTGTGCGTGTGTGTGTATGAGTGTCTGTTTCTCTGTATCTGTCTGTCTCCATGTATGTATGATGGAGATTCTATAGTCAGCATTGATGTAGCCCCTAAACTGTAATTCCAACATGATTACAGCGGAATAATAACTGAACACAAACAGATCAGGTTTGAAAAATGGGCAACACTTTATTTGGACAAGTCTGCAAATAACTGGCATGACACATTCATAAACATGTAGTAACGCATGCCATTAACACGAAGGAAGATGTGGGTCCAGCGTTTTCATGAAGTGCCATTAGGTCAATTATGTTTCTTTAACTTTTTTGACGCAAAACGCATTTGACTGTATGCTTGAATGATATTCCTGCCATTTTGCCAGTAGGAAAATAGTTTGTTGTGATGCTGATAGCATCCAAGCTAACTGCATACTGACTGCATATTCTGGTTCCCCTCTAGTGGGCCTAATATTCAGTTGTAGCGTTTGTAGCTTTTGAAAAGGAGTGATCCTCATAACAACTTACCTTTTATTTAAATGATCAACATTTTTATTCCGCATGAGAGTGTGTTCAGTAGCCACAAGGGAGAGAGACATAAAATATCTAAATAAGGCATCAGGATCTGTGGTGTAAACACAACGGAGTCCACCGCAACATCAGCTCTCATATATTTACTCTGGTATCTAATGTTGACTTTTTTCCTCTTCCATTAAATCTGGCTAAAGGCAGTGGGTGAGGGATTTATATCCTCCTGGTTTAAAAGGCACCACACTTACTTCCTATTACACTTACAAATATTGAGCACATGCATAATTTAACCCCCCGCCTACATCTAAAATGCTGAAATTGACTTCATTATTT
Source organism: Lophius americanus (assembly GCA_037951165.1). Classification (NCBI taxonomy): domain Eukaryota; kingdom Metazoa; phylum Chordata; class Actinopteri; order Lophiiformes; family Lophiidae; genus Lophius; species Lophius americanus. Next base: position 7,880,338 of record JBBDHG010000008.1, on the reverse strand, counting down.
ATTTTATCGGCACTTCAATAATTTATGTCCGTGTGTTTGAGAGCCATCAGAACAGACTGCAAGCTCACTTAATTACCAGGACTGCCAGCTTGCTGAGGTTTACTCCCGTATTAAAGAGAGTGTTAACATGGATTAGACCTCAGACCCACAATTACAAAAAGACATTATTTATTGCTTTCTAATGAGGAAGTCGAGCTAGCAACGCAAACTTTCCTGTGATCATTAAAACTGAGAGTGAGGCTTGTCTTGGAGAGCAGGGTAGGATTGCATGGGATGACCAGCACACAGCCTCAGATCAATACTAGATTAAGCTGTTATGTCCACTTAGAGCTGATATAATAGGAATAATGGCTTCCAGTAGGAGGGCCATTTTGATTTACTCCGATTCAGGGGTGATTTATGGCTGCAGCTACTTTAATCGTCCCGCTTAAAAAAATTAGACTTTTGATAATAAATTCCAGAATGCTGCAGATCAATTGTGCACTGGGAATGATGAAGACAGATGGTTATTCTATATGTGGCTGACTCGCAGACTTACATACTTTGCAATCTCTGCTCCCTATAAAAGAGGCCTCATGCAGGAGAAGATGGATTAAGTGGCTTTTTATTTTTCAGTGTTACTTAGAGACAAACAAAAATGAAAGGGAAAGGCTCTTATACTGGTTTGACTTTGATTGGTCTGACAAGTATGATACAGATAGTGCAGTTAAGATGATTGGTATTAAGTTTGTTTAAAACAAAGTATAGAAATGAAGCACAATTTCATACTGCTTGAAAAGAAATTAAAAAGGTGCTACACATGATTGCAAAATTTCATATCAGTATGACTAATCTACACTTTTTTTATTATCCCAATTAATGCTTGGCTATGGACAACCTACAGTAGTTATGTTAATAGACACTAGGGTTAATTTAATTAACAAAAATATGTTGTTTTAGAAAAACTGTGACCAAATCTGGCTCTCAGTTTTTTTTATTAAAGCCATTGATTAGAGGTCTTGGGCAAGAAGCTTTGGTTGCTGGCGTGAAGCCGGGCACGGTTCAAAATATATCTGCATATCAGAGAATTTTCCATGTCTTGATGTCTTCCTTAAATTGACATCATCAAGCCAGACAGTTTTTGCAGAGCTGCATACTACCCATTTAATTAGGGGGGCAAATCTCAGAAAACTGATGGGAAATAAAAATAAATTAAATAAATTAATAAAAACATCCCCTTTGTATGGAAGCTGAGAATTATTTATTTATTAATTATTTTTAAGCACTTATCTCGAGATAAAAAGATAATTTGCTCGTTATCGCGACAAAACATGAAACCGTTTCCTCGTGACAACGAGATAATTAACTTCCCATCACGAAAAACAATTGCCGTTCCCATGGCGACACGCTAACACAAACAAAACAAACAAATTAAACAAAACCTCTAAAATGTGAGAGCATCAGTGAAAAAAAATGACAAATGAACCTATTACTAATGACCTTAACATTCACAGTACCCAATTGCGCATCTCAACGTCCGGTGTAGCCGTGGCGACATTTACACTCCGGTCAAAGAGCCCCTACAAAAGCCATTTCTGCCTGTGTTAAACCTTGACTGACATTTATTTTTTTAATTTATCAATAATGAAACAATATTAATATTAAATACTGTTAGTTGTATTTAGTATGTTGATTAAGGTTTTATTCTGAGTCACATGACCGCATGACTCGGATGCGAAGCGTAACAAACATGAGAAAGGATGGATGTTTTCTGTTTATTGAGTTGTGAAACTCCTGGTCTTTGATGAAAATCCAGAAAACGGGATGTTTTCTTTCTCATTAACGCAAAAAAAAATGTCAAAAGACTTTACTCATTATCTCAACAAAACCGCGGCTTGTTTTCTCAAGAGTTAACCAGTTAATTATTTATTTCTCATGATATATTGACCGAAGAATAATTATCTGCCTCCATGGGTTCCATGGTTTGGTGTTGATAAAAGATTATTATTTTCCATAATATACTTTTTAATAGTACCATAAAGTTAATCCAAACATCCTCTTTGCCATCGCACAAAACAGTGACAGCTATGATTATTATATCTTCATTATTTTTCATCATATGAAGGAAAGACAACAAAGAAACAGCGGAATTTATCTATGGAGTCATGGTGGAGTGCTAGAGCTGGGGGCTCAGTGTGCTTTCCAGAGACGGGGAAGTGGAAATGGCTGGAGGAGACGAACCAGTATTTAGGAGATCATGAGAGTTTGTTGAAATTTTTTGGTAGAGTTAGAGGCTGACAATAACTCATAAAATATTGGCCGAATTAGCATGAAATTTTCCGAAATAATATGATCTACTTGATTCTGACCACTGTTTTTGTCCACTTTGGGTACTTTGGTGCCTTGGCGAAGATTTGTGCTCTCCGAGTGTTTTCAAGTTATAATGACATTGGTTCACTGCCACTACTTTGACATTTTCAAAATGTTGAACTGTTTGTTTGAAAATGAACTGATGACAAAAGTAAATCAATACTAGTTATGAATTAACAATTAAAATTATTATAATTATGAACAATTTTATACAATTTAAAGCCCATGACACAGGAGGTATTTTTGAACAGGAGGAAACTAAATCTGGAATTATATAAGCTATACTATACATACAATTCAAATCATTATGTGGAGCTTCATGAGTTTGTTTCTTAGAAGAATTACATAAAAACTGTTGAAGTATTTTCTTGAAACTTGTTTGGAACATTGGAAAGATGGGGAAGTAACTCCACAATTCTGGAGTGGGTCTGGGTAAAGAGATGGCTCAACCAATTTCATTTCACATTCCCAAACGGTGCTTTTTTCCAACCATTTCTGTCTGTCTCCATTTATTAGACAGATTTGAAGAAACCTGAAGGTCAAGGGAGAAACCAGATTATAATAATATATCCTTTATTGATCAAAAACACTCATACTCAGTACAACGTAGTGAAATTATTTCTCTACATTTGACCCATCCCTGAGGGAGCATTGGGCAGCCCATTTGAAGCACCCGGGGAGCTATTGTTTCAGGGTCTTGCTCAAGAACCCACCGCATGTAGATCCTGATGGGACTTGAACCGGCCACCTTCCGATCTTGTGACTGGGAGACGGTTGCCCTACCCACCGAGATAATATAGATACAGGTACTGGATTTAAAAAAAAATAAAAAATTCTGCTTCAACATTGCAAGATAAGGCTTTTTGAATGTTTTTTTCATCAGTTTTGCATAAATTATTGGATAGATTACCAAAGTGAACCACTGGATCTTGACGTAAATAAAGAAGTGGATCCATGATTTATTTTAGGAGGTCATGACATCAGTAAGTAGGGCTTTTCCAGCAGATTTTTGATACAGTTGGATAGAAATATTGGTACCTTTGAGTCAAGTGTAGTCCTCCATCAGTAGCTACAGATGTATTTGAATATATGTAGTAAATCTTACTCTCAAAAAGCTCACACTGATGCTTTAAAAGTGCATACAATGTGCAGATCTGAGAAAACTACAAGTCATAAATCCACACCTTCGACCAGTTTCTCAGCATGGCAAACCAGTATGAGCATATGTATGACCCCCCCCCCCCCCCCCCCCCCCAATGCTGTCACCCCCCTCATGAATAATCCTATTAAATGAATAACTGGAAAAGAAAAACATCCCGCTATAATGGTTTGCCAAAATCTCGTTTTGAGACATGGAACCCCACTATTTATCCAGGCGGACTCGTCGTGAGCCCACTGATGCGTCAGATTTAATTTATGGTGCGTTATTAGACATTATCAGGCTGGGGATCCTGCTGCTGAATAAGAACTAACAGCTGTTCCTTTTCTCTGAGCAGAGCCGAACCGGACTCGTCCGCGCTGATAAAATTGGCTTCTTTTTTTTTTTCCGCACCAACACCACATTTTCCTAATTTATTTCCATTGTCATTGCAGGCCCAGATGACATGTTCAAGTCTGAAAGGTTTGGGTGTTACCTCACGCTGGGGCTTTTTTAAATTGAGAGAGGCATCGCTCTCCTGGAGCGGCATTTATCTCTGAATGTTGAATGAACCTTCAAAACCGCGGGTGGGGTGTGGGGTGGGGGGGGTGGGGGGGAGTTTCGACCGAAAACTCATAGTAACAAAATGAGACGGTGAGCCACAGAGACAGAATTATATTGATAACTCGGAGAATAAAGCAATTTCTTTTTTATCATAGTTTCATATTGCGCTCTGTGCAATGGCCCATGAGGTAAATTTACTCTTGAAGCACTTCTCTGCAATATATAGTCGTCCTCCCCTCTTCGTATTTTCTCACTGTCTCACTCTCTCTCTTTCTCTGGCTGCCGTATTTGCTCGCTTAAACCAGTCCTAATGTATCAATTGTTCTGATCTGGCTCTGCTGGAGTGTGAACAAACAAATTGGATTGTGACCCCCCCCAAATACTTCTCTTCTCTTATCCACCTCTGTCTGGCTGATGAGGGCTGTTCACTACATATTTCAATCGAAAATCTCAATCCAGGAATTTTCTCTCACACAAATACATTCACACACATCAAGACCTTTAAAACCATTTCCCAAGGTCAGAACAAATGGCCAGACTGTAGTGGCGTATAATGATAAAAGCACTTAGAGCGGCTACTGCTAAAGTGCCTTTCCAAACAGACAAAATGGCCTCTCCATCGCGCACTATCACTCCTTCATTCTGCAGGGAGGGCGGTCTCACAGAGCAACAGAAAGGAACGAGTCTAGCTGTTTCATAACGGATTTTATCTGGATACAATAAAGGTCTAACATGATATAAGTGGGACTGTTTGTGAGTTATCTCCCCATGAAGAGTTTGAAATGTATTTATTCTCGGTTGTTGGTGAGAAGCCTTTGAACAGGATCCTTTGTGATGTGACCCAGACTAAGAGCTGCCCTCAGACAAACAGAGGCATTACTGCATGATTTCATTCTTTGCAGAATGATTTATGTTAGACCCGCACTGCTACTCTCTGCATCTCATCTTTTTGACCTTTCAGCTGCTGATTTTTTCTTCCATACAAATTATTAAAGATTCTTGAACTGCTTGGATGATCCGTCCACATCATCCATCCTCAGGCTTCTCCTAAATTGATTGAAGAAACGATATCACAAAAGTGAAAATTACATTTAATATAGTTGCAAAAAATTAAACAATGATATAATGCCCATTTTATGCGTCTTCCCATTGCTGGGAAGACTTGAACGTACGTCGAAAAGACTGCTTACACTTCATTACAGAATCATTAATGGTACAGGACCGACCTGAACAGACTGTCCTCAGTGCGCCCAGACAGGGTCGTGTAACTAGAGCGGGAACTGGCCCAGGTATGGGACTCTGCAGCGATGTTGGCAGGCCACCCGGGATCCCTGATAAAAGTCTTCAAAGACTACAGTATGTTCAAAACAGTGCTGCAAGGATCCCGATGAGAGTTCGTAAACACGAACACATCACCCCCGTTCTTCATTCCCTTCATTGGCTTCCCATCTCCACCAGGATTGATTAAAAGATCTTTCTCCTCACTCACCTGTGCATCCATGGTAATGCACCCCCCTACCTAAAGGAACTACTCACCCCACCGACCTCAACACAATCCCTCCGTTCTACCAACTCATACTGCCTCCTCCTTCCCCGGACTAAGCTCAGCACCATGGGTGATCGGGCCTTCTGTTCTGCTGCCCCTCGTTTGTGGAGAGCCCTCCCAGACCATCTGAGGGCTCCACAGACAACAAAAGACAAAAGACTTAAAGCTTTCCTTTTTATCAGAACCTATAACTTTAATTAACATTGCTGTTTTTTTAGTTTAGTTTTTTTATGTTTTTATATAGTTATAATTATATTTTTTATTGATGCTTTTATCTGCTTTTACCTTGTAGCACTTTGAGATTTGATCCAAATGTAAATTGCGTTATAAATTAAATGTATTATTATTATTATTATTATTATAGCTTGCAATTTGAATTTTTGTGTGTGCTGCGGGTTCATGAGCGCAACATACCAACACACCTCTGCTCAGAAATTACATTTTTTTAATGAAAACTACTGAATGTTTGTCAGACCTCCTAACCATTGAAACGATTTAGCCAAAATTTGGTTCATTTGAGTTATTCATCGTATTTTACTCTATCGATCATATTATATTCACAAGGTGGAGCTTTTTAGTTTTTCTCATGAAAACACACTTTTTCAGCCATAACATTTTAAATTAAGGAGTTCAATTAGGGGGAATGCTTTTAAAATGCAGGGGAGTGGGGGCCTTTAATTTAACTGGAAGCCTATGCTGTCATCCCCAACAGAAAGGTATGTCACTTAAAGTTGTTAAAACTTAAGAAACAGCATTTCATTTCAACAGTATACTTTACTAGCTAATTTCGATTCAATCAGCTTTATGACTTTTTTTTTAAATCAAGCCAACTTATTATATTTTACAGTGTATGTTTAGGACTTTTGGTAACTAAGATTGCGTTGTGTAGAGTGCATACCTTCGCCAAGACCAGACAATCCTTCACATTACTGTTTAGCTTGCCTGACCCCCATCAGTTACTTTTGGGTCATTAGAAGAAATGCTGAATACACTCTAAAGCACTGTTAGAGGAAGAGGGGCAAAAAGGATTCGCGTGAAAATTGATTGGATTCTTTCCTGACCCATGATACTACGCTCCACGCCGGTGAGCCAGGCCTTTTACCCATTTAAAATTTGATTTTAGGTTGTGGTTGTTTTAGCGACAGGACATCTAATCATAAAACAGTGAGACTTTGCCAGTTAGGGCTTCCCTCTAAGATTTCCTTCCCAGCTAAAAGATGGTTCCTCTAGTTTATTTGATAAGTCAAAAACAATATCATGCATCCTTTTCAAATTTAAAACCCGCACAACTAAGGTGATTTTGGGAAAGTTCAGTTTTATAATTCTGAGACTAGGGAGAGCTTTATCTGCAGAATTTTCAGTCCATAATTTCTCAAACGTTGTCATGATTTAGTCCAAATGCATTGCATATGAATCTGCATATGAATTGATGTATATATCATATAATATATATACATATTTTAATCAAATCTTTCATAATTTACTCAATTTATGTAGCTTTTTGAACACCTCAAAAGCTATTCGCTCACCTCTCACACTTTCTGAGTGTTTCAAGTAACCAATCCCCCCATGTCACATCTTTTTGGACTGTGAAAGGAAACCTGAAGGGAACCAATTCAGACAGGGTAGAACATTCACACAGAGAGGCCCCAAGGCCAGCAGTTGATTTGAACTTTCACGCGCTTTTACATTTTTAGGGGATACAGTTGAAGTTTAGCGGATTCATTTCACTTGTTCTCCTCACGTCAGTAGACGTCACTTTGCTGCATCATTCTGTTCCCCAAGAGCTGCTGAACTAACTCTAAAGGACAGAAAGTAATTGGGATATTTGATCTGGAAGTCTTCAACTTTAGTCCTGTCTGCCGCCAACTCAGCTGCCTGAGTAAACTCAAATTTGTGCTTCCCTGGGGACTATAATTACGCTGCCATGTATCTTGTCTGCATGGATCATGACACTGCCTTCAGTCTCCCCTGCTAGCCACTAAACCGGATGAACCGTGAGAAGTTGACAAGTCAGCACATCCGAGTTCATCATCTCTGTTTGCTGCGGCGGAGAATGCAGAGGACCGTTACCTGCCGCGACACATCAATCACACCATGACCTGGCCAAACGGTAAGCACCATATAATGACTTCCATTGATCCGTTCACTGACTCCTGCCCTCCTCAATCGCACTCCAGTCCTCCATTTCTCTTAGCCCACCTCCATCCATCCCTTTGAAGTAAAATAAGAAGTCATCATAGCGACTGATCCACTGGCCGCCATGTCACAGCCTTAATCTAATCACGGGCACGTAAGATTCACATTAAGACGCTCAATGAGGCTTGACGTAACAATTCCCTTCACAAGCTTCCTGTATGATAAGTTACAGGAAAAGCCCACTCCTCTGATTAAAGTAATTTATCATCTGGTCTGTTATTAAAGGGCATGGAGTTATCTCACATCGCTGCCTTTGCATCCCACACAGCGCTCAGAGGCCTGTGCGTGCTCAAAGGACATACCGTTAACACAGCTCTCTATCAAAATCCAATGTTAAGGCGCTAATACTCTTAAACTATTATTGTTATTGACTTAATATCTCCTATATACTTCCAAAAACTGAAGGACATTACTTAGATAGTTTTACAAGATTATCATAGTGTTCATCCATTGTGTTGAACATACCTGTTATGACCAAACTTGTTAGGAAAAGGGAAGCCACATTGAAACCAGATGTTACAGGTGAGCAAAGGTGTCTGATACAGTTGTACGAAGATGTTACAGGTGAATTAAATAAACTGAGGCAGAGTGACAAGTATGGGGAAAAAGGCAGAAAATGCTGTCTAAAACAATGAAATCATGAATCAAACGAGGAAAGAAACCAACCTATCTCGTGTGGAAACAAAAGAATGTGAAATTAAAACCTCTCTAGCTAACCTGTGACCCAAAGGTTAACCAAAACACATTAAACAGCATTGCTGAAATAATACTATAGAAATTAAAGTCTAAATGCGGGCCATGTGTAGTAACCAACCCAGACCCAATTCCCAGTTACCTAGTGCCTCGATCATATTTACAATACAAATCTCAAAGATTATCACTTTGATACATTGACACACAAAACGGACGAGGCACATTTAATCAGTTGCCACGGACTACGTAGCTCTCTAATGTTCTCATTGTGGCTGCTTCATCAAAATTCCTGGGCTGGTCTTTGTCCGGCGTCAATCAGGTGTTCCTTGTCTTGAATCAGAGAAGAACCAGGTAATGCCTCCAGCAACGGGAGCCAGTCACACACAGGAGGCTGCACAGTCAGATATCCTAGAACCTCACAAATGAATTAAACAGGCGATAAGTCCGGGGCGGTACAGCCTGTGACTAAAACAATACACTGTTAAATTTGGCAGTGCTCAAACTTTTATTTGTGATGATTATGTGAGCCCAGTGCATATTATTCACCCAACAATTTAGGGGAATATTTCAGCCAAAAATAATAAAATTTATGGAATTTTCTCTTCACTGCGATGCCGATGGAAAGTCGTTTATATATATATATATATATATATATATATATACAAATAGGAATGTGTCAATTTCCAACCATGTATACATCAATTATGACGCTACTCCATAATCCTCTAAATGTCCAGCAACACATTTACAAGACAATAATGAAGAGTTAAAAGTTTCAAAAGCAGCTAAAATTACCATGGTTTCGAGGTTGTTGTAATCTACCAAGTAAATAAGCCACAACAACGAGGGAATGTGTTTTCATAATTAAGGAAAATTATCTTTAAAATACCTCTCTCGCTGTCATGGCTTTGGTTTAGATAATTCCTGTTTAATTTTGTGAGTTATTTCTGTCTGTAATTTTTTTCTTTTAACTTCCTTCTTTGTTTATTTCTTCTGTAGTTTCAACTGTGTCTTCCCTTGTCATTCCGTTTTTGTGCTTCCTACAACTTTTTCAGTTTGTTCCTGTGTGTGCTTATTCCGAGATATATTTACTATATGTGTCTAAGACTGAAGTAGCAGGAAGTACTTAAAAAGTTAGAAACTACTTATCAGATTTGTTAAGATACTCCTTTTTTACCCAGCAGCTCAAATATTTTTACATAAACTGACACATTAATGTTCTGCAAGCAGCTCGACTGTGGGAGGAAAAGCTTTGGCCTCACTGTTAAACTCCAAAATCAGAAACTCAATCGTCAAAATCAGTTCTCAAATCTTCAGTGTTTTTCTTCATTTTTCTTCCAAAGGGAAACATTCACTTTTAACTGGTCATCTTTGCTGTGCGTCTCAACAAATAAGAGCAGTCACTGTGAACTATTACAAACTAGAGCAGCACAAGCGACGTCGCTATCCAGTCACATTTCTTGGCAGATCGAAGCTCGCCATGCGGACGGCCCAGGCTCCGAGTGAGAGTCGGAGATGGGGAAAGAAATTAAAAGTGCTCTGCCAGCTGACAGACAGACGGACACAGACGGTGATCTGGACAAGCTGTCAAGTAGTTGGTTGTTTCTTCATACAAGGAGATAGTTAATTTGACCCAGCAGAGCTCAGATAAATTGATTTTAACTCTTTTAAATTAAGTCTACTGAGGGACTCGGAGGCACCAGTCTCTTGGGTTGGTTTTATCCCGATGTGGAGATGAAGAGGAGCTGCGCTGCCAACAGCAAGTTTGTTAATAGTCTGCTGACATTCTGTAGTCCACCATTTTTTCACTCTCTAATTGCGCTCACTCTGGACTTAGAAATTCACAAAACAAACTGTCCACCTTCCAAAAAAATCATTCACAAACTGTCCACCTTCCAAAAAAATCATTCAAGTGGGAAAATGTGTCAGTCAGCTGAGAAATGGAAAAAGGAAAATGATCAAGACATCAGTGTGGAATCTTTCCGTAATGTCCAAATGTCCAGGAAGAAAATATGAGAGAGAAAAAAGCATATCTTGAATTAAAAAGAAAAAAGGCCAAAAAGGTTAGACGTAGGAAAGGAGGAAAACAGGAAAGGACAGGAGGACATCTGAATGGAGGAACATTATCAATGATGATAAAGGAGGAAAGAGCTAGAAATTACCAGACTTTTATTATGGTTGTTTCCACTAATCTTCAAACCCCAGATTAGTCTGGTAAATGCTCAAGCTAATGGTGCGTTTAAAATCTCCTGTCACTATAACTTTCAGGAGTGAGTCGAAGAGATCACATCAGAGATCTTTTGGCGAGGCCCACACTGTGATATTTTAGAAAATGTTGTTCAATTCCAAGATAATTGCAATGTGAAGCCTACACTCATTATTTATGTGCCAGTTTGCTCACACAGTTTGTGTAACGCCCACTGCCTGCAGACCAGTGTGGCTATTGAAGAATTGTTTTGGAGGCACGTAGAAGTTGGATCACCAAAGAAAAAAATGTGTCATGTGTACTCCAGAATCGGATCCATCTCCTCTATGTTAAGTCAACGAACGCTTGATTTACTCCATTGTAAAATGTCCAACCATCAAATTTTACGTATCTTCAAAATTACAGTCCATGATCCTGAATAGTCCTCTTTTAGTAAACTAGACATACGCTGTCGTCCCCCACAGCAAGGGTATATCCTGAAAAAGTCCCCAATCCCCTTCGTTGTACAAGCAATCCCCCTGATTGAACCCCTTAAATTAAATCCAAAGTCTGCAGTACTTCAGTTTTTTTTTAAAAAGGCTCCCATAACTGAGTAAAATATGAACTATCAGATTAAAATATGGGTATCATATGATACAAACAAGATAGACCTCCTCCAGTATAAACACCAAATTTGGACTAATTCAGATCAATGGGTGAGAAATTATGTCCCAAACATAAACCCAAACCTTGGGTTGGAAATATACAGCCAACCTTTCCCAAAATCCATACAGTTCTTTCTCACACCAAGATCTATGGCGGTATAAAATTTGAAAATGATCCATGACATAGTTTTTGAGTTGCGTGCAGAAAACAGTGTTTTTCATGAAAAAAGCTCCCCATTGAGTAAAATAGGGGGAGCGTGTGATATTTTTTCGCTCCACCTGTAAACTGCTCAAATCATAAAACTTGTATATGAGCTAAGTTTGGAAAATATTCATAAAATTGACCAAATGCACCAAATTGGACCAAATTGGACCAATGGTTTGGAAGTTATGTCCTAAAGACAGTGTTTTTTGTAAAAAAATTTCCCTAGTGAGTAAAGTTTTAACTTTTAAAGTAAAACATGATGTATTCAAGATAGAATTCTCAAATTGAGTCATATGCACCAAACTTACACTCAACTTTGGAAGCTAAAGCTCACCCTAGTGTTGGAGACATACAACCGACCTTTCCAAAATCAAACAATGGGTCGCTATTATTATCATTATACCCCCGACTTTTCGGGGGACGTATCATATCATAAAAGCTGTATATGAGCCATTATGAACTTAAAGGAACAAGTTTATTTAGAAAAATGAATGTTAGAAGAAATATAAAACTAAGATTTATATCAGTTAAAGCTGTAAGTCTGTCAGCCTTAACAAAGAAGTACGAATGGTCAGGTTGACTCATTGAATGGTAATGTAGCGGGTTATTCATGAACTCTTTTACAAAGTACTCTCATTTCTCTTCAAGAAGGAGGACAGGACCTGTTGTGCTTAAATATGTTTATTCAACTACACACTAAACAAAACAGGATAAATATGTATAAATGATAATGAGGTAAATAAACAGGTTAATGCATATACGTGTGTGTGTGTGTGTGTGTGTGTGTGTGCGGACTCATGGTTCATAGTGATAGAGAGGAATTATTGACGGTTTTGAATTCTCTGGAACTTAAACATTGATAAAGGCACGATAAAATTTAAAGGGACTTAGATATTGTACATCAAACCCAGATCACGAATGAGCGTGATAGAACGGTCTTACTTGTGCTGGTCGCAATCACGTCCGTGGATTGGGGTGTTGCACTCAATCAGGCAGTTTCCTCTACCTGGAAGAAAGTCAATGTTCCAAATTCAGCTGTAGACTTCCCTCCAGGTGACTCTATCATCGCTGCCGTACGAAGACTGGACAAGGCAAGAGATGGACCTGGAGCTGATCGTCCTTGTTGCAGAATGCAGAAATGGGAACAGGATACTGGTCCCTTTAGCTTGCAAACTAATTTCCGACAAGAGTCGTAGGACTCACGAAACTTCTTACGGAAAATTTACCCTTTTCAGGGCTGACAGTCTCAGAGTGAAAAGGGATTAAAAATGTACTCTTAGGATCAGGTTAAAAAAAAGTAGAACGTTTGAGTGCTGTTATTGTGCCCAGGGTTACAATGGTCAATAAACAATCAGTTAAGAATACGAAGTATAACTGAACGGCGAAAAATCAACGAAAGCCCAAAAGCAAACAACTTAGAAAAAGGCAAAATTAATAAAGCTACACGGGTTAAGAGCTCAAGAGGGTTAAGATCTTAAGAGTGAAGAGGAACGAACTAGAACGAACAAAAGAACAGAACGTAAAAAGTGAAGCAAGGAAAAGAAACTGAAGACAAAAAAAAGTGAAGTAAAGATGCAGGTCGTCATCCCCTTTTTTTTACCCGTCCGGGTGTCACAGTAACTTATTTGCATGAAGGGATGAGCAGAACATCTGGTTACTCTTGTATATGCCAAGTAGGTGGAACTAAAAAGGGGGGAGAGAAGGACAAAGACCTAATAATAACGTTAGGTAGAATTACTTTCTCTCTCAATCACCAAACAGTAATCAAACTCATAAAAGACAGTGTATATATATATACATACCAAGTATTCAATATAACCTGTTCATGCAAAGTAATCAAATCCAGCTTAACTACAATGATACATGCAAAGTAATCAAATCCAGCTTAACTACAATGATACATGCAAAGTAATCAAATCCAGTTTAACTACAATGATATCTGCATTAAGAAGGGATATCTATACGTGTTGTAGCAGACGGGACGTGTGAAAGACTAAGGACTACATTAACAGATTAATAGCTCTTCTACAGTGGTAATTAACATTGTTCTTGTTTGTTATCCAAAGATCAAATTTCTAAGAACATAGTTCTAACAAAAATTATTCACTCATATTATTTAATCTGGGTGAGGTAAGAAAGACAGATTCGCATATTTTAAACCGTAGTAAGCCAATAAAAAAACATTTCTTTTAAGTGAAGTCATTTGAAAGCATATTTAACATGGCTGGAAATAAAGCTATGATGAAATAAAACAGCTGAAGCTGCATACTGTGTGTTTCGACTCTATGGTGCCAGGCATTCCTTTTCCTCCTGAAAGGGAGAAAACAAGTTGTTGTTGGTCTTACGTCCATAAAAGGAGAGATGTAAAGGAAAAAGGAAGAAGAAGAAACGGAGTAATTATAAATAGATCATGGGTTGGGGGGGGTCACATCTGCACCGAGCGAGGAGGCAAAGTGGTGGCGTTACATGTGAGAGACAGCGAGAAGACATAGTTTTGCTGTTATCACTTAGCGCCTTGTTAAATTGTATTTTACACTGGAATATGAGAATGTGTTTGTTTTTAGATGTGGGAGATTGTTTACGTTGTGACTGCCAACACGAACAGACGGAGACAGCCGGGTAGAGTCAGGCCCGATTTGTCTCACAGGACGATGTGAATATACACAACGATAACCGGATTAGACTTTTCACATGTTGCACATGCAGAGCAGCAGCCACACCTGTCCACTAGCATTTACTTGATGTTTGAGATGACCTTTTACTTCAGCAGGATGGCGTCTTGGGATCAGAATCTCTTTTAGGAAGGTCCAACTCAAAATGACAGCGCCATATGTCTTCTATATATGTTTATTTTCAAATAATATATATGGAAGTGGAGTAGAATAAAAGATGAGTTGTGCCTCACACCCTAGAAGTATAGACAGCAGGCTAAAATGAGGTCTGGTCTTCAACTGCACTAAAATGTAAAGAAATATCTCCATAAACTAAAATGGATTTAAGGTTAAACATTTTAACAAGGACATCCTGCAATTGAGACAAATGCTTTTGATATTCCTCCTTGGAAGACATGGTAAATTATTAGATTTGGTGAATATGAATCGACACAAGGAGAAGTATCTTGTTTATATCATATTTCGTTCCAATCCTTAGTGGATGTTGGACATCATTTATTAACCATTGGCCCGATTGAACCCAAATTGATTGCACACGAATCAAGTCGAGGAGTTCAATGTATTTATCTTAATGTATTTCACTGTAATGTAGTTCATATTTACTCACTTCATGGAGTTTTCTGGAGTGCAATCAAGGTCTCATATCTTTAAAAGTATCAAGTTATTTGAGGGTGAGTCTCAGTCTCAAGCCTTTGAAAATAAGTTGTATATCAACTTTCATGACCCCTCTCAAGAATTTTGAGTTTAAAGTCTCTTTAGAGGATCTCCTTTCTATCATACTGACCCAGTAGAAGACACTCACACAGAAATCACCAAAATAAGTCAAAATGCTTTTAATACACATACATATATTATCCTTGATGAATGCAATGATGCTGGATTTTTGATAAATAAAATGTTCTATGTATTTATGAAAGTAGCTAGACATTGGCCTCTTTCACTGCAGCTTCCTTCAGTCCTTTCTCAGAGAAGAAGGAGGTATAGGTTATGAATTTAATATTGACCTCACTGAGAAAAAGGCACAACACCCAGTAGAATTTAATTTTCTAGTTCACTGCCCTGAAACTCTTCTGCTGCTTTAAAGAAAAACAAATACCAGCATTTATATTTCACATTTGCCTCAAACACTCAGAAACCCCTCAACCCAATCAAATGTCAAAGAGGGCACTTCAGATTATCAAATAATCCCGTCACAGTTTATGAGGAATTAAAGGTCCAACTTGTTTCAGTGACTATTTCTCCCAGTTTTCAGCATTAATAATTATTTAATAGAAAATGTTTGTGCGAGTCAGTTGAGACACTGTAATTATGCAGGCACAGTTTAAAGACAAATAGCAACCATACGTTACTAATATTCACAGATTTCTTAAAACAATCTTCAAACTGGAACGTTCCTCAGTAGTGTGCATTCCTCTGACGAGGTTCAACAGTCATTCAAACGTCTGTATTTAATCTGGTGGATCCACATTTTTTTTTGGATTGTCACAAACTGATTTTTTTTTGTTTCCTGGAAATATTCTCTGATTAAAAACAAGGAGCAAAGAAGACAGCAGAGAGAAAATGCTCTCAAAAATGATAGAAAGTGAGATAATCCATTTATGTATTATGGCATTATCCTGCTATAAAAGGTCCACCGTTTGAGGAAAAAAAAACTGAACTCTCTTGGTAGTGACAGTAATTTGAGGTGTTGTGATTGCAATGATAAATAAAGTTAAAGTAAAATGTAAGGCTTTTATCTGAACCATGCTTCACCCATCCACAAAGTTTTGTGGACGTCAGTTCAGTAGAGTTTTCAGTTGAGTTTCTGACCTTTGTAAACACCTGTGACCTCTGTGGTAAGGATTTGCAAAAGAACTGGCTTATTTTCTGGTTCATATAGCAAACTTCCATCAAGTTTCATGAAGGTCTATGAAGTTGTTATGGAGATCTATTGAAAGTTCATTCAGAAAGACAATCCTCTCACACCTTTCTGTTACAGTAAAGCTCATACCACTCTATCCTCACCTATCGCACGTGCTCGGTCTCAATGATCTGGTCCACAGTCTGAGGCATCAATTGATATCAGTTGCACTCAATAAGGTAGCCTCATCCATTCAGTCAAACCTGCAGCCCATCATCATCAGCGGCTGTCCCTAAATTTGACTCTCTTCATCCATCTAGTTCTCGATTGCTGCTGGTTTGCGCACCCTCCACTTCCTCAACTCCTGATCCTTGCAGATCCATCAGCCTCTGCAGAGTAATAAGCCGACACAACCAGTATCCAGACTTCAAAAGCTGGGTATTCAGTGCCACTATTCAGGGCATAGACCCATTGAACTCAATCTCCCCGAAGAGTCTGAGCACCAAAGACTTTCTAATAAACTAATTTTCATATGTCACCTGTTATAAATTGTTCATCTTTTCTTCATTCTGTCTGATCTGATTGAAATGTTTTAACACAATTGTCAAATCTACCACCCTGCATACATAAGCTATATGCATAACAATCCTATTTCTAATTTATCAACTTATTATCTGAATGTGGTGCCCCTTTTACACAGCCCAAAAAGGGAGACCTACAGATTTCCCCATTTGTTACAATTCCTATTCAGCACTTGGCTCAGAGGGATCCATAACACAAAGAATGCCACCAAATGCTTCAGTTCAACAATGTTTAATAAAGAAACTCACAACTCCAAGCATGTGGAGAAGTAAGCCCTGGCCAACACAAACAAAAGAAGGGAGAGAGCTACAAACCAGCCACGCAGTGGGCCGTCGGATCTGAGCTTATCCCCTGACCTAAAGTCCCGGTCTTAACTAAAACGATTATCAGGACCAAAGACAGGATTGCCAGGAACTACCAACTCAATTTAACAAAGTTACTACAAAGGGAGTGCGTAGGGAACGCAAAGACTTCCGGCTGGAGGATGAGAGAGGCTTCGCGGATCCTCCTCCTCCGCCTTTATACTCCGTAGGTGCACCTCAGGTCACTGAGCACTATATAAGGCGGGGAAAAAGCAGACGTTAATGACATGTAGAAAATATGAAAACGGGCAAGAGCATGTTCGGGCAGTGGTGCAGGGTGGCGCGCTTAACACCATTAGAATATATTATGGGAGTTTCCATAGATACTTCGACATGCAAAAAAAATGTATACGACTTTCATTCCTTCTGTCAGAATTGAATTTCAAGGGTGTGTGACAGTGTTTGCCGAAACACATAATAAAGAAGATTTAAGAAGCAGCGACCAGCAATAAGCAGCTTAAAAAGAAAGGAAAAAAAGCTTGAAAATTGATTGAAACTGGGGAGAAAACGCAATGTCCAGGAGCTCCTTAACCTTTGATCAGAGGTCAAGATCAACCGTAATAGGCATGCTAAATGACACATTGTGACGTCACAACTCCGAAGGACTTTTTTTTATTTCATTTTGTTTTAAATGCTGCACAACAAATAACATCATCAAAATACAATCATCTCTAGTATATACCAAAATATACCTCTGGGTAAAATTTTATGAAAACTAGTCTATTCGTTTTTCCGTAATCTTGCTAATAGACAGAAAGACAGGAGTGAAATCATAACCTCCTCGCTTGGCCGTAAGAAATGCCCTAAAGTTTAATGGGGTCTTTTGCGTCCAATATCCTGTATCTCCACCAACTTTAGTTGAAATACGTCAAGAGATTTTTTTCTGCAAAAAAATGCCACACAGCAGGACCTGACTTCATGGTGTCTATTCATAACTTTCCCCCCCTTGTCACATCTGTTCCCACACTGCCATGACTGCTAATTGGGCTCCATCATCCATAGTGAGTCACACATGGCTGTGTCACTTAGGAAACAACACCTATTTGTACCCTGTGCTATGAGGGTCCAGGAATCCCAGGACATGACACCACAAAAGGTTTGAGTGTAAGAGGATGGCCTGCTCCCACCTCTTCCTATGTGATCTGTGAGCCTGAAAACGGCATCCTGCTGTGACTGATGGAAGTTCACAGGGTGTGTTGTAACACGGAGAAGACATTTCACCGGCCAAGCAGAACATGTTGCACCGATCTGAAGCAAAGTGATTTCTGTTCAAGTACACCTTGGTTAGATTGCCCTTATTTGCTGGTAAATCAATCTTAAAAAAAGCAGAATGTGACACATACGGTCACGGGACTCTGATATTAATATACTAATAATATATACAGATTAACATCTGGTAAAATCAGGCATTCAAGGTGTCATCTTTTTGTTCCAATTATTAGCTCTAAGAAATACCCAAAAAATTGTTCTATCTGAAAATATTATAAATCCAATCGCCTTAGTAGTGAAGCTTTTCCTAAATTTGACTATACTATCACAGGTTAAACTTTTTGGAGCTCATGAGGAAAGATTAAAGGTTGGTGCGCACCTTCAATCTCTAACGTTAAAAAGTGCAGACAAAGCCGGAAATCTTAGCGTGGTCAAGGATTCGGACCAGAGTTTTAACAGCTATGTTAAAACCAGTACAAAGACCGCCTACTATAACCTGAAGAATATAGCAAGAATTAGAGGACTGAGGACTCAGCAGGATTTTGAAAAACCAATCCATGCATTTATGTTCAGCCCACTTGACTACTGTAACGGCGTCGTTACAGACAGCACCAGCTGATTCAGAACTCTGCTGCTAGAGTCATCTTAAGATCAATAGGGTGGATCAAATCAGTCCAATTCTGAAGCCGCTACTTACCTGTCTCTCAGAACTATTTTCAATATCCTCCTGCAGTTTTACAAAACACTAAGGAGTTTAGGACCAGACTCACATCTCTGATCTTCTGCTATGTTATGAACGTTCCAGACTTCTCATGTAATCTGGATCAGGTCTGCTCAGTGTACCCAGAGTCAGCTGCCTTCAACTTTCTAATGGTTCTTAATCTTTTCATAACTAAATTACTTATGTCCTAATGATCTTTTGTACTTTGTCACAATATTCTTAATTGTTTGTGTAAAGCACTTTAAATTGCCCTGTTGCTGAAATGTGCTATATAATTAAATTGCCTTGTCTTGCTTTCTTAAGCAAAGCAACTTAATTTTTAGCCTTTGCAAAATTTCAGATTATTCCTTTAATACCGTTCAGAAATATGTTACTCAATTTAAAAAAAAATAATTTCCAGTCATAGCCTGAACTATCACAAGAAACAGTGCGTTGCTCTGGGACTATTCTCAGTGGCAGTTTACCCTCCAATTGGTGGTCGTTTCAGAATTTGTGGTTGAATATAGAGATATAGATAAATTAGTAAAACAACAAAAAAAAAATTCAACGAGCCCGATCCGGCAAACCTATACTGTCCGATGGACGACCTGAAGGCAGGGCCGGAATCAGGCAGCACCAGAGTGATCACTCTTGGGTTCGAGTGGGAGGGCGCTTTGGAAGGCGACCCCAAGTCACGAGGAGCCCGAGGAGGCGGTCGCCCGTGGAGGCGAACCCGGTCACGAGGAGGAGGAGGTCGCCCGTGGAAGCGAACCCGGTCACATGGCGAATCAGGTCAGAAAGCCGCCGGCAGTCAAAGTGGAAAGAGCCCTCAGGAGGCCGAGCCGGAGGACAGCGGGCAAGATGGCAAAGGAGATGCTTCTCCGGGGGCTTTCGGCCAGGTGCATCAAGGAGCCGACGACGAGGACGAAACCTCTCTGGGCTCTCTGCCTGACCGTGGGTGGAGACCAACCAGAAACCAGAGGCAGTGAAAGCAGAGCAACTGCTTTTCCGTGGAGCAGGGAGCTAGAGTCGGGGTCAGTATCTCAAGAAGAGAGTCCCGATCAGCATCAACCTCAGGAACACTACCGGCTCCCTCAGGTGATGATGGTTGCTGAGGGTTAGCGGGTAGGAGGCAAGTGGACTCCGGAGCCGCAGCAGACAGAGGACTAGCCGGCTGGTGGCTAGCAAACACGGGGGCTGGAGCAAGAGAAAAACCAACAGGCCGGGGCCGGGAACATGCCGGCAGCGCGTCTGGGTTCTCCACAAAGGTCTTTAACCATTCCAGCAGGAAATCCCACAGCCAGTGTTGGGCAGAGACCTTCCGGTGAACGATGCGGAGAGCGGCCTGTTGTACCTTCTCATGAGGACTCTTCATCCACTCCACTTGGATGCAGATCAGTGTGTAAGTTAAATCATTTATCTCCATGTCCTTTAATGCGTCCGCTGGGTCCATTCTGGCCAGTTCCTTCTGTTACAAACTCTTCTGGGGTTTTGCTCGGACCCAAAACGCAGTAAAGCAGGTGCAAAAATATTTATTCTTAAACCAAAAGGGCACACGAAAAAAACAGGAACAAAAACATAAGAGATAACTTACGACACACTGGGAAAGGCTGGGACGCGTAACAACACAAGGAACATCATGCAACGAACTGGCACCGATGGGAAGGTAAGGACAGACTTTATACACGGACGTAACAAGACAATGAGACACAGCTGGAGGGGAAACACAGGTGAGCACGATGACCAATCACAGGACAGACACAGCAGGAGACCGGAACACAAAGGCTTGACAAAATGTATCACTTATCTGCCAGAGACTTCTGAAAGTTTTCCTTGATTCCTTGTCATTTCAGAGCTTAAGAGGGTTGAAACAAAATGATAGAAAGCTAATGAAAAGGCCCCTGTGAATATGAAAAAAGCCTTACAAAGCCCCGAGAGGTAGCAGATGCTTCTTTGTGTCAATGTGATTCAGAGGAAACTGGAGGTGGGATTCAAGGTCACATTCTCAGTTTTCATTCAGATTACTTGTTGAATGGATCTGTTGTGCCAGCAGACCTTCAGCTGCCTCTGCGGAGATTGAGGAGGTAAGAGGCTGAACTTGATGACTCCTGACCTTTATCTGGATGAAGACAAACAATTAAAAGCTACTAAGAAGGTCAAATAGTACCATGTTATGGATCACAGTTTGGATGGCTAATGGACTGTATGGAAAAATACACAATCACATTCAGATTTTTGTTGTGTTATTTCAAGCCGTTGGCTGGCTTATAAAACTTGAACTTTTATCCATTTTCTTCCTTTTATCCAGAGTCGGATGGTGGTGGCAGCAGGCTATTCAGACTATTCCATACGTCCACCTTACTACCATCCTGCCTTTCCAGGCAAAAAGTTAGTGTTAGTTGTGGGTCTTATCCTTGGGCTTCTAACCTTGGACATGGCTGAAAATCCGAAAAAGGAAAAGGAACAGAAAAAATCTGAGCTTGCTGTTGATCCTCCTTATCACAAAGGAGGTTCCACTGTAACCGGGGCTCCTTCTGGATAAATAAAATTAAAATATTTGTGTAAATGTCACTGGGGGATCATTTGAACATACGTGAGTAAAGTGATCCTGTGACCAGCATCTAGCTGGAATCAAGTAGAAGATATATTGTCATCATAAGACAAACATCCCATTAGAAAGTAATTAACTGGGTTCTTTACTACAAAACCTATTCTGTCCCAATTGTACTTTATGTTTAGAAAATACACAAAATGTGCTAAGCAATAAGCAATAACTCAATCGAGCAGATATCACCAGAATTTCAAAGATATGATAAAAAAATCTACTTTTACTGACCTTTGCAGGACTGCATTTCTCAATGCTGCTATGACCTGCTGCAAACATGTTGCATAACCAGATACCAGAGTTTGGCAGCATTTGTGAGGACTCATAGCCCATTTCATGTGGTTAAGGCCTCCAGTTGTGTCATATTCTTACGTTTACAAGCTGTGATGGCTGTCTTCAAATTCCCCTAGAGATTTTCCTTGGAATGTATCTGAAGCAACTGTTACTGCCACTGTAAAATGTTCAAGGACTTGTGAAATTTTTGCATTTAGAATTCGAGGTATGCTGTGAAAACACAGAGATAGGCAGTTGGGTACAATAGTGGTTATTATTTGGCAAGGTTTGTAGACGATGAATGCAATGTGGAATGAAACACATCAATAACTAAACATTATAATATCTGTACTATTAAGCCATTTAAAATGTTCTTGCTGGATCTTGCGAACACCCAATAATAGCATTTATTCCCAATAGGCATAATATAAGAGGGATGAATAATTATGTTGCTTATCTTCACTGCCACTGCTTACACTGATGAAGATGTGCTCTACATCAAATCCTCAAGATTCTGTATTGCACCATGCCATCATTCAAACTAGGTTATCTTGTATTTAAATACTGCCATCAACACCCTAAGAGCTGCATGACGACAACCTGCGTAAGTAAAGAGAGGTGTTGACCCCTGGGAGCTGCTGTGGCATCGCCGTCACTGTGGTACTGTTTCATACTGAATGAGGTTGCGTGTATCCTATGGTTTTTGACCAAGAGCTCCTCCAACCTGCGTCTAGTTTAAAAAGTTGACCCAACTTGTCATTTTAGTCCCTGTCATATTAATAACCTCACTTTGCATTTGCCTGAGGTTGATTACAGTTTACCTCTCAATCACGGGACGCTAATGACAGCGGCCGGTCTTGATGGAGTGACTGATAGCTGGCATTTAACTGTGATGGAGCCCAATGGACTCCGTCCTCTCACAGCAGGCCCGCAGGGAGGAGAGCGAGCCACAACCTTTCAATAATCGAAAGCCTCTCGCCCGCTGAAAGGCTGATCCCTTTGTTCTAATTAACCCGTGAAATGAGTTCAGCGGCTCCCGCTCTACCTGCGGCATATACGCTCTAATAGTCTATGCACTGCCAAGCGGGGAGGAGAATGCCAAAAGGTCGAAGGTCCACAGAGCAGTTTCCACAGATCCTCTGTCTCTGATAGCATCAGCAGTTGAAGATCAACTTAATCAACTTCAGCTGAATCAAAACTCATCAGACAGTTCTTGTTGCATTGATACTGCAAAAGCTGTTTGAACATTCAAATCCAGGACTCAATCAAACAAGTGTTCTGATAACTTTATACTTAGTCATGACCTATGCTGATTCGTTTGCAGACATTATAGTACGTCAATTTTGATATGTCACAATTATTATTATATAATTATTACATAGTTGTCTCATTGTAATTTTTGCGTAAACCACAATTATTTTGCATCATGATTAGTCTCCCCTTTATTTATCTGCATAAATAACCTTGTTGAATTAGAAATGTCTTATCATTAATATTTCCATATTGTCTTCTACTGTTGATGTTCGACCGTCGCTCATTAATTATGTTATTTCATTGCTCTTATTCTGCAATGAGTGGAGAATTAAATTCACCCTTGGAGCCTCTGACTTTTAATGTCTTGATGAGCTTAACTTTTCAATGATAATCAATTGACACGAACCCATTAATCATTTATCCAAAAAGCCAAATGCTACTGCACCATTCTGTGGAACATTTTGGTTTTAGGTTCAATGGTATTGTAAAAACTGATATATTGGAGGAGGCCAACATTTTCATGTTATAGCAAAATGGTGTAATATCTCAAAATAAAGAAGAACATTCTTGAAATATGTCTCAACGTCATTTGATGATAGAAAGTGTCTTGTAATAGTGACTAACCGACTCAAAAAAAGAGAAAACGTCTCACAATAATGACTAGCTGTGTTGAAAAAATGTTAAGAATACCGATTGAAGAGAAATCTTTGAGGGTCATAACGAGCCGGCATCTCTCTTGAAGAACTTTAAGTTTTGATCCAAATGTAAAGTGTGTTATGAATAAAATGTATTATTATTATCATTTTTTAGTAGAAAAATAACTACGTAAAAACAGTAATTGATTAATTTGACCAGTCCTCATTGAAATAGCAAGATGAGTTATTTTTTAGTTATATGATTATTATTGTGCTGAATTTTTAATGATTTCTTCATAAGATTGTCTGACATGGGCTTCCACATCCATATTTTACATATTTATCATGACTCATTACACAATAGAACTGTTTTAAACTCCTAATAACATCAACCAGCTTCCTTTTTAGTCTTAACTTCTTCAATGCAAATATGTAGAAAGCCGAAAAAAACTAGGTTATCCTTTCAAAGGCGACCAAGTGATGACAATAAAGAGTTGTTATTACACCAAATAAGGAAAGATAAAATATGCTTATGTTACATGGTCTATGATTTTATAAATTGTTAATGTTTATTAAAAAATATTGTTGAAAAGCTCATGATAATCTTACTTAATTGTATACAATCAGATCATGCCAATTAGACCAAAGAAAGGATTATCAGCAATCTGAGTCATTTGAGGTCTTTTGAGAGCAATGACATGGAAGAAGAGTCTACACACTTTACTACAGGAGGCCACTAAGAGAGTTTGACATTGTTCTATCTGCCTTTCCATGTGGGGATTGGCGGATTCATATATCAGGTTTCTTGCAGCACCTAGTCTTTACTCAGTCCAATTTTATGTTGTCGGTGAAAGTACAAAGAAAATATTGCAAAATGTAATTTTAGACATGTTTAATTTCCTGCACTACTGTGAACGTAAGCAAATATACAAACACCAAAACAATCCACTCAACTTCAAAGTGGAGCTTTGAATTCACAGAGCTGAGATTGTGCTGCCTATGTTTATATAAAAGACATGGCTGTTATTTTGTATGCAAGTATCGAAAAATTGTGAATCTTAGAATAGAGGACACATTGGAATATGTCCTCAGACATAACCAGGTTATCTAACAATTTGATGTAACATGTCAAGGTAATAAAGTTCATAATAAAACTAATTGGATCATTTGTCTTATTATGGCCAAAAGTATTTGGACTTCAATTAATGCAAACGATTTTAAGTTTCCCTGGTTTCATCGTATCCTATCAGTAATGGTGGAATTAATTAAATCTTAGCTTGCTAACTTATTTGAACAATAAGAAATAAATTATTTCAACGGTGTTTGAACAGGTTTTGTTAAAGATTTTGGAGGAGAATATCTGCTAACATCACAGCAAAGTGCTGCAGCTGTAAGCTGACTTTGGTGTTTTCAGTGGCCAAAAATTAATAAATCCAGCCTTCGGGGCTATAAGTTTGGCTTTGAGGTTTATTTTGAAAGAGAAAACATACCATAAGCAGCGGCAACAGGAGCTTCATAGATGAATAAAATCCTTCTCATCCTTGATGGTTTTGATATTGTGGTGTTTTTCTGCACCATCAAACCCCACTGAGCTGGTATCTATTTCTGTAGACGGGAAGCCGCGAAGGACTCAAGAAAAAGAAAGAAGATGAGTGAAGTGGGAAAACAAAACAAATTCTCCGACATGATGCCTGAGGCGGAGAGGCTCTGCAGGCAGACTTACTCGCCTTCATCTTCCTGCCGAACTGAGAAGACTTTCAAGCGCCATCACAAGCAGAAGGCAACCCCACTAACAGGGACGAGGGCCAGCGGCGGCGCTGTCAGTCAAAATGTTATGTGATTGACTCATCTGTCTGTGT
Source organism: Lophius americanus (assembly GCA_037951165.1). NCBI lineage: Eukaryota > Metazoa > Chordata > Actinopteri > Lophiiformes > Lophiidae > Lophius > Lophius americanus. The sequence continues at coordinate 7,854,803 of JBBDHG010000008.1, read as the reverse complement.
GCACCACTTTATATTTCTCCACTGTCACTGTCGGAAGGCCTGTTGGTAACCTGGCAACACTACAATGCGTCCATGGGAAATTAATGGGGCTCTTAACACCCCACCATACTGTTCTGGACTGCTGTATGTTTCTACTAGTTCAACTAAAGTCCAGTAAACATCCGTACATTAAAGCAATTGTGTACTCACCACCATGTCGATAGAGAAGTTTCTTACTCGACAAAACAGTCAAGGGGCTTCACAACAAAGCAGTGACACAGTCTTCTCCTAATCAAACTAAGACGAAGGGGACAAAATTCTGAATCCGTACAGCAAAATCCAAATCTGATTTCCAAATATCTTATATACACAAGGGATTAACAAGTTTTCCATCCTCTTTATACAGCATAAAGCAAACTGAGACATTTCCATCACATGAAAGTTAACGTATTTAACAACATGGATGTCCTCGGGATTAGTAACAATATATACAGCTGAAGGAGACCCGTGGACTAATATCAATTATTATAGATGTTTTTGCAAAAACTGTTATGCTGGCAGTTCCACTGATATATTAAGAATGTAAATATATCACATCTAAAAATAAATGTCTTTCATTCTTTCATTCATTTTCGGTCAAATGCAGAGAAATAATTTCACTATGTTGTACTGTGTGTGGCTGTATGTGATCAATAAAGGATACATTATTATTGTCAAGTCACCGGTTCATCACAGGGCGACACATAGAGACCGACAACCATTGTCTCTCTCATTAAATCTCAACTATGCTGCATGTCTTTGGATTGTGGGAGGAAGCCAGAGTCCCCAGAGTCAAACAAGCAAACTCCAAAACACGGAACCCCCGACCTTCTTCTATGGCATCTGTGCCCCCCACTGTGCCGCCATGCTGCCCTAGTAAATGCCTTCCTTAAACCAATTAAAGTTTTTTTCTGAAGTATTTTATTGTCACAAGTTACATTGTAGGTCACCATTATTATGATGTCAAGTCGTCTTCCTCTCTTTCTTTGCCAGTGTGTCTGCAATTTTGTGTTTTCCATAAATCACTGACTGTTGCACATCATTCCTTTACACTCTTACTTTAAACCTTTGCTGTGAGTCCCTGAACTATAACTTCTTTTCTTTTTTTTTTCCTCAGAACTTTGCCTTTTCTTACTCCCGGGGCATTTGGGGGTTTTTTTACCCTGTCTATTTTTCTATATATATTCCTCTTGAGATCTCAAGTTTAGTTTAGCATTCACATGTTTGACAACCACAGATGTACATTTAATGAAATGTGTTTGGTGGGAGATACAAATCAGCTCGGCATATACTAAACAATACCAGTAAAATAGAGTAACACTATATAGATATTGTATATGACAATGTAATGGAGTGTGTATAGCCTACATAACTTTTAGAGGGACAACAGGGGATTAGATACTGGGGAATTTAACAGTTTATAGGAGTGTTTTACAGCTTGCAAATTGTGGCATTACAGGCAGTGTGAACACAGTTATTGCAACATGAGCATTTTATGTGTCAGTAGGAGAAGTTTATGTTGGTCGTGTGACATCTCTAATTTGAAATCTTTTTGTTTAGACAGTCTAGGTATAATTATAGCCCAGAAAAGTCGGGGATATTATGGAACCGTCATTGACGCCGCCGCTGCTCCTGGTCCTTCATGTTAACGCAATAACTCAAAAACTGTTTCACGGATTATTTGTTTGTCAGCAGAATTAAGGAAAAAACTTCTCGCCTGAATTTAACTAAGTCATGTGGGAAAATATTTGAGTGCATCCAAATTATGGTGTGTGTTTTCACTTTTACAGAACACAGAATTCATGGCCGAGATGGCCCCTCCTACCTGAATAGCGAAGAGCGGCGAGCAGCAGTGAGCTCAATGGTGAATGAGCAGTGAGAGACGATAAAAACAAAAAAATTTAAAATAATCAGGGGAAAAAAAGCATCACTCTCAGATTGAAGGGTTCGACAAATATATATTTCATTAATTTGAAAAACAATACAAGGCAACATTTTTAGATGGATATCATCCCAAGTTTGTTTTGGCCCTTGCATGAGTCACTGATTATCATAGAACCATGCATCTGAAAGTCCTTCAGGCCGGATATGTGGCAACAACCTTCTTGTCATTGCTGAAAATTCCAATCGCTATATGTTCAGTTTTTCTGAACTAACCACATAATTATCTCGTTAACTCGTATAGCTGTGCTCTGAAGTGCAAAACATTTAGGGAAGATCTAAGAAATAGCTTTTGTTGTGATTTGACACTGCATAGACTTGAAGGTATGGCATCTCGGGGTTCATCAGGTGCTTTTTGGTACCTGAACCCCACAAAGCCTGTTACACTATGGAAGCCGAGAACGGCTCTGGAGGCAGAAAATTATAAGTGGCCTTATCGTCTAATGACAGGCAAATTAACTCACGAGACAACCAGCAACTTTTTTCTCAATATGACGAGTTAATTATTGCGACCATTTTCTTGCTTTAATGAGTAAAAACAGCCTGTTTACTGTTAGTCTCTCCATGTTCATCATAGATCAGGAGTCTCATAACTGTATTAGCTGATTTAAAGGGAAAATCATCTTTTCATCATCATTCATCATCATTTTTAGTATTTGTCACGCTTGCCCAACTTCTGGGTCATGTGGTCATGTGACTTGGAATAAAACCTTTTTTTTCGTTTAAAGTTTATGTTATGGTCATTTTTGGGTTCATTAGTTATAATCATCCACAATTTCTCCGCTTAACTTCCATTTTGTGTTTGCGTGCCATGGTGGCAACGGTATATAGCTGCTTATCTTCTCATGAAAACGAGATAATTCACTCATTATCCACCGTTACACATCACACTTATTGAGCAAAGTAAAATTTACAATAACGTGAGAAGATCTTGATTTTATTTCTTCTGCATGGTTCTTCACAATCACTAATACTGTTGGCCATTTCTTTAACATGCAGCACTGCAGAGCGCTCTTTTTGATGTGGCTGACAATCAGATTTCTGACATGCATGACCAGCCAAACACAAGTATAGTTTTCGCCCCAAACCCATAGAAACTCTCTCTAGCAAACGCCGCTGCATGTGCATTACCTTTGTACCTTTATCACAAAGCACACACTCTGTGCTTGAGAGTACGGTAGAGTGGCCAGGGGCTTGTAGTGAGTCCCGATACAGTGGCTGAAGCCAGCAGGATAGCATCAGTGTAAACCGGTAAACAGCAGGGGTGGGGGCTCTGGCTATTTGTTACTCCCAAGCAAGAATAATGAGCACAGACAGCAAAATGTCATTCGTGGTTGCTGGACGGATTAAATGAAATTACGTACATTAGAGGGAAAAAAGAAGTCAGACCAGCTTTTGGCTGCTTAGCTGTGGTTGATAAAACAGCCCGTATCTACATCTGGTTGGTCTAATTGATTGGTTGGTCAAGTGGAATGAAAACAACCTTTTCAAGTTTTTACCTGCACCGAAACTTTCATCCAAAACATTTTCATTTCAAGCTATGGTTTTATTCTCTTTTTTTTTCTTCATCCAAACCTTTTTCCAAATCTTATGCCCAACATTTAGCCCTTCATCCAGCTTCAGCCACTTCTCGTTTCATCATTTAAAATCTTCAAAATTGAATCCAAATCATTATAATCCTCCCTTCGCCTCCAAACTCTATGCTTTATATATTTTCATCTTATCTTTTCATCCAAACCCCACTTCCAGCCAATCTTTAAACTAATTTGGTTTTCACCAACTACCTGTGCAGCAAATCTCTAGCTGCACCTGTCATTTATCACAGTGTGAAACACAGCAATAATAGACCTGCAGGTGTAGGCTACTACACACTCACCCCATCTCACCCTCCTCAGTTTACACCCCCTCCCATAGAGTTGAAGGACTGACCATTGACTGACGACAGCTGAGGACTGGAGAGATGGTTGTCAGGGATCAGATGTGCAGCAACAGCCAACCTTGTTAATAGAGTGTTAGGGGGAAAAAAGTATACATCGGACGAGGGGAGCATTGGGTAAAAGAAATTAACAAAACCAGTTGAGGACAAGAGAAAAAATGAACGGATCCCAGGTAGAGTCAGGGAGGAAAGCGAAAAGAAGGAGGAAATAACAAGCTGGTTAAATACTCAATGTTTGCATCAGGGAGCTGCAGGCCTGAATGACAATGTCCCCACTAAACCAAGATGAAGTTTGCTTGCCTGCAGCAAATTAGAACCAGCTTTGAATTCACTCAGGTGGATCCATTGTAGAGGTGTGATTAGATAGAGAACTGTGTTTTCGAGAGCCAGATGCAACAGTTTAGAGACCTGCTGAAGCTGATTCATTTCTCATGGCCTTCAAACCAAAGGATGCATTTTTAAAATCAGAACTTCTGTTATTTCATCCAGATTTTTCTTTATACTGTTGTCTCTTCAGTGACTGGAACGAGCCCTATGCCTGCGTCCCCGTCAGCGCTGATATATCCCCGAAAGTCCCCAAATCCCCTGCATTGTATAAGCAGCTCCCCTGTTTGAACACCTCAAATGAAATGTGAAGATATGTGCGAAAGACAGTATCTTCCCAGTATTTTCGTAAATAAAGCTCCCCTGGTCAGTAAAATATGAACTTTCTTAGACTAGGATATGATATACAAGACAGATATCCTTGAGTTGATTCATATGCACAAAAGTTGGACAAAAACGGTAAAAAAAATTAGAAGGTTATTGTTGAAAAACAGTATTATTCTTAAAAAAGCTCCTGCTAGTGAGTAATATATAGACTATTAGAGTAAGAAAATAATGTAAATACAACATAGATCCATGACTTCAGTCATATGTTCAAAATTTGGTCTAAATGGGGACCAACGGTTGAGAAATTATGGGCCTTATTATTTATTATTTGATTATAAAACCGACCTTTCCCAAAGTTATCCCATTTCTTCCTTGCACTCAACGTATAAAGGTATAAATTTAAGTGAACTATGAAATGTTTGAGATATGTTCGGAAAACTGTTTTTCATTAAAAAATAAATAAATAAAGCGAGTAATATATAAATCATTAGAGTAAAAATATAATATTCATATGAGATAGATCTCCACGAGGTGATTCATACACACCAACATTGACTGAATGAAAAAAGGCTCCCCATATGAGTAAAATATGAACTATTCACAATGTATGTCGCACCAACGTTTGTGAAGTTATTGCCTGACAGTTTTGGAGATGAAGCTCATCCTGGTGTCAGAAAGGACTTCAAGGACTTCAAAGTGGAGCTGAACATCAGCCAACTCGGACAACTGAAGCTTCTTCCCATCTTTAGCTGGACTGCTATGAAACAAAGTTTTAAGGAAGTAACTTCTTAACCGTTCGGCGCAGACGAATCGGCCACAGGAGCTTTATCTTCTAAATATCATATTTCATTCTAGTAGTTTATATTTTACTCACTAGGGGATAATGAATCGACTGGAGGAGATCTATCTTATATATTAGTTTTTTTGTTGTGAGCAACATTATAGAAAAACTACAGGAAGGATTTGTGTTCAATCTTACCCTGAGGTGGTCACATTTTGGTGACATTACGTGTTTCGCAGCATTTAAAATAAAATAAAATAATAAGCCGTTTGGAATGTGGGGGTTGCTGCCTTGTTCCTTTGATTCCTTTCACGTGTCTTTGGGGGAGAAGATGGGGGATCAGTGGGCTGAACAGAGACGGTGAAGGTGAAGGCACAGGAGACAACCCCCTACACAGTATTTGAGAGATACTCAGATTGTTTGTTGGCGTTTAGATTTAGAGGCTGGCAATAACTCGGACATTAATGGAGAAAGCTACATGAATTTTTCCTTGACCTAGGGTACTGTAGTACCTTGATGGAGGTTTGTGCTCTCTGACTGCTTTTTCTAGTTTATAAAGGTATGAATGGTTCAGGGCTGATCTTTTGCTAAGCTCTGAACCATCCAGTCAACTGAGACTGGTCTAAACATGGAGAAGCCGTGTTCAATTATTTTAAATCAAGGCTGAAGACCTTTCTTTTTGCCCTTTTATTCAATCAAAGAATGACTCACTCTGACACTGCGCCTTAACATTTTTCTCTTGTTTAGCTAATTTTACTTTGTATTTATTCTAATTTTAATTGATTTTCAACTCTATCTTAATACTTTTTATTTTGTTATATGCTTTCTTTATGCCCTTTTAGAATTTGTGTGGGGCAACGTCTTGCTTGTTCAAATCTACTATGGAAAAAAACTTTCCTTCTCAAAGGGTATATTTGTTCAATTTGACAAAATGCAGATAGTTCTTTCTCAAATAGATCCGGCACAGCGCTACAGAGGTAAATTTAATAAAATACAGGTCTACAGATGAAAAGTATAAAAACCGTCAAAATATAAACAAAAAGAAAAGGAATAAATGAAAAATTTGAACGATAATCTCATCCTCCAGGCTTCCTTCCAGTCTTTTTATCTCCTGTTAGCTCTTTCATATACGTACAAATCTCTCCATCTATCTGTCTCTGTCAGCCACTTTCATTTTCCTGCATCTCCTCCGCCATCTTTCATTATTCCCCGTTTTCTCCATCTCTCTCAGCTTTAATTGAAGCGGTGGCAGCAGTAGGCCGAGTGAGGCAATACCTGATTAGGAGGTTAAACCAATGGTGCAGCCCGATGGCAAATCCATCTGCTAATAAAAACAAGGAGACGATTACATCTGCACGGCGCTCTCACCCTGGCTCTCTTATTTGATTTTCAATTTGAAGGTGTTTTATAGGCAGAAAAAACTAAAGGCTCTCATCGGAGCACAAAACATCTTTCATTCATTAGATCCAATATCAAATCAATCAAGTGGCAAAAGATAAGACTCAAATCAATCAAGTGTCGAAAGATAAGGCTGAAATCAATCAAGTGGCAAAAGATAAGGTTGAAGTATTGTTAGGTGAGGACTCAGCGTCTCCTTGTTGATGGAATTTTATTACACATTACAAAGTCATCCTTTTCAGACCGAGACGTTTCTTAAAGATGATGATGGGTGACAGTTGGAGATGTTTAACACTCAGATGGATATGAAACTCAGACTTGTAGCTTTGTGGACATAAGGCCTGAAAGTCAGATATCAACTGTGAATCCTGAGGAACATCCAATTTAAGTCTTCTACATATTTTATTATGTTTCTGAGTCTAAATAGTCTACATCAGATAAAAAGCAGCGAAATGGTGTGAACAAGTTAATTTATAACAACAGGAATATTACCTCATAAGTTGTTTGCTTCCAAGATATCTCCAAAATTTTTAATTCTCTGCAGGAATGAGCCCTTATCCTGAATAAGTTAAGATCGTGTGGAAACCTGTTACCCTGAACCAGTTTAGTTCCACCTTACATAGAAACTCAAAAGTTTAAGTTGTATTAATATAGAACCTTAAATGGATGCAGTAGGAATATTTAAGTTGACTAAAGTAGTCCTTTCTTAAATGACCAATGTTTAAAATTTCGCCATGGCGAAGGCGCCTATTCTTCTCCTGCTCTACGTCCAGTTCACTCGCCGGAATCTACGCAATGCCCCACAGACGGCTGTCGGTTTCTGGAGTACTCTTTCCCCAGGAGGAGAGATTGCAGTCTCTCAGCCCACGATCTCGGGGAAGGGGTTAGATCTATGTGGGGACGGTGCACCAGCCAGTGGCGCCAGCCTCCTTCCCTGTGCTGCTGCCAGGAAGGAGTTGAGTTGGATCCTTCTTGCTACTGGAGGATTCTACATCCAAGCATTTCATGACTCTGTATGTTTGCTTTTTTTCTTTTTCTTGTTTTGAACAAAAAATATAATCCTCCATTTACCGAAACAAAGTAACTACTCAAAAAGCAAAAAACATACAACCTTGCTATGAGTATTATAATCCATTTATTTAAAGAGGAAAGAGATTTTTACACGCTAGACCTTTAAAACCATTCGTTAACATAAATGGAGTCTATGTTCCATAAAGTTGCGTTGGTTTGTTTTTTTATATTGGGTGAAAGCTGGAGAACCCTCTTGCTGAGAACTAATTGAGCTAACCACTGCGCCGAGAATGCAAATACTAGCTACATTTAAAAATGTAAGTAAAAAAACAAACAAATAGCATACTCACAATCAAGAAATTTAATGCAGAACTAAAAAAATTCTTGCCATCCAAAAGTAAAGTAAAAACAGGTATTAATCTACTTTATACTGCTGGGAATAAGATTCCAACATGTTGTTGTGCTCATGATCAATAGGCCCCTCCCCTAAGCCATACTGGTACACACCATGTAAACCTCTTTAATTAAAAGGGGCACCACCCACAATCTGCAAAGTAATAATTTGGACCAATCCAGTTGTCTAATTGATCAAAATAGTCGGTCAAATATCTGAAAGCCAGAAATTCTCGCTGATGAAGACGAATAAATGACCATGCAAATAATAAAATATAAATATGAATTATTATTTACGCAGAAGGTATGAAAGGTTAAAACATGTGTATATATATGTATTAGATAAAGAGAAAATATAAATGCTTGGAGAATGGCAATGTTGATAGAAAGCAATTATTTGACTATTTGTATTATTTGGAGGACAACTTTCTACATTTGGTGACGGATAAATAAAATTAGATGTTAGTTTCAGTTTATCAACCCCTTTTCATGAAGAAGCAGGGGAGGAGGTGGAGGCCCAATGAAGGCCAGTTACTCCGACAGGAGACTAACAGCAGAGTCTTAGGCTGGCTGGAGGCGGTCTGCATCAGCGTTTAATAAGGAGTTGTATAGGATCCTAATGTAACCGCAAAACTTCTGCAGAAACGTAGATGCCAGACGAGAGTTTGTAGTAGTTCTGCGGTACAGACTGTAACTGTCAAAAAGGCACTCGATGTAATCAAGGGTTGGATCATACAGGAAAAGAAAAAAAATATTACTTGTCAATTTAAAGAAAAATGAATTTATATTATAAATATTTAAGATAAATTGAAAGATTAAGAGAGAGAGGGAACGAAACATAGGGATGACGTTTCGGGTCAAGACCAAGGAATATAAGTCCGTCTTCACTTATAAGAGCAGGGGGAGAGGAGGGGGGGTTACCCTCCCATCTCTCTCCCTCCTCATCAGCGTACATGGTCTGAGGAAGGGTGAGATGCAATGGAATGTCTTTGTTCTAAGTTAACAAAAATGAATCTTGATTATTTTAACTCCCCAAGGCCATGAGCAAAGTAAACAAAATTAGCATTGTTTTGACTTTGTAATGGTAAAGACAGCTACTCCAATCAATGTCCTACATCGATATGATATGAAGAGGGTGTATTCACAGTGTGATCAAACAATGCATGTGGTTATTTAAGTAAAGAAAGTATTGACGAAGCTCTAAACAATGAATAAACAAAGCATAGATTGGTCGATAAGATGAGACTGTAAAAAGGTTACTGATGAAGAGAGAATTAAATCATATCCACAAAAGCATGTACATAGTTATTTAAATAAATAACTTCATAAATTTATCATCTTGACAATGAATATTCACATACGGAAAAATTAACGGTCTGTTCAAAGAACAGTCATTTCCATGTAAGTCTTTAGGAGCATAAGTGTACTGAAAAAGAAGAATCCAAACAAACAGCTTCAGTGAGTCTGAGTCAATTGTTTGAATAGCTGTTCTGTAAATTTGATATTCCATACTGTGGTGATGAACAAAGTTCAATGTGTGGACAAAGAGATTGTCTCTCCATAGAATTTATCCACAAGGGAAGGCTTCAATTATTTACGACTGGTGCCTGGTACCGAGTTGTCTCTGCTGAGAGTTCATCAGTTCAACATTTCACACATAGGGAGAATAATTTTATGGCTTGGTAGTCTGAGATCATGATGTCCAAATAATTTATTAGCATTGACTCATCTTAAGGTCCCATTCAAAATGTCAGTAAGATAATAATCCAGAAGATTCCCATTCTGATGGAAAGCAGATGGTGCTGTGGATCAGCTTGATCAAGTCAATTAGCCTACCTTTAATTTTTGTTCATAATCAAAAATAGCTTGTAGTGGAATAAAAGATCCGGTTCCTGGATGCTCAGGTAGCCAAACAGATCTTCACCTGAATCTAACATTATAGATTTCTTTTGGCGGTACCATAATCCCTTTGACAGAGCTAATAACTGATGTAGGTGCTTTGACAAAATGGGCCTCGAGCTCCATATGTGCCATCTAGTTACCTCCACCGAGAAGGTTTAGTTTTAAACAGCTAAGGTGTATCTGTTGTTCTCTTATCAAATCCTAAAAATGGTATATATATTGACATAATCTTTTCATTTTCTCGCTCACATTCACTCCTACACATAATCTAGAGTCATTTTTTGGACTGCAGGAGGAAGCTGGCGTACCCGGAGGGAACACGAGCAAACACAGGGAGAACATGCGACATCCACAGAAAGGCTGGACAGTGGTGTTGAACCCGGTACCTCCTTATTGTTGGTGCTGGGGCGACATTCTAGGATGTGTTCTATCCACTTTCTTCTGAACCGAAGAGTGAAACATTCCCAAATATAGAAATAAAAAATGATTTGAATAAATGAGAGAATATTGTCAGATAAATTGTTATTGATAAAAGCTTTTTCATTTGGGAAAAGTTATGATTTTATTTACTATTTCAGCTAAAGACTAAAACCCTTCCTGCTCCAGAGACTCACTTCTGGGTTGATGTCTGGACACAGTGCTGGAGGCTAAAACAGTTGGAACTGCTGGGTTCAGGAGTATGAAGCTCCTTGGCTAGCGGCAGAAAGGTGTAACGAATATCTTAGAAGCTGTAGATGAATTTGTCTGACGCACTCAGTCTCCTTCTTATGTAGGTTTCATGTCCGGAAGGAAAACCCAGCAGTTCCACATGCAACTTGGAAAGTACGGGGAATATCGATTTTACGGCTTTATACTTTATTGCTTTAACTCCAAATTTTGAAAAACAATATTTGTTGCTTTAGGTGTGTTTTAATATATATAGCAATCCTAATTCTATAATAACACATCCTCCTGTTTTACATTGCTGAACATATATTTTCGAACAAAACTGGAATACATTGTTATATATTTTTTTATTTCATAACGTAAAGCCCGTCAGCAAAGTTAAACTTTTGATATATTTAAACAAAAAGCTTAATATCTGTTCCTAAGCATTGGACAAAACAGTCATTTGTTCATAACATTTTGCTTATTGGACACAAGGCAGTGCTCACACAAAAAAGAACAAATGTCAGATAACAAGGTATTGCTCTTTCCAGTTAAGGATTGCATGCAAACACTTTTAACTTACAGTTCTTCTGGATAATGCTGCAACAATGTTCTGCTGTGAAGCTCCAGAAAAGGAGAAGACTATTCTCTGGTACATTAGGGCCACGGTCAATGCTCATACCCACGTTCACACATGCTCGGTCATAATTAGCTGCACCCAACTTTGAAACTTCACCCAACTTTCCATCAGCATAAGGGTGAAAACTAGTGAATTTTTTTTTCATGTTGAACTGAGCTTTTCTGGAAGAAGAAAAATTGTGACTAGTTTGTTATTAAAGAAAACTAGGATGACAAATGTTTGTTGATGAGTTTTCTCGTTTATGACCACGGTGAGAATAGACGTTGGAAGGAAAAAGTGATAATCAGTCAACATGTTATATCGTTTATGAAAAATGGAAAAGGGAGTCAAAAATAAGAAAACATCCACAAAAGGTGGAGACAAAATATTAGACAGTTATTTATTTTCTAATGACATATAATAAGGCGTTTATTTGTTTCAAACAAACAATAAAACAGAGAATAATAAAAAAGGAAATCTCAGAAAGGATATAGTATGTGGCGGACGGGTAACATGAGTTTCCTCTCCCAAAAGGAACCGAAGTGCACTCAGAGTCCAGAACAATAAGATCGACATCAATCAACATGACAAACATTAACTTCTTCTACTGAGGGCTGCTACAGCGTTTGAGGTTGAAATTGATATGAGCGGGACAGATTGGTCAGACTAACGGAATGGAAATTAAAATGGCAATAGAGAAGGGAGACAGCGTGAGGAAAGAGGATCAGGCAGGGGGAAGTGAACCAGGAAGATAAACCTCCATCAGCAGCAGCAGCAGCTTAGACTCTAATAAATGTCTGGTGTGGAGTAAATTGCCTGCTCGCCGCTGGTGTTTGACCACGGTCTGCTCTTTCACTGAGCTTTACAGCCTCTGAACTCATATGTGAACAAACTCATCTAGGCCTCAAACACAAAGCAAATAAACATTTATCTGCTCCGCAGACGGCGAGGACAAAACATTCATTCCACGAGTATGACTTTGCTTTCTGCCCAGGATTTCTTGATCCTGTTGCTTTCCTCGTGCTCATATTCCTTTTTTGGCTCTTATTATTTAATTCACAGTTCTGTGGCTTCATCCACTCTTTTAGAGATATAAAGAGCTTTTTTAAGCCTGAAGTTGTTTGTTCCACACAAAAGCAGCCAACACAAAGCAGACTAGCTGTGTCGAGAGAAACAGGCATTTCAAATGAAAGTAAGTTCCTCCGCTGAGGCTGACCATGTGTTTATCGTTGAAATCACCTGCTGGAGGATTGGGCAGCATTAAAAATCCCAGAAAGACCCAGAAAGGTGAAAAAGGAACAATTCGGTTTACAAGGAACTCACAACAAACCAAACTACAAACCACTCAGAGAACATAAACCTCCGCCAATGCAATCTCCACTAAAACATGGACAACTGGAAAATACTTCCTCGTGCAAGAAACTTTTGGCAAATTCCATCAGCGTTAAGGCCTCTGAAAGAGGAAACTGGCGGATTCATGAGTGTTCCCAACACGTGCAGTTCTTTCTGTGGCATTGGTCATCATATTGTTCCACCGAGGAAAGAGAACACACTATGGTGATGTCGCCATGGTAACATTGTTTTAAGACACTCTCACACTACCGGGGGATCAGGATTATTTCACATTAACTCAACCTTCCTGACAATCAGAGGAAAAATCGGCTCTGAAACTGTCACCAGTTCTGATGTTTTGCCCGGATTATCTATCCCTGTGAGGCATTTACAGATCAAGATTTAGTGAGTACAAATGCTTGTCATCAAGTTTTAAAGTCATAGCACCTAAATGCTTGATCCTGTAACCGACTCCCCGCATCTGGAATTATGTGTTCACAGTTAGAAAAAATATATATCATTCCACAGATACATGGGACCCATTTAAATGCCTCTGAATCAGCAAGATCTCTGCTATATATTGGTGTCAGAACAATGTTTTTACTCCTCTGTGTGACCTAATACGTTTTGATAGATCTCCAAATCTATTATAATCCCAATTGTGATCCAGTTGGACACAATGTTTGGAACATCATTGTTGTCCACGTCTGGATGTTTTACTTTCATATAGTTCCTAATATTGGCAAAATGGATCCACATCAACAACCTTAAAATGTGGTGGATGACCCAAGATATGCCTCTTCACAGAGTCTAATCAAAATCAAGTTTAGCAAGATATTTTGAGGACAGATCAGCCAATGTAGGAGATTATATCACCTCCTGCAATTGTAGTTCACATAACCACAAAAATGTGTGTGAGTGTTTGAGTGAATGCTTTCAGTGTGTTGAGGAAGGAGTATAACATTTATATAAATTATTGGCTGAGTTGCAGATGAGTTGATTGATGATACTGCTCTCATGTCTCAAGCCAAGAGACAATTAACCAAATCTAACATGAAGACTAGAGAGAGACAGGGTAGACATTTCCCTCCACATTCAAAGCTAAAACAATCTCCGAAGCTCATACATTCAAACAGTGTGTCTCAATTGTTTAATAAAATATAAATATAAATTTGGATAGCTAATTGCCTCCCAGCTCTACCTTCATCTTATCATACTGACCTCAGAGGGATATCAATCCTCTCATCTTTCTCTAAGGCAGTGTAATAAACAGACATGAAATTCTTGGTGTCAGAACGGAGAAAGACTAAGAGGGACGTTGTTTTAAGTTTTTCCCGTTAATTGCAAATGTGGGACCAATCCATATGATTCACATTCCATTTTATTTTCGTCCGCGTATATGGGTTCAGGTCATAGTGGCAGCAGGCTAAGAACATTACAAACGTCCCTTTTCACAGCAACACTCCCTAGCTCATACTGTGAGACCATGAGCACTAGTGCTGCTGAAGATCAAAGTCTGATGAAGTCAACAGATTCACATCATCTGCAAACAGCGGATATGTCATTTTCTAAGCACCCAATGTCAAACACTCTCCTCATCTCCAGTTTGCCGTGAGATCCTGTCCATGACAACTAAGAGCAGAATCACATGCAAAATGTAAATCTTCAAAGTTGTTCCTCTTCTTAGTCAGCAGCAGAGGTGCAAAGTCAAAATCTGAATTAAATGAGTTTGACAGAAAGATAGTAGGTCGGGGTTGCAGCCCACATTTTAAAAACATCTATTAGTTAGATCCAGTTAACTAAAAAAAAGAAGAAAGAAAACACGGTCCGGCAGCTCCTTGCCCTTCTAGATTTCATCACTGCTGCGTTAAAATCATGCCTCAGAGGCAGCGTTGCAGATTTTTAAGAGAAAATGGCAAAACAAAAATGTTAGAAAAACAGCTTTAGTAAATGTCTAAAGAAATGAAGCAAAGGTTCAGCTCGGAATAAACATTAATCACATTTAAATTACATGACTTAGTAATAGGGATACAGTGCAGAAAACATTTAAGTCATAATCAAGTCAAATATAACACAATATTCAAGTTACCTCCACTGTGATCATTTTTCAGTTCTAATAAATCTTAGAGATGATTCATTTAAAATGTAAAATGATAAAATGTACTGCTATAATTCATATTTTGGGGGGATCCTATGTTCGGTAATACGGTTTCCCAATGTTCTGCTTGTCTTAGTTCATAGGCTTATAAGATAAATGGCCGAGATAGACTGATAGAATTATACCTTTTAATGAGATAACTTTGCCTGTGTGAGGATTTTTGAAGATGCTACAGCAGTAACTGTAATAACACAGCAATAGTTGGTAGCTGATTGAGGAGCGGGTAAATATGATTGTAGCAGACGGTTTCTCAAGTTTTAAATACCATCACAAGATGTTTCATTTATGTTATTGTTCAGAATCAAGTATTTATCTTTTAAAACAAAAAACTGAACCTAAACCAAAGAATATTTGCGGTATGAGGTTATTCCAACATTATCATGTTAAACATTAATTAATCATTTTTACTCTTTATTATAACTTGTTTCACATTCATACACATGGCAAGATTGTGAAATTGCTTCATCGGATTTAACCCATCCCAGAGGAGCAGTGGACCGCCGCTGTGACCGGCCCACGGGTCAAATATTAGAGAGGAGTGCTGTGGTGGAGGAGCTATGAAGTCTCTGAGTGTTCTGTGAGTGTTGCGGATCCATCAGTCCGCTGTGTGAATGATTACTAATCTGAAAAGAAGTCCTCACTCAAGTTGTGAGAGGAGAAACCGTGGAAGGAGTTGAGGGTTCTGTTCATCTGTAGGATGTTGCTGCCCTCCAGTGTTTCCTGCAGCTGCTGCATTGATGGTCCGCTCAGCCCACCAACACACCTCAGTGGGTTTAACCAAGATTATATGGCTGTTGTGTGGAACATGTCCAACCAAATACTTTTGCCTTTTTTGAAAATACACAGGGCAAGAAATTGCAGGTCCGGTTCTCCACCTGCTGTTTGGACTGTTTGGATGCTTCTACAGCAAAGGCTGATTGAAGTCTGAATCAGTGAACGACGGGGTCTCCAGGAGATCATGAGGTGAAGAGTATGAACCAACAACACTTCAATCCAAAGCTATTTAATTTATAATTCTAGACAACCGATCAGTTTGGTTGTAAGCAGGATTTCACAAAAACTACCAGTTTTTATAAAAGATGGTAGAAGGGTTGGGCAAGTTGCAAAGACATCCATTAAATTTTGAAGTGGAAGGAATGAATTCAAACATTTATTATCCCCTCACTGGACCTCTCCTTGGAGCATGTGGACCCCCACTGGCCGCATTTCTTCGGCAGCAGTGTGGTGCGATCTGGCTTTGGGTCGGTTTAGAAAGATCGTGGAGGAGGAAGAGGTCAGGGGGGAAGGGGGAAGAGTCAGGCCAAATTTCACAGAATCTAAGGGTTGGGCCGGTGCCTGAGACAAATCTTTTGATTATGCTGAAATCAGGATTGAGTTCAATTATTTTTTTAATCAACATTTTCGATCCAGAAACTGCCGAACCAATTTTGTTGGCGAAAGAAAATTTGATCCCCATTTTGACATTTCATCACAGTCCGAACTGGTTCTGAGATGTCTGCCGTCGAGTCCAATAAACTTAAGGTCAAGTCAATTTTTAAAAACTCTTAAGTCATCCTCTTTGTGTCAATAAAAAACAACTTATTTAAAAATAAGTAAATCAAATTAAATAAATGTTATGTTCCATGGTAGGACTGGACTTTTTAATCTTAAAGTGAATTACACTGTTGGAGAAAAGTGTCTCCTTTTACCATCACTTGACAGGAACTCAAAACAGTCGATAACTCTCCTGAAGAGTTTTATAGGACGTATGCGCGGAGTTAAAACAGCAAAACACGGCTCAAAGAAAGAGCCTACGGCGACTCTTGAGGAGTCAGAGCAGCTCTTCTGTACCAGCAGGGAGAATCCAAAACAACGTTTGAGCTTAATCATACGTTTGAGTTGGATGTGCTGCAATTTTATCTCCTGAGGAAGAAGCTTCCACCATGAAGAAATTAACATGTTTTATAACATCTGTTTTCAACCAGACATCCTTAGGTTATTGTCACTAAAGACAATTTAAAAAGATACATATTTGATTTGTTGACATGCAGCAAGAATGAGAAGGGTCTGATTGGATTTGGCTGTTTGCAGACACGTTTAATAAAATGATCATAAAGGACAGATCAACGGACCCGCAATATTGACGAGACAAATAAGCTGGTAGTGGACTTAAGAAGAAAGAGGACCCCTCCTTAGCCAGTCTCAATGCCAGGGATTTATGTGGACATGGTACAGTCCTATAAATACCTGGGAGTGTACCTAGGCAATAAACTGGACTGGACATCAACACTCAACACATCTACAAGATCGGCTTGAGCCGAGTGACAGGCTGGATCTGTCCTTTGGGTTGGCCTGGTTCCCCTGAAAGCTGTTGCTGAGAGGAGGATGCTGTCCAAACTTCTGGAAATCATTGACAACGCCTCTCATCTACTGTTTCAGACTGTAAACAGTAGCACACTCAGCCACAGACTACTGATGCGCTGCTGTTCTACTTAAAGACCCATTTGTTGTATTTTGCACTGCCATTAAACTCATTCCCCACCCTAGCATGTCACCTATATCCATGCACATCACCTGTATTAAGGCATTGTGATTTAATCTACACCCACTCTATATAATTTCACAGAGACTCTGTACCCTTTCATGACAACACGTGGTCGCTTTTAATCCACAACCAGACTATCATAGGGTTAGAGCAGGCTTGAAACTCTGACTATACTCCTTCTTGTATACATCTTGTATGTCTTTTATAAGCTGATTTACACAATGTTTCAGCAATATCACATTTCTTATTGGTGCTGATCGAGAAGTCGATCATTTTGCAGATGTGAGCTGTTTCTCAGGACAGATGTGTTAACACTAGCATTATACATAGGTTGCAGGAAATGTGAATGTGAGCCATTGAGATGACTAAATCTGACCTGAGTAAACATCTGAACAATATGGACTGTGGTGAAATATAGACAAAGAGCACCAAACAAAGAGCATAAAAAAAGACATAAGGCTTGAGAGAGCAGTGAAAGACTGTTACTCCATTGTTGCTCCTCTCCAATCTGTATAAAAGTTACCGAGGCGTAATGGAAGGTCGTTGTTGTCGAATCAGTATATTCATATATAAATGTAAATGCCTCCACGATCCCAAAAGCCTAGATTAGAATAGGTTAGCTCAGCTATTGAAGACAGATGTCAACATCACAGGGATCCAAGAGTCGCCCAGGGAAGGACCAGGTATATTGAAGGGAGGGGTTGTGTCTCTAAAAGAGGATTTTGCCTCCGTCGATTGCTGGTTGCTTCTCTTGACCACGGATGATTCTTTGCTGATTTGAACTGATGAACTCTCTTTGACCATAGAACTCTTCGAACTGCAAGTGAACTGTTTAAAACTCTTGTGAAAAGGGGATATTGCTCCGCAGACGAGCTTCTTAAAGGCCTGCACTGTCTTTGTTGAGTGAGTGGGTGTCGGCCCACACAGTTCATTTCTAATTTAGTAATTTCCAGCTTATTAATGTAAGTGAAATACAGAAGGATATCTTGAGTTGGGACAGTTGATCTATGATGAAATGTTCTTTTGTTACTTCTTGTACATTTGCCTAAAAAGACCTAAGTTGTTTTCATCATTTGATTAATCATGAAAAGTAAGCCTTAAAGTCTTAATGCATACAAT
Organism: Lophius americanus; assembly: GCA_037951165.1. Taxonomy (NCBI): domain Eukaryota; kingdom Metazoa; phylum Chordata; class Actinopteri; order Lophiiformes; family Lophiidae; genus Lophius; species Lophius americanus. Next base: position 7,836,372 of record JBBDHG010000008.1, on the reverse strand, counting down.
GAGTGGGTCATTATATGTCGTCCTCAAAGCTCAGTATTAAGGTGCTAATCTGATTCAGGTGTGTTGTGTGAGATCCCCTCCACCCAGACTCTGGGTAGTTCTTTGTTCCTGGTTCTTGTTCTGCAGGTGCTGAGTGGAGGGCAGATGGATGAACGAGCATCACCTGGGCCCGGTGCGCTCAGGCTGCAAATACCACGTACATTCAGCATACTTACTCCCTCTCTCCTCCCCTCCTCCTCCGTCCTAGAGGACAGCTGTAGTTATCTTATGTAAGAGTTTCTCCGCTTTGATTTATTATACTTCTCATAGATAAATAAATGTTTTTGCCAACAACTCACATTAGCCTCCCATCTTTGTTGCAGTTCTCGGGCTGGCTCTAACACTTGGGCTACGATCACAATGCCAGTCTCAATGCTCCATTCTGATTTTTTTCTTTGATCCTCTTTTTTTGTACTGCTATCAACACTACTTTTAAAATGTGGCCTATATCATACTCCAGTATGAACAGTCCAGGGCCCTAAACTGACCCGAACAATAACAATAACAAATAAAGAACAATGAAAATTATGTCACATGACACATGCTGTCAATACGGAAGTATTACGGAAGTCACTACAGTAAGTTTGAACGCTTTTGTTTAGAACGTATTAAACAGCTGAGACCAGAAACTTTAGAACACAGGTAGAATTTGTGGACTCCAGCCAGTGCAGATTTTTGATGAGTATCGATGGAAGGTGACATCAAAGTCACGTGAATTGCAATCTGAATGTTCAGACTGAGGTTGCATTGCAAAAAAACTCGGACCGCATATGGAAATGGCCCAAATCGGAACTGAGAAAGATTAGATTCCATGTGGTTTGTGCTTTTCACACTGCCATGAAAACGTCACATACAGCAAAAAATCTGACCTGGGCCACATTTTTCCTGCAGGGTGGTTCATCGGAACCACACCAAATGCCAGCGTGTTTGGCTTCACCGCATTCTGCTAAGGTGCGAACAGACAGCTTGAGGTGTACACATACTGCTATATACACAGATCATCCATAACATTAAAACTATATGTCTAATGTGTGATGGACTTTTTACCTTTCTGTCTGAGGGAGCCTTAAACTGTTCCAGTAATTTGTGCTGCAGTAGCTCTACTGTGGATTCAGACTACACTGGCTATCATTCGCTCCCCTCAGTGAGATTTCCACACCGCCGATCCTCTCCCTGATTCACCCGTTGTCCATCAGACAACGTTGATCGATACTAATCACTGCAAATTGTAAACACCCAAAAAGACCTGAGGTTTGGGTAGATGCTCTTATCAAGTCATCTCGCCATCACAGTTGGCCCATTTCAAGTCCCTCACACCTTACGTTTCGGCCATTTTTCACATTTACAGCTAACCTCCTTTACTAGCTGCCTTATATATCCCTACCACTGACGTATGCAATCGTAAGGGGATAATCTATATCATTTTGATTTCCACCAGACATTGGTTATGTTATGGGTGATCAGTGTATTTTTCTTCCAATTCTACATCTAAGTGTGACTGACTGACTGGAAATGTAACGTCTGGAGAATCTCAACCCTGAAGAGTTCATGGTGTGGCCTTCACATTATTCACTGAAAGGAGATTTACAATTACTGTATGTTCTGTAGCACCAGTCAATAGACACAAAAAGTGACCTCAATAAACCTCTGCATGTTGTTAGTAACAAAGGTAAAGACAGGACTATGTTTGCCGGCAGCTGTCTGGTAGGAAGGTCTGATGTGGAGTGTGAGTGACCCATTCACACATTCTTCTCCAGTTTTTATCTTTACCTCCATCCACCAGAGTCGGAGGACGTCATGTGATCGGTTCCTGTTTTCGTCTTTGTCTTCTTGTGTGTTTGATGTAAGATCTTGATGGCTATTTAGAAAACAGCTTCTCACACGGTCAAAGTTTGTTCCGTGAGGTGCAAGAGAAACAATGCTGTCACGCCCAGCCAATCAGAGCAGGCAGTCATGGCATTACCATAGTAGCATTTGTATTTTTGCTAACGGAGGTACGTATGTATTTTTATTATTGTGATCTGTGAATGATTTCATAACTGCCGAGTCAGAAATGACCCACAAACGCTCTATGCAGCCAAGTGATGAATGGCTTACAAGTATAAGTCGTGGCAGTGTTCTGTTCTTTGGTTGTATTTTGGTCACTGCAGGAAAGGTCATCATCTTTCAAGTTCAAAAAGCTGTTAACAGCTTTTTTTCTCTGCTGTTAATCATACTGCCATGTCATGTTTGACTCCAAAGACAACAGAGGGGTTTATTTATTATATTTACTGACCATATCTTTTTTGGGATGTTTCTCGCAGTACCTGAAGGGAGTTGTTTCAAATTCAGATTTGTAGAATCTAAAATATGAGGAAAATATCAGAAGGATTAACATCACACGTAGGAGAAATTAACCGCATCTTCAGGAAGCTGTGATTTTCTGTAAAGTTTGTTCTACAATGTTGTATAAAGTAGCTTAGATAAGCGAATTGAGGAAGATATCTAAAAATGAAGGAAAGGCCCTTAAACAGCAGAGAGTTGAAATTGTGTTGTTTCTCCTTAAATGATTTTCTTTGTATTCTAGGGAAAATGAGATCCATTCATCAGCTGATTTTTTTGTTTGTTTTTTGTAGAAACATGCTGAGTGTCGGCAGGAAAGTTTGAAGTTTCTTGGGACACTTAAGATGCGCTTTGAGCGTATACAGCGGTCCATGTCTGTCGAAGAAATATTAATATATAAGACAAACCGGTCCCATTTAGATTTACTGCAGTGCAAAAAAAGAGCTAGACAAACACTTTCTTCCCCCTCAGATGAAGGGTAAAAAGGTAAATATCGGAGCCCCAAGGCAGGAAATGGATCTGCTAATGCACAGTTTGCTATTAGATGTGCCACCTGTGACTTCTTGGATGTGAGAGGAACAAAATTCAATAAAAACTCTATTAACTACACCAGCACTTTATTTGTAAAGCCTAATAATGCAAGCAGAATATAAACTTCTTTTTGGCATGAAAGAAGATGATTGGGCTGCAGAGTGAATCCCGGAGGAGGGCAATGAAAAAGACCCGGGCCTCTATGGAAAGACACATCAGCCACAGCATTCATGCCAGTTACCAGTTCTAATGTTGTGGCTAATCAGTGAATGTACAGAAATAGTTAATGAAAGCAGACGCAACGAGACAAAGCATTAGTTGATTTTAATGAAAAAAGAGGACATTATTAGGTAAAATGAAAATAGAAGATGTGTTCGGCTCTCATTTCCACTGATCAGACTCGAACCTGGAATATCAGAACGGCTAATGTTTTTCCTATTGCGTTGGAAAACTGAGTATATGCATGAGAGGGCATTTTGTAAGCAGACTTATAGTGTTGCACCTACAGCTCTAGGCCAGGCCTGGATACTGCAGCGCTTTCAATCATTGTTGCTGATCCTTGTGCACAAGGATCTTACAAACACGGGATTTTCTAGAAGGCAAAGGAAAACATTTCCGTTTTCATCCAAACTGTTACTATTTTATCGAAGCCCAGTTAAAAGGTGTGGAGAAACTGCCATTCATAAAATCGGGAAATCATAGCATCTTTCTCCTCCACTGGACCGAGAGAAAGCTTCATTAAGCTGCCAATGAAACACAAACTAATGACTATTGTAGGCTCCCCCAAGACCGTTTTCCCATTATGTCATAGCACCTAAATGCAAAATTCACATATAGCGCAGTTGCCTCTCAACAAGAAGGTTCTAGGTTCAAGTCCACCTTTGAACACCTCCGGAGGCCTTCTGTGGGGAATTTGTCCGTCTCCATGTTTGCCTGCGTTCTCTCGAGCTCCCCTCCACAGTTCAGAAACGGTCCAGGTGATACTGTGAGGGTGAATAGTTGTGTGTCTCTGTGTGTCGCCTTGTGATTTACTGGCGATTTACTTTATTGCCAGGCTGTAACCCACCTCTCAACCAATGTCAGCATGAATAGGCTCCAGACCCCATGACCCCGAACATCTCTGTAGCAGCAGATGGCACTCCGCACACAGTTCTGAGCAGATTTCACTCATACACATATTAATGATCAATTTATTTTTAAATCAGAATGAAAGATGTTCAGTGTTAGTCTGTGAGTAATAATCTTCACCCTGATATTGGTTTTAGTGGAGATGAAATGTTGGCTCTCAACGACAAAAGGAGAATCCCAACATTGGGAACAGATCCCTTTCCAGTATTCTCAATGCAGTTAAATAAAATGTGAGGTTTCTCCAATGATGTTGTTAATCAAGTTTAATAAACTTGCCAAAGGAACCTCCTTAAAACGGCCGTGCATGCTCTTGATGAGACGGATGATGGTGTCCCTGGGTATCTCTTCCCAGAACTGGGTCAGGGCTCCTGGACAGTCTTTGGTCTGTGGTGGTGGCGTCTGATGCAGTTATACAGAAAGTCCCAGAGGTTTTCAGGTAGATTCAGGTTCGGGGAACATGAGGACCAGTCAATGGCATCAATACCTCAAGGAACTGCATGCAAACTCTGACAACATGAGGCCGGGCATTGTCCTGGACCAGGAGGAACCCAGGATCCACTGGATCAGTGTAAGGTCTGACAGTGGGTCTGAGTTTCATGCTGGTACGTAACAGCAGTCAGGGTACCGTTGGCTCGTCTGTGGAGGTCTGTGAGACCATCCGAGGATCTGTCTCCCCCGACCATCACCGACACGCCACCAAAAGGGTCCTGCTGGATGATGATGCAGCAGCATTACGTTCTCCACAGCGGCTCCAGATTCAGTGACGCCTGCCTCAAGACCTCACTTTGAATCTGCTCTCAACTGTGAAGAGAACGGAGCACCAATGGAGAACCTGCCAATTCTGCTGTTCTCTGGTGAACACCAACTGATCTCCACGGTGCTTTGGTATGAGCACAAGTCACTCCTCCACCGAGGAGCAGATACTAGCCTGGCTGCTGGGTTGCTGTCCTTCTACGGACATGTCCAGCTCTCCTCGTGTAACGGCTTTCTCATGATCTCCTCATTGAGACTGTGCACAGCAAACCATCTTGAAGCTGCACGAAGGGAAAAGCCTTCCTGGAGGACCTGGACTACCTGTGCAGCATCAGTGAGCTGCAGGACTGCTTTGTGTCACAATTAGTGACAAAGACACCAACAGAACACAAAACTATTGACTATAAGAAAACTATAACTATAAGAGACAATCAGGAATTATGAGTAGAGAGAAATGGATTGTGGCCACCACCTGCAGAACCATTCCCTTTTTGGGGTTTGTCAAGCTTTTGCGTCTCCATTGCACCTGTTGTCACTTTCATTTGCACCAGAACAGGTGAAACTGATTCACGATCACTTGTCCTTCCCAACTGGACAGATTGACATCCCTGAAGTTTATCTGGCAAAAACTGCGATGATAAAGGGTTCCCTTAATTGTTTAGGGCAGGATAGATGCAATCACTTAAACTTGAATTATGCAATGATTCATTTTTTTAGTGTATTTTGCCTGTAAAATGTCCGATCTGGGCTGTCCCTCTGATGTGCTTCTTTCTAATCCTGTCCATTCTTGTCACTCCCAGAAAAAACCTTAACATCTTCAACTCTGCCATCTCCTTTTCCACACTCCCTGTTGCTCTCATGTTTTCCATAGTGAAGATCTCAGAAACAATTTTACAGTGAATTTGTGAATATAGATTAATATAATTTCATTCTTTTCCATTTCATTTATGAGTGTAGTTTGGTATTGTTGTTCCAATAATGGGTGTAGTCTGTAGTCATCTGGATCTTGTTTAATAAATGTGATGTTTTTCGTTTTCAAGTTATGAATGTACTTTAATACAATTTGTTGTTTTTTGGAATGAGGTTCTGTAGGTGCGTGAACCAAATGGATTTTTTTCCAAATGAAGTTCTAAATGCAGTTTTATTAATTTGATGTTTTTTGTGTGTATTTCTGTAGGAACTTGAATGATAGTGGGGAAAAAACACTTTAATACACTATAAAAAGAATTGATATTTTCAATGCAGTTTTATAAAAGTTTGGTTTGGAAAGAATGTTTGTAAGTCATTTCATGACGTCGTGAAGTTTTGCATTTAAACATTTTTCAAATTAAGTGTTTTTCCAATGAACACTTCCAGGCTTGAAATAATCCTTTAAGAAATTGAGTTTAAACATGATACACACTTTATTAGGAAAAAATTCAAAACATTCAACAAAATAGTTTGACAAAAGAATGATATAAAAGTCTATGTACAAAGTGCTGTTCGTCTAAAATGCAAAAGTACAATAAAAACTGTACATATAAGAAATATTTGGTCAGAAATTAGACACATATCCCAAGAGCCAACAGCCGAATGTTTACCAGTTCAGATATGTATTTTACAATCACCCTGAAAAAGCAAGAATAACCTCTGTTTACTTTCAGAGCTGGTGAACAGTCTAAGCTGTTCTACTGTCAACAAAGACTTTTCCCCTTTCATTCAGCTTGTGTCTGTTTTGTCTTGAGGAATAGTAAAAGCACAAAAAGACGTTTCCTTTTAGTCGTCAGCCAAGAAAAAAAAGTTGATGAAGTTCTGACAAACAGCCTGTCCATCAAAGCTGGAAAGCCAACGTCTGTTTCTGCTTTACAGTATGTGACTGAATTACGATGTTCAGTTTGAATGCTTCTGTGTCAAACACAACCTGCAGATTCACCACTAGTTTTAATTCATGCTGCGTTTTCACTTTCCTTTCCTGCACATACATCATTCTTTTATGTCATTTATTCTCTCTCTTCCCGACTCATCTTAGTCTTTCCTCTAGCTTCTCTTTTTACAAGACACACCACTGATTCATCCCGACAGAAATTCATTGTAGGGAGTTTTACGATACAGAATTGATTTCCAAAAGAAAAGATTCACTTTGTGCCAGTTAATATCATTAGAGAGGCATTTTGGGACTTTCTGAGAGGAACACAAGAACTAAATAGCTTAAACTGCCTTTATTTTAAATATTTTGTTTGCAATCCGACTGCCCTTAAGATCTCTGACGTAATGTAATCTGACATGTTGTCACTGTAGCAACGTTCAGAAAAGACCATGTGACAGGCATTTGTATGTACTTTTATTTTCAGGTTAAAGCTACCAGCTGCTGTTCAAACAGAGTTCCTTCGCACCAAGTAGACTTCGTCGTTGAAATTTTTAGGGTCAATGATTGTACAAATGTACATCCCACTTCTCTGTTTGCATGGAAATTTGAGGGTTTAATGTTCATTATTGTGCTTTGTTCTTTATACTACAACCGTTTAACTATTGGATTATAAAAAGAGATATTTTGCAGAACATAGACACATAAACCCCTATTATTCTGATACATATCAGACCAGATTCTTGCCTGTGTGGTTGTGTGTGTGTGTGTGTGTGTGTGTGTGTGTGTGTGTGTGTGTGTGTGTGTGTGTGTGTGTGTGTATGTGTGTGTGTGTGTGTGTGTGTGTGTGTGTGTGTTTGTAAAATATAATGTTTTTCAAATGATGCTTTTGACTTCTTTACAAGTCTACATTTTTCCGAGACCCTTCAGGTGACTCGCTGCAGTCAAAGACATTTTTGAAGTTGGGTGACGTTAAAAAAAAAAAATCAAATAAAGATGAGCTTCACTGTTTGTCCGTTCCACACATCAGAGGGGATGTGAGGCTGGAATTTCCTCAACTCATCTGTTCCAACTATTCATTTTGAGTCTAGATAGCGGCACCAGAATATAAAGTCATCTGCCATGAAGGTGTATGTGAAAACACGGCTATAACAGCAGCCAATCAGTTTCACCTTCATAAAGTGAAAAAAGGCTGCTTCATAGACATCACTAAAAACTATTTACATTCTCAACATAATGCCTTTACAATCTCAACATATTTCCTATTCTGAGCTGCTTCAGTCTTTTCCAGTGTTCAATGACAGATTCATTGATAAAGTCCTGAGGGCGGAGCCAGACCTGACCTCTTCTCTGAACTCCCAGAATTCCTGGCTGCGTTGGTAGCTGCAGCCGTGGCGGAGCCGTCCAAGCCAAGTGAGCGGCGGTAAGCTGCAGACAGTCGGTACAGGACGTCAGGGCCTGGGCCAGGATGGGCATCAGCCTTCTGCGTCATCAGCATCTCAAACAGCGTGCTGACCTCGGAGAGGAGGGCGCCGCCCAGTGGGCCGTCCTTCTCTGGAGTTTTACCTGAGAGGAAGAAGAGAAGGAGAAGGAGAGGGGGATGTCACTCTTCCTGACTCCAAAGTTCAATGGATACATATTATCAAATGTGAATAACAGTTTGATTTATTTGTAGACAACTATATAAAACTCTTTGTGTTTCCGACTGCTGGTTGGACAAAAGATTAGAACAAATGATGTCAGATGAAAGTCCACTCTAAAATGAGTAATGTGGTGTAAAATCAAAGCAGTCGAAGCTGTAATTGCTCTAATTGCACAGTGGAGTTACAGCTTTAAAAAGACATGCATGAAAGATTTTATCATTTCACTTTGTTTGTATCAAGTCATTCAGCAGATTTCACTGATTTTTTTACCAAATCATGAGTGTTTTTCCTTAATGAGTGAAAAGACAGCAGAGTTTTTTTGTGTTTTACCGAATGTGGAGAAGGAGGATGAGTCCAATGCTTCCCGAGGAAGGAGCTCGCTTTCAGGAGACGGGGGCCCATTGGGGACAAAAACATTGTCATGGTAATCAGCGTTTAGGGGGAGAGATAGTCTGGCCATCCAGGCCGGATCGCTGACCTCCGAGAAGACATCATCTACAAGGAGAGAACACAGGAGAGATTTGAACTTAAGCAGAGCCTTAAGTAGTGATTAATCACAGAGTGAATCAACACATAATTACTATGTGTTGATTCATGTAACATCATCTTCCTATGATGTTACATGTTGGTTTCCTGCATATCCTTCATCCATTCAGAGCAGAGGTTGTGGATTGTGCTCAGATGTTAAAGCTATCAGTGTAAGATTTGCATTTAAGGTGAGAATGAACCTTCAGTGAGGCAGTGAGGAAACAGTTATAACTCTTAAGACACCCTGCAAATGTTATTTATCTTTTATAAGCAGACTTAAAAGCTCTTGTAGGGGCGGCTGTATCTCAGTGGGTAGAGCAGACGACTCCCAATAGGAGGATCGAAAGTAGTCGGTTTCAGCCCCAGCAGGTCTACATGTCGTAGGGTCCATGAGCAGGACCCTGAACCCAATATGGTCCCCGGGCGCATCAAAGGGGCTGCCCCTCAAGGAAGGGTCAAATGCAGAGAAAGAATTTCCCTCGGGATGAATAAAAGTATCAATTAGGCTCCTTTAGATGAGAGAGATGTGAACATAAAATCACTCGGCTGTGCCCTGTAAACCTGAAGCTTGAACAATTAAACCCGTGACCATAGAAGCGAGAAAATAATCACAAAAATACATAAATAGCAACTTCATGTTATTTTTGATATGGGTACAATTTTTGAACAGTTCTGTTTAGCTCGTTTTTTAAAATAGTCATTTTTTAACAGATGTTTCTTTCTTGGTTTAGGTTGTGATTTATTTGCTCATGTTGTTTGTGGTTTGGGTATTATCTCACCTACTTTCCTCAGTTTATTGTTCTTGTTCAGACTTATGGTTTTTTTCCTTTTTATTTTGAAAGCTTAAAGCTCTGCTCTCCTCTCACTCGTTACACTTCCTGTCATTGTTCTTCTCCGGATGCACTTAGCTTTTCTATCCCCCTTCCCAATTTTTTCTTCCTTTTGGATTTCATTCAAACATTTCGGCGTTTGTTATTTTTTTGATAGGGGAATTAAAGGAATGCTTTGCCTGTTTCTGAGGTCTTTTCTTGTGTTATGTCTGACGAATGTTGTACGCACCGTTCTGTCCGACGGTGAAAGATATCCTGGCCATGACAAATATCAACCTCTTTTGGATAAAACTGAGTCAATATCTATGTGTGTACACACTATTTGGTGTGTGACATGCTTGTTTGAGCACAAAGACCTTTTCTGTTGCAACGGACCTGCCTGTGATCAAATTCATATATTATAGAGTTACTTGCTTTTCTCATCAAACTTTTAATCATCCACGAAAAACTAATTCTCCTCACATGATAAGAAGACAAGATTTTTTTCTTCATCATTTTTCTAACTTTTTTTTTTTCTAAATATAAGTATTTTTTTGCCACAGTCTTTCAGGTGTGAAACCAATGAGGTTGATATGCTGAAGTGTCCGGTTTGAGCTTTTCCCTTCTGTTCCTTCTCCATTTCTGTGCCCGTCTCTTGTGACACACAGCTGTCTTCTTTCCTTTGATTATCGTGCTTCTCTTTAAACTGATTTCGGATGAATTAGCGCCACCGCCTGAAATGGAGTGTAGGTCAGAATGGCTTTGACTATTTCATCACATTCTGTTAGTAACGCCTCTTCTTTCTTAGAACCTGAAACAGCCTTACGTCAAACATTACCTGAGCTTCTCTGAAGTGAAGTTACGCTCATCAACATTTCTCACATTTTCAACTACAGAACTGATGTTGGAGTCGCTTTCGCAACCCCACATCCCAGTCTCTATACTCATATCAGATTTCTTCTAGCTTTATGAATCATGTCAATTATGCTGATTACCATTATTATATACAGAGAGCGACCAATCTGCTCCCCATTCTCTACCCCTCAAACAGCTGACAACAGTCCCTATTCTTTTATACGTTACATCACAAGTGTTTTAATATAAACATCGCTTATCAAATAACATAAGTATTACATATTTACGCCTATACTTAGAATATTAAGTCCACAGTGACTTATTTTATCTTTTCCAGGAGTTGTCTATCCACAACTCTTCAATGCATTATTTAGTTAAGACATTGAAAACATTATAGTGATTGTATTTCCATATTCCATTTCATCCTATAGTGCTTCCGCATTTATTGCTATTGTTCTATTCCTTCTGTTTTTTTCCTCATTACACAGAAAATCTCTAATTTGCACAATAAAACACCAATAATTCTGACCTACTTTTATTATCCATATTTAGATCATCGTTCATTGCTGGATATCTCTAGTCTTTCAGTTCCAAGATATTCTTTCTGTCATTCCCCACATTCCTCCATTCATTCATTCATTCATTCATTCCTCCATTCATTCATTCCTCCATTCATTCATTCATTCATTCATTCATTCATTCATTCATTCATTCATTCATTCATCCATTCATTCTATTCATTCATTATCTACTGCTTATCCTGTTCAGGGTCACGGGGGGCTGGAGCCTATCCCAGCTAACATCGGGCGAGAGGCAGGGTGTACCCTGGACAAGTCGCCAGTTCATTGCAGGATCGACACATAGAGACATACAACCACACACTTACTACTACGGGCAATTTTGTGTCACCAATTCACCTATATCACATGTTTTTGGACTGTGGGAGGAAACTGGAGTTCCCAGACAGAACCCAGGCAGACACAGGGAAAACATGAAAACTCTGCACAGAAAGGCTGGCAGATGTGGATTTGAACCTGGTACCTTCTTGCTGTGAGGCAAGAACCACTGCGCCACTGTGCCGCCCCACATTCCTCCAATGGTGTATAAATACATAATGAAACACAGTATTTCCTCCAGTGTTCTCCTTTAGTCCTCTTCATTATATTTCTCAACTATGCTTTCTTACTCTTATAATTATATATATATATATATATATATATATATATATAGCACTTGGAGATTCGATCCAAATGTAAAGTGCGTTATAAATTAAATGTACCATAGACCATAGAACCTTCTTCAAAGTTGAAGAAGCTTTATTCAGATTCTTATTACCTGGTACTTTCTCACATCTCAAATATCCTGTATTTCCTGTGTTTTTATGGTTAGATTATTCTGCCGGGACTACTATAATAGTATTCATTTCAATATTAAAGTCTGTAACTGATTTGTATTATAATGTTTCATTTCCCTTTACTTGCCAAAACTGTTTCCACAATGTTTCAATGTTTTCCTTTTCTTTTTTTAATTATTTACATGGGTTATAGAATATGATTTTCTAATATAACCATCTTATTCCATACTTCAATGACAAATATCCCTAAATCCTGTTTGATTCCTGATACATCCTTGACCATTTTCTCTCTATATATATCCTTACATGAGCTTGGTTATCCTTAAATAAAGACATCTCATTTTTTCGGTTTATTAATGTACTTATCCATCATTTTAGTTCCTCTACTGTATATAAAAAGCCAATCTCATGATGTTTTTTAACTTGTTGTGTTCCATTGTAACACTGAAAAAGCTCATTATAAATGATCCTCGCTGCTTCTGCATATGTTACTCCTCTCTCTGCTTTGTAGTGTCTCATCTTTCCTCCTCCTCTTCGAGGGCTTGTTTGAATGACAGCGACACCGCCCGCAGTGGCAGTCCTCTCCCTACTTCAATTCCATCCAACTCATCCTCAGAAAACCCAAGGCCACTCCTACTTGCCACTCTGATCCAGCCGTTATATCTACATTTTGCCAAAAATTGGTTCGATACTACGAAACTCCTCTACTCCCTTCTTCCTCCATGAGCTGATTTTCTACCTGCATCTCATTGTCGGTTCTCCTTCTCTAGTGATGTTTGTTTTACTCTCTTCAGTCATCCGTCTGTGATGTTCCATTGACTCATGATGTAGATATTCCACTGTTTTTCCCAGTGATTCTTTTTTGCAGTGGAATGATTTTCTTTTGTTTTTCCTCTGGGGTTTTTGGTTAGCATTCTTTCTGTTGCTGTAGACTTTGTTTTTGCTACTACTACCGTACTAGAATTGAACTCTTTAGACCTTCAGACCACCCATGTCCGAAACCATTTTGTTTGTTTATTGGACCTACCCCTGTCTGCTTTCTCAGAATGCTTTATGCTTTTGCATAAAGCATTCAACAAGATATCTGGATATTAATTGTAATTTCAAATTTTTATTGAAACAGTGAACTGAATCTCTGCAGCATGTCTGCCAGTGGGTCCCCATTTTTTGCTTAATTGTCCTTTTGAAATCCATCATTTCATTAATGCATCACTGATAACATTTCTCGGCTTTTCTTGACAGGGTGAATATTGAATTTGATCCAACTAAGACTCTTAACTGATATCAGATTAATCACTGATTGAGTCCAACTGTGAGGAATTAAAAGCATGAAGGAGAGTTCAACACCCAGCACTGTTTCTGGCAATATTACGCAGTATGGGACTTTAACACGTACATGGATATCCTGCATTCAAGCCAAAGAAGATTATACATTGCTGATCAATCCAATCACTGTTGGAAAACTCTCAGTATTCTCACGTTTTTAAATCTGGAGTCTGATTTTCCCGCGTGGGCATGCAGAAAGTGTTTTACTTCTACAAAATAAAGCTTGTTTTCAGGGCTGGAGGGGCGAACAACTGTATAGAAAGTAAGGGTAGAAAAGACCAAAAAGCATCCAAAAAGCTGTCTGATGATCGAGGTGATTGAAAAAAAGTAAAAGAAGAGAAATACAAAGACCATCGCTGAATGTAGGGAGATGGGGTGAGATCAACCTGTAGGCAAGTGTCACCATTATGAATTATGTAAGGGTGTGAGTGGTATGAATGTTTAATGTTTCCCATGCTTAATTTTCTGTGTGCGTGTGCGTGTGCGTGTGGGTGTGCGTGTGTGTGTGTGTGTGGGTGGGTGCATGCGTCTGATGATGTAGGTCTATATCAACTGGCTCTTAATCCCTCTCGTCTTCAAATCGTTTATTCCTTCTATACACTGTTTTGTCTTTTTTTTATATACCTCATTCAAACAAATGTGTGAGACAAGACTCCAGCAAAGACTTGTTTAGAAAACCCACTTTGCCTGTCCCGATAGGAATTAGCTTCTACACAACTGCTGTGTGAGAATGAGGCAGGAAGAGGAGAACAGAACAACACAATGTTTTTATCTGGCAATTGTCAACACGCTTTTCCTGCCTGCATGGCGTCCCGCTCGCTCCAAAAGTACTGCAAAATGTCCACACCAACATAAAGGCATTCCACTCACTGTCAGAGGCATGAACCAGCAGGGCTTCTGAATGCAAACACACAAACCGAGTTCAAACAAGCACATCAAAGATTATTATATGTCTCATTTAGTTTATTTATGGAAACCAAACAACATGGGCAAAAACAATATAATTTCCTGTTTATGTCTTCTTCTTCCTGTATGTCTGTTCGCTCAAAACAACAACACTGTGCTATTTATATTTCATCTGCTCTAATTAAATCTGATCCATGTAGGAGCAAAGACGCCAGACAGTAGATTTATATTCTTGTTAATATAATTACCATTACGCATGACAAGCAGATTCAGTCCATTCACATGGGAGCAGTCTGGCCTGTCACAAAGACGCAAATGTGTTTTAATAAGTGGAGTCCATTTTGGTGCAAAACATATATATAAATATATAGCTGTAGCTTCCGAGCCAATAGGACTACATGCATGAATGAGATCTTAGCAGAAAGAAAACTCTAATTTATTGTGAAAGGGTCAAAAGTTTAAATAAATCTTAATCCAAATACCGTATCATAACTGACTGACCATGGCCCCTGTTTAATGAGTCTGTATTTGAAGCTTAGCCAAGCTAGTACGTGTGTATTGAAGTTCTCTAGGTTTAAAATATGCCTGACTGCTTTAGGTCCTCAAATTACTATAAGAGACACTGAGCACTTAATACGGTTTTCTAGTTTTATTCTCCAAGGAAAACCTTGTTTTATTTCCAGGAATGCATGTGAGGGTGGTTGGAGGGAGGGCAGAGAAGGGCAGTGCTGATGGGGGGCCTTATATGCAGGCTTGTACTACTGACCTAACCTCAGCTTTTAAGCAGGAGCAGGGTTTCTGCATGTAGCATGTATTCTGTCCACTAGATGGCGGTATTTAGATAGCATAGGAGAACTTATAGTAGTGTAACTGACAAAACCTTTAACAAAACTATCTCAAAGTGTTTATAGAAATACATATATATCTTTTCTTACAAAGGGGGAACAAGTCATCTTTAGAATCCTTATCAAAAAGCAGTGTATGATAATATGCAGTAAGTATATTTTAAGGAGAAGGTAACCAACCTCCTTAAAAACATCTTTTCATTGACTAGTCAAAAAAATTCTATTTGTAGAAATGTTCAAAATATTAAAAGGCACAACTATTTATTAAGGTAACTTGTACATTAAATGGTACAACTAAAGTGAGCAAAAGTGTGAATGCAAATCTAGATCAAAATACAATATTTGTTTTTTATTATACATTGTAAGGGGGTATTTTTTTTTGACATTTTTGTTAATCTACAGAAATTACTGAACCAATTTCAACTAAACTTGTTGATGTATTTTTTATCCAAAAACCTATTGAATATTGGTATGGATCCACGTAGACAGGTGGATCCAGGACGTTTTTATAACTTTGCTTACTATTGCAGGATAGCACAATTTAGACATTTTCTCAGGAAAAAAATCATGCTGTAAAAATCACATATTAATAGTGTTGATATCTATGAGTGTGTAGATCCAGATAATGATCTACTGGATTAAAAATATGCATGAGAAGGGGTTGATCTTTATTAAGCCGCTATATGTTAACAAACAAATCTTAAAACCCACAGCAGTCTACTGAGATGCTGGGGTTAAAGGTCTCCTGCAGTTTTAGAAATATAGATATATAGGTGATTTATTTGATTATTTTTGGTGAGTATCCAGATCTGGAGAATGTAAGACCTGCAGGATTTCCAAAGGTAAGAGTTCTAACGAGTGGCACTGCAGTTACAAAAAATAAAAGAGAGTTAAATAAGTTAAAACAACTATTTAACCTACTCCTGTCCATGTTCAGTAAACATTTTGAAAGTCTATGTTGGATGTCAGTCTGACATTGTTCCACATTCATTCAATATTGTGTGCAGTCGCTCCCAGTTTTATGTGATGGAGAAAAGCTCAAAACAGTTGGCCTCTCTGCTGAGACTGATCAACGTTCTGAGGAGTTGTGGTCTCCTTCATCTAACCACAACCAGATGATGAGAATCAGCACCCACACCCACACCCATAACCACTGTGTCACAGACCTCCCCCAGAGTTAAGCCCCCTCCTCGTCTTTCCTCCTTTTGTTTAGGCAGTATTTCAACACAGGGCCTCCCAATGCAAAATCCTCTCTCAGTTACTAAAAGGTACAGTGAATTCTTCGGAGACAAAAGTCTGTTTTTTAAAACGAAGATTAATACCTGTGCCTGTGTGCGACCTGGAACTTAAATCATGACTTATTCCGCAGGGACTTTTGTACTTTTCCTTTTTAAATTTTTGGCGCATAGATATATTCCAAAGAGTCTTAAAAGATCATTTTTATTATTTATTTCAAATTATTGGAACAAGAAGAAAAGAAAGGGAGAACCCCAACATCTTCTGTTTGTCACAACAGTGATTGAATATCTATTTTTTTTCTTTACATGTAAACTGGTTTCCTCCTCAGGTTTGTACTCACAGACTCTTAGCATATTTTATAGAATATTGCGAAGAAATTTCAGGCCAGTAAGAGTCTATGGGTGGCTGTATATTGAGTGATAGGACAGAATCCGACGCTGATGTGCAAATGTTAGCTATGACTGATGATAGAGGAAATTGACTAACTTTAGCTATAAAAGGAGAAATTATCAAACTACTGTGTACCGTTATGAACCAAGCCAACTCAAGCAATAATAGCCGACCTTAACCAACTATAGCAATCGCCGCTTAACTTTCGCTACGTGGCAAACTTTAGTGATGGTGGCTGGATTTAAGGAACAAGTTTTTTTGTTTTTTTTAAACAAAGCCGATAGTTATCTCTAATAATCTCAGGTTATTTTCTCAGCGAAGACGTGTTGTCTTGGACAATTTTGACTTCATTACAGTGACAGTAAAGGGTAGACACATCTGTAAAAGTAACAAACTCTAAACGGGGTTTATTTACACTGAACTAAACAAAGGAAGCGTAACACTTCCACTCCAGTGTTTTATTTTGGTTAGCGTGTCATCGTTACGCAAGCTAACGAGGCGTCACATGTAACTCAATAGTGTTTTTGTTGAGCAGCTTTCTAAACGACAAAATATCCTGAAAACAACACCAATATTTTACATCCTCTGCTTCGAGGAGGCGTTGTACTTTCTCCTTTATTCAAAGACATTTAATAATAATAATAATAATACATTTAATTTATAATGCACTTTACATTTGGATCAAATCTCAAAGTGCTACAAAGCAAAAGCAGATAAAAGCATCAATAAAAAAATATATATATTAATAATAATAATAATAATAATAATAATAATAATAATAATAATAACTATATAAAAGCCTGATCAAAAAGCAGCAATGTTAATTAAAGTTATAGGTTCTACTAAAAAGGAAAGTTTTAAGTCCTTTTTTAAATGTGTCAGTCGTCTGTGGAGCCCTGAGATGGTCAGGGAGGGCATTCCACAGACGAGGGGCAGCAGAACAGAAGGCCCGATCACCCATGGTGCTGAGCTTAGTCCGGGGAAGGAGGAGGCGGTATGACTGGGTAGAACGAAGGGATCGTATCGAGGTCAGTGGGGTGAGTAGTTCTTTTAGGTAAGGGGGTATTAGGACACCTGGAGTTGTACAACATTTTATCCCAACAGAGATTGGGCGAGTAAAAAAAAAAAATGTCACCCAAAAGATTGGACTATAAGCTGAGTTGTGAAAATATGTCTTTAATTCAATGCCACCAATGAGCTATTTGTGATTCACCGTACTTAAGTTATCTGAGTAAATTAACATGATCTTATGGTGACATTTTACATGAGCGAAGTATTTATATTGGGTGAAAGCATGACGGTAAAGAGGCTTCTCGCTACATCTCTTGACAAATGAATCAGTCCTCATTGGTACAGACATGCGATTTCGTCAATTGTTGTAAAAGAAAGCTTGCAGAATCTAAACTGATCGTATATGAAACACAAATAATGATGAAAGAGTTTTACCAAATAACGTGATGAACTTCTGGCACCTGAGAGGGAAAACGTCGAAAGAAGAAAACACACGTATTCTCAAGCTTACACTTTTCTTTCAACACTCGTAACATCATCTCCAGACCTGAACAAAGACTTTGCATGATTCATCATGACAGTCCTGAAGAAGCAGGTCAGAAAAAGAGAGATAGGAATGCGTTGCTGTGATAGCTTCATCAAAGGTCCAACACACACTGAGCTTTCATGCTCCTCTGGTGTGAGTTACACCGATCACAGCCTGCAGGGTTGGGGTGAGTCAAGCATTACATACACAACACAGCGCACTCCCACTCGTTCTTTTTGTTACTCTCTCCCCTGTCATAACGTGAACCTCACTCTACTATAATCAAGCGGTAAACCCCTCTGTTCGCCTCAGGGCGCTTACTGCTACAATACAGGGGAGAAACTCTGACAAACTAACATGCACTCAGACAAACATGGATGTACGGAGGTTCTTTTTATCTTATTTTCTCTTCCAATGATAATACAGAGTCTATAATAAGCTGAATCTCAACAGTAATATAATCATGAAATGACATGCCTTAAAATCAATGACACTTGCATGTTTATCAGAAATACATCATGCAAACGCCATCATACTAATAACACTGACACTCTATTAATTCCTTCATTCAACCAGGTCTATTCTGCTGTCTCCGAAAGCAGGGTTTATACCCAAAAAGGCGCCAATCCGTTGCGCTGAACAAACAATCTCCTCGATTGAACACCTCAAATTAAATGTGAAGTTGTGTCCAAAAAACTGTGTTTTTTTCGTTTTCTTTAAAAAGCTCTCCCTAGTCAGCAAAATATGAACTATTAGTGTGGGGGGGGGTCGTGATACTTCTAGTGTCCCAAGCCCGGATAAATCGGGATTGTTTAGTCAGGAATGCCATCCGGCATAAAACCTATATGCCAAATCGTTATGCAGACACGAAACAATTTCCAAACTTGAGCAGTTGGAGCTGAGGCTAATAAATACAGCTACTGGTACTGTTAGCCAGAACCATGTATGGAAGTGTAAAATCAATATAAATAAGATAAATCGCCTTGAGTCAATTCATATGCACCCAATTTGGCCTACATCGGACCAACTGTTGAGAAAGTATAGCCTGAATGCTTTTGGAGATAATGCTCCCCCTATTGTTGGAAATATGGAAGCAGCATCTCCCAAAATCAATCCACTTCTTCCTTGCACTAAGACCTATGTGGGTATGAAATTTGAAAATGATCCATTAAATAGTTTTTGAGTTATCATGTTAACATGAAGGATCTGCGGCTGCAAGGACGATTCTAATGCTAAAAACTCTTGTATGCAAAAATAAACTGAGGCTCTAAAACAGCACTAAAATACTAAGATTCAAAAAAATGCAAAACAATAAGAAAATATGTTGCAAAGCCACAACGCAAAACATTTGAATAAAAACATGATGCAAAAGCCACAACGCAAAACAGTGGAATATATATATTGGATTGATTACATTATATTACTGTGTGATGAAATCACATTAGAAGAAAAAAGAAATAAACATTTCAACCACTACTTTGACATTTGACACAAGAGTCGTACTAACAAACTCAGATGAGCGGAGCGTGTGGGTGGATGTGGATGTAAAACCTGCCACTGTGTTATTTCCTACTTTCTTCCTGTTTTCTACAGTTGTCCATGTGTCCATTGTAAGTGACCAGTTTTTATGTTTAGCAGGGCTCTGAGTTCAGCAGCTTTTGTTCTGATGAATCAAAGAGTTTCACCAGGAGGTCGCAGCTAATCTCAGTGACACCGGTTTACAAAGTCAAAACAGAAAGACACTAAGGATCAACAATGTAAACTCACACAATAGCCCAAATCGAGCAGAAACAACCTGAAATGTTCATTTTTACGGACTTTTATTATTGTCAGGATTATTCTGTATGTCCTATGAATCCTGTATCCCTTTTTTTCGACTACTTCATAGAGTGTTAGCTTTGAGCTATTGGCCATTTAAGGTGTCTCTTTACAATATGTAATACTTGTCACTTGGTAAAAATGTGGTGAATGCAAACGACCAGACTGTGAGCAGTTTGTACAGTATGTACAGTATGTACAGTATGTACAGTATAGACAGTATGTACCGTATGTACAGTATGTACAGTGTGTACAGTATAGACAGTATGTACAGTATGTACAGTATAGACAGTATGTACAGTATGTACAGTATGTACAGTATAGATAGTATAGACAGTATGTTACTCAGTGGGCTAACATAGAGGAACGATTGACAGGGCTGCAAAACCTTGTTGTTGGCCAAACGATGGTGAAATATACAAGGTAATGGCTGTACCTCGTGAGGCAATGCTTGGGGAAATATATAAAGATTTGGATGGATTATTATGGAAAAATATACAAAGTAACATAAAGAGTACCATACTTTCCCTCCTACACTCCTTACTAACATTATGGCAGCTTTTATTTTAGATACTCAGTCAGATCCGTGTGTGTTTGATACCTGCTTTGTTGAGCAGGTTGTTCAGACCCTCCTCCAGCTGTGGGTCTATAGGCGAGTCTCTTCCTGGTTCCCAGTCCATGTCCCCAGCCTCGCTCTCACCGTGTCCGCTGTCTTTGGTGCTCTGCCAGTCGGAGCAGTCTTGGCCTCCATACCTGCAGAGGACGCATGCACAACCCTCAGATCACACCATGATACCCTTTCAGTTATCACAAAACAGAAAATATTTATAATAATATAATAATTAAATGACATACATCCTCTATTCTAGATTGCTATGCAAATGTGTGTGTGTGTGTGTGTGTGTGTGTGTGTGTGTGTGTGTGCGTGTGTGTGTGTGCGTGCGTGTGTGTGTGTGTGTGTGTGTGTGTGTGTGTGCGCGCGCACGCGTGCGTGCGTGTGTGTGTGCGCGTGTGAGTGTGAGACTGTATATCATTGTGATGTATGTTTCATTGTTAGGGGGACACGGTTTCCTGTCAGACACTCAGAAAGTCTGCTATGACCTGCACATTTAAACACTTTGTAGGTTATGAGACACTCTTCCTGTCACATTGAGCATTGGACTTTCTGTCCTGTTTGTCTCTCAATGGGTCAGAAACACAAAGGAAGACGTTTATCAGCAGCAACTTCTGTTTTTAACTGCATCAACAAAATTCCTTTCTGCAAAATGATTGGATCTTCCCTCACACAGATTTCACCCAGAAAAAGAAAGACACTTCCCAAAGGAGACCAAGGCCTCCGTTACCCTGGTGGAGTTGTCACTACCGCACTAGAACTGTTTTGACAGTTTCCTTATTTTGTTTCAGCCATGTTTTTATCTGTCTGTGTTGAGAACAGCGCACAGTTGAGATGAGAACGGAAGGGAAGAGTATCAATCAATTTAGGAAGTTGTGTGTATTTTTTCTGAAACAAGAATAGACGAATCAAAACGATCTTTGTTTCTGACTCAGACTCAACAATACTGTGATGAGCAACAACTTAAAACCTCTCTGCTCCCTATATTTAAACCTACGTTGACAGACAAGAGAAGAATTGTACTTCAGAGCGCTCTGATAGCATATAACTCCGGTTACGCATTTGTCATTAAACTGGCTGAATCAGGAAATGGTTTCCAGACGAAACATAAGCGTGAGCGTATCATCAATAACCTGAACCAAAGTTATCCATGATTTGACATCTTCTCCATTCCTTTTGGTGAGCCTAGTATAGTGTATATTGTTTTTCAGTCACCATTAGATCCATGGGAAAAAAAATTTGATTTGTCAAAAAGAAAAGTTCTGCCTTCTTTAAAAGTAGATCTTGTCTGGATATATTTAAAATTGGCCTGTCTTTAATTTTCACAGGTATAACTATTGCTTTTATTGAGAAATGGATTCAAAACTCAAATTGAGCCATTTTTTCCAATTTTGCACACAAACAGAGAAATAATATAGCTGATCATATTTTTCAAAATACATATCACTCAAGCACAGAGGAAAATATATAAATCCTAAAATGGTGATGCCGTGACTCACACTACTCACTTCAAAATGTAATCACCCACGTTAAAAAGATGACTAATTGCCTGCTCCCTCCCAAGGGCCCACAAGTTTTGATGGAAACCATTTCAAGGCTGTATGAATATCCTGGAGATATCACACAGTCAAAAGAAAATGACTATATGCAAATTCAAAGGATTACAATCTTAATTCCTGTTTTCTACAGGCAGTTCCTGCCTGATTTCTACAGGAAGGAGCTCTTATACAACACTAGTGGGTTGGCAAAATTTAGATAATGGACGATTTCCTGTGTCATGGTGGATTATTGAAATTTGTCATACTTTGGCCATACTTTTCAAGTTATTCATCATTTAGTTGTTGAGATTGTACCGACCGTATTATTCTCTCAATGATTAAAGGTGCATCTAATTACCACAGTAAGGTCAAAATTACTCTTGGGTTTAGGCCATCGCTCCAAGAGACATTTGTTGTAGATCTTGAAATCATGAATACATGTACAAAATGACACACTTGTAGCTGAAAAATGGGCAAAACCTGCCTCACATAAGTATTCTAGGGGGCGCTGTGGAGTTATTTTTCTACACCCAAAATGTAACCCATATCTGGTCATACCTCTATTGTCTCTCACCTCTAAAGAGTGTACCAGATCAGAGGAGTTTCTGAGCATGGATGGCCACTCAAAACCAAAATACCAACCACTGCTGTATGGTGATAATCAACATCTATTCACTCAAAGCTTCACGAGGGTGTCATAGTTTTCTGATCCAGTTCAAGGTCAGTTTGGTCGTTGGGCTAGTTAGAGTGCATCATAGTAAAAGTGTAGACTCTTGTCAAAACTTTGGAAAATTCGAGCCACACAAGAAAATGGCACCAATCACATAACCTCCTCCACCTGTAGTCGATGGAGGCCATGAGAAGATGTTCACGTATAAGCATTTAAAATCTTGTAGGTTTGTTGTACAACAGTGCTTTCAGAGGTGCCTGATTTAACCAAAGCAAACTGATCTGTTCAGGAGAGAACATCTGTTTTCTTAAATTAGGCGTGATACCCCTTTAATGTGTTGGTGCAGTTATCTGAGGCTGTCTGGTTTGATCAGAGAGCGCAGCAGCGATCACAGTCTGATGCCTCCAGCCAGCTGGCTCTGATTCAAACCTCTGAAGACGTAGGAAAAGAGGAGGTAAGACTCAAAATTATCTCTTTTGAAGTCAATGCGAAAGTTATAAACTCTACAAGGTCATCGGGGGGTAGTCCAGAAAGAAGTTTTAACAAACTCTGAGTTTAACTAAAGCTCAGATTTGATTAACCATGAGTTAATCAAATCTGAGTTTTCCCAGAGTTTTCATCTCCTGAACAGCTGATCCGAGTTACTTCCATTAACTCCGAGTTGCTGTGCAACAGTAATCAATAATAAAGATATGCTTTCCATCAATGTAGTCTAACAGATCCGGAAACCCTTCAAAATAAAATCTAAAGTCTGAGCACGCAGCAAAATGCCATTAAGAGAATATTTTATTAAGTTTGTTTCCTTTAATTTATCAATTAAAATCCTCATTGAGATTAAAATATCTTTGTCAAGGGTGACCTGGCAATATATTTCAAGTTATCGTCATCATCTTCATCCCACTTGTTTCTATAATTCCAATTCTTTCTTTCCGTCACCTGCAGTCTGGAGAAGTTTGTGCCTTTGGAACACAACAAAACTGTGGAGCAGTCATTAAAATACAAGGGACACTTTTCTCAAAGCTCTACAAACAGGTGATTTGCATAAGTGTTCTGCATTGATGATGTTATTGAAGAAGCTCCTGATTGAAAAAAAAATGGAAGCAATGCAAAGACTTTACTCCGATGTGAGAGCTGTCTGCTGTGTGGGTTGTTGATGTTGAGGGGTGTGGCTTGATAATGTTGTTCAGGTAAGTCATGGAAACCAGTAATGGAACCAGGAACATGGACCCGGGACTCATCGGGAAATTAAAGCCCATCATGACATGATCTGTAGCCCATAAAAATGTCTTTACTGCTAATGCATTTACACCTCTCTGTTTATGTCAGATCAGCACTATACATACATATATTGAAAAGAAAAATACCTGTTTCATTTAAGAAAAGCTCTCTGTTTTAGTCCGGATACTTTTAAACACAGTTACAATAAGTTACAATAACTTTTCATGTAATAAAAAACTATTAACATTTTCCAATCATATTGACATTTTGCAGAGACAATGATATGACGTGATATGTTAAGGACGGAGGTGTAGAAGAAAGATGAAGATGGAGACTAGAGAAGGGTGGAAGAACGAGGAGGGTAATGGAGGAGGTGGATGAAGGTGGGGCAGGAGTGTGTCGGTTGGAGGAATCAGACTGACCTTCCATTGCGATGAGAGTATTTATTCCCCCTGAAGTTTGGCCTTGGCTGCAGCTGACCCTGGTGGAGGAGAGAGAGGAGCTGGGAGATCTGCTACAGGGAGAAAGAAAAACAGCATTTTAAGATTGTAATGAAAAAAGTATATCTATAAAGCATCAACCATCACAGTAACACAAGGTACATGTAACATTAGGTAGCATTAACAGAAGGACAGCTGGTCTCTTTTAACTGGATAGTCAATGTCTAGTTACTGAATAGGGTTGTCTATTAACTGGATAAGGTGGCATCCGTTAACTGGATAGGGTGGTATCAGTCTCTGGACAGATAGTGTATCGTGTCGATAGTGTATCGTGAAAATAGTCATAGACAAATGTCTACGAATACTTTCCAATGAACGGCTAGGTAGAATCAAATAACTTCATGGGTTGTGGCTATTAGCTGTAGAGGTGGAGGCTATTAACTCTATGGGTGGTGTGTATCAACTGGATTGACGGTGAAGGGGTGTACTGTTTGAGTAGGGTTTTGCATGAAACAACTCTTTGTATCCCAGTGAGAGGACCTTTGTGTTGCTTTAGCTGGATGGTCACTGAGAGCAGCTGATTTTATCAATTGTCAGGTAGTGAATGAACAAACGTTTTTATTTTATTTATTTTTTTCATCAGTGCTCCAGTGTGAGAACCAGGCGAATGCACCCGTCTCATTGCTCTGGGCTTTCTGCTGACAGCTCTGTTATACAGCGGATACACGCTGCACACCAGGGAGGAAACAGACACAAATGCTTACCTTCACCAATGTGTGTGTGTGCGTGTGCGTGTGCGCTCACATGGTAATATACGACTATTTCAGCCATGACATTTGTGTGTTTTTGCACGTGCATGCTACAGAGGCGGGAGGAAATGGCCTCTACGTAAAAGCCTATTCTTCTCTGGCCGGTTTCCTTCTAGGATGGGCTCTGAAATACGGATGAGTGGAGGCGGTAGGTGTAGGTATGTGTGTTGTGTTTGGAGGTGAACTTTAAATCTTCGTCCTCATAGGCGTCGAGCAGGCCTCTTCCTCCGCACCCTCGAGGGAGGAGAGAGGCCTATGGAGTGCCAACTGGGCCACTGGGAGCATAGAGGAGAGGGGAGTCCTGGGTAAAAAGGCCTCTTCCTCTCTTTAATGGGATTCATGTGAGGAAGTTGGACCTGGACGAGATATTTGTTCTCTGTCTGCCGGGCGTTGGCAGCAACTCTTGCCCTCAGTGATATGGGTTTGTGTTTTAAACAGCTCAGCTTTTTACAACTGTAAAAATGTCGGTCTCTGACGCAGAAATTAGTTAAATGTTAAATTCTTAACTCTCTGGGAATTATATCAGGAATTGTTCAAATTTATAAATCTACTTTTAATTTTAAGGATGCTAAATAGGTAACTCTGAATTTTGGTTAAACAACTTTTATCCTGATGTCAAAGAGAGGTGAGAACTTTGAGAGGAACTTTCTCAAAGTCATGATAAATTTGAAATTTTCAGATACTAAGTCATTATGTTTTGGACAGTTTGTCTTTATAGTGGATCTTTTGTTAAAATTGCTGGAAATGTCCTTCCATTAAATAAAGACCACATGTATATTTGACTGGTGTAAATGGTTTTTCATGATAGTTTTAAGCACAATTGAGTTCAATACTCAAAGAAAGAGTAATCAGTTCATTCTTAAGGAACTATTTTTGTAGGGTATTGATTTTGTTTGTGAGACAGACTCAAATGACAAGTATAGGCCTTGAGTCTTGAGTATTGACTGCAATGCGATTTGTTGTGATTAAAATCCCGGTGCAGTAAAACACTAATGACTGAATCTAAATCTTAAAGTCACACACTGAGCTCGAAGTGGCTGTCTTTATTCTGGGCTGTTTTTCTTTCCCTCCAGCAGCACCTCAGTTTTGGAAGAGTGATCTTTGGGTCATTTGTAAGTGACAGAGCGGCGCGTAAGAGTGGTTTTAGTTTACACTACAAACACATCAGCGCTTACTTTGGCCCCCACATCTCCCCATCCCCTTTCCTGGTTTCAATATGAATCTGATATGTGATATTCAGTCAAAAGTCCAGTTGGGGGGGTAGACTCACTGCTTTTAGGTTCACAGTAATCCATCAGCCACTTATATCCCCCCAACCCCCCAACCTACAGCCACACTCAAGTACACACGCACCTCCTTTCGGCTCAAGCCTTCAGGCTGTCTGAGTAAGCCATCATATAGGATGGCTGCAAAAGCAGAAAGGCTGCTGGAAAACTGTAAGGGAAGCTGCTCTGAGAGCTGCTCTCCACTTTAACGGACTTTGCTTCAGATTTATCTCAAAGTCTGCAAGTGGGGGTTTCTCTCAATGACTTCAACACTTACTGTAAGTACTTGTTGAAATAAACGTGATCACAGGTTTTAGACTGGGACGAGCAAGAGCGAGCAGCAGTGCATTAGCCTTAATGTTTGAGAGAAATCACATACTTGAGGATGTGATTAAGAAGATAAGGTTTTAGTTGAAACATTGATGGAATGGAAGCATTTAATTCAATTCCAAGACAGACTGAACTGTTATTGCAGGAAACAACTTTAAAACTCATAATCTCAGCTGTTAGTTGTCATTTAAACCATGAATACATGTAAAAATCACAGCTGGTTTGGTTGTTTGTCAGCATAATCATTTTAAACCTACAACACCAAACGCATCATATACGATACATCATTTTTTTGAGACCTCAAAACCATCAGTGATTATATCTTTTCCTCAGAACCCTGATGTATATAATCAGATACGTCACAAGTAATCCACCACGGGACATAAAACACAAGACCTTCAAATCAGACATCCAAGATGGCTGTCATTCATGACCAGCAATGATACTATTGTTGGCAATTTCTATAAAGTTATGGTTGAGAAAACTTTCTCATTGTAACTGATAGTTTAATATAAATATGTATAATCAATACGAATTAATGAACCTATAATATAGTAAAAACCGATACAGCAGCTATTTATGAAATGATTTATGATAATCAATCAATTGTCATTTCATTGTAGTTCAAGCGTCATGCATTCTTTACAATAAAATGCATAATTGGTTGTATAAATTAAGCTGTCAGTATGGACAGGATTAGAAATGAGCACAATCAGGGGGACAGCACAGTTTAGATGTCTGAGAGACAAAGTAAGAGAGGCCAGATTGAGATGGTTTGGAAACGTGAAGAGGAGGGATAGTGTTTATATTGGTAGAAAGAGGCTGGAGATGGAGCTGCCAGGCAGGAGAAAAAGGGGGGGAACCAAAGAGTAGGTTTCTGGATGTGGTAAGAGAGGACATGTAGTTGGTTGGTGTATAAGAGGAGAATGCAGAACACAGTCCAAGAAACAGTTGATCTGCTGTGGCGACCCGTAAAGGGAACAGCCGACACAAGAAGATTGTTTGAATTAAGCAATTATATGTTTAAATGTCAAAGATGGACTAATAGTGTGTGTTTGGTGTGCAACCTGTTGTACGATGATAAATGAGTATCACGGAATTTCATTAAATTCTTTTAGATTTTTGGACATGGTGCATTTTTTATTTTTCTCAGTACTTATGGTATACTTCCCCATAACTTCCTCAAAATCTTGTGGAGGGGCACGGGTGAAGCAAGCAAAGTGTATGTGAAGGATTGTTCATTAGTGCTCTACTGAGTTCCACTCTTATGGGATAAGCAGTGGTGGATAGTAACTAAGTACATTTACTCAAGTACTGTACTTAAGTACAACTTTGAGAAACGTCAATTTCACTCCATCATTTGGATTGCATGCTACTTTGTTATTCTACTCCACTACTTTTCTGTGGGAAATATTGTAGTGTAATATTAGTGTGAGATTATAATTTTTCATACTTCATAATACAAACTACATAATTCACACTATTTTGATTTTGAATCTTTGTATAAACTAAAGGATTGAGTGTCTTTGCAGATAGAGAAAGTTCTCCTCATTCTCAAGGTAATTAAATATTTTAATAACTGCTTACAATTATCTGTAAAAACAAAGCTGAAAACAGGCTGATCACATGAAAGGTTCACTTTCTATATGGTTCTTAGAGGACAGTGAAAATAGTGATCCAACAACATCATTTAATAGTAAAACACTGAGTGGGTTTATTCTACTGTGCAATGAATACTTGTACTTTGAAACCTTAAGTACATTTTGCTTTCATACTCTCACTTACGTAAGATTTTGAATGCAGGTTTTTCACTTGTAGTGGAGTTTTTTCACAGTGTGGAACATGTACTTTTACTGAAGTAAAAGATCTGGGGATAAGGTATCACCACTAACCTGTACTTCTGGAGAAGCAGAGGAAAGCTCAATGGAGTCTCCAAACGCAGCCATGGACAGCCGAACCAAGTTTCGGAGCATCTGCCGATGTTCTGCATCGTGTCCTCCTTGTCCCTCTGAGATCTTTGGCCTCCTGAGAGTTGCCTGAGATGCTGAACACAGTGGTTCAACCTCGTGCCCTTCAGCATGAGTCTGGCGCTTTATGGTGCTTGAATGTGAGACTGAAGAGGATGAAGAAGGAATCCTGGCTTTCCGAAGAGTTCGGTATGATGTGGCCGGTGTCAGAGGCAAAGTGCCATCAAGTTCAATGTTTCCAGGTTTCCGAAGTGTTTTGTTGTGGTGGGTGACTGGTTGAGTGGCATCTTGTTCTGGGTAGCCTTGGGAATGAAAGCTTGTGTTTATCACTGATGGTGTTGAAGTGTACTGTCTCTCAGTTTGTTGATCCTCTGACATCATTGGAGATGGAGCCAATGGCTGACCTTCATGGTCATCCTCACGAGGCTCCTCCTTTCTGCCTCTGATGACAGGAATTAGCTGGATGTCTGACTTCCTGATGTTCTTCTGTGGGCGCCTTGGGTGCCGGGTGTATGTTGATTCGGCTTTTCTACAATTATAAGCCCTGTTGTCCCGTTTGTCTGGCCGGCAAAATGTTGTCACTAAAGCAACAGCTAACAAAAGCAGCAGGCAGGTGGCACCCAAGCAGATTGTCATCATCATGGTGAAGCTGAGCTGTGCTCGGCTACCTGTGGATGAGTTCTTTAGATGGTCCTTAAGATTAATAAAAGTCACTTCAAGAGTTGCATTGGTCATTAGGCTGGGACTTCCCATGTCAGACACAGCAATGTTTACCTGAAAGGTTTTCGCAATTAGTTCTGTTGCATTGCTGGTGTTAACAAACAGTTGACCTGTGGTCTGGTCCAACCAGAATAAGCCATCAGACAATCTATCAGTGATGAGGTAGTTGAGTTGTCCACTAAGCCCTGAGTCCGCATCGTCAGCCTTAATTGTGGCTGCGAGGAATCCAACATGCCCTTCACTAATGGGGGGATTTATCGGTAAAGTGTTTAAACCTTCTTCCATGCCATTCCCCAATTCTGTAACAATTTCCCCCTTGTCTGCATTGACAGATACACTTAGGGAGGCCACACCATTTCTAGGTTTTGGTTCCTTAATAACTGGGTAGTTGTCATTAACATCCTGGATGTCAATTTGTACGCTGGCCGTGCTGGTGAGAGGCGGGTGACCCTGGTCGATGGCTTCCACGATGAAGGAAAATGTTTGGGATTCCTCATAATCTAGAGGACGCTGGACGCTTATGATGCCGCTGGTCGGGTGAATGAAGAAAGATTGTGGGTTAGTATCCACTTCATTGAAGTTCTGCATGAAGTAGGAAACTCTTCCACTTAGCTCCAGGTCAACATCATGGGCTTCAACTATAAGAGCTTGATACCCTGCCATATTGTTCTCCTTAAAGGATGCCTTATAGAGGGAGTTGGAGAACACTGGGGCGTTGTCATTCTCATCCAGAACCTGGACAGGGAGGTGTTTAACACAAGACAAGGGGGGCTCTCCATAATCCTGGGCTACTAGCGTGATATTGTACTGCATTACCTTCTCTCGATCCAGGCTTCCATTGGTAACAATCATGTAATTGTCACCGTGGATACGTTTAAGGCGGAAAGGGCCTGATCCGTGCAGAATTTGTGCTCTCACTTTACCATTTTCTGCTGAATCGGCATCCGAGACCATCACCAGGGCAAGAAAAGTGTCTTCTTTTGCTCCCTCCAGCACAGTTGCCACAGGTGAGTTGGGTGAAGTCCAGGTCAGGTGTATCCTTGGTGCATTATCATTGACATCTCTAAGCTTGACATGCAGTTTGCAGTGTGTAGGGATCGCATTTGGTCCAAGGTCCCGGGCCTGTATGATTACTTCGTAAGATGGTTGGACCTCATAATCCAGAGGGGATTTCAAACTCACAGCTCCAGTTTGCGAATCCACAAAGAATAGCCTCTGAACCTCCGGCCGAGTGTGTTTACTGAGTGAATATTCCACCTCCCCATTGGTGCCCTGGTCTGGGTCAGTGGCCTTCAAGTTGATGATTGTTGTCCCACGTGGTGTATCCTCAGGTAACTCCACAGTTGGAGTACTGTCCTCAAAGTTGGGGCTGTTATCGTTTGAATCTTGAATATTAACACGGAGTAATGTGCTCCCGGATCTCGGAGGGTTTCCTTTATCCCATGCCATAAGGGTGAGGTCAATTGAGGCCTGAACCTCTCTGTCCAGTTCTTTGATTACCACCAGCTCTGCCTGTATAGTCCCACCTGGAGCAACTGTCACATCCAGAGCAAAGTGTTGGTTGACAGACAGCGAATAGGTCTGAATGCCATTAGGCCCTGCATCAGGATCTACTGCTCGGTCTAAGGGGATGCGCATCCTGAGGCCAGCTGTCTCTGAAATATCCACTTCCTGTAAAGCACCGGGGAAGCTAGGACTATGGTCATTCTGGTCCATCACCTCCACACGAACCCGCAGGCAATTCACAGCGCCACTTTTCCTGTAGAGGACACTGAAGGCCAGCTCACAGTGGTCTGACCCCCGGCACAGCTCCTCCCTGTCCAGCCGGCCCTGGGTGGTGACAACCCCATCTCGAGTGTTGACAGAGAAGGGAAGGGCTTTTTCGTGCTCCACCACCTGGAAATCCTCCAAAGGGCCAGCTTCATCCCTTTGCCGGAGGTCATCCACCAGACAGCCAACCCGGGTTTCAGGAGGCTGCTCCTCCCAAACACGGTACTGGACAGTTATTGATGATTGCTCAGACGTGTGAATTTCCGAGCAAAGACTCAGAACAAGAAGCAGAGCCAGCAGCATAATGATGTGAAATATCAATTATCCGCCTGATGACTAAAGAGACATTTCTAAAAGACACAAAAAAGATTTCTCAAACTGTCTAATTTGGAAATCGAAGTGAAAAATATCCTGCCTAACCTGTAAACAACATTATAAGTAGAGCAGCATTTCTTCGAATGATTGTGCTCGTTTCTAATCCATTCCTTTCAAAAAGCAAACCAGTGAAGAAAACTGTAAACTTTAAAACAAATAGCTAGAAAAAGTAGAACTCCAGCCTGGTCAGGAGACAATTACAAAATGCTAAAAATTAAGATAATATCCTCGGTGTTCGAGCAGCCTGTCCTGCCTACTGTTCTTACTCACTCATACAGCTGCTGGCTTCCAGCTTCTCACTTCATCCTCCTCAACTCAGGAAAGTATTCCTCAAACTGAAAAAGTTTTGATGTGGGTTTCCACATGATAGCGGAGCCCTGGCCAATCCAAAGGGAGGAGGAGGGTCATATGCAGATACTTTCAGAAGCAACACAAAGAAAATCCCTCCTGCTTCTACAGGAAACAACTCAAGTGCTTATTTAGAAACATGACACCGCCTCTTGGTCACTTTTCTCCCCTTTTCAGTCCGCATAAACCTTTCACAAGTACTGCCTGAGAGATTAAATCATCTGGAAAATGAGTGTTAGTTTTAACCCCAAGGATACTTCATAACCGGTCTGGCTTGACATTACAGCAAAAATACAAATACAGAAATGGCTGGTGAATGATATGATGACAGTCTCAAAGCTGTTCACAGACACAGGTTTGTGCTCAGAGTTTATATTATTTCTGAAGTTCAAATTGGATATGATAGTGAAGGAGGTCCAAAACAACAACAGGGTTCTCTTCCATGAACAAATGTTTTTAATGTATGTTCTTGGAATGGAAAAAGACAATTATATGATGTTTTAGCTCATCGTCCTTTCAGATGAAAGCTATGATAGGAACACTGGATATTCCGATATTTGGATTTTTGTGTATCCCAGGTGTCTCTAATTAGATAAATATATTAATATCATGGCAGGAGCTTATTCTAATTTGCAAGTTTTGTGTTTAGGCAAGACACTTTGCCAGAAGTCCAACACTGGACCGAAGTCCAATACCAAAACATTTGCAAATCAATGCAATTCCAATCTGATTTTATAAAAAGACTTTATTGTAATGGACCGAAGCGGTCCTTTTTGAAAACAGAAACAAACAAGTGAAAAGGTGAAAGCAGTTCTCTCGGGGAGCAAACGTAGTCTAAGAGTCACAAAGGGGCGAACGCGTCCCATGGTGTATTTCAAGCCAATGCAGTCAGCTAAAAATTATGGCTTTTTGCACAACATTATTAACAAAAATATATATTACCAGACAAACAGAATTTACCGGGACAGAGTTCAACCTTTGAATCTCCCTTGTCAGACACATTTGGCCATGACCCCACTGCTGCTGAGATGCTTGTAAGAAAGAAGCAAATAGTTGAAGATCAATTGACCAACTTTTCTGAGTTTAAATGGCATAAGTAACTGCACAGAGTGGTTTGACACTTCAATAGATTTCTCACTTTTCCTAAAGGCCAGATCATTCAATTTCAGGACATCTTATCAGGTGCATCTATCTTACTGCAATGACATACAGAGTTTTTTGTTTGTTTTGTTTGTTTCTTTGTTGTTGTTTCTTTGTTTCTTTGTTGGGAGGGGTTGTGGTTGTTTTTCTAAGTCCGTCTCAAATTCAGATTGGAGACATCCCCATGGAAGTTTCGCAAACTTCTCTCTCTTGACTTTGGTCATATTAGAAACCTATAGACACCATCAAAACCAGTAAGACCTCAACAGCTGCAGACCGACTGAGCTCAATGACTTCCCAGAATGCTTATTTTTCATTTGGTCCCGAGAATATCCTGCAGTCTGAGAGAAAATCAGCCCTAGGAAGGTTCAAGCGTATCACTTTCCTCTTAGCTTAGAGGGTGGGGGATTAATCATGAAAACACTGTCATCTGCCAATGACAGATTCCACTGGACAGAGAGACACACAACTGAACGGACCATAAAGAGATGCAAGGCAACGTGGATTCATTCCCTAAATATATATTTTCTTCTTCTTCATCTTTGGCTTCTTTCTTTCGGGGTCGCCAAAGCAGATCCACTGTTTCTATCTAAAGGTCTGTATGCTGCTGGCTCACTGTACCAGTTAATCCGGGTCACAACCATCTGGTTTGGAAATCAGTTTTTTGTTACGGGTATGGATTTGGCATAGGTTTGAAGACCCGATGTCCTTCCTGACGCAACCCTCCCCATTTATCCGGATTGGGACCGGCACTAGATGTACACTAGGTACACTTGCTTGTGACCCCTTTGTGGCTAGGTTTCCCTAAATATATATGAGAGAGGGGAAGTTAACTTGCGTTCTACCAAATAATATACTCTCAAAGTTAGTTCTGACGGGATCACTGCGTCCTATAGTTCTCATCACTTCAAGGACCTTTTGGCCTTATCATTCCCTCCCCCTTCACAAAAAATCCCCCAACCAAATGAAAATAAGAGTTCACCCATTATGAAAATTCAGTCATTAGCTCTTCACCGTTAGGGGCTGCAGTGGAGCGTTTAGTTTCAAAAAAAGGTGTTTAAAAACATCTTTACAAAAGAATGTGAAATCTTCTGGAGACTTGGATTATGCCATGCTGTAATAACTGTAATAAAAATAATAATAGCACCTGATGTAATGTAAAAAAAAAACAATTACTCAAAGTTAATGAAGGAATCCTAAACAGAACTATTACTATTTAAAAAGCTCAGTTATCTCCTCGGGAGACCCTACCACCCAGACAGAGCAGAGGTCATCTGATCAGATTAGATAATCACAAAGCAAACACCATCAACCTCCTGTCTGCAGCCAATCATCGGGCACTGTGTTTGCGTGAGAGACAGCATTCCCAGCTGAATGAAGGAGAAAGCTTTTACAGACACACAGGAACTCATCTGGTTCCAATTCATTCACCACCTGCATGAGGGTTTGTGTGGTCATACCATCAGTCCTAGAGTATGTGGGGACAATTTCCTTCTCTTCAAGACTTTGTTTGCTTTCATTGAAACTTTGATAATATATTTTTAAGCTGTGGGAACTACATGAACATGCCATGTGCCTAGATGAAGTGAAATTGCCTTGTTAATAAATAGGAATTTCCTTCCTATTTATTAGAGGTTTACGCCTAAATTAACAGAGAAAGAATGATTAAGAATGTAAATTTGTAGGTCTAAGAAAATGATCTACTGTCACATAAATAATAATCTACAGACTTGAACTAAGATCCGACTGTAGCTTAAACTGCTGATCCAACATATTAAGCATTCCTGAGATAAACCATGAAGAATACTGCCAATAATGAAATATTGTTTTCCTTGAATAACTATCAAAACTAATATTGATAGTAGTGTGATTACAATTTCTAGGGGTAGGTTACTATGGTAAAGGCATCAAAATATGGATCTATTGTGTCTAGGTATAATAATGTTATGGGAAACTTTGCAGCATTAATAGAGGTTTACTTTCTCTTACAGTTGTCTCCTTATCTGCTAATGTCGACAATCCCTCCCTCTTCAGTTGTAGCTGAATAGATTAAGTGTCCAGGTGATGGATCACAGCATGCTGGCCTATCATACACATCACACACAAGTGTTTTTTTCCTAAAACTCCCACAGCTCTGGATCTACAGCAATATTAAACTGATTTGTTCTTGCCCCTGTCAATTTCTTGAAAATGTGTTTCCCAAATGTTTAAAATAATCCTTCCAACAATCCATCCAACCACCTAACCAACCAATCAACTGACTAATCAACCGACTAGCCACCCAACCATACAACAACCATCATTCCAACAAATTAACCATCCAACCAACAACTGTCCAACCAACTAACAACCAAGCAGTTCAACCTACCAACCACTCACCCAACTAACCACCCATCTAGCTATCTTTCAAACCATCAAAACACCTAATCCTGCAACAAACCAACCAACCGGCTAACCATCCCACTAACCAGCCAACCAAATAACAAATCCAATCAACAAATCAACTATCCAACCAACAGCTGTCCAACCAACAAACTACCTCACCGTCCAACCAACCAACTAACCATCTGACCACTCAAGCACTTAACGGTCTAACCAGCAACCACTGAACCAATAAAACATCTAACCATTTAAGCATACACCTACATCCAACCAACCACCTAACCATACAACAACAATCTGACTTTCAAGTCATCAATAAATCAACCATCCAACCAACCACTGTCCAACCAACAAACCACATAACCACCCATCCACCTAACCATCCAACCAACATCGATAGAACCAACAAACCAGCTAACCATACAACAAACCAACTATCCGTCCAACTAACCAGCCACCCAAACAAAAAAAAAAACAACCAACCAACCAGCCAGCCATCAAACCAATATAAAGTCAGGCTGGATTTGCAAACCTCCTCCAGCAGGCCAGCCCTGCTCCCGAGTAAAACTATTTACGGTGGGTGTCAATGCTACATGGAGAGCTTCCACTGATTGTACGTGAGACCATTAGCATCCATTAGTGTAGCATTCAACAGTAAATCCACCTATTGTTTAGACTGAAGCCTTGCTGAAAGCAGTTTAAACCCTCTACAAGCAGGAGACGTGTGTGTGTGAGCGTGTGTGCATGTGTGCGTGTGTGTGTGTGCGTGTGTGTGTGTGTGTGTGTGTGTGTGTGTGTGTGTGTGTGTGTGTGTGTGTGTG
Source organism: Lophius americanus (assembly GCA_037951165.1). Classification (NCBI taxonomy): domain Eukaryota; kingdom Metazoa; phylum Chordata; class Actinopteri; order Lophiiformes; family Lophiidae; genus Lophius; species Lophius americanus. The sequence continues at coordinate 7,800,100 of JBBDHG010000008.1, read as the reverse complement.
TGTGTGTGTGTGTGTGTGTGCGTGCGCGTGTGTGTGAGCGTGTGTGTGTGCATGTGTGTGTGCGTGTGTGTGTCTGTCTGTCTGGTTAAAAGCAGGATGTAGCTGATCTGCTGACACATGTTGCCAGATAAGAATCAGTGTGGAGAAAGACAAAGACCACACTCCTCAAGGATCGGACAGACTGTGTGTAGCATTTTGTCATGTGACCTTGACATGTGACCATCATATTTTAATAAATCTATTTTTTCTTTGGATAATTGTACTTTAAGGGCTCTATATGAGGATCTTCGTTTTTTTTTTTTTTAAACATCCCCCATGCAGAGCCAAGTCATCATGAATTCATCACTTCAATCAGCTTCTTTTTTTTTATGTTAATACAGTCTGTTCAAATTGAGAAATAATTGTCAGATCACATCACACTCTGCATGTTAAACATAATTTAAAAATGTTTAGGGATAGGGTGTTTATTCCAGCATAACGTCAGAACCCAGAGGGGTAAAACCTGATATGTCTCCTTCCTGATTGAACTCAATTGTTGCCAAAAAACTATTAAAAACACATCAAAGAGCCACCATGAACAGACCCTCCAGTCTATTTTCACCCGGTCCCTCGTGCACTTTCCTTCTGTCGAGTAGCACTCAACAACAAAATAAAAACATGGCAACAATCATTCAATATAGCATGTCAGTTAATCTCATTTTCTGCTTGGAGGGGAAGCTTTTTTCTTTTGTTTAACTGTAAACTGCTGGATTTGCCGTCAACATTTTTCAGTTGATGGCACATATTATAAGTACATCAACAATACGTTACACCTCAGTTCTCTTCAACTGCCTCACTGGATCACTTTGTCCATCAGGTCCTGTTACTAATACAGACCAGTGAGGTTCTGTTCGTGGAGAATTTTCTGTTAATGTGACCAGATCTTCCTGTTCTTATCATTTTGTCACTCCTGTGGCCGAGTGACATTTAAATCTGAAGTTGACAAGTTGATTAGTAGTGCTTGTTAAAAATGTTGTAGCGAACACTTTGGCTTTTACTACGATGAGCAAATTTTGTTATAATTGTAAAAGTAGCAAATTTGAAGATCTAAAAACTGTTGACAGTTCATTGCACACAACCACACACACACACAGATTAATATCAAAACGATTATTAAATGAAATTTCCTTTCTCTATTTTTGTTACTACTAGCATTAGAGTCACATGCAATAACTGGTATACTAATATCTTGCGTTTCACAAGAGCTGGTACAGTCAGAGAACATTATTGAATATATGTGTTGGATCATTTGGACCGTATTTGATGGAACATACAAAATGGGATAAGCGATAAGCTGTAAAGTTTTGGATCTACAAATACAGCCTTTGCGGGATGTAGGCCCTTAGTGGAAACAGATCATGTTTTCAGATACCAGATACAGACTTTGACAAGTTCTTTGGAGATGTTATTTTTCGCAAATAAGTGTAATATTTTAAAGGTAGAATTTCTTAATCTCTACTAACTTGACCTATGCGGTCGTCCCGAACAGCAAAGTTAAATCCCCGGAAAACCCTCAAACCCCTACATTATTAAAATATTATACAAACAAGATATATCTCATCCAGTGAATTCATGTTACACCAAATTTGGGCTAAATTGGACTAACAGTTAGTAAGTTATATCCGAAGAACGTTTTTTTGTGTCAAACATAAAACTCCGCCTAGTGAGTAAAATATCAACTATAAGAGTAGAATACGATATACGAAAGATAAACCTCCTCGGGGAAATTTATATGCAACAAATCTGGACTAAATCGGTGATGAACTGCAGCAGCGGTGAAAACAATTCAATAAAATCCCGGACTTTTCAGGGATATAATTGATGAATTGCCACAAGGTGATATATGTGTGGCCTTGACAGTTGATCAACATGAAATCCTCACTCACCCACATGACCTTCTGTAGGCTAAATTCTATCAGAGCCCTCGTCCTATTGGTGGATCCCACACGACAACACGTGATGACACGAGTCTGTTCACACCCAGTCAGAGTCAGAGTCTGAACCCATTCACCTCCAGTTCCATTGTCCAGCTCAGTTGCTGATTTGTTTATTTACATATTGACCTCTGACCTCACGGCTTGTCTTTCCCTCCTCCACTTCATCATGTCCTCCTCTTTTTCATACCTCTGTCCGCGTTAAACATTTCGGCAGCCTTTCCTTCACCTCCTTTTCTCCTCCTCCTCATCCTGCCTCCTCCTCCCTCACCTCCTCTCCTGCATCTGTGGATGGGTTTCCTGTCACAGGAAACAGACCGATGGTGGAGGTCAGAGAAAGGATGTCCTGCAGCCAGGAGGGAAGAGGAAAGGAGGGGAGGAAACAAGAGAGGAGAGGAATCAAGGTGATGAAATAGAGGGTGTAACTGAGGGAAGAAGACACAAAAGAGAAGGAGAATCTGAGATTTAAAAAAGTGATCAAAGATGTGAAATTATGAGAGAACAGAAAAGATGCGAGAGGAAAAGAATAGAGATAACAGAGGTGGAATCTAAACCTATGCTGCCATCCCCGACAGCAACGGTATATCCCCAAAAAGCTCCCAGTCCCCTGCGTTGTGCAAGTAATCCCCCTAATTGAACCCCTCAAATGTGATCTTGTCTTGTGTAAACAGCATTTTTCTAAAAATAAGGTCGGCCTAGTGAGTAAAATGTGAACTATTAGATTAAAACACAATATATACAAGACGAGTCCATTCATAAGCACCGAATTTAGATTAAATCGGATAAATAGTTATGGCACGAAAACTTTTGGAGTGAAGCTCCCCCTAGTCTTGGAAATATACAACCCACCTTTCCCCAAATCAACCCAGTCCTTCCTTGCATTAAGATCTATCAGGGAAAAAGTTTGAATATGATCCATTAAATAGTTCTTGAGTTCTGTCAGGGAGACTCCCCCGAGTCAGTAAAATATGAACTACTAGAGTAAAGTATGATATATGCAAAGCAGGAGCCATTTGTGGTCCTGTGAATATCTATCATGATGTAATTCTCCACCAAGCCGAGCATGGCCACATTATTAAAGGTCATGGCAATCGACAGAAGGTGTTGTTGATTATGGACGCAAACACTTTTTGACTGTTGCTCAGTCAAAAAGTGACTGAAGTTATTTGATGTTTTGTGTTATTTCAGTTAAGTAAATAAATATGCAATATAAGAAGTATCCCAGAGGACTGAGTATTGGTTTGGTTTGCTCGAGGGCACATCAGGACAAATACCATGATTAATGAGCAGTAGTGACTGAAGTACAGGAGTTAGTCTTTACATAGAATATAAGATAGATCTCCTCAAGTCAGTTCAAATGCTCTGAATTTGGACTATATCAGATCAAGGATCTGGACGTTATGTCAAAAAAGTGGTATTCGTTGAAAAAAAGCTCCACTTAGTGGGTAAGATCTTAACTATTAAAGTAAAACTGAAAATACAATAAATAAGCTAAATCTCCTCAAGTTGATTCATTTACACAAAGTTTGGACGTCATCAAACTGAATATTTGTTCACACTCATAAGTGAAAAACCTTTTAAAATCGGACAATCTAGGGCATAATTTGCCCACCTCTGCCCTAGAGAATAAAATATGAACTTCTAGATTAAATTATGATATGTACAAGATAGATCACCTCAAGTAGATTTGTATGCATCAATTTGGACTAAATAGGAACAAGGATTTGGAAGTTGTATCTGAAAAACTTTTTTTCATTAAAATAAAAAAAAGCACTCCCTAGTGAGTAATATATGAACTATTAAAGAAAAAGACATATATATACGAGACGACACCGACGTGGCAATGATAATTCCATCCCCGACTTATTGGGGATTTAACTACAAGAGGAGAACAGAAATGAGGAACCAGGGAGAGAGGGAATCAAGAGGATAAAATAAAGAGATGAGATAACATATGAAGTAAGGGAAGCAAAAAGAAATAAGGATGGTATAATGGAAAGCAACCAAGGAGATGAGGAGAGAGGAGCTGAAATAAGCACATGAAATTCTGACAGAAGAGAGGAAAGGAAGAGTAAACAATGGAAGAAGAAGCAAAAAAGGAGATAAAGGAAACAAGGCAATGAAAAATGGAGAGGAGAAACTAGGAAAGAAAAGATAATGAGGAGAATTAATTAGTAGAGAAGAAGATAAAACAAGAGATGATAGGTATAGAGGAAGGAAGGAGGTAAAGGTAAAGTAATGGGGAGAGGTGTCATCACCTCTCATTGACGAGAGGTGATGACATAAGGAGATGAAATAAGAAGTGGGACAAAAGTGAAACAAGGGAGCAAGGGAGGAAACAAGGAGGTGGAATGAGGAGGGGAGCGAAGGAGAAAGAAAAAAAGGGGAGAATAAGAAGAAAGAATTAGATGAAAGGTGAGGATACAAGGGGTTGGGAGCCAGAGAGAAGGAATCAAGGAGATGAAAAAAGGAAGTTCAATCAGAAAAGGAAACAAGGAGTTGAGGATAGAGGAGATGAAATGAGAAGCCGAAATAAGCAGTGGGGATAGTGGAGGAAACAAGAAAACAAAATAAGGAGAAGAAGGTAGAAAAGGAGCAGGGGGAACGAGGATAATTGACATAAGGAGATCAGGAGAAAAGGTTCGTTGTTAAAAAATAATTTCCAAAGAACCCCAGAAATGTCATATATTGAACACGAGTTAACAAATGAAGGGGAAACTAAATGAAGCAGCTAAAGTCAGCCTCACACATCGATCTCATAGAGGTTCTTTAAAGGGTTAGAATTGGATTCTGGTTGTTAATTGTTGTACTGGTTTTCCAGCATCCACAGCTTAATAATTACAATTCTCTTTATTTGCGCACAAAGACTCCAACAAAGTTGTTTCTTCAGGAACAAAACTTTATCTTGAATCGGATTTGCTTTAAGGAAAAGGAGTGAGGATGTTAGCCATCTGTAACGTGCTCATTCCTTCATTTAAGAGATTAAATGAAGGAGGGGCCGAGGACAGAGGTGCAGAACGGACGGAGGAAACGGCAGCATCGTAACAGTTCCATCTACCGGTTTAATCTTCTCTTCCTGTGATTGTTGATCTTCCTCCGCGTCACCCAGACCCACTGACCTCCTCAGCATTCACCCTCTCAAAATAAATGATGATGCAGCACAGCTCACACCTGATGAAAATATGTATGGTATATAAAGTATGTTTATTCAATTGTGGAATTTCCACGCACCTCGTGCCAAAATCTTTAAGCATTAAAAAAGATCATGTCAGCTCTGTGGAGGTGGTTACTCTCACCGTAGTTTTCCTCTGACGTCACACTCGGGTAACTCTGGTGACGGAATCATCGCCACATCACTGTTCCCTGATTATAAGCAACTGAATAAGACAATGGATAGTGAAAATCTAAATAGAGACCAATTTTAAAGGGAAAACTACACATTTGATAAACCAGTTAGCTAAAAGAGCTAACTTTAGCATTAGTAGCTAACCTTATCATTATACTGGCTTAATTCATGTTAAATACTTTAATGCATGTTAAATGGATTAATGCATTTTAATGGATTAAATGCATGTTACTAACTTGACTTCTTCCCTGGAGTCTTTGTGTTTTCTCGCCCTGTAAGGTCACATGGTTGGTGATTGCATCTGCTGCTGTGGACCTACTCGATGTCCACTGATCACATGATGATGATTATTGTTGTTATCATTATTATTATTATTGTATAGTATTTCCCCATAAGCTATCGCTAAATGTTACATTAATATTAATGTTATTATCAACCTGGGATCCCTGCTGCTGCCGCGACCCGACCATGTAGCGGTTGGAGAAAGTGGATTATAGCTGATATCTTTGCTGCTTTTCCCCCGTCTGTATATCTCCTCACCGGTGTCTCTCTCTTTCTCGCTCTCACTCTCTTTTTTTTTCAAACCCGACCGGTCATGGCAGTAGGCCGTCCACCCTGAGTCTTGGATCTGCTCGAGGTTTCTGCTGTTAAAGGGCAGTTTTTTCTCACCATTGTCGCCAAGTGCTGCTCAAGGAGGAATTTGTTGGGTCCTGTAGATAATTATATAAAGAGTCTGGTCTAGACCTGCTCTTTCTGTAAAAACACCTTGAGACAACTGTTGTTGTGAATTGGCGCTACATAAATAAAGATTGACTGATTGATTGACTTCTACTTTTATCTTCTACTTCCAGGCTTAAATTAATCGATTAAGAATTCATTTCGGTTTAAATTTCTATAATTCTTTGTAACAAAGTCTTTGCTTGGAAAGGGTTGAAAACAGCACATTTGCCAGCCCATTATCTAAAACTGCTCAAATCAGCATTTAACCACTTCCATCAACATCTGTTTGAATAAAATGTGTTTCTCTTCCAGGCTTAAATAAAGTTTTGCAAGATGTACGCTGATATTTCAGAATATATTTATATCTTTTCAGTCATATTGCATGACAATACATTAGCTAAGTGTGTCTGAATGCTAACATTAAATGGTACTTTACAGATGGAAATATTTCTTTTAAACCCTTGCTCTCAAATGAAAATGAAGAGTCGCCCGCAGTTTTGTGTTTTCCTTTGAAACAGAGGTTCCTAAAATTCCGATAAACCTCAGATTATAGCATTCAACCAAAATGTTGTTACTTACTGCATGGTTTATTTATGAAAATACTGCAAAGCAATATTAAGATTATAACCAAATGTTTTATTTTTATTAATATTTGACAAGTATATCTGGTGCCCACAATGCGATGGTTCTCTCCCAGTGAAACCACATTTGTATCTGTGGTTAAAACACTTCAGCAGCTGAATCAGCACACTTCCTTTCAGAGATTAAGAGAGCAAGTGGTCCCCAGCTGTCTCCAAATCCAACAGAAAATAAAGTGTATTCTATTACGGCAAGCATATATCTATCTGTAAATCAGCTTCCATGTGTTCTCCTTTGAGGAAAACCAGAAATGCAAAGAGATATTTATATTAGGAAAAATGGATTGATTACACAGGGCATGCTCAGGAGTTATTTCAGGATGAGTATTTCAAAATAAAAGACACAAATTGTGCAGCTGCTGGTTGAGAGTACTTAACTTCATGCAGATGAAATACAATGCATGTTCACTAGAATTTGACCCAGTTCACTTATGAATGTACTTTGGACTTGACCAGAAACCACAATATTTGTATTGATACACTCTCTAAGTTGATGTCTGATTAAAGGAATAGTTCATGCATAGCTGAAACTTCACTCATTAACGACTCAGCAACGTGCTTATGGAAAGTCGGAGGAAGTTCCTTAGACCACACAATATTTCTGGAACTTGGAACTGTCTGGAACCGTTAAACAGCATTGTAGTATATTCCTTAACAAGTGAAGAGGATGGGGTCTTGTTTAAAAAAAATAACTAAATGAATCCATATAGGTTGTACTGCATAATCCATAAAATGGGACCAGAAGATGGATCCAGAAGATCCACGAGTATTTTCAGAAAAGGTGATGAGGTAACTGTGGCTGAAGAGGAAGAGTCCACCTCTACTTTATGCGTTTCATTGGTATGTCATTGGTGTAATCTCGATGAACCCAAAGAAATACGTTCAAATGTATTAATTGCTATATAAGTTCTTCAAACATAATTCAGATTCGTGGCTAATCAGGATTGCTATTTTTTTTCAAAATTTGCACAAACTAGGAAAATTGGCCAATTTTGCAGATAGGTTGCAGGATAATACAAATGCATTAGTAGTTGGAACATAGCAACTTCACTTGTGTATAGTGTGTATAACTGGGTGAAGAGGTAGGATGTTTCTAACACTGCATGAAAAGTGTGACCCGCAACTGGAAAAATTTAAAAAGCAGCAATAAGCCGCTAACCTAAGGAAGAGAACCAGCTAAAAATGTCATCAACTGAAGAGACAAAACAAGGTCTGGGAGCTTCTAATCCTCTGAGCTGAGAATGAGATCAACCAGTGTACCACAAAATAAGAATATCAAAATAATGACATGTTTGTTGGAACAACGGAGGTTTATCATTATTAACGGTTGGAATACGACTGGACAAATTGTCTAGGATTTAGGGGTCTGTACGCTGATGTTTTATAGCAGTTATTTGTTCTGGGTATTGTTCAACTTCTTGACGGGGGAAAAAAAATGGCATCTTCGTTCATGATGAGCTCCCAGAACTTTGCTGACATTTGAAAGTGTCCCTGCTATCATTTGTTGTCATTTCATTCCAAATAATTCCTCTAAATTATTTGTATTAAATCAGTGTTGACACTTGGAAATGAAGGATAATGTATTCCCTTTTTCTGAAATACTTAACTGAAGGTATGAAGATATGTTCTTCAAAATGAATGAATGAATTAAATGTATACTTTTTTTTTTATATATATATATATAGTAAATTGTCCTGTCGCATTTTGATGTTTACTAAAAACCTATGCCATTTGGTGAAAAAAATAGTTCCTTAAAAAATATCTTTAATAGCTAAATGTGATTGATTGCCTTGTTAAATTAAATTGGAGATTGTGTTATTCCTCATCAAAGTCATGGAAGTTTTCCGTGACATATTTACGGGGCTTTTGTTGTGGCTCAGTCTGAAAGCTATCCTCCTGATTGCTTTAGTTTTAATGGTGACATTTTTATTTATTTTTTTAAATCATAGTGCAGTCTTGATGGTAAGAAAAAAGAAAAAAAAGAAGCAGTTTCTTGATCAGACTTTGTGGTTTGTTTCTTCTTTAGTGGTTCAGTCACTCCGTCTGATCTGATCTTTTATGTCTGATGGAACCGCAGAAGAAACGGTTCCTGAGCGTTACCAGACGCTGGCAGCTGATTAATATCGGTGGCACACCGAGGAATCCACATGAGGCTGAAAACACATGTGAACAAGATGCTGGTTCTGGAGAACAGCGGTGTGGGTCCTTTCACCACTGTTAAAGTTCTACCTGTTCCTCCTACTTAGTCTTTACAATCATGGCGAGCTGCTCCACTTCCTGAGTTTGTGGATTTGTTTGCCGCTTAATGTGTAATTCCTCACTTTCCTCCTTTTGTTTTCAGTTTTCTTTGCTACTTCCTGTTAGTATTAACTGCAGCATTGACCTAAAATCTGATTGTACGCTTAAGGAAACCAGTATGATGTATCATGACTTCTTTAAACGAAATTATGTTTTGTTTGATTGTTTGTGTGTTACAGTTGTTTGACAAAGGATATAAGTATTTGCCCTGCTATTATGTACTTTAATCTCATGCTATAGTATTAATAAAGCTTCTAGCAGAAGTTGTACCAGCAACCATTTCATATTTCAGTGTAGATGTCCTATTGAGGTTTCCAGAGGGAATGCTGCCATCATGTGGTAAAAGCTGACACCTGACTTCCCAGGCTGCTTCTCCTTTGTTCTCACCACAACCACATGGCACCCCTTGCGATCAGTACGTTTTAGCTTCACTATATACAGATCATATCGACATATACAGAAAATGTTTTGGTCCAAAACTGAGTTGGTTTGAGTTTGTGTTTGAGTATGTTTTGATTTTAGATTTTTACCATTATGTGGGGCGTTAGTCCGACCCACATCAGGCCATTTGTCCAGGATACTGAGCTTAAACTATGTTGAACTTACTATGGTAGCATATCAAGTGAAAATTAATCAGACTAACTGGAATAAGCTTGGCTTATTTGATAAACTTTCTTTATGGAACAAGCCCCACGTCACAATGCAGAAGTGTCGCGTTCTTTACTCAGGTAGAGGTATAGTGACTGGTGTAAATTAAGACTGTGGTATAATAGAAGTAACGATTCAACGTCTTTACTGGAGTAAATGTGAAAAAGTCACAGGCTCTGAAATATACTCAAATCTGATTAAATGTCTGACCCTATGTTTATTGTGTTGGCGTTGTGTTGTGTGCACAATGAGCCAAGATGTCTTCTAGCTGCCTGTGTCGATGGCCAGGCTGTGTTCAGTGTTCAGTGAGTCTGTACAAAGCTAATGGGTTCTTTAGGTTCTGATCCATTGCTGCTCTCAGGTAGTCTCCATGGCCTATTTGGAGCCAAATAGCTTTGAACTGTTTTGAATTTTTTAGAAGATTTCCAATAGTTCATGTAATATCCTTTCTCCTTCTCAATGATTGGTTGGTTGGTCCAGTTGTGTGAGTGCTGTCCTGAGGTCTGGTGCTTATGGAGGTGAGTTTAAGGACCAGCGGGCTGAGGGCACTTATCTTTTTGTTCTCCTCTTGGTTATTGGGGTTTCTGTCATGATAGGAGTTGGGGTGACTTGGTTCTTAGTGTTTGTAAAATTTGATTGCTCATTTTAGTGACAATTGTCAAGGGGGTCCCCTGTGGACTCTGAGAATGCTCTTTCGAAACTTGTTGCGCACGGCTTCAGTTTGATGTTTGTCCCATTTCTCAAAGTGGCGGTTTAAAATAGTACACACAATAGTACACACATTTCCCTGCTGTTTAGAAACAGTAGAGCGGTTGTCCACTTATCTGAAGGTTGGTGGTTCGATCCCTGGCCACATGTCGAAGTGTCCTTGAGCAAGATACTGAACCCCAAGTTACTCCCAATGAGTTTTGCATTGGTACGTGAATGATGGCCTGAACGGTTACTTCTCCTGATGATCATGTGGCGCCTTGCATGGCAGCCACTATCATCACTGTATGAGTGTTTGTGTGAATGGGTGAATGCTGACCTTCAAGCAGACTAGAAAAGTGCCATAACCGTTCAGTCCTTTACCATTCAATTGTAGATTTGAACCTTTTTAGCCAGATTCTAACTGCTATATTTATGCATGACAAAATCGTTCGAGTAGAAATCCCTTCTTCTTTTGTCTCCGAAATAATTAATGGCCTGATTAAATATCCTTTTGTTTTTATTCGTTTTTTTTAACTGCCCTCCACTTTAAGTTTTGAGCTAAACAGTAAAGACAATAAAGCATCGTGAGTTTACAAACTAATTGAAAAGCACTTTGACAGAATGTCTTTGGACCATACACCCATTTAAAGGTATATTTTCCCCGGGGCGCTTCAGATGCCCCGCCAACTGGGATGGGTCAAATGCAGATAAATAATTTTACTATATTGTACTGTGTATGACTGTATGTGATCAATAAAGGATAAATTATTATCATTATTATGTCGTTGAGGATTGTGGGTAATCAACGAGTAAACAGGTGTAAGCATTAACCACTAGATGGAGCCAAACGATAGCTTCCAGTTTTTCTTCAGAACATGCATTTTCATGGAAGAGCTAATAATACATCCGTTTTCCATTCCATATGTGGTGTATCACATTATTTTATCTTAACATGAATGACTGCATTATTTCTGAAAATGGATGTAAGGACAATAAACAACAAGCAAATGAATGGTTAAACAAAACACAATCTAATAGACTGTAATTTCGGTTTCATAGTATTTACATGTATTAATTTTGCTGTTTTGTCTTGTTAAAATTAACAGATGAGCCCAATCCGGAACTGTGTCACAGCTCTTTAACAGATGAACCCAAATCCGGAACCGTGTTACAGCTCTTTTGTTACATCCTTTAAAAATTTCAGCTATCATTCAGTGCAGAAACTGATCTGGATTTTATCTTTGTTATCTAGTCAAATATGATTTACTTTCCACGTAAACGAGTATTTCAATATGTTACACCATTAACTCGGACAATGTGTTCAGGCACCAACTTCAGTAAGTTACATGACCATGGAACATGTGTTCGGGTACCAACTTCAGTAAGTTACATGACCATGGAACATGTGTTCGGGTACCAACTTCAGTCATTTGCAGCATGACCATCGATTATGAGTTCAGTTACCTACTTCACTAAGATAAAACCGGACCATCTGTTGTGTTTTCGGGTACTAAATCCAATAACATAAGTGGGCACGGATGACCTCTTCAATAAATAACATGACCAAACGTGGTGTGTTCAGGTTGTATCCTTGGTAAATCTCATCACCACAGATGACATGTGCACATACCAACCTCAGTAAATTACATGGCCATACGCGATGCGTTCACGTGGTAACTTCAGTAACGTATATCGATCACAGATGATGTGTTCAGGGACCAACTTTAGTGAGTAACTACATGACAACAGATGATGTGAAATCTCGGATCTAACTTTCATCTAACATCCTCTATTTTCTTTATAACTGAATTCGGGTCAGTTTCATGTGACATAACAAAAACCAACGACTTAATGAAGGATTTAAAATCATTTTAATAACTTTAATTTCTCCGGCTGAAGCCCAACGGAAAGTTCCAGGTCGTAGCTACGTGCTGACGTCACCAGCCGTACGTAAGTGGCTGTGGAGGAATTTGAGGAAACTTTTCGGTCGGGTTTGTCGTCGAAGAAAAACCTTCTTAAAGTCGGTACGAAGCAAAGGAAGTTCGAATACTGTTTGCATCTGAAGAGTCGGTGAGTTTGGCAGCAGTTTGGTGTAAAATGGCGGAGAGTAAGTGGTGCTTTTAACGGCTGTTGTTTGGAGTAGAGCAGCTAGAAAGTTGTTGGTAGTTTGGAGGAAAATGGAGGCGTTGAGTCGAAGAAGAAGGCGCTGTCCGGGGCTGATCAGGACCATGGCTAACACTCCGACGCGACCCAAACACTTCTCACTAGCGTCATCAGCATGCTAATACTACCAAAATACTTCACTGAATGCTGTACACAAATACAAATGATTAAATAAACATAACTCCTCGTGTTAACTTAAAATACGTCAATCAAAATGTCGCTCATTGATTCAACGCTTCCGCAAAGTTAAGGAAAACTCACAAGCACGACATCAGTAGGACTCAAGTGACACTAGCTTTATAAATCTATTACCCTTAAACTTTTATGTATACATAAAATTATGTTAAATTAAACATTTAGTATTGTTCGTATTAAAACCAAAATGTTTTAAATGCCACAAGCAAAAATCAAACATTGAACACTTTTTCATATTGACACATGTTGTATTATTTAAAATGTAACATTCTTTAAAACAACAGTCTCACATTTAAAAAATGACAATTGGTTATATCAACACCAATGTTAAAGTAAACATGTACAACTATTAACCATATCATTCAGCCATAACATTGTGCCAACCAAAAGGACTTAGTCTTTCATTTTTAGCAGAACATATGACTTTTAATTAACATTGCTGCTTGCTGCTTTTTTGCCTATATTTCTATATTATAGTTTTTCATTGATGTTTTTATCTGCTGTTACTTTGTATCACTTTGAGATTTGATCCAAATGTAAAGTGTGTTAGAAATAAAAATGTATTATAATTATTATTACCAAATACCCAGTATTGCGATGGCATTGCTCAGTGTATCACACTACCTCTGCTAACTTTCCTTCTTACCGGTAGCGCATTTCCCCCTCAGCCACGAGGTTCTGGGTTTAATTCACCCATTAAACTTGCAGCCTTTCTATGAGGACTTTGCACCCCCATGACTGTATAGGTTCTGTATGGGTACTATGGCGTCCTCCCATAGTCTTAAGCCAATGCTATATAGGTGAACTGGTGACTAAATTGTCGACAGTTATGAATGTGCGCATGAGGGGTTGTTTGCATGTGTATTTGGCTTTTGATGAACTGGAAAACTGTCCAGTGTGTACCCCGCCTATTTACCAAGAGGCTGCAGGCTGGGTGTGGTTTTCGTCCACACCCAGCCCCCAGCCCCGACTGAACTAATTGAGTATAAAATTAATGATTGTATTCAGTTGACCAACATCTTCATCTTTCATGTTGTCTGCAGCTCCTCGTCCCATCAGAGGTAAACAGCTCAAACAACATGGCCGCCCAAACGGTGTTCTCGGTGGGAATGTATCCTGTGGGTGGTAACCTGATTGAAGACAGTTCAAGTCTAACTGACGTGCCAGGAAACACACTGCCCGCCCCTCAACTAGTCATGCTGGCCAACGTGGCCGCCGTGACAATGGCAGAAGGTGCAGATGGCAGCGCAGCAGATGAGAAGGAGATGATGGAGCTGAAGACGGTGGGATGCAACTATTCAGACAGCGAGGATGACAACATCATCAGGTAATTAAGTGACATGATGTGTTTAATATAAAGATGACTTGGTTGCTGGAACTAGTGATAAGTCCGAGATGTTCAGTGCTACTGTGTGCTGACCTGAGGATTAAGTAATACATGAGTCCGACTAGTTGAAGCAAGAAATTTGTTGATCTCAGCCTGGTCATAATTAGATTTAATTTTAGACACAAGTCAAACCTCTCAGATTTTTACGTCCGAACAGATTTATTGTTTGTTCTGTTAGTCTAGTTTATAGTTAGTTTATAGTCTCTCCTATATACATTTTTGTCTGCAGCATTACTCAAAAACTAAAATCGTTTTACTTGACTAATGCATCAGCCTTATGCTGGAGAGTTGTCTTTTCCAATTCAATGTTAATCAGAATTTTTAGCGTTATTTGTTGATTTTCTAGAAAGATTGAGAGCGCTGGTAAGAGCTTTTGAAAATCTGAGGTGGAAACAAAGCATTTTGAGGCTCATCTTGTGTACACACAAGCTTTATGACATCACACGAGAATTTGTGGCATGTAAATAAGATTGTTCTTCCAGTAGTAGTGGAGGTGTGTCCTCGCAGAAATAAATTAATTTCTTGTGCATTTCCAATGCAACATCTTGATGTTGGACTCAACCCCAAAAGAGGGTAAGGATAGTTTCAAGAGTATACCCTGTAAAATTAATCTAAATCTTACATTTAGATGAAATTTTGGGGATCTTCAATTTCAACATGTGGCTAAACTATAACAGTGTTTATGCAAATACACTTAGTATTATTCGTAGAGGCCGGATGGGTTTCCAAATCCTGATGGTTGTTATTATTAATAGTAATGATTTGTCTTATTGGTGTCAAGTTGCAAACTTGATGTCCGCTTCAGCAGGTTCAACCATTTTAGTTCTGGAAACATTTTAAACAGAGCTCGACAATACGTTTAAATATTTGATCAACATAGATGCAGAGATTTTAAAAAAAAAATTGAAGCTATTGTCAAACATCCGTTAAATCGTAAAACATTGTAAATTATGTAAAATAGAGCCCTCAATCAAATGGAGACAGGATAATAAAGGATGCTGAATGAGTGATTGGAATATTTATTTACATTAAGATTGAAAATAAATATTTCATAAAATCTGTCAAATGTCAAATATTTATAGTTCAGAAATCAGTTCAAATTGTGTAAGTTCCTCTCTTTAGTTATTTTAGCATGATGATTTCCTTAGTACCTGTGTGTTTACCTAACTGTGTGTCTCACTAGGTACAGTTATGACAACCAGAACCAAAAAGAGTTCTGTATCATCGAGTACCCAGCGTCTCCTAGTCCGGCTGTCAAGGCGGTGGTCATAGAAAATAACAAGGAGGACAACGGGGACCAAGCGGAGGACCTTACACAGGCCACTCAGCCCAGCCCTTCTGCTAGCAGCAAAACACCTGGGCAGGATACCAAACGCAAACAAGGCCCCTTTGCCACAGAGAGCACGAAAAAGAAGAAAATGTTTCACTGCAAGCCCTGTCACTTTCAGGCACAGAACGAGCAGGAATTTGTCCAGCATCTCGGCTCTCATGGCATCAACAAGATGATGGTGGTGAACCGGGTGGAGGGCAGGAGCAGGACCAAGGACACTGAAACACCTGAGGCACCGGCTGACGGGGAGGTGGAGACTAGCGGTGAGACCACAGGGACATCAGGTGATGTGAAAGGGCTGATTCGGTGTGAGCGGTGCGGCTACAACACCAACAGATATGACCATTATATCGCCCACCTGAAACACCACAGCAAGGAGGGCAATGACCACAGGTACGTCAGAATCTAGTGTAACATTTGCAGTCATGGGATCAACATTTGGAAGCAAAGTTATTCAAACACCATTATATTTTAGGTTTTTTGACAAGATATATTATAAAAGATGTACTCACAACCACAAGATCAAACAAGAATAGTTTGTTTTCCCAAATGTGATTCAAAATCTAATTTTACAGTCTAATGCAGTCATCAAAATCAATCAACCCTCACAAGTAACCACATTTGAAAATCCGATATTGTGAAAACAATGTGCCAACCTCCATAGACTTACTTTAAAGTTGGAGCATCGAAGTTTTTGTCTTTTTGTGAGATTTGAGATCACAATTCTCTCCAGATTTTTTTAATTTATTGAACTCAATTTCCTAATAAAGGTTCAAGAAAACAAACAAAATATGTGATGGTGCAAAATAAAACCAAAAAATATGAAAGTGCTTTATTACCAGGACATCAAACATTCAATGTCATCATTTGGTGATGACGTTTAAAGTGATTGTCTGATTTTATAAATTTGTGGTGTTGCCTTGGCGTGCTGCCACTGTGGGAAAACGCTGCTTGCAATTCTTGCACTTTTGACCTTCATCACCTTCCCTGAATACGAAAAACTTTCACATCTTAGAATTTGACGCTCATTTTGTTAGAAGCACATTGTAGTTGGTTAGATTCTCATTCTAGCCTCCATCACCTGGTTTTACTTTAGATTCATTCTGTAATATTTGTAGTTTTCTCATTGGGCCACCACTTCTCCCCTCGACGCCCATCAGTCTCTCCCTTGCTCTAAGTGTAACTTTCAGTTTCTGCTGCATTGTCATTTGTTGATTGGAAAAGTAGAAGCTGTCATGATATACAATGGGAGTTGAATAATTTTTCTTCCAATCATACATAAAAATAATGAATCAGATGTCTTATATGAATTATTTCTGAGTGGTCTGATCCTTCTTCATTCTTCACAATGTACTCAATAATGTGTATATATGCACTTAGGGTGTTCAAGTGTACTCTGTGTCCGTACACAACCGTGAGTCAGTACCACTGGAGGAAACACCTGAGGAATCACTTCCCCAGTAAACTCCACACCTGCAGTCAGTGTTCCTACTTCTCTGACCGAAAGAGCAACTACATCCAACACATCAGGACACACACAGGTAAGACACACTCCCCTCAAAGTGAATATACTAACTGTGCAATAGCATTGCCATGTCCCACCCACTCTGCCTTTGATAGGCTTGGCACGATGATGACGCCTTTCATGTAGTCTCTCATTGAAAGAACACTAAGTACATGTGATACATCATCATCATGCAAAGCCAATCAGTTAGATTGGGGCGGCTCATTATGTCAATGTTGTTTGAGTGATTAATTCAAGTGTTTGGCGCGTTTCTGTTGTCCAGGTGTTCGTCCTTTCCAGTGTCTGTACTGTGACTACTCCAGTTCACAGAAGACCCACCTGACCAGACACATGAGGACCCACTCAGGTCAGTCTTTCACTCTGTGGAACATGTCTGAACACAAGAACTGATCACTAACTCACTGACCATCCTCATTTTTTATACATGGTGAAGTGTTGTCATCAAAATGGAAACAGTCATTATTAAATATGCTGATCAAGTCCAGACAAACAGGAAGACTCGAACTTGGATAGAGACTCGCATTGATTCACCAAACCTTACTTGTTAAGCTGAACCTGCCATCATTAACCCAAAAACATATTTTTCACTTTTGTTTACACAGCATGTCAGCGCAATATCATTTACACTACATTTCTTCCAAATCGTTAAACATTTACTCAAAAGCTCTTACTCACCAAAGTTTAATCTGTCATCATTTACTCTGAAAGTTAAACGTGCCCTTGTTTACTGGATCAACTTTTTTTTTTACTCACAGATGTTAGCCTGCCATTCTTTACCCAACAACCTTTACTCACCAATGATTACCCAACTTGGTTTGCTCAACTACATTTCCAGGGATAATATTGGCCTTTGTGACATTTACCACATTGGCTTGGACTTTGTTGACAGTAACGACGTCTGAGACCTTATACCAGTATTTACAGTAGTTGTAGTATTATTATCAGTTTTTATATATATGTATTTCTGTTTCTTCCACTTGACCCTGATGTTAGAATACAGTAGTAGCGGTAACTGCAGTATTCCTATGAGTATTAATGTGTCTCTTCTGTCTGTTGCTCTCACTGAAGCTGTCGATGTTGGACTAACATGGTAATGTAATTAGCATCAGAGCAACATGTTGTGGCTTATGTCATGTTTCTGCTTCAAACGTTCACACCAATCCTGATCAGGGGTCTATTCGGGGTTCAGGTAGATAAACCTTGGACATATTTGTTAGACTAACGTGTACCTGGTGGTTAACAAAACATCGCACCTGAATCCTTAAATTTAGGATGAGGTCTAGGCCATTCGCCTGGTTTGCAATTGGTTTACCCCAATCCAGGATAGTTTCTCAGCATGAGCTGCCATAACTGGTAAACTATGAACATAAATGATCTTAAACTACGTTGAACTTTCTCATACAAACCTTTTAGACAAACTAACACATTTATTAGTTGACAACCTGGCTTTATGGACAGACCTCTGATAAGGCTGAAAACACAGAAACAGAGTTTTCAGTTCAATTCGTCGTGAACCTTATTCCATGTTTGCGGATTGCTGCTAGTCACATTTACATACAGAACATCCTCCACCGTCTGACAAGAGTTACACTTAAAATGTAAAAATGGACTCCTCATTATGTTCGTAATTAAGATAAGTGGAAAATTCCATTAAAATATTAAGTGAAAAGTATCTTAAGTAACAAATTGTACACCAAAACGATAAAATTTAAATTAAATGTGTTAAGAACATTCATGTAAAATACTTTGAATTCCTTTCATAAGACTGATACAGTTGATAAAATCTGAATCTGAACATCAAAGTCAATACGCCAGAATTCATCAACCATAACACAAAACATTCAGTTCGGAGCCAAATTTATTTTCCTCTAAGGCAGTAATTCAATTTGTGTACTGACGGAGGTTTAAGCAACAATACAGATGGTTAAACGATCAGTCTAATTTTCCACAATAATTCGCTTACTCAGAATTTGATCACACTATCAGTCTCTGTGGTTTCTTTACTTTTGTTATTTTATTTCTCTGAACTATTATGTACTCATTCTTTGTCTCGATTAAAAAGAACACTTTTTACAGCCGGTAATTGGTCAAATCTCATGTACTGTATTGGTCAGACTCACCTGATGCATGAAACCTTTACTTGTGTGCCTTACCTGATCAATGCCATATTACCCTCTGCAGTACGCTGACATCTGCTTAACTTCCTGTGTGCAGGAGAGCGACCTTTCAAGTGTGAAAGTTGTAATTACCTGGCAGCCAATCAACACGAGGTGACCCGCCACGCCCGGCAGGTCCACAATGGTCCCAAACCTCTTTCCTGTCCGTACTGTGAGTACAAGACAGCGGACCGTAGCAACTTCAAGAAGCACGTCGAACTCCATCTCAATCCTCGCCGTTTCCTTTGTCCCCTCTGCAAGTACGCTGCCTCCAAGAAATGCAACCTGCAGTACCACATCAAGTCCAGGCACTCAGGCTGCAATGTCTCCTTGGATATCTCTAAGGTGAAACTGCGCGTTAAAAAACCTGGCCCAGACAGCGCAGAGGAAAACTCCAGAGCAGGCAAATTTGACAATTCATCCAACATTGACGAGGACTTTGACATGGACGAGGACAATGATGACCAGGATGTAGACTCCACTAGCCCAATCAATCTGTCAATCAGAAAAAGCAGTCGTCCCAACATCGGCCAACCAGTGCAGAATGAAGCACCTGATAAGGTTCAGAAGAAGGCGAATACCACGTCTGAGAAAGAGAAAGTAACAAAAGTGAAGGAACTGGAGAAAAAGGTCTCAACAAGACAAAAGAAGACTGAAAAGGTTAGTCTTCAGGAGAACACTACTGAAACAGAGCCAAGGACCACCGCTGTGAACACGGACAACAAGGCCAAGAGACGAGTCAAGAAACCATCTGCAGAGAAAACACCCGTCCAGGATCAAGCAGAAGTTATGGAGGTGGATAAAAAACAGAAATCTGTAGAGGAAAGAGAAGTGAAGCAAAAAGAGTTAGGGAAGTTGAAGCCTGAGAAAGAAAATCTGAAGAATGATGTTAATGGAAAAGAGAACAAAAACCTCAACAAGCCGAGAAAGTCTGGATCGAAGAAGTCAGTCAAAATACCAGAAAAGGTCGGGGAAACTCAGCAGAAAGCAGACGAGAAGATTCAAAATCAGAAGGTTGTCAAGGACAAACCTGCAAAGAGGAAAACAGCGGAGGCGCTTGACCTATCCAAAAAGACTTCTCCTGAGACTCCAACCAAGGCCAAACGGCTGAAAGCCACAACGGCAGGGAAGCTGCCAGTGAAACCTCCTTCAGAGGAGAGTAAAAAGAAAAATTGTGCCACTCCTACCCCCCACAGGTCTAATGAGGCTACTGCTGTGAAGCAGAAGAGGACCAGGAACAGCAGCAAGAAAACCACAGGGAACCCAGTTCAAAATGAGAAAACATCTGTCAGCAGTCCTTGCCCAGATGCTCCAAAAGTCTCTGCTCTGCTGGGTACCCCGACGACAGCCACACACCCTGAACCCCAACTGAAAGTGACCCTCCCTCCACAGAAAAATGTTTCGACAGACAAAATCACTCAAGCAGCATCAGAAAGCAGCGAGAAAACACCTCCAGAGAAGATGGCCGATTCACCCAGCAGCAGCTTACTGGAGGAGACACCGTCTCCTGCTGAAGACAAACCTATTCCAACGTTTATCAAACCCACATCTCCGCCTCCTCTAGCGCTTCCAGCCCAGCAAAATAAATCTACAGAACCCGAGGATGATGAGGGCATCCACAGCAGTCATGAAGGAGGAAGTGACATTAGCGACAGCGCCTCAGAGGGCAGCGACGACTCTGGCCTCAATAGCACTGGGTCAGGAAAGACAAATGACCCTGAAACTCCAACCGATGAGATCCCAACACCGACAGAGCTCAAGAGTCACATGTGTATTTTCTGTGACCGTACGTTTCCTTTGGAGGTGGCGTATCGTCGACACCTGAACCGCCATCTTGTCAATGTCTACTACATGGACACAACAGCCAAGAAATGAGGATCTGCCTCATCAGCCATCTGCACAAATAGACACCTGTTCATCCCAGTTAGCTGGTTATTACTTCTTAAGCCTAATTAGCTGGTCATTCTATGTTTGGTGCAACTCTCAGATATATAACCCCTCTCTCTCCAACCAGTATGAGTCAGAGCGACCAAATTTTGTCTGAACCAGTTTGTGAAAAGACTATTTTGCTGCATCATAAGTCACATAAAGAACTTCATTAGATTGCACTAGTAGACTCTCTGGTGCAACATGATGTAATCCAGATCCAGTTTATAAACTGTTATATCACTGTTTTTCCTGGTGTGTCCATCAAATGGAGCTCTGACACACCAGTATGTTTAAATAAAATGTCACTCAACAGTGTGTTAAAATCAGAGTGCTGCCATCCGGTGTCCTCCCAGAGAACTGATCTCAATTTCAGTTCAGATTACCTGCAGACTTCTTCCATTATTCTGGGCCTGGTTTTAAACCCTCATCAAATTCTGTTGATGTCATGTTACTTCAGATTGTCTTCACCATCTGCAACAAATTCATTGATTGATCAAATCCTATTTGTTAGAAATAATCAGATGTGAGTTGCAAACATTCCTCTTTGTCATTTCTATGATATGTTGATGTTTTGAAGATACCCAGGGCCTTCTGACAATCATGTTTTTGTCCAGTTTTTACACTTTGCTTAAATTACTCTGGATTCTTCTGGCGGTCAAAGATCTGGTTGTCCAAACAATAAATTTGCATTAGGTTTTGGTGCAGGAAAGGGTTTTCATAAAAAGATTGCAGGGAGGGACCTGATTGCTCAGAGATCTATACCACATAACACTTGCATTGCATTTTTCCATACATGCAAGTCTTGTTAAGGTGCTGACGGTACATCAGTCCAACCTGAAACTGTTCTTGTAATCAATTCTGTGCAATATTTCTTTTGATCAGAGATGCCAAAGTGAACGTCTTTTCTTAAACAGTTAAACAACAGTGGAACTAATGTTTCAGTTAAAAGTTTGAATTCACACTTTATGCTTTCATAATTTTTACATTAACTTTTTTATGAGCTTGTGTGTAACAATGTAAAATCATACTGATGTAAATAACAAAGAAAAAACAGTTTTATCTTATTTCTATAGTTACTTCTTCCACTTTTTCATATTTGTTGGAAGAGTTCCAAAGAGTCTGTAATGAAACTAAAAGTGAAACTAAAATCAACATGATGTCATCGTTAGGCAAAGGGAAAACTGGTCACTAAGTAAGTGTCCTATTAATCAGTTAACAGATGTAAAATAAGAGATGACTGTGTTAACCTGATATCAAACTTTATTCCCAAGTAAACAGTGACGTCATGTCAGGCTTTTTAAATAAAGATATTCAAATTGAACGCTTTTAGTTTCTGTTTGTCGATATCGATACAGTAGAACACGCTGCACTGCC
The DNA here is from genome assembly GCA_037951165.1 of Lophius americanus. NCBI lineage: Eukaryota > Metazoa > Chordata > Actinopteri > Lophiiformes > Lophiidae > Lophius > Lophius americanus. The sequence goes on along the minus strand of JBBDHG010000008.1, from coordinate 7,777,728 downwards.
AACACATCACGCCCAAATTCATTCTGCTTAATGTGAAAGGAGTTGCACAAACATGTAGAAAGCTCAGACCATCATCAGAGGAGAAAATCTCCTCCCACCTGTCTGCAGGTGTCACCCTTCAGTTCTTCTTCTTCCTCATCTGCAGCCTCTCGGCTCCATGGGCCGACAGTCCGCTGTCCAGTAGTCCAGAGGGTTTCACCGTTTTGTAGACAGCAGATTTTCTGATGCGTTCTCCTTTCAGCGAGATGATGTGAGGAAGAAGTGGTGGTGTCCTCAGACTGAATGCTGCTGCTGCCGGACCATGGATCTTCAACGTCACCTCCTCACCTTCTGCTGCAGTCACGGCCACCCAGCCTGCACAGAGAAGCATTAGGTTACAGTGGAGCTAAAAGTATCAGATTATAAGTTAGCCATAAAACGTTGCCAAATAAAGGTCGGCTATAAAGCCTCTAGTGTCCAAAAGGGAGCTGCGTGATCTACAATCTCAGGTGATGTCACCTGACGTCATCAATAAAATGGAGAAAGACGTGAACAAACCAGCAGAAACCCTGCAGCTACATTAGCCACTAAGCACCTGACTGCCAGATGTAGAGGGGCACTGTAGGTAATGAAGGCACTAGGATTTTTAAAAAAAGATAGCTTTCAACTGTGGACAGTTTTACTGTCACGTGACTTATATCATACCATCAACCAATCAGAAGATGGGACTTCTGTTCCAACGGGTCATGAGCGACTGAATGGAAGTTTCCCCTCTATGTTGGCAGCTGATTTATTTCAGATCATATACTGTATATGTTATATAATCAGACAACTGTGTGTTTCAGGTTTGACGTTATTTGTGTGAGTTAATCAGTTGTGTATGAGCTGTTCACCTGCAGACGACAGTTTGACGTCAGCAGCTGCCTCCAGGTAACCTCGACCCTCCAACACGAACTCCTGAGGAACCAATGGTGGAAAGTCCTTTATACGCTCCGAACCTCCCTGTGGAACCTGAACGCATCAAAGGCTTCAGTATGTCTGTTTTAACAGCTGCTTCTGGTCATGTGACCGGCGGTCAGTGAGTCTCACCCCGAGCAGGACGTGTCCAGCGTGTTTCTCATAAACACTATCAGCCTTTTCCAAACTAGTAATGTGAACTGGGACCCTGTTGGAGGTCACAACTGAGAACCAGCAGGATTTCCCTCCCTGTGGAAATCAAATCATCTGATAATTAAGAACACAAGTAGAGAGAATGTCTATTCTTCTGTCTTGTTTAGCTGCTGCATGAAGGTATGGTGGCCTTCTTAGAACATTTCCCACAGTAGCAACCATAATCAAACCTTCATGGCCTTTAGGTAGGATGCAATTGTCAGTGTTAAGCTAGTAACTAATTTGTAATTATCTACTGTCCTTAAGGGACACATGATCATCTAGAATACCCATAATATAATACATAGCATAGTGCTGACTAACAATTTTGCATGATAAAGAAATATTAACTTATCAGGAACAACAGTCAGAGACAGGAGGTTATCCAACCTTATAAAATGCTAAAATATCAGCACAGTAACTTGCAGGCTACTACAATAAAGCAGTGTCCAGAAAGATCACAATAAACAACACATGTTGGAGTTAAGCATTTTTATAAAATGTTAGATTAATAGCACAGGGCTAACTAAAAGACTAGCACAATGAAGCACTGCCCAGCTTACCAGGAACAACAGAGTCAAACTGTAATAAATTTGGTTTTATTTCCTTAAACCCTGCAAAAATGATTCAACTGATTTGTTTTACATTGGACACACACTGGTTTTTAACTCTTACCTGTAGGAAGTCGATCCTGGCAATTGCTCCCACAAATAGACTCATAGAGGGCTTCAACACAAACGTTCGGGGGACGATGGCCTGTGAGGGAACCACTGACATCACTTCCTGATCTGTCAACAGGTGCAGGATCTGAGAGATGTAAAGAGATGAGAGCTGACTTGGCACTGGCAGTATCTACTGTGCATACAATCATGGAATTTTAAAATCCACCACCTTGTTTATTCTCTAAGGTAGTTTATGTCACATAAGAAAAAAAATCTTATATATTTTCTAAATGATTTTCCTTTAATCCGGAACAACAATGTCTGAACCATATATTTCTCAGGTGACACAAATTTATTCCCTATCCATAAAGAGTGCGTTCCAAATCTAATTCCAGTATAACCTCCGGATCATTCCATCCTGTGCAATGGTGGCACATATCACATTGTGATTATTATTTTTTTTTTTTCATCAAACCCGACCGGTCATGGCAGTAGGCCGTCCACCCTGAGTCTTGGATCTGCTCGAGGTTTCTTCCCGTTAAAGGGCAGTTTTTTCTCGCCATTGTCGCCAAGTGCTGCTCAAGGAGAAATTTGTTGGGTCTCTGTAGATAATTATATAAGGAGTTTGGTCTAGACCTGTGTTTCCAGCAGGCCAATAACTCCAAGAGAATTTGAAAAGAACCCATCCAACATACAGACGTATGACCAATTTAAAAAGGTTTTCTCAGTTTGGGCCAAAGATGTGTTTGAATCCCTTGTGTGTATATTAATCAAGTATACAGTTTACATAGTAGGATATACCGCGGTTTATTTGCTCGGTGCATTACTGACTCACATCCTTCTCTTTCATGATTCCTGGAGTGTCGAACAGCCAATGTGCATCCTTCAGCTCGTTATAGGTGAACTCATCTGGAGGCCTGCTGGGAGCTGAGACATCATAGAGGTCAAAGGTCAGCCATTTCTACATTCACAGACGGGTATTTTCTTTGTTAAGCTACTCTATAAATAGTCCATGAACACGCCATCCACATTAATCCATCTACATTAAGTAACCGCTTATGTTGTGCAGGGTCACGGAGGAGCTCAATCCTTTCCAAACTGATTTTGGGCGAGAGCCTGGGTATCCCCCGCATAGGTCGCAAGTTCATCAAAGGCCAACACATATAGGCAAACAACATATCAAACTCTTATCATACCTCCGGTCAATTTAGAACACATTCTCATCTATTTTTATGTGTTTTCTGGACTTTTAGCGATACCAAATTACCTGGAGGGCACCCAAAAAGACAGGTAACTGTGTCAAGAACAAACTCAAACGGTACCAGCTAGAAAAAAGTTATTGTCTTAAACTGGAATAGGCTGCAGAAAATGTCAGAAAAAAAAGGAATGGTCATTTATCAAAAGGCAGACAATGCCAACATTACAAGGCTTTGTTTACATATCAATGGAGGCTGTATCACCTTGACTGAACATGCAACAGAAACAAATTATTGTCAAGGATTGGCATCCTTTACTCTACCACTAACATCAAACAGTTCCACTTGAAAACTGAAAAAACGTCAATTATTCCTGTACTTTATCAAAGAAGTTAAAATCAGATGAGCAAGAAGTTACCTCTATACTATATGTGATGTAGGCTGTAGACTGCAGGGACATGCCATTCCAGGGAACATACCAACAAGAATAATAATAAAATAAAATGTCACCTTGCAAATCAGCATACTTTTCCGTACTGACTACATTTCAACATGAAGTATTGGGTAAAGTTTTCCACTAGCAATAATAGTGCCTCAAATAAGACTTTTAGGCAATGATACTGCAACTGAAAAAGAATGTCCACATTTCAATTAGAGTAATTCACTACACCAGTACAGTATTTGGCTATGACCTTGTAGTGCAATTGCCAAAGGTCCCTGCTCACCTTTTTTCATCACGTCTTCGTCTTCATTTTCTCCAAAAGCCAAACTGTCGGGATCAAACTCAATCTCATTTGGTCTGGATTTGATGATAGACTGAAATGTTCTACCAACACGACCTGGAGGATGAGTGGGACAGGTGAACATGCAAACTGATATATCCTCCTTTCCCTCATGCACCCACCTCTTTTTCCCAAACCAGTCTCACCCACTAGGTATCCATTCCGACTGAAGTGTCGGAGCCTATCGAGCTCCTCCTGCATCAGCTCAGTCTCTGTCTGTCTCGACGATTCATTTAGTCGTTCCCGTCGTCTGAACATCCTGTACGGAGTCGGGTTGATGATGGGAAATTTCAGGAGGTTCAAAGTTGTCCCTGAATGCACCACAGGAGTCACATGATGACCAATCACATAGATAAAGATCAGATGACAGATAGTGGATTACAAAGAATGATAAAAGTAAGTACATTTGCCTAAATGATTTGCCTTATTTAGTCTGTAATTCTGTTATCATATTTAACTTCATTCCAATATTTTAATAATTAAAGTGATTGATTATTAAAAAAAAATTATTACAGATGATTAATATATTAAAGTATAATACGGCATAACTATTTCAAATCAATCAATCAACTAAATTGAAATAATCAATCTTTGACAAGATTGATCCCTTTTTTTTTCCAGGCTTTATGAAATTCACTGATCGCCACTGAATTCTATTCTCACTGAATATTTCCAATCGTGCTCAGCATGCTCACCAGGCCACGGAGATATAGTAGCCTTATGGATGGCATCAGAGGCTTTGGACTTGCAGAAGTCAGACTCGAGCAACGTATTGAAGAGCGTCGACTTCCCAGCATTGGCGCTGCCCACCAGGTACACGTCGCCTTTGTACTTCCAGGACCGCTGAAGGCTGGAGATCAGATCCTCAATGCCGTACCCTGTCTTAGCGCTGATCAAGTGCACATCAGTTACTTGAGCACCAAACCCTGCATCCTGACAGTACTGAGAGAGCCGACGTTTGATTCGCTGCAGGTAGTTGGGTGAGTCACCTGGAAGCAGGTCTATCTTGTTACCGAGGACGACGACGTGTTTGTTGGCCCCTATCAGAGCAGGAAGGTCGGGGATCACCGAGTCTGGGACATCCAGTAAGTCGATAATCAACAGAACTAGAGCCTTGAGGGGTCGGATCTGCCGCAATACGTCCCGGTACTGGTCTGAGGTAATGGTGAGGCTCAGGGCCTTGTGGTGGTGTGTGAGCAGGTGGCACCGCTGACAGGTAGCTCCGCCCAGACTGTCTTCCAGCAGGAGAGCCTTGTATTTCTCACTTGGAAGGTATCCGGGGATGGTGGCGGCAGTGCAGTGCAGGATGGCGCCACAGCCAAAGCAGCAGGTGTCACTGACGGGTTCATCCACATCCGGGGTGCCAAAGACTTTATGTTCACCTTTACCTGCAGCTTTCTTCTTCTTCTTCTTTTTACCCGCTGCCGTGATGCTCTCATCTACTGGGAAGTCAACATCATGGAACTGGATGAGAGAGTCAGGCTCCACAGATGGCTTGGCCACATCCCTCAACATCTGCATCTGTAGCTCCAAGGTCCTTTGATGTTTGGGAGGAACCACTTGTTTAGCTGCAGGTTCAGGAGGAGCAGCGCCGTGAAGTTCGGGTGTAGCAGCATACAAGGAGGACGAGGGATCTTCATCCTCTGGATCTCAACACAAAAGGAGAAAAGAACAAACTTCCTATCTATTCTGTAGGATTTTTGATTTTTTCCTTATTAATATGTGAAGAGGTCAGCATTGCCCTTGTCCGGTTATCATCAAGTAATGGAGGTAACTTCCATTGTAAGAACTTGTGCTCACCTGTATAGTCCAGAAACACGAACTGTTCCTCCAGTCTCGGATCGACCGTGCATTCCCGGACTCTCCGGGTCAAACCGTGAACCGCTACGTCCTCTAAGCCCCGCACGGACCCCACACATCCCGCAGCGGGGAGATGACGAGTGGATAAACAAACACCTCTGAGGAGGGCCCGGCGGACGCTCACCTGGAACACCTGGATCATGTTAACCCTGATCCATACCCGTACAATTACTTCTCAATAACTCCGAACACATGACACTCACTGCTGCTCTCTAAACACTTCCGCGACGGATGTGACGTGACAGCAGTCGTCATTCAAAATATAAAATATATTTTATTTATAAAGGAAATTAAATATTTATCATGCAGGCCAATAAAAGCTCAGCACAGTAATATGAGAAGTAATAAATATTTGATCTGTAAATAACTATAAATATTTTAAATACCAAAAACCCGGCTGTCAGAGAGAAGAAAGGAGGTCTCACTATGCGGCTGTTTCAGGAACAAGAAACATAGAATAGATAGAATAGGTCATCATTATTTATATACTATATTTAGATATAGTATTTATTTATTTATACATCAAACCGTTAGTATAAGGAAGAGTGCAGTCTGCAAGAAGATAACACGTTTTTTTTAATCCAGTCTATTAATGTAGGTAATGCTATTGGCAGATCAATCACTCTCCCCAGCGAAACTTTTCAATACTCCGGGCTTCAAAGGTGTTTCCAATCAACAGGAAATATGCACTCCCGCCAATGAGTTTTAGGGTTTCCTTCCAGTTGAAGAAACTGGAAAATCACTTGTGATGTTTCCTCTATGAATGATTCCACCGCAATGAAAATAAACGATTAATGAGAAAGGGAGTCAGCAGACAGAAAACCTGTTTTCATGTGTTTGAGGTAACACAGTTCAAATTCGACGCTGTGTTTTTTCGAATAAATAGTGAGACCTCCTGTTCACAGATGATCTGTCTCTGCCTTCACTAACTTCCTCGTTGTGCACAGTTAAGAGTTAGACTGCTTGTTGGATCCGTTACTACACTTAAACATGTTGAGTTTCAGGAGCTCCTTTTTGAGGTCAGCAACCCTCCTGCTCAGACCTACAGCACAGGTGAGTTTTAATTCCAACTAGAAGGTAATTCAGAGAGAACATACTTCCAGCAAGCCTGGAAAATTATTTTTGGGTCCAATGCTTGGTCCCGATCCACCCAAGTTCCATAGTCTTATCATTTCTTCCTCGATGAAAGAACCACCGCTCCACAAAATGTAGGAAACAGCAATTACTTTATTAACTTAACTTCGTTTTAGCGATGTTCTAAGTACTTACAACCAAACCCACACTTATCAATGTTTGAGTTCAGAGATTTGAAGTATGTTCTTGATCTTTGGACTGACCTCAGAGAGAAAGTCAAAAACCAACGTTTTAAATTAACTAGAAGCTGATTAGGAAAGAAAACACAACTTTCACCTCCTTATACTATGACTGTTAACCTCTAACAGCAGTCTGCTAACATTTAACATCGGCAGACTGAGCACTTCTAACATCCAACTTTACCAACTTGCCAAAATATAACATTAGTCTCTTAATATCTAACAATAGCAGCCTGCTAACTTCTAACAATGTCAGTCTGTCTGTGTAGAATCTCATTCATCTAGGACCTAGGGGTGTCAAACATACGGCCCGGAACCGGCCCCCAAGGAGGTTCGATCAGGCCCGCAGGATAATTTGAAAGTGGAAAAAATGCATAAAAGACATGGAATTAATATTTTTAATTCGCTGCAATTCATGGATTATCCGCTAAGGGGCGCACTCTTTCCATCAGAGTAGAAGACAAGCCGCATCACTGAGACAGACTGAAAACAGCAGACGGTATCAGTGCGCCATCTGCTGCTTGTTACGACGTTGTTAATACCTTGGTCTCTATTTCTCCGCTACACCCTCATTAGCCAAAATGTCGTTATCCAAACGGAGAAAAGTAGATAAGGAGTGTAGAATTTTCAAAGAAAAATGGACCACGTCCTATTTATTTACAGAGATGCACGGAAAACCTTCGTGCTTGGTGTGTTTGCAACAAGTTTCGGTATTGAAGGAATATAATATTCGACGCCACTACGAGACTCATCACAGTGAAAAATATGACGGCTTGCAAGGACAACTGAGAAGAGATAAGATTAACGAATTGCTGGCGGGTCTGAGGAAACAGCAGTCAACTTTCATCCAGAGCCGAGAAGTCAGTGAAGCAGCGGTAAAAGCCAGCTACCTAATTGCAAGCGAAATAGCATTAGCATCGAAGCCGTATTCCGACGGTGACTTTGTTAAACGATGCATGATGAAAGCGGCTGAACTTGTATGTCCCGAGAAGCGACAAGCTTTTGCCAATATTAGCTTGACGAGGAATACTATAGCAGAGAGGATTTCGGAACTATCGGCAGATTTAGACAGTCAATTGAAACAGAGAGTCAAGCATCTAACCAAGGTCCCCCCCGCTAGCATCTAACCAAGGTCCCCCCCGCTAGCATCTAACCAAGGTCCCCCCCGCTAGCATCTAACCAATGTAGTTATATAGATGCTAGTAGTTGTTTAGATGCTAACCAATGTCCGCCCGCTAGCATCTAAATCAGGCATATCCAAAGTCCAGCACGAGGGCTAATCACAGCCCGCGGTCAGATTTTATAATATATTCTTTATGGACTGTCAAACAGAATAAATACATCATAAACGGTTCAAAATGCAATTTCTCCTCTCACCGAACGATAGCCGCACCACAGCGCCATCTGGCTCTGGGACCTTTCTGTGAACCCTTCTCACAAATTTTGCGATGGCGCATGCGAGTAAAAAAAGAAAAGTTGACAGCGAGGACCAACGCTTCGAAGAGAAATGGGAATTACAACATCTTTTCACTGAAAATCGGGGCAAGTGTGTTTGCCTAATTTGTCAAGGTACTGTTTCCTTGTTTAAGGAATTCCATGTGAAGAGAAACTACCAGACAAACATGTGAACGTATATGACAAGCTGACAGGGAGTGAGCGCGGCAAAAAAGTGAAGCAACTCCCAGCAGCTTTGGCCTCTCCAAGCAGCATTTTGAACCGTTTATGATGTATTTATGATTTGACCCAAAGGCTCTTCACGCGAGCCTTTGGGTCAAATGAAAACGTCACCACAGCAAGCTATGATGTGGCCATGTCAATCGCCAAAAATGGCAAACCCTTCAAAGAGGGTAAATGTATCAAAGACTCATGAAAATGGTTGGTTGAGAACATTTGTCCCGAGAAGAAGTGAGAATTTGCTGATGTTTGCCTGCTCGTAACACTGTGGCACGGAGAATAGAGGACATATCACCAGATAGCCAGAGAGGGACAGGACAGAGGATTTTGATTATTTCCTGCGATGAAACCACACATGCATCTGACACTGCGCAGCTACTTTTTTTTTTTTTTTTTTTAGAGGTGTTGCCAATGCCATGAACATAACAGAGGAGCTGCTCGACCTTCAAAGACTTGAAGGCCAAACAAGAGGCACGGATGTATTTCTTTCTGTTTGTACAGCTGTTGGTGATGAAGAACTACCATGGAGTAAAGTTAGTGGTATAATTACAGATGGTGCGCCTGCCATGGTTGGTGAGCGAAGTAGAAGTGGGTAACGCTATCAAACTTGACTGAATAATTCACCAGCAGGTGCAAAACCTCTCATATTTGATCATTTGGTTATGAAACCCGTAGTAAAGGCAATCACTTCTTTTCGCTCAGAAGCCCTTTACCACCGCCATTTAAGCAGTTTGTCATTGACCTCCACGCTGAATACAGAGATTTGGTATATCACAGTGAATTGAGGTGGCTCAATCCGCACTGCAGCAATTTTTCTTTCTCAAAGAAGAAATTGGAAATTTTTTGGTTGAAAGGTGACAACCGATGCAAGAACTATCAGATACTGTATGGCTGGCATATGTGGCTTTTTTGTTTGACATAATGAAGCACCTTAATGCACTGAGCCTCCAAGGATAAGACGCAGTGGTGAGCCAGCTATATGCGCACATAAAGGCTTTTGGTACCAAGCTGCAACCTTTCAGAAGACTCTTGTCACAAATGGAACCCTGCTCCAAACATTTCCCAACTTTGCAAGAGGTCCTGGACAGTTTTCCACAGGACATCAGTGTCCAAACAGGGAGGTATGAAAGCACTCTCATCCCTTTCTGCAGCGTTTAACGAACGCTTTTGGGATTTTGCAGCTATTGAAAAGGACGTGCTGCTTTTTTCTTCTCCGTTTTCCGTGGACCCTGATGTTACTTCACAGCTGCAGTTGGAGCTCATTGAGATGCAGTGTGACGACGAGTGTAGCGGCAAACACCAACCGCTTTCTCTTGTAGACTTTTACCGGCAACTGGATAAAGGCAGGTTTCCAGAGATGCGACAATTTACAAAGAAAATGCTGAGCATATTGGACTCACGTTTGTTTGCGAGCAGAAATTCTCTGTCGTGAACTTGAACAAGAACTGCTTAAGATCAAGACTAAGTGACTTCCAACTACATGACATTTTACACATCTCAACCACCGTCCTCAAACCTGACATGGCCCTTGTACTGTAGTCCAGATCTCAGTGTAACTCTTCTCATTAGTGTCAGTAAGTAACCTGTTTCTTGGTTTTTCCAAGATTGAGTGTTTTGAATTTTACTATCTGCGTTTATTAAAGGTGAAAACCTAAAGCACAGTTATAAATATATGCACATGGACTTTTGACACTCATTGTATTTAAGTTTGAAAAAAGTTTGTTTATAACTCCCGCTGTTTTCTACCTTACTTCCCAAATGATCTTGTGAAAGGCAAGAGTCATATGTTTTAATTATATTCTGCATAAATCACAAGTCGTGTTTAAAATGAACATCAGGTTTAGATTTTTAGCAACTTCATGGAAGTTTAAGGTATTTCATACAGTTTTTTTTTTTTCTCTATCTGAATCCAGATATAAAAAGGCAGAATTGGTTTTTTTGTGTTTTTTTTCAAGCCTGTGTGGCTTAGATTAGGTCACATTGCCATTTAAGAAATATATTTTTGTGACGGTAAAAATAGAATTGTTATAGAACAGTGCAGTATGTTACATTTATTGTTAAAACAATGTTGGAAGGGACCAGTGGCCCTTCAAATTCTCAAAACTGGCCCTCCTTTAAAAAAAAGTTTTGGACACCCCTGAAACAGTGTCAGCCTGCTGACATCCTTACCCTCTTATCCCTATCCTTTTCTTTTTTTTTAAAAACTTTATTGACAAGTAGTATCAGTCTCAGAGAAAAAAACAGTCAAGGCTTGATTCAGTATATAATAAAAATAAATAATAAAGTAACAAAGAATAAAAACAAATTCATCACATTAGGCTTTAGTTTTTACAGCTTTTAAATGAATGCAGAAATTCAGTGTGTGTACATAGTTCTTAACATAATGACAGTCAGTGAGGTTGGGCTTCTGCTTTAAAAATATTGCTGATATGGAATTAAGCTAGTAAAAAGAATAGGTTGATAATGTACACCTTGGTAGGCAAATTATTTGAGGTTTGACCAAATAAGATAGCCAATTTAAGATTGAAAGTATCTAATTTTTTGTTTAAAAAAGATTAAAGCCATTCCAAAAGTTCCGACTGATATGACATTCTCAAAAGAGGTGAGTAATAGTTTCCTCAAACTGATGACAAATAGAGCATAGAGGGTCCACATGTATCTTGTACTTAAGATTTTACAACAATGGTATTCGGTAAACTCAAGAGATACTTCTCAAACTTTGTCACAAAAAAAGATAAAACCCATTCTTTCCTCCACTCTATATCATTATATAAATTAATCCAAAAAAAATGATGACGTATCTTGTGTCAGCCAGAACCTCAAGATTTAAAAACAGCTATAAGTGGTTAGCTGCTAACTCAAAGAAGAATATCAACCAAAAAATTGGGACGACAGCATGGTGCCTCAAACTCTCCACCCTCTGAAAATGGGATGAACTTTCATACAAAGCGCTACTCACCGATACTGCCGTTTTGCATTCTTCAGTTTCAACAAACAAAGGCGTCCTCGCACAAAAGGGGTTTGACCTCTGTGTCAACAGGTTGTTTTTCTAATGGATAGCAGCTATTCCAAACCCCATTCTCTTCAAGGCCGCAAATTAAATAACAGTTAGAGTTACGATGTCATGGTACTTTGCTGAAGTCATCAGAACAGCATCATGCCAACCTAATCTGAGGCAAAGTAGGGCGGGGCATAACGTCATGTTCGCATGATGCATACATTTCTATACAGTCAGCACTCTCCATCACCAGTGTAGTGATGGTCCCTCTGTTCTCATCCCTCCTCCAGCCTCGCATTCTTCTCTCTACTGGTCCTCAGCAGGAACACCAAACACTGTATGAGTTCCGTACCTACTCTATCCGTCCAGACCAGAATGCTGCCTTCCTCAAACTGACCAATGAGAAGATCCACCTGCGGACCGCCCACTCTGAGCTGGTTGGCTACTGGAGTGTTGAGTATGGCGGCCTGAATGAGGTTGTCCATATATGGAAGTATGGTGAGCTCACACTCATTCTTTTAAAAGATTATTTATAATAGTTTTAAAATTGTAATGGTCCTCTAACTCCTCCTCTTCCTCCACTACCTTCTCGACCCCCTCCATCTCCTCCACATCTTGATTAATCTCCTCTTACTTCATCTAACCAACTCTACACTACTTTCCATAATCCTCCTTATCTTCCTCTTAACTAATCCACCTACTTCTCCTCTTCATCAACTTCACCTCACTTCTCCTCCTCCTCAGACAGTTATTCTCAGCGCACAGCTGTTCGGGCAGCTCTGGCTCAGGACCCCTCCTGGATCTCTGAGTACATATCAAAGGCAATGCCGATGCTGACGTCCCAGGACAACGAGGTGTCCTACCTGGTTCCCTGGAGCCACCTGCAGAAACCACCCCAGGAAGGCGGTAAGCCCCTCCTCTCCCCCTGATATTGCTTCGTACGACATGATCTGATTCCTAACAGCAAGTGTGTTACAGGTGTATACGAGTTGGTTTCCTTCCAGATGCGTCCTGGTGGTCCTGCAGTTTGGGGCAAAGACTTCCAGGCTGCCGTCATCGCCCATGATGCACCGGGGTATGGCAAGCTGATGGGAGCATTTCACAATGAATTTGGCATGCTGAACAAAGGTATGCTATAAAAGATATCTCACTGTAATAAATATATTGTACTGATTAACTGTACACTATAAAAACTACGTCTATGCTATCGTCCCCCACAGCCATATGTTATATCCACGAAAAAGACCCCAATCCATTGTGTTGTATAGTCAACCCCACTGATTAAACGGCTCTAATTATATGTGAAGTTATGTCCACAGTAATTTAAACAAAAAAATTGTCCCCCGAAATGAGTCAAATATGAACTATTTCCATAATTCCAGAGATCTATCTCGTACATATCATCGTACCTTTATCCTCGAGTCCATTGGTAGGCACCAAATTTGGACTAAATCTGATCATTGATTGGAAAAATGGCCGAAAATCTTTAGGAGGTAAAGCTCCCCCTAGTTTCAGAAATATCCAACAAACCTAACCCAAAATCAATCCCATTCTTTGGATTGGTGATTAATAATGCACCAAATATGAAATTAATCCTAAACTTCTTTTACTAAAAAGCTCCCCTTATTGATTAGAATATGTACTATAAAAGTAAAACACAATGTAAACCAGATTGCACTCCTTGTCTTTATTCATCTGCACTGAATTTGGAGTAAATTGGATAAATAGTTGACAAATGTGGCCCTAAACCTTTTTTTGAAGAAGCCTTTATTTGAAACATACAATCATACAGTTGGATATAAAGCTTCCCATTGTGTTGGAAATATACAACTGACCTTTCCCGATATTAATCCAGTTCTTGCTCGCAGAGGTGAGGTCCATGAAATAGTTTTTGAGATATCACCTTAACACGGAGGATTTCGGATTTTATCAGATTATTTTCAAAAAATTATTCTTAACAATATCAGCATTCGGCTGTAACCACATGTATACTTGAGTCTGTACATTTTATTAATGTCGTCACTGTCTCCTGGTCAGTGCACGCCCTCTGGTGGTATGAGAGCGCCGACCAACGAGCTGAACTTCGACACAGAGCTCATACTGATGCCAGAGTGGTCGCTGCAGGTGAGACATGGCCCATCATATCGAAAAAAGAATGTGAATACATAAAAATATATCGACATCATACGTGACAATGTTGTACATGCTGGTGTCGGTAATAGAATCTATCTATAATCGTATCTGTCTCCCCCTCTCAGTCAGAAACAGTGTCGTCCATCTGGAATCTCAGGAGAGTAAACTCATGTATCCCTGTCTGTTCTCTCCACTGAAGTAACCTTTCTTCACGGCCATTCACACACGTCACGTCGATAGTCGTGACCTCATGGGCATCCGTAGTCCAGCATGAACTCATCTTCCTCCTTTAAGGCTTCAGCTGCAGAGCGTATTTAGTTACTGTATTGTGACGGCAGAAAAGTTGAAGGAAAACATTTGAGATCTGTCTGTAAATGAATGTCACTCACCAGACGTCTCCCGTCTGTTATGACAGCAGTACAAGATTAATGTTGATTCACTGATTGAATTAGTATGCAGTATTTTTACTTGGGTTAAATAAACCATATTGTATAACATCTTTATGTATAAGTACCAGCAGCAAAATGACCTCACGTCTGTCAGTCATCCCTCACTCTCACCTTTACCTGGCGACGTACAATCCTTTCAGTAAAGATGGAAACAGCATCCCCGTAAAAGTTAATTTCATCAGACATTTATATTGGCGTTAGTTGTTTTCATGGGGCTAGCATTTTAGTGTTGGTTGAGTAACATGTATAGGCAATGTAAACATTTGTTTCCTGTATCAATAAAGCCTTTTGGAATTAAAACTGAATTTGAAAAGTGATTCAAACAAACGTGTCAATTAGCTTTTGATAGGCTAAATGTTAGCGAACTTTGTTTTCAACAAGATGTTAGCATAAGAGGAATTCAACAGGCTAGAATGTCCTTTTAAATTTTCTGGTTATTTCTATCGCGTGGAATAAAAATGTCGATTGATGAATGAATTAATGTTTTTTGAATTTTTGAAAACTGCTGCTTAAATGGGTCCCTGGCCTCCTACAAAACGAGAGCATATAATTTGTAGACTTTAAATTGCCCATAGGTTTTAATGTGAGCATGAATGGTCATCTTGTCTGCCGTATGATAAACTAGGGACTTGTCCAGGTTCAACCCTGCAGGCTCCAGAGACCCTGAACAGGAAAAGCAGCTACAGAAAATTAATGAATGCATAGTCAACAAAATGAGATTTAAATGAAATGGCAATGATACAACCTGCAGCCGCCCTGGAGAACCAGCAAAGTTCTGAATGGGTTCTAATTTCAATACTAATGTGAATAATGTAACACAGACAGCAGTTTTGTTTTGTTTATTGTGTTTTTCACAGGTCCAGTAACAGTTTGTCTTCCATCAGTCAATAATTATCAACAATGATTTCAGTGCAATGATGAACTGTTTGAGATGAGATCAATAGATCCATCAGCCACTCAGGAATGGTCTGTGTGTCTTCAGGAGCTGATGAGGTATATCTGCTTCACACTCCAGCTAAAAACAAATCTGCACCTTTTTCAGCTTTTTTTTAAAAAAAACTATAAAATTAATCAATCAATTCTTCTTTGTATCGAGCACTGTGATTGGCTGTTAAACAGGAGACAGTAATGTCACCCGTAATTAGACTGGTTCAGCTATGTATAAATAAAACCAGTAAAATCAATTGTTTTGAAAAAGTCTGTTTGAATGATTTCATCAAACAGACCCAAGAAGTTCATTTGAGGCAGCGAGTCAATCAATCAAACTTATTCAAGTTTCTTTAACAGTCCGTCGGTCGCCGGGCACTTGGTGCTTCCACACGAACTTGTTTGCATTGAGTGGCATAGGGCAGCAGGTGAGGAGGGGGCATCCGCTCAGCTGCAGGTCCAGTTCAGCCTCCTAAACGTGGCTACATAATCGTGATCACATGACACTTTCCCTCAGTGAATTTTGCTCCTCAGCAGCTCCTTGGCTCAAGCTCACCATTGGAACATCAATTGCAACATCTTTTCGCCTCACCGAGGCATCTTTGGAGTGATAGTCATCACTCTGGTCTTTTGCAAAGTTCACAAACACCTGGAACAAAGAAAAAAAAATCCCTGAAACATCTGGAGTAATCACATTATAAAAAACAAGCGGGTCAGATGTGTGTTTGGTGTCTTACCTGGTCCAGAGTGGTCTGGGTGACGGAGTAGTCTTCAATCTTCAACACCTCTTTATTTTTGGCCAGGATGAAGAAGATGTGTGTGAGTGAGGTCAGAGAGGATGGAAGCTGGTATTGCAGCATGTTCCTGTGTTTTTCCTTCAGCGTGCTGCCACTCAGCTCGCTCTCGATAAACTTCATGACAGGCAGCAGGTCAGGGTCGGGCCCTGCAACCCGCAGGATAATGGTGTACCCATCACCAAACCTGAAGGATAACATTATTGATCATAGCAATCATGTGCCACATTTAATGGATGTGGAGTAACTTATTTAAGGGATGAGTATAACAGACGTCGTCAAACTTGGTGGACGACATCGTTTACAAAAGGCTGCCACCACACATGACATAATTGATAATGACCTATCGCTAAACCTGGGGATGACATTGTTTATGATGGCGCACCCCAAACATGGTGCATGATATCATTCTTTAAAATGACCTTTACCAAACCTGACAGGTGACATGAATGATGATAATAACTTGGTACAAAAACTGAGACACAACATCATCATTTATAACAACTGGTCACTTGCATTATATCATCATTTATAATGGCCTTGTTTATAACAATGATGATAATTGTCACCATACTGGGTGGATGACAATCATTGATGAATGAGATTACTGTGTGTGTATTAACCCATCAAAAACATCAACTTCTGTAACAATCCTTCACCAGACCTAATGAATCGATAACGATCTGTAACCAAACCTGAGTGATAAAATAATTTATGCTGAAGACGTGATTGATGACAATGACAGCGTTACCTGTTTTTCAGATGTTGGACGCTGCCGAGACATCTGAACCTGCCGTTCACCATGATAGCCATCCTGGTGCAGAGGGCCTCACATTCCTCCATACTGAAAACAGACACAGAACATACACTCAGGTAAGAGGTCAGAATGTCCCCGCCTCTGCCAGGACAGAGTGTCTCTACGTGTGTGAGGACAGAGTGTCTCTACGTGTGTGAGGACAGAGTGTCTCTACGTGTGTGAGGACAGAGTGTCTCTACGTGTGTGAGGACAGTGTGTCTCTACGTGTATGAGGACAGAGTGTCTCTACGTGTGTGAGGACAGTGTCTCTACCTGTGTAAGGACAGTGTGTCTCTACCTGTGCGAGGTGAGGACGACTGAGCGTCCCTCCTTGATGACGCTGTGGATACAGTTCCAGAGCGCTCGGCGAGCTTTGGGATCCATTCCAGTGGTGGGCTCGTCCTGTAACGAGGAGCACAGCCAGGTTAAGGTTGGCCCACAGGTGAAACAGGAAGCAGAGGATGAAAGTGAGCAAGAGGAGAACGGGTAGCATCACTGCTGCTTCCTCCAGCAGACTAACTGTTCTTCCGTAGTTGCAGCTCTAACCTCCTCCTTAACCCCTCTCCTCTCTCCTCAGTAAACAGTGCAGCAGCTCCTTTTAATCCTTTTACACAACCCCACCCTCCAAATCCTCCTGCTCTTTGATTGGGTGACAGTGGACTGACCCTGTTGTGCAACCTAATACCCAGCTGTATTGTAAACAAAATTTCGATCAACTCATCAAATGTTAATGTTTATCAATTGTTAATAAATATTTAACTGACCTGGTCTGATTGTTTTCCATTTATTGCTGTGTGTTAAAACTACATTACAGATTAAATTACAGATAAATAAACAGATAAATTACATTTCTGTATCTAAGAGATGAGCAAATATTTATCTTGAACATTGTATATTGTTACATGACAGATGTTTCATTTCTGGGTTTGGGGTGTGCATGCGTGTGCGTTTACTCATGTCTCACCAAAAAGACAACACGTGGTGCTCCAATCAGAGCCATGGCTGTAGACAGTTTCCTCATGTTTCCTCCGCTGTAACTTCCTGCTGATTTATCGGCGTACTTCAATAAACCCAACTTCCTGATGCCCCACTCTGCCACCTGTCAATCAAACACAACCATCACAATCACTGTATCTTTTTTTTCTTCTTCTGTTGATCCTGTGCATGTGGAATACATTTTGGGCTGCAGACTCACATCGCACACTTCGTTCTCGGGGACTCCTCGGAGGACCGCATACAGCTCCAGGTGTTCTCTACCTGTCAGCAGCTCATTGATGGAGTCAAACTGGGGACAGTAACCCATGTTCCGATGGACCTCATCGATCTCCCTCAGGATACTAAACACACAAACCGTTTGAAAACATTCAGTTATAGAACTCAGCAATGACTGAGAAAAAACATACGTAGTTGTGTGTAGGACAAGACAGGACAGACAGGACAGAGCAGAGGGCATCACTGTACTTGAGATACTGACCATCACTAATCAACTAGTAGATCAGTCCCTCGACCCGGTACTTCCTCATCAGAGAGTTCCCCGACGTTACACGATAGTCCCTTAACACGACACTATAACCCCACTACATGCCACTGTAGCAAAATACTTCTAACACACCACTGTAGTTCTTAAACAAGTAATTTTATTAGTTATCATGCCACTCTAGTTATTTACCAGGGTAAAAATGCTGTTGCTGTTAACACTGATCCTATTATAATAAATATATTGTTAAATTAATTCAAGTAATACCAAAAATGGATTTTAATCAATCCATTGACTGAAACACTGTTTATTTTATCAGGTTCACTTCAGGTTTTAATCTCCCCAGTAAGTCTGTGGAAAACAGGTCAGGAGACCTGAGGTCAGCATCAGGTCTTCTACTCTAAGGTCAGCAGGTTTGTTCTGGTTATGTGACCTCTGAACTCACCTCTTTCCAGCCAGGAAGGCCTCTCCACTAGTCACCAACGTGTCTCCAGTCAGCATTTTAAAGGTTGTTGTTTTTCCAGCTCCATTCACTCCAAGAAGCCCGAAACACTGAACACACACAGGTATCAGATCAGTGATTATTGATTATTAGGGGTTATTACTGATTATTGTACAATGAAGTCTTACCTCTCCAGGTGGAATCCCAACACAGAGTCGATCCACGGCTGGCTTCTGTTTCCTCTTGAACACCTGCAGGACACAATTCATCTCACTTCAGCTGTTGTCACTGGTGTTCGTGACTGCGGGTTTGTATGTGTGTGTGTGTGTGTGTGTGTGTGTGTGTGTGTGTGTGTGTACCTTGGTGAGCTGTCGAAGTTCCAGGATGTCTCCGTGTCCAAGGCCGTGGACAATCCTCTGTCTCTCTCGGGCCACATCCTCATCTTCCTCACCTAATGGTCCAAGTTTTGTGAGTTTACTGACCGACCTGCAAAAAAAAAAAGCCCACACGGGACACAGATCAGTCAGACTTTTATTTTGAAGGGTCCTGTAATAACATGCAGTGATTTCATTTTTTCATATTGTAATACTTCTTATATAATTTTTTTCTAAGCAGGTGGTGACAGTATGGATATGTCTATTACTAAATATGTGAGTGGTGCATTCACTGACTGTCATGTATGGACACTATGACTGCATGATAATATATATGTATATATTACTGATATATACATATATATCAGTATATATGTATACTGTGAATTGAATACCTTTTTGCTTTTTATGTTTCAAAAGAAACAATTCCTTTCTGAAAACGTTAACACTCAAAAACTTCTGTCTTTTCTGTAGAAGTAATACATAAGTGCATCAAAATGACTTCAAAAAATTCTACCATTGGACCAAACACATGGACAACATTGAGCTTGTGGAAATAATTTGATTTGAATAAGTCCACTAATTTAAATAAAAAAGACTTAAAACTGTCCTTTTTAGCAGAGCCTATGGATTTTAATTAACATCGCTGCTCTCTGATCATATTTTTAAATTATTATATATTTTTTATTGATGCTTTTATCTTCTTTTACCTTGTAGCACTTTGAGATTTGTTCCAAAGTTTTCATCAAATCGGATAAAATAAAAAATCACCAATGTTGTTATGTTTGATAATATAACCATAAGTATAGTCCAAAATATTATAAATGTTAAATATATAATGATCTGTTCGTATTACAAGAATTTTGGTAGAATATGGCAAAATGTATTTTAATACCCCACAAAATACACCGCAACAACAAAGGAGCACTTAAACGTGGCAGTATGACACCAAGCCAGTTAAACTTCAGGGATATCAATCTGTCCATATAGGAAGAAAAAGTGATGTGAATCAGTTTCACCTGTTTTGGTGCAAATGAAAATGACCAAAGGAGCAATGCAGAGAGAAAGCATGACAACCCCCCCAAAGGGAATGGTTCCACAGGTGGTGACAACAATCCACTTTTCCGTTCTGCTGGTGTCTTTGTCACTGCTTGTGACATGGGGCAGTACCTGCGGCCCACTGACGCTGCACAGGTAGTCCAGCTCCTCCAGGATGGATTTTTCATTGTTCAGTTGAAAGACGGTTTGCCGTATCTCCCAGTACAGTCTCAAGAGCATGGAAGAGATGCCAGGAGACAGGCCATTACACAAGGAGAGCTGGACAGGTCCGTAGAAAGAGAACAACCCAGCGTCCAGACTGGTATCTGCTCCTCAGTGTGAGGAGGAACAGGAGGAACACTGCTGGATCCCTACAAAATGACCTCCAATGGGACCTGTGCTCACGAGCCAGCATTGTGGAGATCAGTTGGTGTTCACCAGAGAACAGCAGAATTGGCAGGTTCTCCATTGGTGCTCCGTTCTCTTCACAGTTGAGAGCAGGTTCAAACTGAGGTCATGAGGCAGGCGTGACTGAATCTGGAGACGCTATGGAGACGTAATGCTGCTGCATCATCATCCAGCAGGACCCTTTTGGTGGCGTGTCGGTGATGGTCGGGGGAGACAGATCCTCGGATGGTCTCACAGACCTCCACAGACGAGCCAACGGTACCCTGACTGCTGTTACGTACCAGCATGAAACGCAGACCCACTATCAGCCCTTACACTGGTCCATTGGACACTGGGTTCCTCCTGGTCCAGGACAATGCCCGGCCTCATGTGGTCAGAGTGTGCATGTAGTTCCTTGAGGATGAAGGTATTGATGCCATTGACTGGTCCTCATGTTCCCCGAACCTGAATCTACCTGAAAACCTCTGGGACTTTCTGTATCACTGCATCAGACGCCACCACCACTGACCAGAGACTGTCCAGGAGCCCTGATCCAGTTCTGGGAGGATTTCCCCCACGACCATGTCCACTGATTTCAAAATACTCATGATGATGAATACTATTATTATTATTATAGCTGATATCATTGCTTCTCTCTCTCTCTCTTTTCAAACCCGACCTGTCATGGCAGTAGGCCGTCCACCCTGAGTCTTGGATCTGCTTGAGGTTTTCTGCCTGTTAAAAGGCGGCTCTTACTCGCCACTGTCGACAAGTGCTTGCTCAAGAAGGAATTGTTTGGTCCTGTAGATAACTATATATAGAGTTTGGTCTAGACCTGCTCTTTCTGGAAAGCACCTTGAGACAAGTGTTGTTGTGACTTGGCGCTATATAAATAAAGATTGATTGATTGATTGATTGATTGACACCAACCTCCATCTCATAAGGAGCATGCCCAGCCATTTTCAGGAGGTACCTTTGGCATGTGGGGCCCAAAACACAGAACTGGGTCACATTATGGGTTGTTGTGATGAAATTCACTCGAGTTGGATAAGACTGTGATTTCAGTGTTTCACTTTGATTTTTTATGTAATTTAAAATCCCTTAGTGGTTTAATAATTTTGATTTCAATTGAAGTTTCTTGCATAATTTTGTCCTGACACCAAAAAATAATGCAATGTATATCAATAAAGATTATCAACTTGAATGTTTCTTTCATCGAGATCTGGACTGTGATTTTAGTGTTGACTTAATATTTTTGAACAGTAAAAATTCACTGTTTTATCCAAAACTAACAGGCACATGGCAGATATTTCATAATGAAGACCAGACTCTTCATTGCTTACCTGACCCAGAGGTCAGAGGTTGCACTTAAAGTCTTCATGTTCACTTTTAAATGCTTATGGTTATGCCTGTTCTACATTAAACAGATGTATGTTCTGCTGTCCCCGGTGGACAATCAGGGTCATTACATTAGCTTCAAGTGTGACGTGTTTGTACCTGGGTTTGATCAAGAATCTGTACTGAATAAGGACAGTGATGATGAAGAACACCAATCCCTCTACAGCCATGGCAAACAGGTTCTTTCCCACCATGTCCCACTCCAGAGGCGACCTGAACCTATTCTCACCTGGAACAACATCCACACACCTAGTTATCAATTTATCAAAGCCTACTGATACTTACGATCATCACATTCTTTACTTTAATGATAGATTGTAGAACATCATCGGTCCAGTTCTGTTAACGCAGATGTTCAACAACGGTCTACTCTATGACCATTGCCGATCAAAGTTCTTTAAAAAGAACCACGTGTAATATTAGAGACAGTATCAACATCCCCCACTGCTATACTGTAGGTTAAAAAGTACGCTCTCATATCTGGGCTGAACAAGTATAAACTGATCTTGAAATAGACATAGATAAGATATCCATGTTACTGCTGTGACACATGTCGCTGGTCATTAATCTACTGTGTTTGTGTTTTACCGAATCTTTCAAGGGCGTCAGCCATTGCCTGGTTCTTCACCATGTCAATGAGTCCCCGACCGAGACAGAAGTGAGGGAAGATGAGGAGGACGTTCTTCAGGATGTCATTGATTCCTCCGATTTCCTGCATGAACAACAAGTTAAACGTCAGCAGAGATTAAAGAATAAATCTGAAGTTTAAATACAAAGTTTAAGATAATATCTGAAGTTTAAAATGAAATATTAAATTTAGTTTTAGACTTAGGTTTTATGTCTAAACTCAGGTATATGGCATGTTATTTCAGATCCTGGTGCTATAAAAAAAAATAACTTTAAAGTTTCAAATGATCATTTTATTTAATAAATTTAAATAATATGCAGTCGTGACTCACATTATCTCCGAAAAGCTCCATCACGAAGGTGGAGATGCTACCATTGATGCCAATGAGGATGTTGATGCTGGTGAGGACAACGTAGGCTGTGCTGGGGATCTCGAAGAAGAAGGAGGCTGGGTACATGAGAGGAGTGATGGACCACCTGTAAACAAAACAACCAAGCACTCAAAGATCAGTCTTGTGCTAGATCCAGAGAGGTGTGACTGTGATGAATGAACGGATTAGTCAAGTTTAAAGCTTCAACGGCTTCAGAGTGACCGTGTCAGACTGTCCAGGGTCGATGACATGTTGATTGTTTGGATCTCCCCAGGATGAATATTGTAAATGTAGTCAAGTATAGTGTATTTGGAACTATATCATGTGTTACAGTGTGGTACTGAGGATCTGACCCGTAAAGCATCAGCAGCAGGGCAAGCACCGGCAAGTTGGTGGAGGATACGTAGGCTTTTTGTTGGAAACAGATGAAGATGAGGATGACCAATGACGCTGGTACAAAGTAGTTGCACTGCAGAGAAACACACAATGTTATCAGGGACACATAGTCTGATAAACTATGTATCCCGGCAAAGGGAATGTTTGTTTGGTGTCTCACCATATCCCAGATGAAGTTGGCCATCCAGTAGAGCAGCGGCTGGACTCCACTGATGAACTGCATGTGTTTGGCTTTGCTGACCCGCTCCTGGATGAGAAACACTACGAAGCTGGCTGGGACGAAGGACATGGCGAAGATCACACAGATGGACACAAGGACATCCACAGAAGTAGTTACCCTGGAGACAGAGAGGTGGGGCAGTTAGAAATGCCCAACAATGGACCCATAATGTCCACTATTGGCTTTGGTGACACCATATGGAAGTTCAGGTGAGGTGGCACAGATTAGCCATCAGGGGTGTCTAGTGAAGGTACTCACAATGCAACCTGTGACAGCTGCTCCTTGGTCAGATTCAGAGGATGGTTGAAGGCTCTTATTCCGTACTTGTTGGCATCTTTCCCCTCCGGCAGGTTTGCTCTCAGGATGCCGTTATTCATCACGTTGATGAACGATCCAATACTGTGCCAGCCTTTGTTATTGAACCAGATCTGACCACAGTTAAACATTATTGTTAGCTTCACACAATTCCCACGTCAACATCCACATCATCGATCACTGATAACTATCTAATCTTTCACTGATCACTATCTAATCCTTCACTGATCACCATCTAATCCTTCACTGATCACCATCTAATCCTTCACTGATCACTATCTAATCCTTCACTGATCACTATCTAATCCTTCACTGATCACTATCTAATCCTTCACTGATCACTATCTAATCCTTCACTGATCACTATCTAATCCTTCACTGATCACTATATAATCCTTCACTGATCACTATATAATCCTTCACTGATCACCATCTAATCCTTCACTGATCACCATCTAATCCTTCACTGATCACCATCTAATCCTTCACTGATCACTATCTAATCCTTCACTGATCACCATCTAATCCTTCACTGATCACCATCTAATCCTTCACTGATCACTATCTAATCCTTCACTGATCACTATCTAATCCTTCACTGATCACTATCTAATCCTTCACTGATCACCATCTAATTCTCACTGATCACCATCTAATCCTTCACTGATCACCATCTAATCCTTCACTGATCACTATCTAATCCTTCACTGATCACTATCTAATTCTTCACTGATCACCATCTAATCCTTCACTGATCACTATCTAATCCTTCACTGATCACCGTCTAATCCTTCACTGGACCCGCATCTAATCCTTCACTGTTCAGCATCTAATCCTTCACTGATCACCATCTAATCCTTCACTGATCACTATCTAATCCTTCACTGATCACTATATAATCCTTCACTGATCACTATATAATCCTTCACTGATCACCATCTAATCCTTCACTGATCACTATATAATCCTTCACTGATCACCATCTAATCCTTCACTGATCACTATCTAATCCTTCACTGATCACTATCTAATCCTTCACTGATCACCATCTAATTCTCACTGATCACCATCTAATCCTTCACTGATCACTATCTAATCCTTCACTGATCACTATCTAATTCTTCACTGATCACCATCTAATCCTTCACTGATCACTATCTAATCCTTCACTGATCACCGTCTAATCCTTCACTGGACCCGCATCTAATCCTTCACTGTTCAGCATCTAATCCTTCACTGATCACCATCTAATCCTTCACTGATCACTATCTAATCCTTCACTGATCACTATATAATCCTTCACTGATCACTATATAATCCTTCACTGATCACCATCTAATCCTTCACTGATCACTATCTAATCCTTCACTGATCACCATCTAATCCTTCACTGATCACTATCTAATCCTTCACTGATCACTATCTAATCCTTCACTGATCACTATCTAATCCTTCACTGATCACCATCTAATTCTCACTGATCACCATCTAATCCTTCACTGATCACCATCTAATCCTTCACTGATCACTATCTAATCCTTCACTGATCACTATCTAATTCTTCACTGATCACCATCTAATCCTTCACTGATCACTATCTAATCCTTCACTGATCACCGTCTAATCCTTCACTGGACCCGCATCTAATCCTTCACTGTTCAGCATGTAATCCTTCACTGATCACCATCTAATCCTTCACTGATCACCATCTAATCCTTCACTGATCACTATCTAATCCTTCACTGATCACTATCTAATCCTTCACTGATCACTATCTAATCCTTCACTGATCACCATCTAATCCTTCACTGTTCAGCATCTAATCCTTCACTGATCACTATCTAATCCTTCACTGATCACTATCTAATCCTTCACTGATCACTATCTAATCCTTCACTGATCACCATCTAATCCTTCACTGTTCAGCATGTAATCCTTCACTGATCACCATCTAATCCTTCACTGATCACCATCTAATCCTTCACTGATCACTATCTAATCCTTCACTGATCACTATCTAATCCTTCACTGATCACTATCTAATCCTTCACTGATCACCATCTAATCCTTCACTGTTCAGCATCTAATCCTTCACTGATCACTATCTAATCCTTCACTGATCACCATCTAATCCTTCACTGATCACTATCTAACCGTTTTCTGATCAATATCCCAGTTTATATTTTTTCTCACCTTGACATTGTTCTTGGTGTCCAACCCGTTGATGAATCCAGACAGACTGTCGAGGAATCGATCAGCAGCAGCTCCCTGAAACGAGTCACATGACCGTTACTTCACCTTCTCAGCAGAAATCTTCACAGTGAGTGTCCATCATCAGGACAGGAGCACCTTTTACCGACACTCACAGCCAAGTATCATATTTTATGAATCATCAATTATATATTTAAATATTTGGCATTGTGAGCTTTTCTCTCACTGACCTTCTGCAACTCAAAGATCTTTCTGACTCGCTCAATTGCGTCATCAACCTCATTGGCTGGTGGGAGGACCTGAGTGCTCCTGGCACCCAGTGAGAAACCTCCGTACCTGCAAAGAGACCAAAAACATCCCAAAAATTTAAAAAACTGGAAAAGACGACTGAATTTTTGGATTTCAAAATAAAAACAGAAGGATTAAATTACAACCTGAATTCGTTCACCCAGACTTTGTTCTTCAGACTGAAACAAAAAGTCAAACAGCATTAACCACAGATTACTGTAAAACTACTGTGAATTTGTACTGTGATATATTTGCGTGTTTTGGCAGTTCTTCGTGTATTTCTACTGTGATATGTTGTAGGTGAATAACCTCTTGCCGATGATCTGGGCGTAGGTTTTCACCAGGTAGTCGGAGATGTTTCGTCCCGTCAGGTTCTGCAGAGTGTCGGTGGCGCTCAGGTTCATCTGAATGACGACAGTCAACAGTCATTTCTTTATAATCACACAAATTTACAGCAGCAGCAACATTTAATCTGTAAAATGTTTTTCAACAACTTTTAACTGTACCAACTCCATCGATATAGTTCATGGCAAAGATCAAAAGCTCAAGATTAAAACACACTAACTTGAGTGGACTCGTCAAAATGTACAATAAAAATCATGTCAGTATTTTCGCAATTAACTTTATTTATAAAATTATTCTTATTTTTCATTTCCTCACAAAGCTCAGATTTCCCTGAAGAACTATGACAAATAAAATGATAGTTTGCGGATTTAGTCCGAGAGACTGAAGTGACATTTCAAATTATTGTCTTAAAATCAAAATATATCTTCTCTGTAGTGCTTTGATGATGATGTAACAATTCTCATTACATTATCGATCATTTTCGTTACATTCTTAGTAAAGAAGATGAAACCACTCTGACCTTCATGTTTCAGGTCCTTTGGTTCAGGTTCACATTGGGGTTCAATTTCAACTTTAAGCTCAGAACAGTTCTTGGTTCTAGTGGTCTGACCTCAGGTGGGGGCAGTCCTCCAGCTCCAGCAGGGCAGTCCGGCAGCATCTTCTTCTTCCCGTCACAGCTACAGAAACAGGCTGGAGATGGATCCTCCATGGTCCAATTGTTGGAGCTGAAGAGCTGCTGGACACTCTCTGGGACATCAGGAGTTCTCCAGTCCTCGTCACCCATCGTACACGGAGCCTCTCTGGATGACGGGAGTTATAAACAACATATGAAATCTATGAGTCAATATTAAATGCATTAAATCATAGTCGGAATCATTCATTGACTGAATGTAATTTTTTCTTACGGGATTGGATATCCATCCATGCACCGTGTCCCGAAACCCGGATGATCCATTAGCGCGCTCAATAACTTCTGCATGTTGGCGTCTCCAGGAGCGTCATCACTAACACAAAACATCACACACATTAAACACAGCACATACCTAACAGTTCCATCTGTCAAAGCATTTATTAACCAATAAGAGCAACAAGCTGTGCATTGGTGTCACTGGAGTCCATGTGGTCAGGGTTGATACCCCTTTTGTTTAAGACCAGGATAACCAAGTACGTTCTTGCACAGACAGTATCATGAGATACTGTCTGTGCAGTTTGAGTTTTTTTCAGTATGAGTTTTTTTCGGGACATTTTTATTGAAACATATTAACCATACCAAGCCACTCTTAGGCAGAGAAAGGCGGGTCATGATGTTTACATTGTAGGATTCATAAATTTGTGAGACAGAGGTATGCACTTGCTGAGTGCCCTCAAAATGTACAGGTGTTCAAGTCCATTAGTTCAGAGCAGTGCAGACCGGGGTTGAAGTGTGATTTCGTAGGTGGCTGAAACCAAAAATTCCGGTGCAACTGTAAGAGCCAGACCATATTTAGAGAAATAATGAAATTCACTAAATTAAAATTCTATTAAAGTCTTAAAATATGTTCAATCTCATTTCACGGTTGCATTCCAAAAATGTCCAAAAATAAAATTTGCACACAAAAACGTCAGGCATTAAAATCTACGCCAACATCTACTTACCTATCTTCCTCCCGGTTTTACATGTGACAAAGCCCTTATTAGCTTACAATGTCAATCCCTGATGGCATATAAATCCGGTATGATTCTGTTTAAAATAATTTACATAGATCTCGGGCCGGCTTGCTAACTTCAGCTCGTCACATTCAAACTTTTCACTACGTTATCACAGATTGAAAAAAACTACAGGTTGAAAGTAAATGACGAATCGTGAAGCTTGCAGGGTTAAACATGCTTCTTACAATCTGAAACATTGAGTGAAACTAAAAGCCTCAAGACAACAACTGGAACACAGATACAATGAAGGCACCAGCACAAATGAATGACCCCCTGACCCCAAGTATGGGACAGTTCAGTGCAGTGTGGGGCAGTTGAGTACCTGAGGAAGGTAACCTGGTCCTCATACATCCAGGGCTGCAGCTCCAGACTGGGATATTTTCCAAAAGGTGGGACGATGAGACTGAAGACAAGCGCGATGCACACAAACACAGCAGGGAGAACGATCTAGAAACAAACATTTCATCAACAACTGAAATGTTCAAAAATAATAATATCGCATTAACGATGTAATTAGTGTACCTGAGCAAAGAAGCCCTTCCTGGAGCGCCGAGCGTACAGATATCGTTTCCATATCAATGCCACAAACTGCTGCCTCTTAAGACTCCACCCGCTCACCTGATCGGATCCCTTACCATCGGTACAGTTCAACCAGTCCGTCTCCTTGCACTCTGAGAAGTCAGGTGACACAGGTCATATGATGCACTTTCAAAACTTTACTGATGCACATTAGCTACGCTATTGTTAGCAGCTGTATGCTAACTTGCCCCTGCTGAGAATTTGTAATGTGGCTGACAGTATTAAACAGATAGCCCATAGAACTGATTTGACCTTCTCAGAACATTACAGAGTATTAATGTTTAGGTTCTGTGGCTATTAAAGTGTGACAATGTGTTGAAACATACCAGGGTCTCCTTCAGATTCGTTGCATTCGTCATCCTCAGTTAGCGGTTTCAGACAGCTCTGATGGTCTCCTCCCCCGAAGGCATGAGTCCTCCGCCGCCTTGGCACAGGAAGGGTTCCATCTGAAATGGACATATAATCTCTAACAGGATGTTGTCCAGAAGGATGACATCACAGACAAAGGTCAGAGATCACTCCTCACCTGATGGCACTTCAGTGTCGACTCCGTTATCTTCAGCCACTTTCAGAAAGATCTACACACATTTAAAATTTTCTTAAGTTTATTGATATGCAGGATGATGTTTCAAATTGTCGTGTTCTGTTATTGACAGATAAGTCACCTCCTCTAATGTGGTGTCAGAAACTCCATAACTGGAGATCCCAAGTTCAGATAGCTTCAGGTCCAGGTCTTTGAAGAGCTCCACAAACGCACCGTCCTTCGCAGCACTATATGGCAGGACGTAAGTCAGCTCATGCCCCTGGTCCTCCACCAGGCGGGCTGCAGGGACGTGACGCATGATCAGCCCAGAGACCACAGACACGTCAGGGGCTGCAAAGGGGACGTCGCAGACGGAGGCCGCAGTGCCGTTGTCTGAGGACGGAGACATGAGATCATATTGGCCTGAAGGTGAAAAAAGCGAAGGTTCTATAGGAACACAGTGCTCACCGATGGTGGCAGCCTCACTTTCATGTTCGCTGCCAAGCCCTGCGTCACTGCTGCTAACTGAGGCGCACTCCTCCTCCTGAAAATAACAACAACACAGTCCTTTAAAATACTGGCAATGAAGGAAATTACAGGTCTGTCCAGCACAAATAGAGAAAAAGCACCAATTTCTCTTAATTATAGAGACCAGTATCTTGCTGGACTAGTATAAGCCACTATTCTGTGTAACGGTTCAGCAGATAGCAGTGATTAAGACACCTTTTTGGTGAAAGACACACTGCTGGACGAATTCCTGCAGGAGCTTAGCGATGGTTCCGGTTCTCTCTTGACCAGCGTCAGGTAATAGCCGGTCCCAAGTTGGTTTTTCAGGAACAGAGACGAACCCACGCAGCACAGCTTCCCATGGGAGATGATGGCGATCCGGTCGCCCAGGATGTCTGCCTCATCCATGTGGTGAGTGGACAGGATGATGGTCCGACCTGACAGGAGAAAGGACATCCAGCTGGTGAGTTAAAAACTCCTTTTCTGTCATCAAACCGACCAAGCAGGACAACTCACCCTGTCGGTAATTTAGCAATAGGTCCCAGATCCCCCTGCGGGCATAAGGATCAACGCCTGCGGTGGGTTCGTCCAGGATGACGACCTTGGATCCTCCAACGAAGGCCAAAGCCACTGACAATTTCCTCTGCATGCCTCCTGACAGCGCACAGGTCCTGGCTGTGCGTTTATGGGGCAGCCCGGTGTCCTGCAGGATCTGCTCGATCTCACCCTTCACCTGCTGCTCTGACAAGCCTTTGAGTCGGCCGTAGAACCAGATGTGTTCCTCCACTGTCAGCCTGCAGAGGTCACAGCAGCACACTGTCACGTGACAAACTGGAAGACTATCAGTACAACAAAATACATGGTTGCAGAAAAAGATTCTGAGATGAGCTGAGTGGTTGTGGGGTGTATGTTACTTCTTGCCCTATGTCGGTTTGGATAGGCTCTAGCCCGACCCCGACCATGAACAGGATAAGCGGTTAAGGATAATGAATGAATGAATAGTTTTGGAGATTTGGGTTTGGGAGCATTTTAATTTCTTGGGTTAGGTTATTACTTAATTGTCCACTATCATCAGTTCACACTCCTAAGACCTGTTTCAGACAAGGAAGAGGCAAAAGTCGTCTGTTCTCACCTCCTAAATGCAAATGCTATTGAGCACCTCGCATTATCTATTACTAATAATCCACAGAGAAAACGTGTCATTATATGCTGATGATTTAAATGTCCAAATCTTGCTCGGTGTGTCTTTACATTACGTCTTCCAAGTTCTAAGCAAGTTTCAATAATTTTCAGGCTACAAAGGGAACTTACAAAAAGCGTATTATTTCAAATTAATGATCCAACTCACTAATAACTCCATCTCCATCTTCATCTCTTTCCTGAATCAGACAGAGTCCAGTCTGAACCTTTGGACTTCGATCAGTATTACCAGTTGAAGGTCAAAATAATTCCATAAGGATAGGTATTCGTCACAAATTTCAACTATTCAAAATAAACTCATTTTCAATTCTAATGAATGTTTTCATGAATTAAATATGAGTATTATTAAATCCTTTATCTGGAACCTTAGCCCTCTTGGAATAATGGATGAAGATTCTAATGCAGGAGCAATGGCTACATCACTGTTTTTGTTTAATTACTGGTCTGCTTACAAACAACCGCTACACTAATAAAGAAATTATAAAATACTATATTATATATTTGAATTCAGATATGATGCTGCTTTTTCCAACAGATTCTTATAATCTTTTCAAAGTTTCTTCACTGGACAAACTTCTGTTGTGTAACATCAGCACCAAACGATTTGCAAATCTCAACTCTCATGGTATGTTTTCTTTT
Source organism: Lophius americanus (assembly GCA_037951165.1). Taxonomy (NCBI): domain Eukaryota; kingdom Metazoa; phylum Chordata; class Actinopteri; order Lophiiformes; family Lophiidae; genus Lophius; species Lophius americanus. The sequence goes on along the minus strand of JBBDHG010000008.1, from coordinate 7,745,990 downwards.
AGAGTCATCTTGAGGTGACATTTCCCCACAATGAAAAATGTGATGTGTAATGGAGTCTGTGTTGTTTTGTTGTTTTGACGGCGGCGTAGGCAGTAATGCAGGTGAATCAGACGACCTTATAAAACGAGGCATGAAGACAGAACAGGGTTGTGACATTTTGATGATGTATTGCATGTGCCACCCAAAACCAAAGCTTTAGAAAATGGCTTGTAGTAGTTAGCAGCAGGGGAGAATCATCGAGTTTCGAAGACCTGAAACATTCTATTGAGCTTGAACAAATATTTTCCAGGTAAATGCATACAGAGTGCCCATTGTCATTTAAAAGTATTCATTATTTGTTTTATTTTATTTTTTTAAAAGGCTCACACAACAACAGATTTCCAGCCTCATGTCCTAGAAAGCTGTCTGTGTAACAGAATGAAACCGTGTTAACCCTTAAAAGGCCAAACACTTTTTTTGGGAATTTAGGAAAATTAATTGCAATTCTCTAATGCATTTATGCTTGAGTAACGCAATTTCATGACTTTTTCAGAACATACTTTTACGTTTTCTCATTTAAACTCTCTAAATCAGCTTTATTTTACACTTTGCAAATAAGGATTTCAAAAAAGAAGGGAAGAAAACCTGAACAAAAGTTTTTCACATGTTTTGAACACTTAAAACAAATCTAATCTTTGAATAACCAACAAGCAACTAGTATTCATTAAGAACACATCTCATTTCTGTTATTTTACTAACATCGGCCCTGTGGAGCTCCCGCAGCAGCAGTGTCCCATCGACAACGGTGGCAGAGGAAATAGTTGCAACTATTTTGACCATTGACAATATAAGCCTCACATACATCATATGTCACGTGTTACTGCACACACCTGCATGCTGTAAAGCCAAATCAATACATCTTTCACATAACTATCTGCTACACTCTTCTCATCGTCACCTCTGAATCATCATCTTCCTCTCTGGTTCCTCTAAATCTGAGGAGCCGTGAGGTAAAAAAACTACAGACTTCATCTTTCTCTGTTTCTTTTGAATTGTAGACAGTACACAGACAGACATTCTCTTTGAATTAATCAATAATACACATGTAAGAGTGAAATAAAGAAAAATTGGAATTCACACCTTTATATTAGTGGCTATCTGCAAAATATAGGCCTAAAAAAAAATAAAAAAAACAGGGATTATACCTGTTCTATACCCCTATCTGGAAAACGTATTCTGCTGGATTTAGAAATACCGACATTCAATGCCTGATTATCAAAGATGTGTGAACGCATTTCATTATTTTTCAAGAAGAACATCCTTGAAAAAAAAAAATAATAATTTCTAAACAATCCCCCCCTCAAAGTATTATAAATAGGAAAAATAACAACATCTGCCACATGGCCAATGTCTTTGTCCACGCAGGTTGCCATTTCAGATTTTTATAGATATCCATCCGTATATTTTTGTATGCTAACATAAAGTCACATTACCCAAATAATTAACCCATCACATTAAGTGTTTCTCATGATATCAATTACATTACCAGTTCAACCACGCCCCCTAACAGCCAGTTGTGTGGCCATGTCTCTTATGCTATTCTTATTAAAACCAGATGCAGATTGTGCTGCCTTCTTCACTCTCCTCATCCACTGAATGACCTTGTCAAAAGAGCCTAAACACAGTGGTGGCCTACTTTTCTACATAAGGTTACAGAGACAAGAAAATATCCTTTTAGGGTCACCATAAAATGTTTCGATAAACAACGGAATCTTCTCCTGGATTACGTTAAAGAGGATCTCTTGCAGCTACGTCAGCTGACATGATATGACTAATTACAAGGCTGACCTGTTCATTAATTATACTTTTTTCTGTATTTGTTTGCCTGACCTTTTAGTTTTTCAATTTCAAATTGTGGCATCGCTTCTGTAAGGGAACTCTTACTTTCCTGCTTGTGAAGCATTGCATTTCTTTCTTTTTCTCCCCAGTAAAACGAATCATTAAAGAATAGAAATTTGCATCCTGGCAGATGACTCACATGCTGAAGAGGACATTGTGTTGAGGACAGACTCCCAAATTCTGTCGGATGGCACTAAGGTCAGTTCGGATGTCTTTGCCCATAATGTAGGCCGTACCAGATGTAGGTGGGAAGAGACCAGTAAGGATGGACCTGCAAGGGAGATGATCCAGTTAATATCCTGATCCAGTCTCTCAACTGGATCCCAGTGTCTGTCAGATGTAGCCAAGAACCTAGAAACTGGGCCAGGTTGTCCTTCAATGACGTGGGGGTGGTTTGTTTGCATATCTGTACTACATATATGCATTTTGGATTTTCACATTAAATAACTATCTGAGATGGCTGATGTGTTCGTGAACTCACATGGTGGTGGTTTTTCCAGCTCCGTTGTGTCCTAAGAAGGATGTGATCTGTCCCTCATAGAAGCCAAGTGTTAGTCCATCCACTGCCAGCTTCTTCCCATGGCGATAAACCTTGACCAGACTCTCGATGTAGACACCAGGCTCCAGGTGAGCGGGCTCCTCCTCCATACAGATCACTGAAGGAGCAACTCTTTTATGGTCCACTTGTTTATAACTCCAGAATAATAAATCTACTAGTTGTTTGGTTAAGAGAGGCTCTACACGCCACTGTGTGGTTTTCTCTGCATGCAGCAGTCTCACCTCCTGGGTTTCCCTTACGCTGCAGAGGAACTTTGTTAGATGAACCTTCTTTGTCTCCCAACCAGTAGGACTTGGTGAAAGGGAAAAACCAGGGCCGAGGTATCCCATACTGACCTGAGACATAAAGAATAAATGTCTATCATCAACATCTGATGAGGGATCTGTTTATTTAATAAAACAATGACGAAGGAAATAAAGTATCTTCCGATATTTTAAGCTCTTCATGTCTGCTCTCCTTCACCTCACTCTGTGACAACCCTTCATTTAACATGAATATGTGTGCTGGGGAGTCCTGGACTTTACAAACAACATCTATTTGAATGTATTTCAAACATAGTTAGCTTCAGAGATATTTCAACACGCCGTATCAAAAATGTCTGCTCAGAAACAGGACCGTCAACATTTAGAAGTACACTGTGATAGAGAAGCACCAGCAGACCTTCTACATGTTTTGATCAAGCCAGCATGTTGGGATTCGTTGTTGTCTGCAGTTGAATGTTTTGTGACTTCCAGCTTGGAAATAATTTTAGCATAAACATTTTTAAAGTCCGGTTTGTGTCTGAAACTTCAGCTGCAGATAATACCAAGTTTTAAATAACCTCAGCTTCTTCTGAGTTCTGTTGGCCAAATGTTGTTCATAAATTGACCATCATTACGCTCACCTGGAAAGACGGCTTCAATGTACCAGGTGAGGACTCCGTACAGGAATGAGTCCACGTACATGAGGATGATGGCTGTGCGGAGGCTAAAGTCGTCCTCCTCTAAAGGACTTGACACCAGGTTCTTCCACTGGATCCCAATGCCCTGCTCCTCGAACAGAGCAAAGTATTCACAGCCGAACCCGAATGCCACAGGAGACAGGAGGCTCTGCAGGGGAGGACACACATGACTCACTTTCTCCGATAACAAAAAAAAGCACCAGGATGGCAAACATGTCCGTGTCTGGAGGAGGTCTTACAGCAAAGACTTTGGCTCCAAAGCTGATGTAGTCCTGCCAGGCGACACAGAGGACGTAGGGCAGGTAGAGCGTGAAGTAGATGATACCGCCGCAGGCCGCCGCCAGGTTAGCACGTGCAAATGCTGTACTAAGGAGGAAGCACTGCATGATGGTTACTACAGCGAAGGAGGCCAGGAAGAAGAAGACCACTCCAGGGTCGCTGTAGGGCAGCAGGTTACCCTTCTGTTTAGGACACACGATCAGAAAGAAGCAAGAAAGTGAGGACAGTTCAAAGAAACGACCTGAAGAAAAACTTTATATTCATGACATTCAATTCTATCTATGAGTTTGATGATTTGATATTTGATTGATGGACAAGTATCTGACAAACAGATACTTGATTGAATATTTGATTGACAGACATTTGATTAATGAATGGATATTTGATGAATAGATATTTCATTATATATTTGGTGAATGGATAATGTATTGATGGATTTCTTGTCACTGCTCAACTTTGGCCAATAATCTTATCTGGACTGGTCACCTTGAGCAGTACCACCAGCAGCCCAGCACTGATGAGCAGTGGAATGAGGCTGCTGATAAACCAGCTGAACCAAAGGATCCCATTATCCAGTCCCATAATCCTCATGGTCTCCTTCAGTCGCGCCTCTTTCTCGTACACCACACTCTTCAGGATAATGGCCACTGAGTACATCCAGGCCAGAGTCATGAAGAGAGGCATGGATCGACTCATCACCCTCAGAAAGCTGGGGTAAGGAGAGGACAGGTGAGATCAGGAGAGGACAGGAGAGGCAAATCTGACAGATGATCTGAGTGTTCTTACATGTCGTCTACATAGCAAGGATACGGCATCTGCTGAATGTAGACGCCCGTCTTTTCCTTGGTGCCTGTCATAGCTCTGATGATGCCGTGTTCAATGACGTCCTGCAGGTATGAAAATCCGCCCCAGATGTACCGCATGTCCTCAAAAGGATCAGCACGAGGACCCGGGTCCCAGTATCTGGAAAGGTTAGAGGTTAAACTCTATACTAATAAAATAAAACAAGAAGAGTAGGGGGCATAACTCAGTTGAATAGATTAACACTTTTTTCTGCCATGTTTTGAGTAATCTCTATGTAATAAACTTTGCATAAGTATGGTGATTCATAGCAGCCTATAGACGAGAAGAAAAGCCTGACATACTTGTTATTTGCCTCCTCCTGTGTGTGGGGTAATTGTTAAAACTGCTTACAAAATCCCACTTTGTGCATGGCTGTACAGTTTCAGCCTTAAAAGCCAGGCACAGACAGAAAAATAAATGTCTGACAATGGCTGGAGACTCTACTGTGTTTATTAAAGCTCCATCAGTAAACTGTAGAGTTGCTGTTGCAACAGGTGATTGCGTCCACTGCCAGGTGCCTGATTCAGTTGGTTTGATGTCAAAAGAGATACACCACACTGTTTTCACCTGTCACCTGCATTGGCTGCTGTGTCTGTGCGTAAACACCATTAAAGTCAAGTACTATCCTTCAGTACTCACTTGAGGTACTTGCATTTAGGTATTACCATCTAAGGCTACTTTGTACTTCTACTCCACCATATATCACACGGTAATATCATACTTTCTACTCCATTACATTTGTCTGGCAGCTGTAGTTACTAGTTACTTTTTCAGATTATAATCTCACGAATCTCCAACCGAAGGATTACGCGTTTCTTTATTGGTTGAGAATATTACCTTACTTCTTAAACTAAATAAATCATCATTGGATTATGTGAAAAATGTCACACAGCTGTAAAAAGGGCAAGAGAGATCGGGACACAGATGCTATAAACAGGCTAAGATTATCTTACTGATTAAACTACTCAACAGCAAAAAGTGGATAGATTGCATCATTACATCTCAACAGTAGCATTGGCCTCTACATTAATGCAAAACTCCCAAAACGTCCCATATAACAGTTTAACATTGGGTGGGATCTTTCTGCCGGCCAATGAGTACTGTTATTAATATAAGTAATGTACGTTGTGCTGATAATGTACGTAAATACCCTTACTCAAGTAAGGGTTTGAATGCAAAGCTTTCACTTGAAATTGAGTATTTTCACACAGCATTTGTGTCAGTCCTCTCTTACGCGTCTTTTATCTTATTGGTCCGCTCCACGTTGTCGATGTCCATACGGATCTTGTAACTGAGATTGGCGGGCAGCTCCGTGGCGTTGGGTTCAAGGTCTGGGAAAACAATCCCCGCCCAGAACTTTCTGTCCTCCAGTAGCAGCATGGACTGATTGACAAGGCGCTCCTCAGTGGAGACGGGCTCTAGTTTGTCCAGGTTCACACACTATCACACATAAACAGAGATTTATAAGGTGGTAGCTGTGATGATGTCATG